>CM052200.1:9984405-10459995 GCA_028455805.1 Lasioglossum figueresi | reverse complement strand
GTTTTTTTTCAATATATATATATATATATAGATATATATATGAAAAAGATACATTACTTTTCGTAACGGCGCGCAATTAATCGGACACGCTCTGTTTCCCGCGGTATCAATTAATGCGAACACTACGATACCCGGCCGATTCGCCGGAACAGATGTTTAGCGTTGTGTAAGCCAGTCGTTGCTATGTTTGCGAGTTTGTTGCGAATCGTATCGACGATCCGATGCGATACGTATTTTTGTTTCTTTTTTGCGCAGCGTCCAAAGGTTTTTTTTCCTGCAGAATTCTCTTTCGGCATTGTTGACGATTACATTGTACTGTGGGCTCTTTGTTTCTTAAATTGTAAATTGTACCTACAGGCTGACGTAATTTGTTATCCTCTCATTCAATCTGAACATCCACCCACTCGTCGCTGCCATCAATCACAGTCGAGCGAAGAACGATTTTTCAGTCGCCGGCAGATAAGCCGACGAAGAATACAGCCGACGGTAACTAACGCAATTAAGCGCACCTAGGAGATAATACTGTTTCTAGAGTCGGCTGGATTGCGTGCAAGAACACCAAGACGTGCACGTAATTAATATTTCTTTTTCTATTTCCAGCTTCGAAAAAACTTATCTGCGCTCTCCGGTTACAAGAAGCCACTCGGAAATTTATTATGAGAGCCGTATTAGTGATTTATTAACTCGAGATCGACTCTTCTAGCCGACTTTGTTGTCGTTGAATTTATTAGCTGCGCGAACAATTTGTGTTTCTTTCCATTTTTATGGCGAGCAGTGTTCCAAAAATAGGGGTCGCACCAGCACCGCTCAAACTGAAAAATCTCTAATAATACACATTTGCCTTCATATAAAAAATTCCTTTTATTCGCAATGATTCTTAAATTAATTGTCTATAAAAATTAAAATAAATTTATTACAAATTTATCACACGTATAATAATTCCGCCTCAAAAAAATTTAACGTCAGCAAAAATTTTCAACCAAAATCGAACCTTGGAGAGAGCACACAAAACGTCCTCGGACAAGTAGTTTAACGCGTCCCCTGCACCTGCTATATTCCGGTCGGCAATCAGAGATCTACTTTTCGCGAGAGAGAAAAAAAAGATGGTGGATGTGCAAGGAAGGCGCGATGGAGGACGAGCGGCGTGTAGCGTCGCGGCTAGAGTCATATACGTGGCTCTGGAGCGGAGCTATTAAGAATCTTCGTGTAGCTAAGAATCGTCGGCGACACCTTGAGTATATTCCGCGGTGTACGATGTAATCTCTGTGTGCCATCGCGACAACCCCGGGGCTTAAACTAGGCACCGTGTAGCCCGATGTCCGGTGCCTCGTACGGTGTTCCCTCCTCCGGTGTTTCTTCGTCTCGTTCTCGTTCGTTTCGCCACGCTGGCGAAGGTAGTGACATCATCAGCCACCTATGTCCAGCTCGCGCCCCATCCGGCAGTCCGGGCACGTACGGTTTCGGACAAAACGAGCATTCAAACAAAAATATTGTCCGTCCGTCCCCGGGTTGAACTTATAAATCAAACGACGGACCAACAACGGAATCGCCGGTTCTTCGTTGTTGACCGTCCATTATCGTCCTGGGCCGTGTTCTTCTGGTCTCCACCCGAGGAGGACTTTTCATATCCTCCCTCTCTCTTTCTCTCTCCCCCCCTCCACAAGTATATAACGTTGAATTTATAAATAATGCTCTTAACGAACGAGGGCCCCAGGACCGTTGTCATAATTCAACTTACAAATGAGAGTGGTTTCTTCGTGTTTTATCCGCTCCGAGTCGAATTCATTAATCGATCACGGCTAAGCGATATCTACTTACACGCGGTTCTCTTTCTCCCTCCTTCCCTGTCGTTTTCCAAACGCGACCCTCCCCGTATACACCCCCTCATCCTCTACATCTCGCTGTACCCCATTCTCGAACTCGTCCTCGTCCGGTATCGGTCTTTGCTACGTCTCGTTTTGCTCTTGGTGTCGTCGTTTTCTTCCCGTCCGTTTCGCGTTCGTAAATCATCGACGCGAGACGTACACTTAATCGTTTTAGCGTAAACGTCGCCCGGTTTCCGATCCGCCCGGACCCCACTACCACCGTGATTTACGAGTTATCTCGAAACTGGACGCTAAGCTTTTCCGAATAATCCCCGGCGCTGCACACGGTAATCCCTTTTGTTCGACATCCGTCAAATCCCAGACGCCGGATCACGCTCGCGAATGGGGTGAGAGCCTCGATTCGCACCAAGGTGGGGGTTGTAGAACGGCGCCTCTAATATTCCAAACAACAAGAACTCTTTCTTCCACAGAATATTAGAAGACAATGCCGATGAAGATACATTTCAACCCTTACAAGAGAATTGATTGTAAAACTTCCTCTTCTTGTATATTTATCAATGATTCTAGCAAAAAGGATTTTTTTCAACATTTACGTCGCGACCGCCGAAACGGTGATCGCGAGAGCACCGCGACTGTCCTGGGGACAAGGTTGTCCCTGGACAAGCACGCTTCTGGAAACACCGGAGCAGTGACCTTCGCCAGCAGAAAGGTCGAATTGTTGTACCGTTACGGCCGGTAAGTGGCTAGCTCATTTTGACGGTTTTTTTTTCTTCTTTGCTTGTTTCGTCTCTTTACGACTGCTCGAATTTATGGGAACGGTCGTGGTTAAGGTCGTTTCCGTGCATTAACTCGCCAGGTAGGACAAGAGAGCAAAAGAGAGCGAGAAACGGCGGAGAAAGAGCAAGGTGTACAGGTGACGCAATTGCGGCTGACCTTGCTCCAAAAACATTTTCACACCCTCGTACTAGCTACCCCCCAAGCGGACGGTACCCTTGGTTCTCCCTCCCCTAACTTCAGCACAGTTGTGCGTCGTCCTCTGTCCCGCGCGCCTCTCCGGGCCACAAAGGAATCCATTGTACTTTCAAACGAACCGATTTGAATATTTTTTTTCCTTCTTGTCTGTCTCTCTCTCTCTCTCTCTCTCTCTCTCTCTCTCTCTCTCTCTCTCTTTCTTTCTTTCTCGCCGCTATGGCTAAGGTCACTCGTAGGCGACACGGTTTTCGGTTGATCCGTGAAGAATGCGGGGAGCCGCCGCGCGATTTCAAGGTGGAGGCGAGAGGAATGTTCCGGAGGCCCGGCCGAGGAATCGCTGTTGCTAAACTCCCGCCCGAAGCCTGTGTTTACTCGCCGGTTGCAGTTTTTGAGCGGAGCACGCCGATTTATGTCCCCTAATTCGGGATTTATTCGAGCCGAGCTGGGCCTGCCGCGGCCGCGCGAATTTGCGAGACGGCCGATCGCAGAAACGCCAAGGCGTTTCAATTATTAACCGGACCCCGCGCACTGTAAATCGCCGTCCCCGCGAAGACGGATACTTTCAACACCGGAAGGAATAATTCCGACCTAATTGCGGCCGGCTCGCGCCCAAAGCGGAACACGATTGTCCAATATTTCAGCGATTTTCGGAACCGGACGCCACCCTTACGGATCGTAACTTGCTCCTACAGACTATCAACGCTATTTTCACCGAAATTTTACGCACATCCGTATCGACTTTTTTTTTCTTCGATTTCCTGGAAATTTCTGATTTCGTGTCTCATTTTCGATATGAAACACCTACAACAGCTTGTCCCCGTGCAATTCAGTTCATACTCGGCAACTTAGAATCCCTGTATAGTACGCGAGTCGATCCGATTCGCCATGGACCGTTGAAAAATATCGTAGATACCGGCCGAGGAGTTGAAAACTGCTTTGGAAATTAATAGGCCGGCCATTAATCCGAAATATCTGCCCTCTCCCTCTATCGCGGGCGACCGCTCTCTCGCGTGATACATTCGCAGTTTAACCACCCGATCATTAATTTACTTACTTTATGTAACCGGGCTGGCGAGCACCGACGAGCATATATTTCTTGCCTGAAATTATATCAACCGGTAAAGAGCCTGGAGACTGCTTGTCAACCGAGCTATGCGGCCGGCCCGCGGGTTACGTTTATCGGCGCCGCAAACAAAATATTCAAAAGTATATTTAGCCGGGCGCAATAAAATTGAAATATCGTCAGCGCTACGGAAGAACATGGTGCGGGAGCTACCGTTGCCGCGATTTCCTGGCTCGCTCTCGAAGACGAGGAGGCGGTTACACTTCTTCGAGGCTGTGCCAGCCGCGACGTGAGCCGCACGTGCTGCGATCCGACGGCAGCCATAACTGCCGAGAGCATGGGACGCGTCATTACAATGTGAGAATTTCAGCAGTACGTCGACACTATGTAACATTTCGGGAATAAACGTGCACGACAAACGATCCACGATGTATGGGGCTCTAAATTTTCCCGGTCCGCAATCCCTAACTGGTCCAGAACCACAGAATTTTAAGCCGAGTAGTCGAACGATGTCTGCCCAAGCTGCTACTCTTTTGTTTTGAAGAAAAAGAGCAGCTACGCGGCGTGGCGGAATTATTTACGGGAATGATTAAGACAGGCGATGTGTATGGAGCCTCGAAATTGTCCATTTCGCAATCTCTATCTGCTAGAGAATCTTGGAATTTTCAGCCACAAGCTTGTCGAGTGATGTCTCTTTCAGCGTTTTCTGGAGAAAGGCCTGAGAATATCATATTCGACGAAGTTGCAGAGGTTTAATGAAAATGTATGTTTGTGTGGGCATTTCCGGAATGATTGAGACAACTTATCCGCGATATATCAAGCTTTATCTTGATCTCCATCTGGTGGAACACCTCAGAATTTTAGATCTCTGTTTTAACGATGTTTCTTTGTGTTGTCAGATTTTTCTGTTGTAGGATGGGTTGTAGGGAATGTTTGAATTATTTACTCGAGTAATTAAAGAACGTTCAGTGTTTGTCTGTACGAGAATCTAAGAGTTTTCTGAGCCACAATCCCGTCCAGCGGTGCTTCTTGAGGTTGCAACCCTTTTCTGAAGAAAGGCTGGGGACCGAGCATATTCGACAAAGCAATAGATGTTTAATGAAGACGCATCGTCCCGCGGTAGTAAAAAAGAAGACTAACGGGGTGTGTTTGAATTATTTACAGGAATAATTAAGAGCACGTGCAAGTACCGAGCGCACGGTCCGCCCCGCGTGATATACAGTGGCCCGGTTTGAGTTATCGAATTCAATAGGAATACGCGAATACCTCGCGGCCGACTGGAAGATCGGACGAATTTATGCGAGCAACGCGCGGCCGCGCAACCCCCGACCGCCATTTAAAAATACTATCTGCCCGGCCATTTATCAGGCTTAACTGTGTCTTGAAACCGTTACTTTTTATTGAATAACGTATAACACCTGTGAAAACACTTGATTCACCGTTCGCCGATATACATCGCGGTTCCGCGGTGTTAAATTCGGGGGTGGATACGCGAACATCCGGGGTTGGAAAATATAATACCAATTGCGGCGAAAAAGCCCGTGAAGAGCGGCCGGCATTCGAATTAACGTATGCTTCGATAAACGAATCGAGATTTGCATTTTTGCGATTACATTGTGCACGGGCCGCGCATGCGATCGCATTTTTGTATTTAATTTTATAATCGATACGCTGAAGATTGCTCTAGAGTGAAACTAGAGATACAACTTTAAGATACAGGTTAGAGGATACCGTTCCAGAAAACTCGGATAGGTTATCGTTGGAACCTTTGCACTCGAGAACAATGGAACACGGATTCAAGGGGGTTGATCAGCGGCCGAGGGTGCAGTCTTCGGTAACAGGACGGTGGTTCTCTGATAAAGCGCTCGCAATCTCCAACCGGAGTTGATCCAAGAGGTTGCGGGACCCTTCATCATCCTGGGTTTGTTAAGTTTCGGGCATCACTTATCTCGCGTTGCCCGCGGCTACTCAGATTTAGGGGTTGCGACGGCCGAAATGGAAAATGGAAGGAGAGGACCTAGATGTGCGTACGAGTGTGCGTGTCCCTGACGGACTGGGAATGATCAAGTATCCCCGGGAGATAAGAGCTGGCTGATCGGGGCTGTACATTTATGTTCTCCAACTTTAATTCAAAATACTGCTCCCAATGTAGACCGGAAATCAGAGGTCGAAGCGACAATCGGAAATAGAAGATTGCAGGTTCTTTGCACATCTTTCCTATCGAACTTCAATTTCGTCCAGCGCGCAGTGTTCGAACCCCTGCGTGCCGTTCGAATGGGGTGGTAAAGGGAGTTGGAGGGTGTTGTACACGAAAGGGTAGAGGGACAGACAGAGGGCAGGAGGCATCGGGTGACGTCGCGACGCCTGGGGCTCTGCAAGCAAGTTCTCGAAAGTGTCGGCTAAACTGATATGAGAAATGGTCGCTTCGTGTTGCCCGTGGGGGATGAAGGAGCCCGACTACACGCCTATACGTTACACGGTCGGGAAACGTTCAAGCAACTATCTCTCTCACGCGTTCCGAAACCCCCTGTTCCGATACGATATTTGCGGCGATACAGGCTGCCCGACCGAGTTACCGTCTTACGCCTCTTTTCCAACCAATCCTCGCTCCGGCAGAAATTCGCAGAGCGGGAGATTTCGCAGCGAGATCTCTCACTCGCGAGGATCGTGCGGAATATTCGCGCCCGCGTCGCTTGATCCGGTAACTTATTGTCGGGATGAAACGGTTCTGCGACCCTCTTGCTCCGGAATCGCACCGCAGGGACGCGCGCGCGAGGCTTCGCCAGGGGAGGCAAAAAAGTATCGCGTTGTCACTTTGACAAACTAATTACGCCGACACACGCGGCGCGGCGGGGGCCGGCGGAGAGAAAGAGAAAGAGACAGGGAACCGTGCAATCATCTCTCCCGCAGTTGCAAAGGGGCGGTATACATTTTAACAGAGTCGGCGAATTAATTCGGAACTGTAGTTTAATCCAGTTGCAAGTGCTGTCCGAGTTGCAATCTCCGGGCTGCGCGCCCGAAATATTCCCGGAGAGTGGCGGCGCGGACTTTCGAAGGACATTTTCGACAAATTGTTCGGATGACGTAGGTCCCCGATGGGACCGGAAGAATCGAACGAAAAGCGGTGTTCCGTATTTTGTGGATCGATTCTTCGGAGAAGTTGTTCCGAGGCTGGGAGACAAACTCCGAAGAAAGGATCGAGCCTGGCGATAGAGGTTCGCTGATTCCACCCTTGGTGGGATGCCGCACGGACCCGCGAAAGGGGTTACGAGGCGTTCGAGCGGGAAGAGGACAAGGAAGAAAGTCTAAAGAGGGTTGTCGGGTGGGGGCAAAGGAACGCTTATCACCGGCTGCAGCCGCACCGACCGTCGGATCCTTATTTATGGTCCCCGTCAGGCGTCGGTGCGGTACACACCACCTATTTCACCCCCGGGCCTCGCGATACCGAACTCACTTTATTTTCGGACCGGGTCTTCTTCCCCCCCTTTTTCCCGGGGAAAATCGAAGGCAGCCGGTTCTCGGCCGGGATCGATTCCGGTGACAAAACAACGCATTAAAACGCGCTGGAAACACGCCGAAGACACACACGCACGCACACACACACCAGTCGTTCTAGCTGGGTGATTTAAGGAACGGCCGCGGGTAGCGAACAGGCTCGGGCACCGCTATCTCGCGTAACACCGTCGACGGTGACAAGAAACGCGTCCGTAAGAAGAGGAAACGAGCAAGATTAAGCCCCAACAAGCGTCCGCTGGCGCGGCCAAGATGAGCCCTCGGCTATTAGGCCCGCGATTATTTACCATTTGGCACGAGTCCTGGTTTCGCGGGCCGAGTCCGCGAGAAGAACCGTACACACACCTCTCGAGAGCAACCAGCCCCGGGTAACATTTATCGCGGGATGTTATTATGCCGTGGCGCGCGAAGCGTTACAAGCGTATCACGTCCGGCCGGTTATAGTTCTTCATTAACGCTGGCCGTAAAACACCGGTTTGACAGACCGCGATACAAGGGAAAATTGATGTAAGCTGCCCGGGCCCGGAGATTCGTTCCCGTAATTGATATCTATACATACAGTACGCGCCCGCGCGCGAGAAAGAAAGCTACGCGAGACTCAAACGAGGGAGCAAAAAAGAAATATCGCGGTGGTTATCGGGTTGATCGCGGGTGAAACCGCTTCATGGCGTGCGTTCACGCGAACACACCACGTGCACGCGTTCGTTCGTTCATTCTGTGCCCCGGCGGCGGGAGTATCGTTGAGTAGCATCGAGCACAGCAAGTTTGCTTCTCCGAGGAACGAGGAATATAGGTATCACAGGTACGGTGATTATTTCGAACGGATAGTGTAGCCGGCCAGCAGCCATCGCTCTGTCCTACGGCGGAGCATGTGCACTGGGCCAGCGTTTTTGGCGGGAGGGTATTTTTCGCGACGACACCCACGGACGCGGCCGGTTCGATCACTCTGGAGGTCTATACCCGCGCGATACGCATAAGTATCTGAGAACGATCACTTACCGTAGCGGCAGGTCGAAGGGAGTCAACGGAAGCGGAGTGCCGTCTGCGGAATGCTAGTCCGCGCCCGTTTCTTGTAGCTCATGATAGCGGTCGTGGATCAGACCGGAACCGGCGGCTGCATCCGGAAGTCTCGTGGCGGCTGGCTGGCTCCGGGACGTCGCCGAGCGGGTGTCGAGTGATCTCGGGGAGTCGTTTCGACGCGGGTACGACGGCCGGGTAAGCTGATAGATCGGAGGGTGCCGAGGCGACTGATTTTTCCCGAACCAGGGATTCCCAAGTCGCGCGAAATTCGAACGAGAAATCGGCGGAGTGGCGCCGGAGAGAAGACGGCCTGGCACGAGATCTCGGAAGATTTTGGACCCGAGTGAACACCGAGGAGAAGGCGGCAGCGCAGGATCGGCGGCTCTCTCCGGAACGATAACGCGGGTACGAGGAGCCACGTGAAGTCGAGGGCTCTTGGTGGTGTCCACCTCCTCGCGTGTTTCGCGGAAGGCTCGCTTTCGAGACGTCGGACGCTCGGTCGCTCGGGTGACGCTCTCTCGCGGGCCAAAGCAAACTTGTCGGATGGCAATACGTGAGTTAAATGTTCACCGCGGATGGTTTACGGCCCGATAGTCCCCACCTCGTACCGCCACGCGGCGCTGCCTCCGTTCTCTCTCTCTCTCCTCGGAGGCACTCCGCCTCTCTCTCGTTCGCGTTTTCGTCCCTGTCCAACCGGCCAGAAATTCCCCGGGTGTCTCGCTCGCGCCCGGCACCGTTCGTTTCCTCTCTTTCCCGCTCTACGGCACTCCGGTCTGGCCCTCGCGCTCTCTCAGCCTGTCTCTCTCAGTCCCGTGGCCCCTCGAACGCTCCTCTCGGCTCCTCTCGGCTCCGCACCCCGTCCCGGCTGTCCTGCGGCCAGTGCAAAGGCGGGGAATCCGGCCCGTTGGCGCGACAAAGTGAACCGCCGACAGAGAGAGGAGAGCCGAGCGTGAACGGAGATCGCGCGATTCCGGGGCGCCGCGATCAAGACGGAGACGAACGATCCCACGCGCACACACACGGCTACCCGCCGCCTGTACACCGATGAGACGGGGATTTATATGCAAGGGCGTTGTTAATGGCGGGAGGGGGCTCGGCGTAGGGTATAGGCCTGTTGTCTCTGTCCCCGCCCGTCTCCCTCTCTCGCTCTCTCTCGCTCGCACTCGCATACCCGCCGTCTTCTTTAACCTCGTTACTCTTCCTACCGGCTATCAGTTTCGTCTTTGTCGTTCCTTG
The DNA here is from genome assembly GCA_028455805.1 of Lasioglossum figueresi. NCBI lineage: Eukaryota > Metazoa > Arthropoda > Insecta > Hymenoptera > Halictidae > Lasioglossum > Lasioglossum figueresi. The sequence continues at coordinate 10,450,365 of CM052200.1, read as the reverse complement.
GTCTATCCTTATTTACGAGAATCGGCGCTCGGTGTCCTCTTTCGTCGACTACGGCCGGCCATCTCGTTCCAACCAACGCCGCCGGTTCCCCTGTCTTTGTCTTCCCATCCCTACCACGCGCACCCGCGGCAGGGTACTCCGTCCTTCTCGCGGCGTTGCCCGCCGCCAGCCTCGTACCCGCTCTCGCGAGGATGGCCACGGTGACGTAAACCCGGCCACGTGACCAAACGCGGGCCAATCCCGCCCAGCCGGTTTGAATCTCGCGGGCCAAGCCAGACCCCACCTAGTGGCCCACCTTCAGGCCTGGTTATCATCGCATGCACATGCAGGATTGAGCCATTACCTGGTGCTTGGCGTTATAGGTATAATTATATAGCGTCGCGATACACATCGAGTAATGGTGATTTGTGGCCGCTCCTCCGCACACATGCTCGGATTCTCGGTGCAACCACGTGGTCGCTGTACCCTGCGCACCCGCTCCACCACCCGACACTCCCCTCTTCATCACCCCCGGACGATTTCTCTCTCGCACTCTCCCTCTAGCCTTCTCTCTCTATCTGCGGCTCTCTTTCTGGCTCGACTACTTCTCCCGCCGCTACCGGAGACTCTCCGGTCGCTGCGCGAATTATCGACGCGCAAGGAGTATGCGAATTTAATTACTCTCTTATCTCGTTCGGCTTTCCTGTTTTCACGCAGACGCCTCGCGCTGGACCTGCCTCGTCCCGCAGCCTTCCTTCCGTATCTTCGTTTTTCTTTTTATCATCCTCCCACCCCCTGCACACCGCTGCCCGTTGTCCCTCGACGTGCACCTTTTGCTTCCACCTTTAATTGCACGGATCTCCGGCGAGCATCGCGAGATAAGTGGAGATTTGTTAATCGAGAAATTAACGGTGCTCCGACGGTTGATAGGTCATCTCGCGAGCCGCGCGACCGGATTCGTCGCATTCTTCTAATTTGTACCCGCTGCCACGCGAGCCTGCCACCCGGAGATTAACGGGCACGAACGCCTGCCCGTTTCGTGGGGTTTCGATCCGAATTTCTGCACGTTTTTAATTGCTGCCTTTCATTCGTTTCCTCCCTTCGCACTGTCTCCTTTGAAGTCATCCAAGCATTCTTGTAGGCTTACGCTATACCGCATCCCTTTTAGATGTCATCCCTGTACGAATGCATCTTTACAATTCCAATAATTGTAATGAAACAAATTTGAATCTGATGTTTTTGGTCGACAGTGGTAGGTTTAGTGATCTAGGACCAAGAAATGGCAAACCACGCCGAATGGTTCTACGACATGCAACATTTTTGGATGATTCTAAAATTGGCCCCATTCTTCAAAAATTGAGAATTGAATTTCCTGTAAGAAAATAAAATTTTGAACATGTTTATCGTTTTATTAATCCGTAGCACTCGAGTGGCGACTAAAAGGTGCCACTAAAAGTTGCTTTACCATCGTTCAAATTATTGTTTAGATTACTAAATGTGTTGTGGTATCTAATCAATTACTAAACATATTAAGTATCGAAGGAGGTGTCACATCAATTTCATATCCATAAAATGAGATGTATGAATAAATAATAACATAAAAAAAAAATATGAAATAGAAGTGTCCAAGGTTAGGGGAATCCCCCTAACTCGGAAAGTCACGCGTTGCATTCGCTCGAATTCGTCGGTAGAATGAACTCGCGTCGAAATTGTGTTTCGCCAGGCGGCCAATTCCACTTCTGGCAAATTTAAATCGAGCCCGGACCTACCTGGCGAATTTAGAGTCGGCGGGTACACCGTGTGCGTGGTCACGGCCAATGGGTAGAGGGGCCATTCCGATGTTCTCGCGCGAGTATCTAACCCGTTGTCGAAAAACTCGCGCGATACATCATCCTCGCGTTCCGTTCGTCAGCGTGGTCGAAGAATATAAAAGCGGCAGAGCAACCCGTGGTCCGATCGACGTCGCCCTTTCTCCAGCTCTTCGTCGTCGGCAATGAACAATTTTTGAAGAAGATACCGTTATTATGGCGCATGACGCAACGAATGGTATCGACAAGCCCGATATATTGGACGATAAATAATGCCGCGACGTAAAATCAATGAATCGTAGCCCCGGCTCCTCTCCTTTCCGTTTCGCGTATTTGTTTCGCCGGACAATATTAGCTCCGAAAAAGTCCGCAAAAACACGCGAACACGCGGAATAAATATAAACGGGCCGCTGCCGACCGAAGCCGCTTGAAAAAAACAAAAAATAACTTGCACCGCGAAGATATATCACGGGTGCCTTTTATTAGTCCCTACCGAATTACATGGGAGTATCGCTCTCGCTCCCTCCCGCGCCGTCACAATTTCCATCCGTGCACCTGATGCCGTGAATATCCGTCAAAACTTACAAATGCCACTCGGAATGCAGAGCAAGGGTCCATTAAGAAAAACCGCTCCAGGGGTTGAAGTCGCTGGGAACACTCAGCTGCTTCGGGTGGGTTTTCGTGATTCGAATTCGTTTAGGCCAGCACCGCGTTTATTTCAAATCTTATCAATTATATTTAAAATTAGAAATGTACTCGTTACAAATTCATGGACAATTTAAAATTGATTGTGCCATTGGAAATGTAACTGGAAAGTAGATTTGTATAAAAGTAAATTTCTGAAAAAATCATAATTCGTTAGAAAATAAAAAAAAACGGATTAAATGAAGACAATTGCCAAGTGTTAAGTGGATTGTTCTATTGGAAGAGAAGCGGTAAAAGGATAAAGCGGTTAGGGTGCACCGGCCACGTGGTTTCCGGTATGTTCGGGGCGGCTTAGGTTGGGTTAGAAGGTCTAGGTACGTGTTCGCAGTTTGACGGAATGTTATTGCGGCCATAATCGCAGGCGCCAACAGGTGCGAGCTTGCACAAGCCTACCTCCGGGTGTATTGGAGAGCTCGTAGGAGTGTATCGGTGTGGCCGGGGTATACCTATATTACCGCCATAGGGCAATAAAGACCCCATCCCTATAATCTGTGGCGGAAACAATAACTAAACAGCCGGCAAAGCCGGCGAACCGGTACTGACCCAGTACCAGTCGTTCATAATGCTAATGGCCGCTCGGCTGTCAATATTTTGACAGGAAATTAAGATGTGTCGGTTTCACATCGATGCCTGCTCGGTTTAACTACCTCCCTCGTTCCCGATTTCTCTCCTTAAAAGCGAATGAAACGCGGGAAACTTGGAATAACGCCACCGACGTTCACCGTCGCTCTTTCAATTTACGTACTCGGTCTTATCGCTGTCCAACACACCAAACAATACACTGAAACAGTCAATTGCGTATACAGACTTCAATGATTTATTATATAATTCAGTTGCTGAGAACTGAATTTGAATTTAGATTTAAATACAACGAGAGGGAGAGAGAGATTCAAAGTTGAATTTTGATTCGAATTGGGCTGCTGAGAGTTGAATTTGAATTAGATTTAAATTCGGTTGCTGAGAGCTTAATTTGAATTTAGATTTAAATTGGTTTGCCGAGAGTTGAACTTGAACAAACTATCAATTGATATATGCAAATACAAACAAAATAAATTTTCTTTTTTTTTCTTGACAATTAAAAAAATTTCTTATTTGCAGATTTAAAGAAGAGTTTGTACGATTTACAGGTCGCCGTTGTCGAAGTATCTTTTGGGAAATACGGAAGAAAATATTGAAGAAAATCCGACGGTATTATATAAGATTATCTTCTGGATCGAAAGGAAAATATTGCTTCCGGAAAGATTGCGGAAATACTTGGAAGGCGATTTCCTTTCGAACGGATCGTATACGTTTCCGCAACGAAAGAGATGCGATCGGGGTCGCCACGTGAAAGTCAATGTCGCGTTCATGCGACTCCGAGGCGCATAACTATTGCTTAGACATTTATTCCCGATCGATCGGCCGTCAACATACAGACAGAATATTAATCACTGGTTTCTATCGGCATTGTACCTACGTACGGTCTGTATTATTGCAATTGTAGAGATGACAGGCTACTCCGGGTACTGCAACTTAATCGGATAAACCTCCTACATATCTATCGCTTATTCGAGTGACGTAAAACAAATGTCTCTCCCTTATAGAAAATGATTAGGGATGAACAACTTAACGATGAAGTTGTTTTAAAAGTGCACTAAATTCGGACGTAAAATAAATACAAATTGCTTTCTTCTTCTAGATAATAATTAGTAGACAGCGGATGTTTATGCAAGTTTAACCGTTTTCTTCGCGAAACTAGGAAGTTTCTCGACCGTTTTTGACGCGATCCGGCTGGAATCCCCGGAATGAGCGGCATTATCCGTTAGATTCCACGATCCCGCTATTAATATACATCAGAGGGGACGACAAGTGGGTCAGTGGCGGCCCCGCGCACGCCCTCCTAAAACCCCAGACTAACTCCCCTCGAGCCGCGAAACTCCCGTCGATATCTTGTTCAAGTTTTTATCGCGCGGTCTCCCGTGTTATTCGGCGAACTTTCCGCTTTATGGGCGAATTTCAGCAAGCAGCACGGCTTTCGTTGGTGGCCGACGCAGGCGTGGATCGTGTGCGTGGCCCTCGGCGCAACGATATTCCTGTTATTCATGCAGTAGGCATGCGTTGCATTGGCTCGCTCCTCGCATCGTTACTTACTTCGCTCTCGCCAACAACTTCGAGAAATCCGAACAGAACCTGTTCCCGGGATTATGAGACTTCCGAAGTCCGTCGCGACGCGACGAGTTCAAGTTCACGCGGCTAATGAAGATATATCGCGCGTTTCCTACCAAGAATTTCCCAAATATTCTTGGGAAAACGTTTAACGCTAACCTGACACTGCCAGGCAAAATTTTTACGAATCGTCTACCTTCCATTAATAATTTGGGTAGGCTGGCAGTAACGTATCGACGCTTTGCTGTTTGACAACCATTGCCGTCATAAATGTATCAAATCCGCAGTCAGTAATTATAGAGATGTCCAGCACCATCCTACGGGAGCCAAGCAGAAGTTGGATATTTGGGGACCTCTTCCTGTTAATTTTAGGAAGCATTTACGGGGTCCTTGTCGGTGTTGCGGCCCTTTGAGCCGTGGGAGACACACGTACAGGTGAACACAGTCTCGAGGTGGCTCTGTGTATAGGGAAGAGGATGCGACGTATCTCCTGCCTCGATCTACTTCCTTATCGCAGCGAAATTGTCCTGGCCGGCGTGGCAGGTCCCCAGCCTCTTCCTTCCACCCTCTAGCAGCCGAGGAGAGAGAGAGAGAGAGAGAGAGAGAGAGAGAGAGAGAGAGAGAGAGAGGGAGAGATAGAGAGCCTGGTAGTGGGAGAAGCTGGAGAGACGAACGAAGAAAACGGGTGGGAGAGAGGATCGTACATTACCGCACGCGAAAAAAGACCATCTACAGGACGTTTAATTTCCGAAGCCCTTCCGCCAGCTCCATTCAAGGCGTCTGCGAATCCACGGCCCGGGCATGAATCCCGTCATTCAGCTGCCCTACCCCCGTACAACCCTCTTTCTCTACGATGCCCTGCCCTCTCCTGCCTAGAGTTACAGCTGCGGGGCACGACGGTGAAAAGCGTGGTCGCGGGCAATCTTCCCTCCGATACACCCCTTCGACCAACGTCTACCATAGAAAATTCTCGCCGGAACGGGCGCGAACCGAGCCCAACAACCGTACGATACCGCGCGCGTCTTTGTCGGCGCCGATACCACCGCATCAGGCGCCCTCCTTCCTGCACTATCTTGCCGCAACTGACGTGATCGATGAGCCTCCAGCTCTAAATAACGCGGGTTTTGAGAAGCTTCTAATGTGGCCACGATTTTTGCTGGAACTCGCTCACGTTGTGTCTGGGCGCAGCGATTTCTACCAAATTCTAACGATTATTGAATACCTTGGAATGTGGGGAATGTTCATTGCCCGTTTTTCCACCTCATCCATTTTTTATCGCCGCTTCGGTGTTCCCCCAAGGTACAAATCAACTTGTAAAAACGAGCAACGAACGAGGTCAACGATGACCGTTCGATAAAAATAAATTACAACGGTCACACAGGAACCACCTTGTTTGCAATACGCATAATACTGGGTGAACCACGAATCGTGATAGGTAGAGATTACCGATGAGGATTCGTGGTACACCCTGTATAAACGTTCCTACAAATGTTCCTCTTTCGCTTGTTTTCCTTTTGTAGGAACCGAGGTCGCCGAGCAATAAAGTCGGATAATCATTATTTACAACCGTTTCAAGACCGCGAGCTGCTCCGAATAAAATAGAAATTACTCACTGAAAATCTTTATCTTCGCTACTATCTCTGCTACTTATCGTAGCAGGTGGTAAGAACTTAACACTGATCATACGGGTAGCATTCAATCGATTTATGGGCCCGCTGCGACACTTCGAAGTAACGAGCATTTTAAAATCGCAGACGAGCAATCGTCCATACGCGTTCTCAGCTTATCGACGCGAGGGTATCGGTGATCAGTTCGGCGATGCTATCTCGCGGAAACACGGTTAATTTGTTCACCGGCGTTCCCGGATCTTATCTTCCCGTCTTCATTCGTGAAGCGTCAGCACTTTCACCTGATCGGAGTTGGTGTAGTATAGTTGGCCGACGCGCGACGCGACGCGCGAATTCGCGACACGTCCCGGCGATGCGGTACTTCCGCGTCGATCGCTCGTCTGTCTGGTTAGCCTAAGCAATCCGCTAACGTAAATCTTCGAGAGCCGTTCGGGGAAAAGCAACCGTCTTGGATGGGGACCCTCGGCGGAGTGTTCAACAGCCCGTAAAGAATACGCTACAGCAATTATTCCCCTCGCGACGCCTGTACGCGTAATCAAGCTAATCCTGAGAAGAGAAGGCGTACAGGCACCCTTCGACTTGGCCACCATATTTGTCAGGGGTTGTTGCTTAAAGAACCGTAAATCGCTGTTCGCAATTTCGGGAAAGGGTGCTCGCGATGGTGTTGGCAGATCCTCTCAACGAGGTGCTGTCTTTGTGCTGTTGTCGTATTAAAACTGTGTTTATTTCGCATACTATACTAAACTAGTTGCACCGGACCCATCTGTAACAATGAACGGAAAAGTTTGTCCGGAATCGGTCGTTCGAGGCCGGTCCGGAGGAAATCACGAAAAAATCAAATAATTTAAAAACGATACGGCGTTTCCGCGTGGCGGAACGAGCGCAAAAATCAGGAAACCGATAAAACACGACCGCGAAGTTGAGCGTATTCGACTAACCGGGGCAGGGGTTGCGCGGCCGTATAAAAGCCATGCGCGAGACCGTGGCATATTTATTTTCCATGCCATTTAATAGTCGGCTTGCCGCGACAAGACAATCGCACGAGTTTGGAAAATCGTCGAGCTAGCTTAACGGCCCTATAAACTCCGAGGGGTGGGGGGAAGGTTCTGGGGAGGCACACGCGTGTGTTACCTCTCTCTGTTCCAACCCCCCGGACGACGGTTTTCCACCCCCGGACGCGAAAACTTACCCCCAACGGACTCTCGGGCAACGGGACGATCCCGGGACACTCCTTCCGCCACGTATATCCTCATTTGGCCGGCGGTGTTTTACAACTCGACTCTCGTTTCACGACCGCTAAATGTGATGGATGCCTAGAACTTGCACGGACCCACAAATCATAAAGGGCGAGAGCGCGAGCTTCGCTATAGCGCAGGGGAACACCGCGTTGCACGCGAACAACGCGGAGAGGCACGCTCGTTATTTGCTGAAATATATCGCGTTACGCAGTTACGCAACGGAATATAACGCTTCCGCGTTTGAGATATCGCGGCGCGGAATGCCCTCTGCCGCCGATTAATTAAACCGCCGGCGAAAAACCAACCGACTTCCGCGAGCAACAAGCGGACGATTTTGTGTCTGATGATCTCCTGCGACGCGCCCCTGCATTCGCAGCCGCGTCAAATGAAGCGCGGTTGCTTCGGTAGACAGTCTACATCGCATATCGACCAAATTTATTCTTCTTCATTCCTCCAACCATTTCTTCTTCCAGCAGTCTTTTAACGATCACCGCAAGGGAACGATCAATTTTCTTTTGAGGTTCGTATTCAAAAGACAATTTTGGAAAATTGTTTTGACAAGACACAGCTCTCCAAAATTGTTTTTCTCTCCGGCTACAGTGATTTCTTCTTCCTACGAACGAATCGATTCTAATGTCGGATCGGATTCCTGGAGGTTGCTCGATCGACGACCGATTCTCGGTGGTTCTTTTGTTAACGAGTGGCCACAGTGGCTACTTGAGAACGTCCCTGACCAAGGACAAGATTAACAGCCGCGATGCCGCGCGCATATTAACGTCCGTCTGCGGTGCCATCCGCGGCCGGACCACGCAGACTACGGCACTCCGCGTCAAATCGCTCGGTGAACCGTAACGCGACCGTATCGCGACCATCACGGGTCGAAATGGACTTGGTCAACGAGCATATGGAACTATAACTGCCGGGCTGCCGCGCGACAAAATGCGGCAAAAGTTCCTCCGGAGCTGGCCCGCTATTATCGCGCGATTACCGGAAGTTGTACAGAGCACCGTCGCGCGTCACTTGCGAACTCGCCAGGTGGAATTCGTTATTAAACTTCGGGAAGACATCGAATGTTGAAGGAAGACAACGCAAAGAATAATGAAAATACATATGCTGAGATTTCCACAAATACCCTCCAAAGAATAATAATATTTTACAGTACCACCGGCGCGATGAACAAAATCAAATGAAAGTAACAACGAGTAAATTGTCACGCGGTAATAACGTTTCTCGGGCGTCGGGACACGGGTCTCTGGAATTTTTTCGGCCGTCACCGAGGCGTCCCTACGCACCGGAACTTCGCGGCGTCTGTCCACGTTATTTACGGCTGCGAAGGTTCGCAAGAATAACAGCAACTTGGCGAATACTTGCGCAAGAGGAACGCGGTGGTTGTACAGCGGAGAATCCGTAGCTTTCGCGCAATTATAAGTGCAGGTAATTGCAAACGGCCGTAAGTTCGCAGGAAGGTGGAGCGATACCTTGTAAGGTATCCTCGGCTCGTTGGAAACTCGAAGTCTTAGCCGTCCGAAGTTGGACACCCTCTGAAAAGTCGAGGGAAGACCCGAACTCCGAGTGCGAGAGGATCTCGTGCCGTTTGGGGGGGTCCTTCCGGCTAGATTCATTAGGGATCTTGCTGATCCTGACGGTGTTTCGAGCGGCCGCAGCCACCTTGCCCACGAAATTTATCTCGACCGCGTAAACTTTGCTCGGCCCCTGTAAACAACAGGCAAATCCTCGGCCGTTTAAACCGTAGCCTCTGCTTCCGTCCCCGCAAAAGCAGAAGCAGCAGTGTCTCCTCTCCATCCGGCGAGGACGTTTCCGGCGAACCGATACTCGGCGAATACTTCGCCGCTAGCATTTTACAAAAATCGCTTCCCCCCGGAGACGTGATTCACGATCAAACTTCTTCCCCTGCCGCTTCTTTTATCTGGCATCGAAATTCGTCGAACGGAAGTTCGAGAGGCCAGAGCGACGGAGAGAGGGAGACTTGTATTTACCCCGTCGGTAAATCAGACGGCGAGCCACAGATTACGCCATCCCCCGACCATCCCCGTCGTCAAACTTTTACGTCGTTCGATACGTTAATCCGCATTAGGAGCATCCTGCAGGATCCGTCTATAGGACACGCTGCCTTACAAAGATGCCACAATTTATTCAGATTTTATTGGAATTATATTATAATATTCTAATGCAAGCATCGTTACAATTTCAATAATTGTGAAATCGAAAAGCTGAAATCGGTCGTTTGGATCAAAGGTTAGAACCGCCGACCCCGATTGTCCAGAGGCAGCCGGAAGTGAGCACGGATGGTGGTGGCAGGAAAAACGCGGCGTGCAACATAGTAGCAAAACAAGAACGCGGGTTAATTTGCAGGGTGGCGCGGGTATGCGAGCGTCACCGGTTCGGCACGGAATAATAGCGCGGCGCGGCCGATAGATCAATTCGAAAATGCCGAGTTAATGATTAGCTCGCTCGGTCCTTGGCAATTTATCGGCGAGCGCTGGTAACCCGGTGCCGGGAGTGACTTCGATAGTTAATTCACAGATAAGCACGCATTGAAAATGACAGATCGCTCTCGCTAGCGAGCCTGTGCTCGGCTCGACGTTGCGCGCAGAGCGGCGCGAAGCGGCGTTGGTTTCTCGCGCGCATAAATAAAGGTGGCGGACCGTGGAATCATGGGGATCGCGAGGTGCCCGACGAAGACGACAACGACGACGACGACGTCATCGTGGTGCTCGGTGCGATATGTAGGTAGGTGGATAGCATATATATATATATATATATATATATATATATCCCATGACTCTGGCCATGAGAGTCTTCAACCCCCTTTCTCTCTCTCTCTCTTTCCCTCTCCTCCCACTCGCGATGGAAAGACAGGCTCTCTCGAGCTGGCTAGGGGCAGGAGGAGAGAGGCAGAGCGAAAAACAGAGAAAGAGTATAAAGTTCTCTGGACACACGGACCCGACGCATACGTAGTCATGGTACCAGGTATGGCGTAGTGGCGAGGCGGCGTGTTGGTAGCGATAAATCATGGGTTACCACATTGTAGCCCAGTAAATCATCGGACGCGGGGAACGCGAGAGCTTCCCAGCGTGAAATGAAACGAATTCATCTCTGTCAGCCCCCACTACCTGCCCCCTAGCCGCCTCTCTTTCTATCCCTTTCTCTTTCTCTCCCTCTCCCCTCTGCCCACCCCCTTTTGCTCGCTCGTTCTTGTTCTCTGTTATCTCCGTCCTTCTCTCTCCCTCTTTCATTCTATCCCTCTCTCCCTCTCCCTCTGTTTCGCTTCTTTCTTTGTCCCGCGCATTTTCTCTCCCCTCCGGCTGTCTCGTTTCACCTCATCCACCAGCTACACACCATCCCCCGGATCCGCCGCCCACAACCCCCTTCGCGCCCTGCCCTCTCCTCGTGTTTTCTATCCTTCGCACGCAACTGGATAGGGTGGATACCCGGCTATGTATACCATCGGTCCCGCACATATTTACTTTCCTCCCGGTTATACATAATACTCGCTTCTTCCACATACCTACCCTCGTCACGCTTCTTTCCAGAGAATCATCTAGAGTCTTTCGCACGCGGGATTCCTTCCACTTCTTCTTCTTCTTCTTCTTCTTCTTCTTCTTCTTCTTCCGCTCCCTCCCCTCAACACCCGTCGTCTCCTCTCATCTTTCTCCTTTGCTTCTCCTCGCCTTACTACCTCGTCTTTGGGTACCCTTCTTCTCGCCATCGCGCCGAGTGCCACCATTATTCTTTTCCCAACTATTCTTCGGGACCGATACCGACTCGGCTACGCCCGCGTCCGTTTTCATTTTCGGCCCCTGGGAGGGTTTATTAAATCCCTCTCGTTCTCCCTCCCACCCTATATTTTTCTCTGTTTTTTCTCTCGCTCTTTCGTGTCCATTGTCCGGCGCTGATACGCGAAATCAATCGGAAGGGGAACGATTGAAACCCGCGACGTCACCGACGTCCACTCCATTCAACGCGTAATCACGTCCGACCGTTTCGGACCGTATTGTTCTTCGCCGCGTTCATAAATCAGCTGACATTTGCGTGCCGCCCGAAAGACAGCGTTTCGAATCGCGAGAATAGAGCACACCCCTTTCAGTTTGCCAACAGGGCGGGAGGCGTAGGTCAGTCGCTACCCCTTTGGTCCAACCACCCCACGAAAAAGACACTTGAACCGAACTTCTCCCATATAGCTGACTCCCACTTTTCCGCCCAGTCTATTCATCGTCCATTTTCACAATTTAGTCGATCTATCTATAGCTACTCAATCGATCGTATAATCGCCATTATTTCTGAAGAAATGATCTGTGACTCATCCTAATGATTTATATATTCCTCTTCGATGTCGCTCTCGATAGGGGGTGCGTAAAGTGAGGGCCTACAGACAATTAGAGGCAACATGCTCTACCCCTAACCAGTCACGTGCCATCCATAAGACTGTGTCATTCGCAAGGTTTGTAGTGGTTTTACGGTTTTAATTAAATTTGTGTTCGTCAGGGTAGCGACAAGGGGGAAAAGGATCTTTAACCGTTGAATGTCTTAAAAGCAGTGTCCTTCTGGGTCTACAATTTTAGTAGTTATATTTAATTTCAGATTTTGTTTGAATATCCAAACGGATAAATTCAGTTAATAACAAATTGCTCCACGAAAAGGGACCAATGACAGTCGCACGGCGGGTTGAGGGTCGATAATGAATAAAACCTAGGAACCATCTACGACCACGGACCTTCGTGCCCGCAAGTGCAACAATCCCCAAAGGTTCAGGCCGTCCATTTTGTTGAGAAACGCCTTCGGTGCGCGTTGATTTTCTTTCCTCCGTGACGTTAGGTCGCGGCGTGGGCGGGGGGATGCACGTCGGCACCGCAATATTTATCGTAATTTGATACAAGCGGGCCACGGACAAAAAAATTGCTCCCAGCAAGAGCTGGAGACCGGCTACCCCCGTAGAGGGGGATGAAAAGGTGGGGGCTAGAAAGGAGAGCCATAGATCGCGAGCAGCTCAGACGCAGCCGCGCCCCCGCCCTTCTCTCTTCAACCCCCCTTGTGACTCGACTCGCTATCGTCCGATACTCCTCCATCCCCTCATCCCTCGGTACTCGAACTTTTCCCTTTTTCCTGCCTTCTCTTCGCAGCCAACCCTCCTCAGCCCACCCCTCTTTTTTCCTCCCTCATCGCTCCTTCGTATTATACGCTACCCCTGATCCGGCATTCGATCATCTCGTGTAAACACACCGGTGACCGATGACTCGCGAAAACGAGCCGGATTCCACCCCCGAACACCAGGGGTTGTTCTAATACCGGACACGTAAGGCTTCCGATAGATCTCCCTCTTTCACGATATCTTTGGTTGCTACTGTCGTCAGAACTTTTGTTGTTCAGAATGTTATTAATGACACAGGAACTGGTGCAATCGTAGGGGGGCGGGGGTCGAAATCGTAGGAATTATAAAAGTTATAATGGGTTATAGCAATGAAAAGAAAAAACAAGACAAATTTTCGCGTAATAATAGATGTCTTTTCTTCGTTATCATTCATTTATAGAAACAAAAATTTTGTTGTTACTCAAGCGACACAACGATCAATCGTACGGGATTAATTACAGAGGATAATGGCGAGTACATTTCAACACCTACGCGATATATTAATTAAGGTCTATTTAATGATCGGGAACGAGTTCCTTCGAAGCCGAACTGACGACGCATCCGGCCAGCATCCTGTATTCCATCAACTACGTGTCGCTATCCTCGAAATATTACCAAAAATCATCGTTCCCGGGCCCGGACCGATTAAATCAAGCTGAATTACAGGGGAGCGGCGAACTCGCGAAATATTTGTCGTCGTCAGCGGCAATTTCTACGTTCGTCCAAACACCGGACCGGGGCATTTCCGCGTGACTATTTCGCGCGCCTGGATTTATCGCGAAATTTACGATGTAACGGAGCGCAATTTCGGTATCAGCCCCGGGGAGCTCGCGTCCCGTCGAGCCTGGCCTCCGAAAGTGCGCGCAAAAATGACTGCCCCCTTTTTACCATCCTCTGGTGACAAAAAAAAGGAGACTGAGAATGCGAGAACGACATATTAAATTGCGTCGCGTCTGCGAGTTGCCGGGAAACGGGCCTGATTAAACAGAATTCATCTAACAGTGGGATTTCTAACCAATTGTGAGAAGCGTCGGTCATTTTTTATTTAGTGCTACTAGTATACTGCTAAAAGTATACGACTGAAATAACAAAGTATTCGAACGTTTTTATTTCTCGATTACAAGTACAATTGCTTTTAGAGTATCGGGTGAATTAAAGTCTCCTCGATACGAACTTCAGCCTCTCCATAAACCCATCATCACGGTGCACCTGCGTGCAATTTAAAAACTGTAAACCCAAAAGGGGTAGTCACCCTTCTCGCTGGTCAGGAGTTCCGTCGTTAATTGCGCGTCCCGGTTTATGGGTCTCCTAAATCATTCAACCGAAAAATGTACAATCTCCCGCCGCACATAATATCCACCCCCTGCAACCCTTCCACGTCACCGTTCATCCCTAAAACGTAGCAACTGGGAGAACCGTTGCTAAGAATTCGTGGCTTCTTCAATTAAAAATGAGATCGACGAAGAAGAAGGGGAAGAAGAAGAAGCAGCGAAGAAGGAGGTAAGAGAGGGACTAATAACTCACAGAGGGTGGGCGAGGGGTTGAACACAGAACAGTGGTCGACGTAACGCACGACTGCAACTAATCCGCGTAAGGTCGTTGGTCACGGGGAGCAAGAATGCAAGGAAGTAGTGCACTAATTAGGAGTCACCTCCATTTGTTCTTTTATTTAATCAGTGCAGGGGGGGTTGGTACGGAGGGTTGGAGGGTTGGAGCGAGGCAAACAGAGGCGAAAAAGCCGGAGCGGAAGCGAGAAAGGAGGAAAGAGAGGGGTGGGTTTCTCGCGTTGCGGTGGCAGACTATTACGGGACTCCCACATAAATTGGATTGTCGCTCGGTCCAAATGTATGTAGCGATAAATCCAGTCGGCAAAAATAATGGCGACTCATTTTGTAAATGGCGTAAAACTTAAAATTGTGCCGGCCCCGTCCCCGTGAATTTTATGGGGGGTGGGAGGGGGGCTGACAGCGTCGCCTATCGCAATCGGTATCAGCGAGCCGGCTTAGAAAAAGAGATAGATAGGATCGGTCTGAATAGAATTGGCTACGTGAGTAAAGGAAAGAGATTGCCGGGGGGATGAGCCCGAGGGTGGTTGGGGGTTGCCTCGCCACTCAGCCAATAAACCGTTCTCCGGGTTTCTTGCGCGCCGGCCATCTTTCTGCCCACCGCGGGACGCGTTCGAAATTGACTAACGAGTCGGAATATTCTAAAACAAAGAAGTTACATCCGCGAAATTGATAGTGAACGGTCATCAACGCTACGAACACCGCTACGCTCAATCCGCACTCAACCCTTTGCCCTCGAAGCTATTTTAGCTTCGGAATCAACACATTTTTCTACATTGTGACAAATTTAATAATAGAAAAACTGTTTTGAAATAAAAATTAATTTTCGCTGCAATACATTCGGCGTTGCAAATTTTTGGTGAACCAATAAATCGTCCTCCGGTTTGGAAATTGCCTGTACCCGGAATACTTCTACAAAACAGAATTTATTGAAGCGAGGGTGGGAAAGGATTATTTTGGCGATTCGACGGCGCGAGGGAAGAACGAATTGGGACTCCGCGGGGATAATTTGACGATCCCGCGGGCCGATCGGTCTGTTTCACCCCTGACGTGTGCCAGAGCCCTTAACCCCCTTCGAATCTCGTGACTATCTGCACCGAGGACCGAACCTGGTACCACCTTTATAGCCGACTTCATTGAACGCAGCGCGCGTTTATCTCTGAACGTGTACGTCATCCCCTCCCATGGTTGCTCTGCCTGGCTGCCAACCCTATCCTCTCACCCTCTGTCTCTCTCTCTCTCTCTCTCTCTCTCTCTCTTCCTCTTTCTCTGGTTCGATCTCTTCCTGTCCCCTTTATTCTGTCAACGTGGCACTCAGCCGCGGTGCATCTTCCCGTGGTTCGATGGGGAGGAACTGTAAAGCTCCGGGACGCTTCGTCTTCATTTACCAATGCCCAACATTGATTCTCGTTCTTCTTATTGCCATTGTCTCGAACCGGCACTAAGTTAAAGTAAGGGATGGCCCGTGGCGTTATTTACGGAATAGACGAAGCTGGAGAGCGGCCGCGGAGTCAGATTTTTTATTCCGTCGCGATCCGTGGAAACGAAAATTCCCGTCTGGAAGCGTCTGGTGCGTTTCCAGCTCTCACTATATATATATGTGTGTGTATGTGTGTGTGTTCTGAAAGAAAGAAACGAAACGGAACGAAACGAAACGAATCCGCCTCCGAAGATCGAGCGCCGGCAATCCCGTTTCTTTCGGGGCCGCGAGTGTAATAAAAGCACCCGGGAAAAACGGTAAGAAAACCGCGCTCCCGAGACAGATAGGAAATCTAATTCCAGCGAAGAGGGTGGCCCGTCCAGATCTCGAGGATCATCCCTCAGTGTATTATTTATACCGGCGCGAAATTGGTGGCCGTCTCCGCCCCGGACACCGGTCGAGCAATGCTCGTTATTTTCTACCCTTTCCGCCGCGTAAAATTTCATATATGGAATGCTCGACGCGCTACAACATTCTTTAAATTAATATACACACAACCTACGCCGGATGGACTCGAATGTAATAGGTTAATATCCACCGGTCGCCGGCACTTTGCGAGTCAATTTCCGACGACATTACTCTTGCTCCCTTATTGCTGCCCACCCTTGCCCAATGACGCGTATGAATATTAGGTTGTTACACATGACCGAAAAACCAAAGTTAAAAACCAGTTAAAATACATCGAAAAATAACTGTTTTCCTTGTTATTTCATCGATATTTTACATTTTGTCGATTTGACACCGAGGGACAGATTCAGTTCGTGTAATGAGGGTCGGACGAGGGTTAAATTCGACTATTTCAGCCATCGAAGAGACGGACCAAGGCTGCCAGCAGTAGTCTAACCACCGCGCATAGATGATCGCGAAGCAGCTAGCGTGTCGGAGCTGATCGAAAGCCAATAATTGGTATAAACCAGTCCCCGACCGGCAGTTTCCGTGGCGATCTCGTTTCACGGCTCGATTCTGTCACGAACCGAGCGCGGAGTTTCGGGACCGCATTCTCGCCGAAGGGATAACTAGAAAACTTCTTTTCCTCCGGTCTCGAAACACTTTCCTAACCCCCTCGTCCCTTCGAACCCCACCCGTAAGGCCGTTTATCCTTTATACCAGTTGTGCGAGCGTGAGAGTAACGAGAGAGAGAGAGAGAGAGAGAGACGCAGAGAGGACAGAAGGGTGGTCCAAGAAGAGAGTGAGTGAGTGAGAGGGGGAGGAACAAGGGTATCTTCGCGGTGCAGGGACGTGTTCACCCAAATGCGCTGTTAAAATTTTGGACACAATCTCACCATTTGTCTTGCGGGACCTGGGAATAAATCTCCGGCGGCTCAGGCGGACTAAGAAAAACGCCTCGCCCCGCGCACACGTAACTCTCACTCTCTCCATCTCTCTCTCTGCATCTTTCCCTCCAAGACTCTCTTTCTTTCTCTCTCTCTCTCTCTCTCTCTCTCTCTCTCTCTCTCTCTCTCTCTCTCTCTCTCTCTCTCCAGCCCCTGTTCGTGTGGATCATGCGAAGCTGGTGCCGGTGCGCTTGTCGGTAGCCCCGGGGGTGTTCCGGGTTTTTTATTCGCCTTTTCCTTCATTTCACCAACCCCTACGGAGCCCCATCTAGTCCCTTCTAGCCAAGAGAACGCCGCGCAACCCCGTTCACCCCCTCCCCGTGTGTCTCTCGCCTCTCGATCCGCAACATTGTTCCGTCAATAAATCATAATGCTCGTATTAACATTCCTCGCGCTTCTTTCCCGCCGCGATGGATGACCCGTCCGACCCGAAACCAACACTGCAAAAACTTTTCGCGATCGAGCGTGGGTGGCGGTTTGCGCGAAGTAAGCAAGCCCCCATCGGGGTCGTCCAGAAGGGGAGGGAGAAATCGAATTGGTGCCGCGCCGATAAGACGCGCGCGCGAATCGTTCAATACCGGAGACCTGTTATTACCGACTTTTTCGTTTTTCTGCGGGCCGCGGGAAGCACGAACTTGCTAAAACAGGCTACGGCCGTTCGCGCGCGCGCGCGCGAGAATATTTCATTCCCCCGGCGGACGTTCCGCCGCGGTAAATCAGTCTTTGCCGGGATTCGAGACTTCGAGACCCGGCTACGATACCGATACACCGAACCCGAGGTTTTTCGTATTTCTTCACCGGTGGTCCGGGCCCCCGGACCACGGGTCGGAAATTAGTTTAATGAGCAGCAAGCTCTTCTGGACGATGCAACTGTTTCGCGAACCCGGTTGCACGAAATTCGAGCTCCGGGCGAAACTGGTTGTTGCAGTTGCTGCGAGAACGTTATGCATCGGGGTGGCTCTTATGCAACGATTTCGGGATCCTTGGGAACTCGGCTTTCGAATACATGAATTTCTAAGGCTCGATTTCGAGGTAGAGGAATATTGACGAAGATTTTTTGTTGATAAAATTACGAGTTTTGTTGCAAACTCGACAGTAAGAAAATTGAGGAAAATAATTATTCAAGACTCAGTCCTGTCTCTACAAAAACCGCCTCTCGAGCGAGCATAAATACAGAAAGCGAAGCTCCAGGAACATAATGATGTATTAATCGAGGTAGAAGATAAATCGCAGATGAGTCACGCAAGGACTTCATAATTTAATGACCGGCGACACAAATTTGGGACTCCGGTGAAATTCCGATATTTATCGAACCCAGGCAAGAGCGGCTGAGTTATTCGACAAGGTTGCAAATATGATATCTCCATTCGACGTTGCAGCTTCGTCGCATTGCTCGCGGCTCTCGTAGGTGGTCGCGTGACTCATTATTTCAACAGCAAATCATTTTTGCACCTTCTCGAGGAGTTAGTCGAGTTGTCACCCAAGATAAAAGCTCGATCCGTACCCGATGGCTCGTCCTTCATAGCTATTCGTCTGGAGAAGCGTGGCGTAATATTTTACGGGCTAGGTAATAACTCAACACCTACGCGATAAGCACAAGAAACTCCGATTAGGCATATCCTACCACCGTAGGTACACGGTAGCACGACGCGCGACACTAAATATTTACGTCTATATTTTCAGTTTGATCTTGGACAACGCAACTAGTCGAAAGGCCAAGGTCGCAGTACGGCAAGCAGAAACACATCCGTATCGCGGATGCGACGATAAATCGCAAGAAAAATCGAGAAACGCATCGAAGTCTCGACAGTAGGTAGACCGTTTTCTCTTCGCATCGGTCATCGAGGATGCACAGACCGGAAGCAGCAGACAAAATCGCCGTGGAGCAGCTCGGGTAAAAGACGAACGGATCCTTATTTCGGCAGCGTCGCTTTATACGGTGATAACTCAGAACGCGACATCTCCGCGCGCGGTATTCCCGGTTGTTGAAGAGCGACGGCGTGAAATATGCGTCTGGTGTCTTATTCCTCAGACCGGTCGGTTCCTCGGGAACGGGAAAAGGCGACGAAGAAAGCAGAGGAAGAGGATCGCCGGCTCCGGGGGTTGTTGCTGGTAGCTGGAAGCGGGAAACGTCGTTATTGCCGGCGTTGCTACGAGCTGCTCCCGAGGTCCGCGTTCCTTCGCGGACTTACGATTATTATCGCGGCCGTGCTCGGCTAGTATGGCCGCGAAATGCGGCCGCTGTCACATTATAGTTTCGACCGTGGACATCAACGGTGGATGCTCCACTGGCCACGCGACGTCGTTCGTCCGCGACGCAAGACTTTTCGCCCGATTTCCCGGTGCCCGTGTCCACTCGAATATCCCACGGTTTCCATCGGACACCCACGGCCCGCGCCATTGCTCATGCAATACTGCCCATAAGTCACCGGACGCTGCACGTCAGCAAATATGCTCTAACTTTCCGTTTATTCAAACAGAAGATAACGGCGGCCAGACAAATGTTCGCTGGCGACGAAAGATTGCCGGACGTTGGAAGGGGCTTGCGGAGGTCGTCCTTTTTTTCAACTGCACCTTCGACCCTTCAGGCTGTCTTCGTCCCTTGTGTATTGGCTGGATCAGTTTGGTTCGGTCCTCTGCCTTTAATTGCAATTTTTCATGTCGAAATGGAATTCTACAATTTTCTTTTCTTGAGAAATCAAGATATACATTTTATTTGATGGCGAGAACATGACTTGAATGGACTCGATGATCTAATAATTAGTATAAATGTTCCTAGACTACCACAAAGACCCGAAGAGCAGTCAGAAGACAGTTCCAGCTTTTGTCTGACTTGTCAGACGAAACTGGTCCGAAACGGCGAAAATGATAGAAAGCGTCCAGAAGGGTGCATAAAGGGCAGATGAGATCGTGGCGTGGCTTTCTCGCGGATCATTTCTGTTCCTTGAAGTGGGACGGTGGGTTCCATTAGTTTCCGGCATAATATTGTAATTTGTTCGACGGCGGGGCACGTTAGGCGGTAGGCGTGAGCTTTTATGCCGCGCAACGACACGAGTCAGTTCTTCATGGACGATGCAAGGGAGATTACTTCGCAGTGGTTGCTTTAGGAGAAGGGCGGAACGTGTTCTTGCATACATTGAAAATATTCTGGTTCGGAGTCCTCCTCGTAAAGCTTTCTCGCGGCTGTATGTACCCAATACACGCGACAAGCCCGCGTAAGGGAGTAATGTATACGGTTCTGGTAATGCACTTAGGAAGATAAGAGTTTCCCCACTTATTCGGGAATATTACCCGGCCACCACCGGAAAAACCAACAGACGCTGCAGAAAGGACAAAACACTGCCTCTCCTCGCGCGCGCGCGCGCGCAACCTAGGCGCTGCTGTCAACCTGGCGGAAACGATAAGAACCGCTCAGCAATCCTCCCGTACCGAAAAATGGATCGGATCCTCTTTAATTACCAAGCCGACTGACTAACCGGCCGTGCTCAGACCCGAAACGATCGCAGTAAACACTAAGAAACCAACCCCCCAGAACGCAAACAGCTCGAGGACAAAGTGGCGGCGAGGAGCTGAATCGGCCGGACCTCGTTTAGCTACGGTGATGAGGGCTTTTCGGGGATGCGAGGGACTCCGAGGTTTGCCCAAGGAATTTCCGCCTGGTAATTTCCCCGCAATTTTGGTTTGTTCATTATAGACTGCTGATCACCCCTGTCTACCTATTCTGTGGTGTCGTGTGTTATTGAAATTGTTTAAAATATGCATCGCCCAAGGCTTATGGTTAAAATCTGCACAACTGTGTCTTGTAAAAAATGTTCTCTGTCAGGCACGTTGAAGATTGATCGATCTTCACCATTGTCCTCTTCCACCAGAACGACGGCGACTAAAAAGGGCTGAAAAGATGAAGTCGCAGACTCGGTAAGACGACAGACCCCCTTGAGCGGTCACGATCAGACAATGCAGCTCGCGTTGATGCATCATAATCGGAGGACGCAGGGTCCCCGGAGGTGTTCGGTTCATTATAATGAAGCCCGATAAAACAATGACACCTCCGCAACGCGACGATAGTAAATCGAATGTATAAATTGCGCCGGGCCACGTTGAAATGTGGAGGGATCAGACGAAGGGATAAAGCCGGCCGAATCGGGACGGAGGAGGACAGAGTCATGAATGATCAGAACGATGGAACGAGAGGAAGAGGAACGCTCGATCGCCGAGAGAACGGGGGCAAAAGGGGGGGACGAAGGGGTTCAGGGGGGTTGGAAGGATCATGCACGCGTACCACGGGGACGAGAAACGGAGAGAGAGGAGAGAGAGATAGAGGACACGGGCAGAGTAAGTGTTAGTGGCTCGTCGCTTCTCCATTTCAAGCCTAAGCGCGGCCATTCATCAGGATTTCGGCGCGCAGACGTGCTTTATTACTGCTCGGTCGAAATTGCTATCCTACGACTCCATTCCGGCCTGCGAGCTTGCATGCGCCGCTTCCCCGACGAGCCTCTCGTTCTCTCTCTCTCTCTCTCTCTCTCTCTCTCCCTCTCTCTCATCCTCTCGCTCTTCTCTTCAGCATTGCCGGGGCAATGCATTAGAAGCTCATATAAGGTTCAGCCACGCGCTCGCGGTCCAAACTCTTAACACAGTCCGAACGAAGTTAATCGGATCCCCACCTGGCCACGGGGCGGAAAATGCAGCCCGAAGTGCAGCGGGTTTTGGGGTGGGTGTCTGAGATGGGGATGGGGCTGGTGGAATGCAGCGGGAAGTGTTCCACACGATTAGGTTCGAATTCGAAGCAACCGAGACTGCGTAAGTAAAGATTATCGGTGAAAGGAGCGTGTGAAACATGGACATTCTTCTTCGGTTAGTTTCTGTGTTCAACTGGACTACAAGAATGGACATTTGCTAGACATATTTTTTTTAACTCCAGCCAGTTTCTAAGGGAATCAAGATGCTTTTATTTCGCTCCCGTCTCTTGCAATCGATGCAATCTAATTATGAATTGAAATCGTACCATCAATTCGTCGCAAAAAGAACAACGTATTTTAATAATCGATCTGTTCCATTCTTGATGTAAAAATCATTTTCCAGAAACATTTAATGTTCACGCTCGAGTTCGAAGGGTTATCGCGCAGTTTCTCGCGGGAGTGAATGAATCTATACGCTCCCGCAGAAATAGGATAGGCAGGGCTGAAAAGGGGGAGGTTGGCTGGTGAAGCTCAATAAATCTGGTCATCCCGAATTGAGAATGTAAAATACATGCGGTCCGCATCTGCGCGAGCGTGAGCGCGAGCCCCGAGATTTATCAGTACCGTGCTTTCGATGGGCAGGTACTGCCTCTAATTTATTCGTCTGTTTCATGGACTCGGGGGCCCTGATATCGCGGCGTCTTAATTCGAACGATTTTGTCGAGGCGGTACCGAGGCCCGACTCGTTACACGCTTTAATCATCTTCAACCATGATGCATCACCCTAATTTCTTCCCTATAACGCGACTCTCGAGCTGCGAAGAAGCAGGTGGATCCACGGGACTCGTTGTACAGCTGGACAAATTGCTATCGATGAAATATTATTAATCGCAATGCCCTGGCTACTTTCACGTTACCGCCTGGTCAATCAATATTTTTAATAATAGAGACGCTTGTCCCTTAGTTTTATTGACCATTTACTGTTTAACTGTACAGCAGAGTTTCCCGCGCTTTGATTTTCCATGAAAAAAATCTTCTATCTGTCTATAAAACATAAAACACTGTATCGGAGTTCAATTTTCGTGCATGTCGCATGCATCAAGTAAACAATTCAAGCATTCGAAGTAAAGAATTCAAAAGGAAATTAAATTGTACAGAACGCTGCTAAAATATGGATTTGTTCAGAATTGTATAGACTGCTTTTATTCGTGGACAATTGAGCAGGAGGCTGCTCGAATATGTGCATGTTTAGAATTGTACAAAATAGTTCCACAAAATGTATGTCTTTATAATTGCACGAGTATTCCTAAAATATACATTTTTCCAGAATGATGTTTTCGCAGGTGCCGGATTAGAAAATGGAAGACGCAGACAACCTGTTGTCTGGTGGACGAGAAGTTGATCGCGTGGCGTAATTAGCGGAAAACTGTCCGATTATAATATCCGTCGGAGGCGTAGAGTACAGTGGTAGGTTCGCGCGGAGGTTACAGAAGGCAGCTAGTACCTATAGCGGTAACTTCGGGGCCCCTAAATCAGCCTCCGTGTCGTGATTCATGGAGGGCAACCTCCCGGCCCGTTCCCCTTGCCGATCTCCTCTTCGCCTAACCCTCTTCCCCACCTGTGCTTCCTCCTTACTCCACCCCCTTTCCTCGCCCTCTCTCTTACGACTCCTTCGGCAGTGACCTCCTGGGCGACCCTTTTACCTCTTGGCTCCTACCAACACCCTCGGACCAATCCACGATCTACACCTTCGCCAGGATTGCGCCACTTTCGGCCCATCCATTTTTCCCCGATACTCGCGATTAATTTTCATTGGAATTCCCCGCTAGGATAGTATTCCTCCCGTCGGGATTTCGCGACTCCTACGTCGACGGATCCACCAGATACCCTCTCTCTTTCTCGTTCTCCCATGCTCTGTTCTTCTGCTGGAATTCACCGAAAGTGAATAAAATAGAGGAGAGACTAAGAAGATGAGATACCCATTTTATTTTTTGATGCAGATGGTCTCGGAGTGGACGTAAATAGTAAAATCGAATGTGGAAGTTAAAGGAATTTTATAGAGAACGTTCTCTGTAAATATTGATACCGCACATCTTACGGAACGTCAATTCGAATGAAATAAAAATAATCATCTTTTTGTTATAAATACACCAAATCCACAGTGCAGAGAATGTACTAATTAGACAGCGGACTTGATGCATTTTTGGCAAAAGCGAGTAGGTGTCATTTTGTTAAATTAGATATTTAGGATTTATCTAACAATAAGTTCCCTCTGCGTCGGTATCCCTTGTACATACCTGGCTTCTACTGTCCTCTGACCATCCGTAAAAAACGGTCTTGTCGAGGGTAGACGTTGAACACGTTTTTCTAGGCGTCGTTTAGTTGGACTTCAGCGCTCGAGGGAGAAGCTTCCCATGTATTTTCATTTTTCTTGAATAAACACTTAATATCCAGTTTTTCATAATCCTGTACTACAACGTCTTGGAAGTTCTTTATTTCATAATCCTGTAGAATTCTAACATTTAAAACAGTAAAAGCATCGGAAGAATTTAAACATATTAAGAAAGAAAATAAATACTGTTTCACTCTAGTTTTTTGCAAATCAGGCGGAAAATATTTATTTTGTATAACAATCCGCTGTGCAGTAATAATTGTTGGCTGTATCCAGAGGGGTCGCATGTTGCTAACAGTAGGAACGAGCATAGTTGCCTGGCACTTCTTTCGTTCGCTAGTTGGCTGGTCGCGCCGATGTTCATTTCCATCGAAACCCGCGACGCTTCGCCAGAGAATATTCAGCGAGAATTTCGCGATCCATCGTGGCTAGCGACAGACGAAACGGATGGGCCACTTTTCGGCCATCGCTTCTTCTTGATGCCCAATTAATTCTCGTCCCGCTGTTTCGCCGGTGGATTTTCCTATCCATCTTGCTCGGCCGGACCCGGCCGCCGCTGCTGCTGGCCGCTGCCGTTTTATTGGACAGCATTATTACGGCGGAGTCGCGGGATATGTTAAATTGTTTGACCGTTATTTGTGAGATTCCTATTGGGAACCGACGGGGCAATTAACGCGCCGATTCAAATGCTCGTATAACTTCCGATGATGGCGGACGCGTGACGGGAAGTGCATCATGGCGCCGATCCAAGAATATACGCGAATTGTTGATCTCGTTACGTTCCGGATCCTTCGAGGATCTAGCGGCGCTAATGAATATTCTTCGAATTTATTATCTAATTTTCTGCCGTCCCTTGTGCGCCCGTATCCTTCTCCACAATTGACCACCGCGAAAAATGATTCAAATATCGTCCAAAATGGTACACTTTTCCTCGTACATTATTTATTTACCATTTCACTTAAATGATGTTGTACAAACTGAACTCGAGATCAGTCTTTTAATTCGGAATGAAATTATTTTAACAGAATAAACGTTGAAATAAATGTAGACACGACCGAAAAGTAAAAGATATTTTTTTTGTCTAAGAAATTTTTAGAGACGAAGAAGTTCTACTGATTCTAAACATGAGAAAAAGCTGTACGCCAAAGGGTGAACAATTCCAATGTTCATAAATCCTTCGAATTTCTTTGCCGATTGACACGCGACGTGTTCAATTCGATGGCAAACGCATAAAATCCGTTCCGGTAACAGGAACCGTTTTGTAGCGGATGAAACAGCGGCCACTTCAAAGAAAAGTGTCCCGTTGTCCCATAACGTCAGAGCCGTAGGTCGTTTCGTCGCTGTTGCAAAATACGAGTGTGGAAACAAACCGAGAGCCAGAAGAGCAACACGAGAAAATAAGTCGGACGTGTAGAGAGGAAGAGAGAGAGAGAATGAGAGGAGGGGTTGGTGATAAATCTGCGAGGCCAGCCGAAAATTCGGATAATCGGAACGTATCCAGATGACGGCGTAACGGTGGGCGGTACATCAAATCCAATATTATTCCGCTAAAGAATTGGCGCTTAACAATACAGATACGCGGTATTAGAAGTACAGCGGGTCGTGCACCTTCGTAAAATATACCCCGTCCACGGAATCCCCTCGAGATATCTGTTGGAGAAGGCTATTTTCGAGCTCATTGAATAGACAGCCATGATTCTATGACCGCAGACCGTGCCAACTCCATTGTAGCGCTCTCCGCCACTTTATTCCCTCGTTCTCTCTCTTCTACTGAACCTGCTCGTACATTTTGCTATGGTACCTTTACTGTCGGCCTAGCTAGCCTACGCGACACCATCCCCGTCCACCAATATACATTCGCTTTTGATCCACGTATGTATCATTTTGCTATGACTCCTTGTTTCGCGGACGCCCGGTGTGTAATCTGCTTTAATCATTTTCGTCGAGCTCAAATAGTATATTGAAATAACAAACACTACCTAACGGTTCATTCTCGACGATATCGTAAAAATTACATTGAATTAATTTAGTTTAAAGTAGATTATTAATTTTTATAATGTAGAAAGTGTTCAGTGATATGCAGACACGATTGGAAAAATGATCTAACCCTGCTAGAATATTTGCATAAGAATTTATTGCTGTTAATACATTATTATTGCAGCGGAATGGTCTATATATACCTTGAAGATTGATATTGGGAATGTGATAGTCTTTGTCACAATTGTTACTAATTGTTTCTGTGCGTGTCTCCGATCCCCACAAATTCTGAAACGCCCGGTACCCCTGAAACGCATAGATTATGTCCCACGATGAATTGTTATTGGATGAGGGGAATGAATATGTCATAGCGAAGCGTTCGTACATTACAGTTGCAACGGAACTTGCTGCGTTCACATAACAATAAATATAAGTAGAAACGTTGTTTCCTTGATGGTAGCTTTCTATAAGGTGAAGGAGTTACAAGAGATTTCTCGCGCCTTTATGGCATTGCCAAGGTGAGGGTTTATCATTTTTCCTTCTGACGCACATGGTATTGTTCTAGGATCCTCATGCGAGGTGATCGATGACGTTGTTCTACTGTCTTATGGCAGTGAGCCTCTCTATATTGAGTCTTGGTTAGAAAATAATCTTCCCTTTGTTAGAAATGTTGCTCTAACTTTTCATCGCGGTAAACAGATAATTCTGTAATAAAAATTCGGATAAAAAGAAATAATTCTATCAGCAGGAACCAACCCACCCCTCGAAGACAAAAATTAAATATTTCTTCCAACCACAAACTCGTTAATTATTCAACAAAGCAACACACCGCACCGAAAATTAATTTCCACCAAGGCAACCAAAAGGAGACAAGGCTATCAGCGTCAGACAACGATTCCTCATCCTCCCTGCTGACCCAGCCCTCCGCCACGCAGGTTTTTCACGGAGGGCACGCACCGTGTGTACACACGGCGACATAGTGATTCGTTTTGTGATCGATGGTACGCAGACACGAGCTCCGGGTTTCTAATTAATGGGGCTGCTTCACTCGGGGGTAGACTCAATTATTGTCGATAGCGGCTGCGAATCCGCCGCGAAGGTGGATATCGTTCCAGTCTTTTTCCCCGTCCCCTCCCTTCCCAGTCTTTTTCCACCGTTTCCTCTCTTTCGCTCTCTCCCATCGTGGTCCCTCTTCGTATTTGCCTGTTTATGCAGTCGCGTATCCCTTCGGCGTGTGTTGGAGACGCCGCAGATACGTATCGCGGATACGTGTGGGCGTACAGCTTGTGTCGGTGTGTGCGTACCGTGCACGTACGTGGAAGGATGGAAATACGTAAGGAAGCAGGGCATGAGCAATGGCTGGCAGCGCTCCGTAATAATGTTGTCTTCGTCGGCTCGTTTTATTTGCCGCGGCGCAAGAATGTAGCCTACAGTCCGCCTCAAAATTCGTGACTCGGTTGCGCAACCCGATCGAACCGATCGCGCTCTGCATTGGAAACGAATACGACCACCGACACATGGAAACAGCCTGTCGATTCGTTTCCTCCGATTGCTTTCCAGACCGACGGTACTGTACCGTGGTCCTCGGGGGTTGAAGCTCGACGATTATGCGAGCATGATTTTTTCATTTCGAGGAAGTGTATTTGGACGGACTGTACCCGAGGGGTAAATTAACCCTCGAACGCGGAGCCTTTTTATAAATTGCGATTGACGTGCTGGGGAATATTCATAGGTTCGTTTATCAATTTTTTGAAATGTGTTTTATATTGTAGTTATTTCGGAGTTTTTCGTGAGAATTAATTGTTTCAACAAATTAATTAAATTGCTGGGGTTGAGTTTACAATTCGAGGAAATTGAAGAGTGCAATTTAAAATTTGAGAAAATTGAACGATAATAGAGGGAATATTTAATGAAGATAAATTTTTGTCGAATCGTTTTGCAGATTGTTTCGCGTTTTCTTTCGCGTATTCGCCCGATTCTTTATGGGATTTAAATTCGCCGCGATTTGTCGAGTCAATCTGTTTTTCTCGCGGCCGAAAGAAATTCCTGGATAATTCGAACGCGATCATGAACGCTGGTCGGGTTATCACCGCAACGTTATAAATATCGACCTTATTATCATACAAAGAGATATCGAATGGCTGCCATTAAACTATGAATTTCTACCGTGAGGGATAATGGCAGTTTGAATGCAAATCCGCGACGATTTAATAAATACGGTCCCGTATGAATGCGGCTGAATATCCTAAAGAATTAATATACACGTGTCCCTTTGAATTATGAATTGTTCTCGCGCTCAAATGTCACATTTCTACGGGAATTACAAATATCGACGCACAAAGGGCGCCTCCGCTCCGATTACATTCTACATTAAACGAATTTACATTAAACAATGCATTTAACAATGCCCCGCACCCTTCCATTACAATTCGGTGCTGATTAAAAATAATGCATTACATTGCTTCTTGCTGCATGAAATATTTTCCGCATAAAATTACTAGACATTTAGAATAAGTTTTATGACATTTTAAAGACCCCGTGCTCGTAGAATTTCTGTTTTTTATTGACAACAAATTGAGTTATCTACCGTCTCCAACACGGTTGAACCGAGCGCGTGCATAGCCTCGACGGACATTCGTCTCCGGCGATTTACTTTTTCAGTGCACTCGTGTGTTCAAAACAATCTCCATAGAATTCGAATTTATGTGGCCGGGCGTGCGAGTGTTTTCGTCGCGGCGCGGAAAACAGTTCCCGCCCGGTGCGGCCGGTCTCGTCGATACACGCGAAAAAATCGGAACAATGTGTCAACGAAAATTTTCGCGAGGGGTCGGGCGCGACAGTGCGGTAAAATATTAGGAAGTTAAAGAGAACCGTAAACTCCCACCTGTGGGTTATCGCGTAGCTCTGGCTGCTCCTCTCCGCGCGGCAACATTTCACGCCGGTAGGTGAGGCAAACGACGCAGATATCTGACAATCAAAGCGCAGTAACCGTAGATCATAGCCGGGGATAACGATGGGAATTGGCTCTTGCAAATACATTAGGCGGTACAGGACGAGTGAGAAGGGGGGAGGTGCGAAAGGGGGCGGGTCCCGTTCGAGGGAAGAAGTCGCGAAAATGGAAAGTGAGGGGGTGGTTTTCCCAGCGATATCAGGCGGAGGCAGCGAGGCAAACGGGAGCCAGATAAAATAGAAAAATCGTCACCGATCTCGCGAGACGGCGAACGACACCGGGGGCCCCCCGAAAAAAGTATAAATTTCTTTAATGGGGCTAATAATTTCATATCGCGTAATTTACTTACTGCGAAACGTAACGCCAGTAGCTACCAGAGGCATTAACGAGCAGCCTAATATTTATGTTGCCCCGCTCTCGGTCCTCCACCACCCAGATAACACCCTCGCTCCGTTGGCCGTCCTCTTCCCTAGAAATTCTCAACCCTCCGTCTTTACGTTCCACCTTTTACCAAACGGTGTTGGTAAAACGTCTCTCGAAACGTCTCGTCGCCCCTCTCCGCAGTTCGTCTAACTAGATAAAAAAAAGGAGTCTGTCTCTCCCCTTGCTCTCTTGTCTCTCGAGATAAGTAGGTCCTCGCCGCAGCCTGTTACACGATCAGGACGCAACCGGGTAGACGAATAAGGCGACGGTGATTTAATACCGACATTTTTTTTAAGAACCCTCCAGCGAGGGTAGAGGGTGGAGCTTGTAAGGATCGAGCACGGTTAATTTGGGGAACGGTTAGTTTCAATTAGACGCTGCTGGTATTCTTTTGTCGGGGGTCTTCGTGGCTCTCGTCTATCGCGGAATGCTGAGTGGTTGGAATTTATTTCTAATAGCATGCGCATTGTACAATGTAAGTGCACTCCGTGAGAAGTAATCGTTCTTCAAAATCATTTAGAGAACGTTGCTCAAATCTTTCTTCAGGTGTTCTCGGGAATTCCTTGTCCTGAGATCACTGCATGCGAATGAAAGACACGCAAAGACAGACACTAGAATCGAGCATAGCGGTTGGACGGTCAACACCTCCATGGACCAGTCGTGCGTCTCTCCATCATCCACGACCCGTCGGCCCTCGTTAGAGGAAGCTCCGTGTGTCGGGCCCGCATCCAACGCCGGACGAGTAATTATTGTCATTCGCTAATTGGTGCGCGATAAGGATCCATTAAGTCCGCGGCTTTTTTTTCTTTCTCTATCTCTCTCTCTCTCTCTCTCTCTCTCTCTCTCTCTCTCTCTCTCTCTCTCTCTCTCTCTCTCTCTCTCGCGTTGCTTCCAACAACCTGCTGGCGCGCGAATCGCGTATCCAGGAAGAGAGAAAGGGGGCCCAGGTTTTCGCGGTCGCCAGGTTCCACGTGTGCAGAGAAACGGGAGGAACACGTGGCCCGTGAGCCCGGCGCGGGGAGAACTGAACGCGCGGTGCACATATCTGAATACGAATGAAAAAGCTTAATGCGCCATTATTTACTTGATAGTGGACAACCTGGTTCCAGGGGTACCAGCACGTGTTTACGCGTTTATAACAGACGTGACGTAGAGTGGTTATATTCCGGCGGCGCGGCGTGTGTGTCAGAGCCGCTGAACAGAGGGTGTGAGAGGGGATGTTGTTTCACACACGGCGAAACGGTGGGGATGTGTGTCGGAGGGAGGAAGGAAGGGGTAGTGTGTTGTGTGCCGGGGGTGGTATCCGAGAGGCTGCGAGGGGGTGGCGCGCTGTTTTGCGATGCAGCACGCGCATTACCGGACCGTAATGCGGCGTCGGGTTCACCGGTACATATATTTTATTTAACACTGACAACGCACGGAGGGGGCGAAATTACGCGGTGTTATTAATGAAACTAAACTATTAATTTAAATTCCATTGTTCCATTATAAATAATTACCTGTTAATTACCGGCCGACCGGCCACGGCCCGTGTAATGTGATTGGAGCGCAAACGATACGCGCCATTTGTTACGGATTCGCCGACGAGATTAATGCACCTTTTTCCCTGACTCGAAACTGGCTATCTTTACCCAGGGATTTTTTTTTGTTTTTCCATCGGGGGTGGTTCTGGTTGCCGGCTGCATGGCGGACGATCGATTTTATCGAACGGGTTTAGGGTGGATCCGGAACTGGTTGCTGTCGCAGAGAAAGGTCAGAGTCTTGAATGAAAGAAATAGACAAATACAATTCTACCGACCTACGTAAAACAGTCGAGAGATACCCTAGCCGTAGCGTTATCGATGAACATAATGCAACTCGGTAAAATAAGTCAACGCGGAGGCCGTTTCGACACCAAACAGAACGAACAGAGAAAAATAAACCGCGTTGAGGATTAGAGTGTTAAGATCCTTGCAGATCGAAGGAATTCTGGTCTATCGATGCCCAGGACGAAGCCGGGGTCCCGCAGGCGGAGCGAGATCCTCGATCCTCCTTGATCCTCGTCGAAGGGGGCGACAGAAAATCCTTGGCGAAAGAAATGGTCATTGGGTATAATTAAACGCGGCCAGGAGCTGGGTGTTGGTGAATGAACGAGTGGCAGTGCGTGCGTGCCAGCAGGTATAAAGCAGCGCGTCTCTTAGGGCGGATTCAATTAATCAAAGCTGCGTCGCCGGGCCGCTGCTGATTACTCTTGCGATGCACTTAGTCGCGTACATGCGATTACACGCTGTGAGATAGACAGATGAGGCTACGTGCCCGTAGTTAATCTTCCGCGCGTCAAACGGTACAAACGACACGGGGCGGAAGGTGTGGAAGTAGTATAGAATACGCGGCCAAGAAGCGGCTTGCGAGAGCGTATAGGTATACACGCGACCCGAGTACTTACCCGCAAACAAGTTCGCGCGAGCGAAGCGGAGAGCTGGCGAGCGTATTCGTGACGCTCTGTACGCGACTAGCAGCCAGAGACGCGTCTTCCGTGATGTACAGCTCTAATATGCGAATGAATTAACCAAACGGAGCCGTATTCGTTGGCCGAGCTTCATGGCGCGAGCTGTACTCGCCATTCCGGCCCTCTACTCCTTCAGGAAACGTATTTGCTGACTGTGTTCGCAGATCTATCTGCATAAGACGGTGCCCAGCAGTCCAGTAGTTTGAAGTGTATCTCTTAAAAATGGACGTATGTATGGAAACAATTGTATTGTGCCCCACTGCTATCGCGAGAAATCGAACGGTCAACACCGAAGTAGGCGAGCAGCTCGCGGTGCAAACGGCATAATCGAACGTAACGATTTCCTATCGGCTTTAGTCGTTATGCTTCCTCCGCTAATGAAGTTACATCGTCATCGGCGGTAACATTCCGGGTTTCGTATTGAACGAACCATAATCAGCTGAACGATATTCAGAAATTGCATAAACCTAAAAGCGCATCCTTCCGTGTAACAGAAAAATCAACCGAAACAAAAATGTAAAATAAAGCAAAACGAAAACAAACACGGAACGAAGACCAGCATTTCCAGATCGATGGGACACTTTTTCGCTGAAATATCACCGGAACTTGCGGGAGCGGCGCGCAACGGTATCCATCGCTCCCGTATTTATTTATTTGCGCGCTTCTCACGTTAAATGTAGCATTTACTCGATTCGTTCTGTCTACGGCGATGGCGTCCGAAAACAGAACAGAGCAGACCAACCGAGCCCGGTTGCGCGGGTCTATATATTTTTCCGTCGGCGCAGCGGCGTGGCTCATCAATTAAGGCAATATTTTGATCGGCCAGGAAGCAACGGAAACCGCCGCGAAATCTATGCGGGATTAATTAATAGTCCGCCGTTTATAATTTACGCGTCACGCACACGGCCGGCGATAAATTTCCGCGAGCCCGTGAACGCGCACGGGACACACCGGCAACAATTACACGCCCACGCTAAAGGAACACTTTAAATCGAGCGCGCGTAATCGCGCGAATCAACGCGCGACGAGAGAGTCGCGCCGTCTACGCGACGCGCATCGAATTCGTCGATCTTTCGTACGATCGACACATACTAAGAGGCCCTCGGGGGCCTCACGGAACGGTCCCCGAGGCCCCTGGCACACGCTTCGATCCGCGTGCACACGCTCCGATCAGGAAATCACGATCGAGAATACCTGTCCGCCGTTTGGCCGTGTGCGCGCCTCCTTTCGCCTCGCAAGCGCCGCGCTGGTCACCGCCGCTCTGCAAACGATTATCGAGGAGATATCGACGACTCGATGGTGTCGTTAAGATACCGAGAATGCGTGTAGGAATGAGGGAAATAACGTACGGCCGCAGATAAACGCTTCACGACACACTATCCGCGATTGCGCGAGCTTAATACGGAAAGTGAACCGGTGATCCGAGCAACGAACGCGCGCGATTGCTTAATGCCGATAATTATCCGAGAATGCGGGAACGTTTCTTTCGCTTTTCGTGGAATTCTATGTGCTGAAAGGTGCCAGACTTTTTACACGGTCTGCTTATCTCGGGCTTCCTCGAGCGGGCTGTTCGTTACTAATCGTTTCGTAGATTACTGTCTGTGATTACTGGAGTTGGCTGATTGCGTTATCGTTTAGTCTTGACTAATAGAGACGTGGTTGACGGGTGCTGGAGAAAGTGAGAATCGGGAGTAATCGGTTCAATGTTCCAGGGAAGAAGGAGGCATTCTTACGACGATGGTAAAATGTCAAACGTCTATCCGAAGTCTATCTAGAGTCATCATCTCGAGAGACGTTAATAGCTATCATTCCGAGAGTGAAATCGGGTTGATCGGAGACTTCGGAACACCCACGGAGCAAAGTACAGTGAACGAATAAGTATAAGAGGGTGTCGAGGTTTTTTAGCGTATCGGCGAGATCGGTCGATACGAAGGGAATTCCAGCGACGGGTTAACATTAATGAGTGTAGGGACCGTCGGCCACGAGTACGAAGCAAGTCAGGAAGATGACATAACGAAGATACAGTGCTGGCAGAGGAGGATGCGATAGGAAGGCATCGGAGCGCACCGGCGCCCTGACTCGGCTCCGTCGAGGCGCCGGCGTCACTTCCGCCCTCGCTCCAGCTCCAACTTCCTCCAGCGGGTTGCCTCTCGGCTCGGTTACGTTCCGTCGGGTTCCAACAGCCGCCGTCGAAACGGCCGGAACGTCGGAAAAAGGACCGAATGGAACAAGATCAGGGAGAACAGAGAAAAATAAGGGAGAACCGACCCGTTTTCGCGTGCACGCGCCAGAATCGCACGACTACGAGCCGATTCCAACCACCGCCGATAAATAAATATGAGATGCAACCGGCTAAACAGCACTCGCGGGTTGTTGATCCTGCCAGACGCTACCATAAATCAGTCCCCGTGCATCGGGATTCGACTCGCGCGACCCCGACGCAAACTTCCCGGTCTGCGCCGCGATATGTCCCTTCGACGTCCTCGCGCCGATTTCGAATTCCACTCGACGGCCGAACCCTTTTCCCTCGGGCCTTGAGATTCCGGTTTCGTCCACCGCGATTTTCGATCGGACCGAACGTGCAGAGACAGTTTTCGGCGACCTGGGCGACGATCGACGGGCCTCGTCAGGATCGAGCACAGGAATACCGATCGATTCGCTGCGAACCTCCGTGCGAAAGAAATGCAATCTTTCTTTCATTCGTTTCGAATTGATTTTTCTAGAATCATCTGGAGACACATTTTTATCATCGCCAGAGTGAAAACAAAAAACCATGTTACCAAAAAGAACGGTGACTGGCAGGAGCGGAAAAGCTGGGACGGACGTGATCGCAAATGAGAATTGCTAATTGGTCTATTCGCAGGTCGTTCTAAAATTCCATCATCCCCGTAACTCACGTTTCCCCTCGCGAATCCGGATCCAAGGGAAAAGGGACAATAATCGAGAGGGCGTCCAAGATGGAACGTCGCAGGACGAGGAACGACAGGAATCATAATTTCGCGCGAGCTTATTGCCGTCGGTTATTTATTCGTCCAGCTCGTTTCACATGCAGCTCGCGATCCTATGCGCCGCGATTCTGTTCCGCGGCCGGTTTCATTCTCCCCAACTGTCGTCCTTCCATCGGACGTTTTCTCCGTGGATGACTCAACGTCCTTTCCAACATCGGTGACATGTAGTTTCGAGCCCCTCGTGACTTGTTCGAGCAATTATCAATCGATTATCCGACGTACGCCGTCGGGCACGTATTTATCAGGAATTTATGAGTGACCGTGTGACAGGATGGGACGTCCCAGGTTGCCCTTGAGGTACAGATGTCCTGGATATCCGAGATCGATCGAGATCTCGCAGGCTCCTCTAGGGTTCTGTTTAGCTGGTGGACCGTTGCAGAAACCTGATACGATTCGAGAAACTGCCAGGAGCTAAGTGGTGGCTTTCGGGATCGAAGGATGAAGATCGATACTCTGTAATTTGGCCACAAAGTAGTCGAGTAATTGCAAACTTGCAAGTCTTTCATTTTGATTCATTTGCTCGAGGTGGGTAGACACTTATCGAGTGGCCCACTTGCCTCTTCGATTCATTCAATCTGTTTCTACTAATTTTTATCAATTCTACTCATTGGATACTTAACGTTACACGTGATTAACCATCATCGGTAGTATGCTAATTGGACAGTCGTTACGCCGGCACAACAACCAGAAAAGAACGTTGGCACGGCTTCTCTCTATCCGTGAAGCGGAATATTTAAATCCAAGGTTCGCGACAAAAGGAGCGCCGCTACAGCGGCCATTAAAAAAGCGGTTTCTCGGTCGAAACAATTAAGTATTAATTAAGTAGCCGCGCGTAACGGCGTCCGGATGGACCAGCTGACGTGCATGGGGCTACGGGGGTGGGGTCGGGAGGGTGGGGGTGAGGGGCAATATCAAGGTCATTAGTCTGTATCGCGATTCTTTTCGAGATAGCGTCGGTTATTTATGGGCCGGGAGCGTAACAGTCGGCTCTCGAACGGTTACCGGGCAGATTTCGTAGGCCGCATTCGAGAGTACGATACGAATATTCGGGCAGTTCAGTGGCCAGATAGGCCCTCGGCCCCGGGTACGTACTCGCGCTGGAACACGAAGGATAATCCTTGTGGATTATTGCGGTATCACGTGGGTCCATACGTGCTCCACCGGCCGGGATGTGCCCTAGGACGTCGTATTTGTATGCCGTGGAATACACCCACGTGTTTGTATCGTACGCCGGGTTCTCCATGGAAACCCTTGCTAGGGGCCGGGCCTGCTGCGATACCCTAATTCCTAAATCTGTCGCCATAAGTCCTCGTTACAATAAATAACCCGACCGGTGTGTGTCTGGGCTTGCGCCTCCTATTCCTACGGCCGCCTCCTACAGTCTTCTGGCTACCTTCGGCTACGGCTACGGCTACGGCCACGGCTACGGCTACGACTTGTTCGCTATGGGGGCAAGATCGTCGTTCCTTTTCTATAAAGAGCCGTTACCTCCGCCGGAAACCTCCGTTTTTCGCGAGGACCGGTCAGACGATCGTTCAAAAAATATGCAGACACAAGTTGGACATCAATTTTCATTTTTCTCTCGGTCATCGTGAACCAGAAAAACGTTCTAATGGCTTTACCCTCTGCAGAAGCAGCCTCGGTGCAAGGGGATAGCCGAGGAACGTGGTTCGCCTAATTGAGCGCGGCGCGATGCAAGACGAGCCCGTCGAATCATTTGAAATATGGAAATTGATACTGAAGGCAATGAAATAATTGCTGTTGGAACCGGGAAGCGTCGGGAGGACGGCTTCGCGAGTATACAAGTATAGTATAGCATACTCGCTGCCGGCATCGAGCCGTGCAAGGAGCCCGGGCATCGATAAAGACATAAATTGCCGACGCGCGCGCGAGCGAACGCGCATCGGACGGATGGCTAAGATGATAAACAGTTTGTAACCAGTTGTGGTTATAACCCCGAAGAATGAAAATGAATGGAGAAATACGTCATTAATAATGGTGAACGGAATTTATGCTCGGCGTGTCAATTATATCTTCCTTGTGGCTCATAGAGTTTCGCTGTGCCCCGTCGGTGATTTACGGGCCGTGTTTCTTGCGAGCAACCGGCTCGGCTCCGCTCGGCTCGCGATTCATAATTTCTTAAATATAATATCCGACGACGATGGCTTTTTTCGGGTCCCGCCGTCTTCCGCTGTTCGATATCGACCAGCTCTGAGCAATCTTGGTAAGCGACGCGTTGCGATTGGTCGACTAGTCGAATGAATTTCAGATTTGTTTATAGAATCGCCGCGATTCTTCAACAGGAAATCCACCGCAGACCCGTCGCGTTGTTTTTCCGGTGTGTTTTGATGGAAAATATTTAGCTGGTCGCGTGTCGTCCGATATTTGATTTACCGCACGCAATTGCGCTCGCGCGTCGCCCGCACGAAGATTACGAAGAATAGCGAGATAAATTATCGGCGGCCGCATTAACAGGTAGTCGGAGCGAGTCGGAGCGTGTTGGAGCGGAGTAAACCTCGCTCGCTCCTTCTTCCGTGCGTCAGGCCGGTGATCGTTGCATCTCATTTAAGCAGGCCGATAAAAAAACGCTCGCCGAGCGTGAAATGATCCGTTCTATAAATCCTAATAAACGTCTACCTGCCCGGCGCAGACGTACATAAATAAAAGCTCGAGTGTTCGAGAGCAGCGTGATCGGCCGTGTTATACCACTCCTACGTATCCTGCGTGTATTGTGTATATACATATATATATATATATATATATATGTGCGTGTATATGCTTGTTGCTGTATGCGTGCGCAGCAACCCGCTCCCAACAGAGCGCGGCAAGCGCGCACAGCTTCATCATGGACGCTGAAGAATAGAGTGCTCGCGACGGTGCGCCCGGCGAGGAGCGCAAAAAGATGCCCGGGATACGATTGATAACCCGCCGGGAAATTGCGTTTTAAATGCGCTATGTAAACAAATCGATAAATCCGTTGGCGGTCCCACACCCCTGTCCTACGAAACAAAATGTCGACGGTGCGAGCGCCCTACGCGGAATCCTCTATTCGTCGATGAAAAATTGACTACTCGTCGGACGCGAGCGATCCAATCGGTCATCATAATCGACGCTGGCGAGTGTAGTAACAAATGGGTATTAAATGCTACGCGAAATGACTTGGAGATTCAGAATGTTAAGACTGTTCCCAGTTGAAAGCGCTGAGGAAGTCTCCGGACGTCGATAAATCTGTCGTCGGTCCCACCCTGCTGTCCTATGAGACAAGATATCCACAATTCTCGCACCCTACGTCGATGAAAAATAGATACTTCACTCAATCGATCCAATGAAACGAGATAAAATGACAACGTTCAGACTGGTAATCTTCCAGGGTGACCAAAGTGGGACCGGGTTAAACACTCAAATTTGAAAATTTTCATGCAGACGACAGTCGAATCTCTGGAGGGAGGAGGTCGATGAGCGTTATGGAGATGCGAAAAACGAGCAGCTCGGTATAAAGACGCGGCGGGCAAGCAAGCGAGGCGAAAAAGAAAAACAGGGCCGGGAAGCAAAAGAGAGGACAAGAAGAAGAAGAAGAAGAAAGGGACCGGTCGCGGGGTAGGGGAGGGGCGTTAAAGGGGAAGGAAAAAAGAAAAGGGAGCAAGATAGGAGAGGCGGGAGGTAAAGGAAGGAAGAGACGCGTTTCGAAAGTGTACGAGAGAGCCCCGGGTAAGGGGTGGGAAAGACGAAGCGGGGGGGGTTGTGGGGTGCGGCTGCAGGGGGAAGAGGGGGCGGCCGGCACGGCGGAGGATGAAGGCAGTGGGGGTGTGCATTGCGGATTTATTCCCGCCAACACATTCATCATGGCGGATTTAGCTGAACCCGTAACGCATTGCCGTGGATATATATCTGCTTCCATCCCCGCCGCGTGCTCACTCGCGAGAGCGCGCGCGCGCGAGCTCACACACCTTCCTCTGTCCTCCTCCTCCTCCTCTCTCTCTTTCTCTCTCTCTCTCATCCCAATTTCGACCCAATCCTCGCCGGTATATCCCGTATTCTGACAAAACCTCTCTTTTTCAATGACTTCCCGACTCCCGGCCGAAAAGTGCGATCCCCCCGGCTCGCTTATGATCCCGGCACGGTTATGGCCGCACCGCATATGCCGGCCGCGTGCGATCCGCTCGCGAGCGCGTCCCTTCTTTCCTCTGTCCGTCCGTGAAACAGTCGACAATATTCCATCCCACACCTTTTGCTACTGTTATTCGACGATATCGCCGATTGACGAGTACCCTCCGACATCCCCGCAACTACACCTCGACTACACCCCCATGGATTCCCGAGTTGGAATGATTGATCAGTCGGGACAATTTACGGACAGCTGCACTGTACACTGGAAAGCACGTTTTCTGGACGGCTAGTCGGAACTTTTACTGTCTTTGCGATGAAAGTGCAACGTATGCGGAATTTTCATGTAGGGAGCGAGTAGAAAATCCGAAGGTACAAAATTTGTGAAAGTAACAATTAAAATAGCATTAGACTTGCGAAAGAACCACTGTACTCGTATAAATGTCACCAACCAGACCTCGCGTCTTTTACCGCCGGAACAGTCCTGCAATAAAACAGCCCCTGAGCGTACGGCCGTTTAATAAATCGATCGGCAGTTAAAAATGTATATTTCTTTAAAATAGACTCCGCGAGAGCCGTGACTCTTAATGGATCTTCGACGCGTTATCAGCAGCTGATCGCAATGCATCATGGCGCGTAGCGTTGACAAACCCCTCCGACCACTCTTCGGCGTTGTGGCCCCTCCTGCGCGGCGCAGATACGATATTACGGGGTTCGGTATAAATCTATGGCTCATCCATCTACATTTTATCCCCGGGAGAACTAGAATACTCGCGCAGGAACGCGCCGGAGACGAGCAGGATCGGCGCTCGAGC
The DNA here is from genome assembly GCA_028455805.1 of Lasioglossum figueresi. NCBI lineage: Eukaryota > Metazoa > Arthropoda > Insecta > Hymenoptera > Halictidae > Lasioglossum > Lasioglossum figueresi. The sequence goes on along the minus strand of CM052200.1, from coordinate 10,410,501 downwards.
TCGCACAAACACCGTCAAAGCCCCGGGCTTCTCCTCTTTTCCTCGCATCCTCGCTGTCCCCGTTCGTCCTTTCTCCCTCGAGACGGTTCAAATCCGATCTCCGGGCACGACCCACCCCCTTTTCACCCTTCCTCACCGCTCCCAACAACCCGTAACGCCACCCCCGCTACTACCCCTATCTATCGAGATTCCAATAGCGGCCTTATCGAAGGCTTTGTGCGATGAAGGATCGCAAGCCGCCGCTCGGGCACTTTCCGCGGTCCTCTCGATATTTCACCTTTATTATCATATTTCAGGTATTCGCAATCCATTTTTCATCATAAGAACGCCCCGTTATTAACGACGGCGCGGCACGATCTATGCGTGAACCGAACCCGCCAAAGGAACCGACACTTTCTGCGCCTGTTGCCTTCTGTGCTCTGCGAAATATTGTTTTGACCCATTTTCCCATTGAACGTACGCTGCACTTTCCCATCTTCATCTCAGATTATGAAATTTTGCATTGCTCGCGCGACAGCCATCGGAAATCGTGTCGGTGAAAAAAGAGGCTCGAACTTCCTCGGAATAGATTAATCGAATAAATCGGAGATGTTGATTCAGCTCACCTATGTTTCGTCGATCGCTTTCGGGGTTTAACGCGGTGGAGCCGGGTGAAAAACGGGCCGAGAGGCAGAGAATATCCTCCGGCGCCATTCTGCAAATATGGTGGATAAGTTAGGCGGCCGAGAGCGGTTAGACCCGGAAAAAAACGTCTGCTGACACGGCCATCTCGCTTTGTTTCTCTCCGTTTCGGCTCGTTCGTCATCTCGGGCCGGGCCGCGCGTGTTCGCTGCACGTGCAACTCCCGCAAGAAACGCGTTGCGACACTGCACCGTGCAAAAACGCGACGTCGCGAACCTAAAGTCGAAAAACTGCTACTTGTCTCCCGCGACCGTGGCTCTTACAGTCTGATCAAGACCCGAGACATTTATGCGCCGTGCGGCGAGTAATTAAAAATCAATGATTCAGAGCTGCCTTCAATTTTTCAGCCATCCCTTGCACCAATCTCTTCATACTTTCTAGGTAAAACTTTTGTAATACTTCAGCGTAGACTCCTCTTGCGATTTAATGCATTTTTAAACGATGTATGGCCGGTCACGCGGCTATGTGCGTCAAGAAAACGCTGGGAAATGTACTTCGTATTGTTTATACACTCTTTCATTTAACACTAACTTTAACGTCTTGAAATTGTAAGTACTATACGCGAATAAATAGAAGTCAAGAACGTCACGATTTTCACTGAAAGTGCCCAGACAGGCCCGAAGAAGACGAGATGTCGAGGAGACAAGGAGACGAGCGAGACGAATCGATAAATGCGATCGTTAACGCGATAAACATAGTTGCGAGCTCAAGACGGACTGACGTCAGCCCCGAAAAATCCGCAGTTAAAAATGGCCGGTGGGGTGGGAATGCCTCTACATAGAGAAAACTTGCTCCGACCTATTCCCTCGTTGCTCGAACAAAGTACGATTCACCATAGGACAACAGCTGTTCCGAGCAGCTATTGCTCGGAAGACGAGGGGACGAAACGACGAGGACCGTTCTCCCCTCCGATGCCCGGTTTCGAACGACGAAACATGGCTCTTTTCGATGTTTGTCGTCGGAACGGAAAAGATATTTCCAGTCCAAATTACCGACGACGTCGGTCACTTTCCCGAAAATCGAACGAAATATATCCATATCGACTAATGACAGAATTCCGTTGACGTTCCACGCCGCTGAGTGCCATTTTGTGTTCGGCCGACAGTCTCCGCCATTCTGCGTCGGGTGCAGCTGCATTTTCTGATTTTTGTCAACGCGGTCTGTCACCGGAGGACGTATTTCGTTCATCGTGACTGTGGATGTTTATGCAAATTCGTGGTTGCGTGAGATTTTTAATAATCAAAGCCTAGAAAAAATGTAGAAAATAGTTACTACGCGTGTTCGTTCTTTTTATAATTATATCGTCGCGGAAGTTTAAAAGATATAATGGAAAGTATATCATTGAATAATATTAAATATATATTTTATCAATTGATTCAAATGTTTCCTGTGAAATACGATAGAACTTTCCTACCAACCTAATATTTATCTTAGTGGAAATAATTATTGTATTACTTTGGAAGGTACACGCTATTCGTGTAGAACTAAGAATATCAGACGCCTCGGAACGGTCGGTTCGCAGCGCGAAAATCCAAAATCGATTTGCAGAGCGGCGTCCGCGGTTTTCCCGACGATACAATCGAACTTGCGGGTGGTGGTTCGGGTTGGTCGGTTGGCTCGCAAATAAAGAAAATGAGCCGGCGAAAGAGGGTGGCAACGGGCTAGGTATCAAAGATACACCAGGAGAGCGGGCTACGGTCGGTCCTCGTACCGGAACTTCCTTCCTTCCGGCGGCTGATCGACGAGCCAAGTTTTCTCGTCTCTCGGATTTGGGTCGGTATCCACCTCCCCTTTCTTCCTCGTCCTTTCCCTTCGGCCCTTCCCCTCCAGTCCCCTCGGTCCCTTCTCCACCGGTCGACGGCGTTTCTTCGTCCTGATTTTCGAGTCTCTCGGTCGCGGGGACCGCGACGGGTAATTTCGAGGCAAGTTTTTCTCCCCGTTGTCCCCCCACGACGTATCATTCGGAACCTCATGAAAGTTTGATGACGAAAGCAGAAGTTAAGAAGCCCCCGGCATTCGGAGGTGTACCGGTGCCACGTTTCCGTAGGACGAAAAAGAAGCTGGACTTCTGCACGAAGAAATCTTCTACGTTCGGGAACTCCGTATAACTTATCAGCCCGGCAAGAAACTGGGATTTCGTATTCCCGTATAAAGCTCGCGGTTTACCATTTACCCTCTCTCTCTTCTACCTCGCTCTACCGGTTCGTCTCTAAATGTAATTTGAAGCTGCACTTACAAATGATTCATCGCGAGGCATTTGCATCGCGTTTAAGCACGATTTAGACCGGCCGAAACCGAACGAAACCGGCCGCGTTTCAATTTCTTGCCACCGCGGCCACGTTGTCCTTCTGCGAACCAGCTTTCTACTAAATCGTACACCGTCATTTTTGGCAAGACCGATCAATCTTCCGATCGCTGCCATCCCTCCGCAAATAAACCGGACTCTCTTACGTCAATTTAACACGCTAATTGCCGCGTTACCCTTATACGGGACGCGAGAACGCTGAGACCATTGATACCAATGGATGCTTCGTTACGGAATTTCGTAAAAACGATGAATTATCGCTCGGGACGGAACTATTCAAATCGGAATCGTTTGGCGAGATTCTTGACTCTGTTAATTCGGAGCTGCATCGCGGTACTGCGATCGTGGCTTGATTTACAGATTGATTATTGTCCATGATACCCATAAAAATGTCGATGTGCGAAGACGTTTTTTTCAAAGAATTTCTAAGGGAAGAAGATCAACTACCGAATATGGATTATGTACATTGAGACAGATGCATGCAATTTGTAAAATGATTCATTGAAGTAGTGGGTTCTTATCGGATGAGATCAAAGCGCACCGAACCAGTCCCCAAGAATCTAAAATCCAACAGCCCAACCCACTTTACTACCTCCATCCTCAATTTACTAAAGAATCACGTTCCTCGTCGTGAACCGAGTCTCTATACAGGTCCTCAGCAGGTCTGGCAGCGAAGGTGGCGGGATTCGTCGCCTCGTATATTCCGGACCGACGTGTCCCGGATCAGGGAAGTGGGCATAAAGAATCCATGGCGCGATACGTCGTCGGGGTGCGGTTTAAATCATTTTCCTGGACAGTTTGGTAGTGGTCCGGGGTTCGAGGAACGTTCGGGGGCGAAGGTCGCTGGTGGTTAGCCGGTGTCGGTCTTTCGTTTTGTCGTTCGAGTCGCTTCGAGTCTGCCGTTGTGGCGGTCGTCGGGGCGTCGCTGTCGGTATCTGGCGTCGGCCATCAGCATTTTCCAACTTGTCTCACGGAATTCCCTACCGCGTGCTCCCTGACGTAAGTAACAACATATATAAAAGTAAGTGACTCGGGTCTCTCGCGAGGCGGTGATGCAGGGTCGCTGCTATCTGCGGAGTCTATCGGGCAGTAAACAGCGAGCGGCAGATAAGGCGGGAGATATATTATAGACACGGTGGCCGTCGTACACGATGGGACGGGACGGGGACGAGGACGAGGACGAGGACGAGGACCAGAGGAGCCAGCAGGAGCCAGCAGGAGCCAGCTGGAGCTAGCTGGAGCTAGCATCAAGAGCCAGAGAGCAGCTCTCTAGGAGCCGCGAGCTAGCGAGAGCAGATTCTATCCGTAGTTCCGCGCCCTATATATCTCTCGTCTCTCTTTCTCTGTCTCTCTCCTCTCCTCTCGTTCCTCGCCTACTCTTTCTTTCTTTCTTTTCGGCCGTTTTTTGTCGGGCTTCGCCCCGGGTAAAAACGCCACCGGCGTCTGAATAGTCGCGCGGAGGACGGAAGTCAGTTTGCAAGCCAAGCATGGAGCGGCGGCGCCGAGCTACCCCTTATTTTCCTCCTTCTTCGTACGGGGTAGCGCGAGTAGCTGCGCCCCCAGCCCCTCACTCCACCCTTTCGTCTCTTCCTTCTTCCTTCGACCGAGCAACCCCTTCTTTCCTTTTTTTTCCTGAGGTTTTTTCTCTCTGTCTCTCCTCCCCTGCTCTCTGGCTCTCCACCATGCCGCGCCCGACCAAGGTAACGTTTCTTCCTCTCCGCTCCACCGCCGACGCCGCTCGAAGTCGCCTCCTCTCGATGCTCGAATGCCCGACGCTACAATACATCACGTACACGTTGTTGCCGGGTTCACCTTTTTTCCTCCTTTTGCCGCCGCCGCTCTGCCACCCCCGCTTCTCTCCTCTCCTCTTCTCTCTTCGCCCTCCTCCCTTTCCGTTTCTCCACCCTTCCTCGTTCGCTCGACCAATATCGCTTCCTCTTCGTCCCTAGTCCCTTCCATCGCTCTTCCGTGGCCAGGAACGCTGCGGAGTAGAGCTCGGAGCATTCCGCGTTGTATTCGCGGCGCGTTCATCCCTTCGTAACGGAAACGCGCGAGCGCTCGACGCCGAAAAATTTCTTCTGCCGCCAATTTTTGGCTGGCTGCCTGCCTGCCCGGAGAACGGACTGCTATCAGTCAGACACTGCGATTGCTCAGTGAGAAGTACAAAACAAGTTAATCGTCAAGTCGAATCAACGCTTCGCCTCTTCCAATTCCTCCCACGTCAATCATTCTCGTATACAGGACGGTTCCCGCTTTCGTCCCAAAAGGGTGGGACCAGAAAAAAATTGTTGCGTAGGGTGGGCCGCAGCCGCGGAATCGGATTTCGTCACGGGGCTGTCCAGAAATTATTTAACGCCCCGCGAAAAGGGTTGCCCTTTATTTCTCCGCCAGCTCTGAACGAGTTATTACGCCGTTGTCGGATACCGTACCAACCCTTCGTCGATCTGCATAACCGGCTACCACCCCTGGCTCCTCTGTTCAGCCCTTCTCCACCGCCAGGAACCACTCAATAGAGGCGCGACCATCAGCCAACCGCAAAAGCGATTACAAATTAACGTGCCGCTTCTTCGAGTTTATTACGAACGAGTGGAACGAGCATGGCGGTCGTTTCTACAACGCTCAACACCACCGTCCCTTCTATCCTACGCTACACCATAGTCGTCGACGCTTTCGCGAAGCCTTTTACGCCCTCGATCTCCCCCGGGGCCGACTACAATTATCGTGCCTTTTGTTTCGCAATCGGCGCGGCTTCTCTTTCCCCCACCGTCCCCCGGGCGAGTGAAATTCCGCTTATTTTTCAACCTGCTCCCCTGTGTCGAGTTTGCCGGGAGATTGGCTGCGACCGGGCCCCGTCTCATCTGCTCGCCCGGTACCGTGAATCATGCCGCGAGAGTGCCCGCTGAATGGCAACGAGCTCTTAATCATCCCACGACCTGATTGCCCCTGGCCTCATTGATTCCGCTCGTTGGGTGGTTGTTCGACTAGTTCTACCGCCGCTCCTTAGGTGACAACTGTTTTACAAATGCTAATCGAATCTGCGAAACCTTCGCTCGGATTAAATCCTGGAAACTTCGCAGCTAAAAAATAACATTTCCGTAGCTGAAGAACACACACCCAGAAAGATGCCACTTAGAAATTATCTTCAAGCGTCGCTTTAATACCGAATTTTCTCAAACACGATTTTGCAATTTAAAATAAGGTTAAATAATTGTAAATGGAAGCACATCTCTATACACGAAAAACGAAATTACTTTTCGAACGACCTGATACAACGAACAAAAGCGAATCGATCGGTAGAAGTCCAAGAGACCGTCGGCGTGGACATCGATGGACGGCAGACGTGTTCCAGAAGGAAGTTCCGATTCCAGGAGGAAGAAACGGAAAAAACAGTCTGAAACGGAGAAATAAGCCGGCAAAAAGCTACCACCCGGAATGCTCTAGATTTACGAGGCCCTTCATTGGTTCCACGCAACGCTGGAAATAGGGCGATGGGCCCCGGGGCCCCTATTTCGCCTTTATTTCCCAGGGACAATGGGGTACCGTTTTTTTTCTGGCAAGCAAGATAAAGCAGCTAACGCGTGACGGGCCGATCGGCGACGTTTCCGCAAACATCCTCGACCGACGTGTCCCGTTAGGTTCCCGGATTGTTACAGTTTCGGAAACGCTATGCGCGTCTACGTTTTCCCGACCTCGGTTTTTAAGGCGCCCCTGAATTTTGCTTTCGGCACGGCGGAAGGTCGAGGGTGCTTTTGGTCGAGGTCAGGTAAAATACACCTAATTGCGGGGGAGGCTGTTTCGCAGGTATAATGGACTTTATCCGAATGTTTCGCCGCTTTTGTGAAATTTGTCCCATTGTGGTTCAATAGATACTAATTTATGTGCAGACATGATAAAGGACTTGCATTCTTTAACATCCGATCGCAACGACACTAGCAGATTTCGCAAGAATTGTTTTCACATATTGTTCGCTTCATCTATGGAACGATATTTGCAGCTACAATCTAATAGCTAATTATGTATGTTGGAACGAGTTGTTGAAACGAGTCAGAGATGTCTAAACCAAGCGACGGTCGCACCCAGTTGTATATCGACAATATTTTGTTGATATTAAATCCAGCTCGATATAAACCACACGGCCACTGACAGGCAGGAAATTAATGTTCACGGCGTTAATATTAAACGAGCTACAAAAATTCATTTTTAACGGATGAAAGAGGTTATATAAATTTTTAATAACACCGACGTATCCACGAATTTTTATTTCTGAGGACAGAGAATTTTGTTACCTTTCTGGTTTTGTATTCCATCGCACAGGCAATGTATCACGAGATTGTCACCGGTAAGAAAGTCTTTTAAATTATTGAATAAAAAGTTGCGAACAAAAGATTGCACGAATCCCATGCAGTTCTCTCGCGGTGCGAACATCGAAGCTTACAAGCGTCCTCTCCGAGAAAAGCCGTGGCCATTCAAAATTCAAGGTTCTCGAGGAACAAGTCCCATCGTCCCAATGAATCTCGGCAAGATAAAAACAGTGCCATACTCGACAAAATACACGACAGCTCGAGGTCAAGTTTTACTGTCCAGGTAAATCGCGGAGTTGCTCTATTTTCTCTTTGTTAAGGCCCGAGGTCCCGCCACCGCCGGCTCTTGAAAGACCGTTTTACAATCTTCTGAACACCGTGGCCTGTCCGAGGCATTCAAAATGATTTTAGCGGCCGGACAATGACTCATTTCCGTAAACTACTCGGCATCGTCGCTGTGAAACATCTGCGATTATTATCGAGGGACAACAAAATTGTGCAAGTCCTTTTTCAAAAACTGCTAGATAATATCTAGTTTACGATACATATAGTTAATTTACTCTAGAAATAACACTACTCTTCACTTGATATTACACTTTCGTATGTGCCCATAATTGTGAAAGTGGTCTTAACTTACTTAAAGGAAAAGGATGAACACACGCTAAATGAATTCCATATAATGTTTAAACAACATAAAAATACAATGTAAAAATTACATTTAATTAATTTAGTTTAAAATAATGTGACGTGAAATAACTTTCATAATCGTGGACCCATACTTTTGTCCATCAAAAAAGATTCCGGTTGTTAAAACAATATTCCCAGGACGGCGCAAAAGCGTTCCAACTATGTGCACTATTAATTATTCTGACACTGTTCATAGACAACAGGATGTTTAAAGTATTTCAGATGCGCAGATCGTGTACTACACGAAAAGTTACACGAGTACAATGTTGTGCGCAACGTAAATCACACAGATACCGTTTAAGGGGATGTAACTGGAAATCAAGGGGTGGGTATCCCGTCAAAAGAATCGATGGAGAGGAAACCGCGTAGAACGGCGACCGAATGAGATTCCTGCAGAAAGTAGAATCGTTCGGATCCGCTTCTACAAGGTCGTTAGAAGTAGACGGAAAGCAAAGTAGTTAAAACCACCCCCGGGGTTGGCCGATCGTGCCGCGTCCGAGGAACAATACATCTCGCGGGGTCCTCTGGCCGATAACTTAATTCATAATTGAGTTCTGGCGGTGTAACGGACACACTGCGGCCAATATAATGTCTAATAATTCTAATAATTCGCCGGGTTGGATGCGAAGCCAGAGGTTCAGGGTTGTACGTGGGTGGGAGAGTTTGGGGTGGGGAGGGTGGTGTACGAGATCGCAGGGGTGAGAACGTTTCCTGGAGCCGTGCCCGGCCTGTAGAGTGGGACGTGGAACCAAGATGAGACGGGTGAAAGAGGAGAAACGTTCGAGTTGTAGGTGGATAGAGGAGGATGAGGTAGAGGTTGAAGTAGGATGAGGAGGTAGTAGGAGGGTTAGGGAAGAGAGAACGAAGAGGGAAAGGAAGAGAGAGGAAGGCAGAGGAGAGGGAAGAGGGAAGAGAGAAGAGAGAAGAGAGAAGAGAGAAGAGAGAAGAGAGAAGAGAAGAAGGAATAGGTCGAGCGAGGGTATGGGACGAGGAAATGGAGGGAAGGCCAATTAGAGGGCGGGAAGATTTATCTGCGGACGACGGGTGTGCGGATAGTAAGGGGTAGGTCGGTCTCCTCTGCCTAGCCCGCTTGTATTATTCCTTAGTTGGACAACCCCGTCCAAGACAACGACGTGGTCCAGCTGCTATTGACTACATCGGTTTCCATCCGGATTAATAGGCGCTAATTTTTCAGACGACCGCGCTCCGACTCCTTCTCCACCCCCGGGGACCATTGCGCTGACCGATCGGGGGTGGAAAACGACGAACGTCTCATGGGCCTCTTCGTCCACTATAAATTGCATCCGGGCACTTAAGAAATTCACTGGAATTTTCTTGATTTAATAATAAAGACTTGCGGCTGCTTGCACGTAATTACAAACTGGAGATCTTCGCGGGAAATAAAAATTTACTTCGAACGTTTTTTGCGACGTTCTCACCGGCGTGTTTTTGACCCCATTCGTTCTTGTCAGCAACGCAAAAAATACACGACCCTACTACACTCGCTACCGACTTCCATTCATCAACGAAAGCGCATCTTCATTTTCAGATGTATCGTGAACGTCGGCTGACAAAAACGCGGCGATAAATCGCTGATAAACCCATATCCGCGGCGCGAATTTCGGTCGGATGTCCATAAGCAGAGAGAAATCAGCGAGGTGTTGCGTCTCGCTGGAAATTGAAGGCCGGCCCGCAAAAATAACGAGGTCCCCCGTGCGAAAGCTTTCGAGAGGAGAGTTTCTCGGCCGTTAACTAACCGGCCTCCGCGACCATTCCTCATCCTCGATTTTATTCCAGAGGCCGGGTGGACGGGCGGAACGGGAATATTTCGTGGAAGGGTGTCGTCGCCGCGGGGCTTAAATTATTTTAATAAGAAGCCCTGACATCTTAACTGGCCGGATGGCCAGATCAAAGGCGTCTGCGCAGGTGATGTCAGTTTCTTTCACTATTTACATGGAAAACACCGGGGTACGAGGGATCGGGAATCGGCGAAGTCGCGTTATCTCGAAGCGGGAATGGTACCGGGAACCGAGGACCGTGCGTCAGTCGCGACATTTTTATAGGCAGACGGCAACGAAATTAGAGGCGGCGACAAGTTAAAAATACGCTGGTTGACACGCGGGTAAAACTGCTCGCTGCCAATCCGGATCGCTACCGAAACGCGGAAAAGAGCCGGCGATAAGTGTCAACGGCCGCAATAACGTGTTTCGTCGACCGGAAATTGGGACAAGAAGAACAGTCTAAGAAGAGGCGCTCGAATAATGAGCCTCTCGTGGGGTTGCTAGCCTCGGGACTCGCAACGACGTACCCTCAAGAAACGTGTCGACAACATGGTAATACATTTCCCGTTCCAGGAACCGAGAGATGGGGGGAAAATCGGGCGTGGGTGGGACGCTGGAGTAGCCTACGGCGTACAAATCATGCGGGGTGAACAATGAGAGATATCCTTTAGGGTCGTTCGTTAGCCGGATTAAGATCTCAGAGATGAACATCTACCGAGGCGATATTATACAGTGGGAGAAAACAAATCTATTCATCCTGGAGCTGCCAAATAACTGAAAAAAAACTCGACGTCCCGAGAAACGAAGGTGAATACCGGAAAAAGGAAGGACAGCTAGGCGAGCTAAAAATAGTGGAATCAGTGCGTTGTCTACAGATGTACCGAAGCGTAGCGAGAGTTAGGTGTGCAGCCGACACTTATTTGGTGGCGCGTGGTGCACGGTTGTTAGCCCGGCGTGTAATATCCGCGACGGCAGCAGCAGGGGCAACAACAGCAGCAACAGCAGCAACAGCAGCAACAACGCGCGAGAGAGGACGTATCCCTGCGCGTCTCGACGGGTCTCGGCGACCGACCGGCCGGGGCCCGCAGTTCGTTTCCGTGTTGTTACATAATACACGCTGCGGTGCGGTTACGCGGATGAGGGATGAGGTGCTGCGTTGCCTAATAACCCCCCTTCCGCAACAATCCCCCCGGCCGGCAACCTATTCTCACACCCTTTCGCCTAACCTCGCCTCCGCTTCGTAGTAGGAAGACACGCGCGCAAACACACGCGCGCGCGCGCAAACACCTACAAACCTATGCAAGAACACGCGCGGGTGTACGCCGGCGGAATACGGTCCGCGTTGCGGGAAAAGGGGATGGAAATCCTCGAGGTGTGCGAGCAGGACCGAGAACGGAGCGCGAAGTAATTATATGAGGGCGGAGCACGCTACCTAGGACTCGTCTACACCTTGCACATCCGTATCGCTCGGCAGAGCTGCCCGCCAGATACGTGAGAACCCTGCGTCAGGATCTTCGTCGACCAACAGACCTCTTCGCCCTCGCTATTTCATCCAAGAGGGAACACTCGGGTTGGTCTTCGGGGATGGATCGCTCGGAAGAATTTTTCTTAAGGTTCTGGGTGTGCAGGATGGACTAAATTTTCAGGACATATCCGCGCGACGATTTCATTCAATTCGCAGCTTCCTAAGACTGTTCCTGGCCGAACCACAGTGGTATCACGGGATAAATAGCATGTCGGCAAGGGGATACAACGTTCCGAGCTGTTTCTAGCGATGTCTCCACCGAAACTATCCCCGAAGTTGCGGAGGTCGCCGGTTGCGACGCCTCGGGCTCCTTCGCAACTACCCGCTGGCCAGCTGTTGTCTCGAACTTCGCCGTAGTTCCTGAGATGATATTTTCAGGAAATGTCTTTCCGGAATTATTCATGATGTCCTCGGGAAGCGGTGTCGCTATCAATCGCTGGAAGACGCTAGTTGGAATACTGTGAGGCAGGAAGACGAAGAAGAAGAAGAAGAAGCGAACGGGTGGAGAAAGAAGCACGTTGAAGGGGAGATGGTATATATTTAAGGCGGGTGAAGGGTAAGGGGAAGTTACTGGGATTCAATTACCGCAACGTTTGCGAGGCACGCTATTCCCACACCCCCTTGGTGGGGTCCCGCCCCTTCGGGCTCTACCCACCACCTTTCCATTTCTTCAAGAACGAACAGGTGCTCTCGCGTCTGCTGTAAATTGCACCCCTGTAATCCGAAGTAAAGCGGTCGTTTTATCCGCGCCAGCACCGGGGATGGATGCCCGCTACGTCTTTCGGTAATGGGTCCCGCTTACGCAGACGGAGGCTTTCCATCTTTGATGGAAATCTCGAAGACCCCTTCGCCGTCGCGAACCACGGGAACGATCACGGCCACGTGTGGATTAGCCTTGATGTGTTTCTTCGGCTTAGCTGGCACAGAGACTCTTCCTGCTACACCGGAAACCGCTTCCGGGGATCTTGCCGGGTCAAGCGTGAACGGTAACGAAAGGCTGGGGAACCTGCTCCTTGCTGGTCAAGGTCAGTTTCCGGTTCGGCATGCGCCAGTCGCGATATTTACGGTGCAGCATAAGGCGGGAGCGTTTTGTTAGAAAAGGTATGGTGAACTTCGGATGGATCGTTCAAATTGTATGATCGTGTTCGGATCTAGCTTCGGCGTTTGCTTCGCTGCTCGTCTTCGATGTTTAAGCGTTATACGCAACGTACCTGCTTCGTGATATATTTACACAACTTAATAGAAGGATGTCGAGGATTCTCTTAACATTATACACGTTACAACACGTACGCCATCAGCGACTCTTCCGTGCCAAGTGATTCTTGAAAACAAACGGGATAGGAGTGTGAAAATAAAAAAATCACCAATCGATAACGAAAAATTGTTTATTAGCTACCGAATAAATACCAAATGTCCAGACCAAAGAATCGCAGAGTCCTCGCTAGCATGGTCCGCTACGATAGCGATTTAATAATCGAGCGCGCGTCGAACCAAGGGGATTAAAAAATTGGGATAGATCTTAGGGGATGACGAGAGGTTGGGGTTGTCCGGCAAAGAGGCCAGTGCGAGCGAGGTCACTGGCAAAGTAGAAGCCGTGGCGGATCGGCGAGCGGCGTTTCGTTCGGGTTCGAACCGAGGTACATAATTCATCGAGCGTGCACCATTGTCGGGAGCTTCATTAATACAAATGGCGTCTGGTGAATTCTGGCCGGGCCACACCCCGCGCCGCGCACGATAGTAACAAGAGCAGAGAGACCGTGTGGAGGGAGGGGAAGGGGTGTGTATAAGGCTAGCGGAGAGCAGCCGGGCGGCATCATCCCTCCGGTATAGTCCGCAAGCCCTATAGCTAGCCTCGACGTCGGCGACGCTCGTCGTCGTCGGGCGTCGGGACGCGCGAGACATATTTTTCCAGTCCTTGTCGACTTTCATGAGGGCGTCTTTCCGCAATAACATATTAATATCCCGGAGCATCGCGAGACTTATGGGCCCGGGGGGTTCCGCGGACGGGTGCCTCGACCCTGGATCAACGCAACGCCCGTTAAGGCGGATCCGCACCACCGGGACAACGGGAAGAGGACGCCTAACCGCGCGGCTTAAGCGTCGTAAAGCAACCGTTGCACGTCCAACCCGGCCCCCGGGTTATCGGCCAGGAATTGACAACGATACCACCGCGAAATATCCTTCCCTCGTTTCACCAACTACCCTTAAGCCCGTCCGAGACCGGATTTATCGTGGCCACCCAGCCTCCTCCTACCGTCTTACGTAACCGAACACCGATCGTATTGCGTAATCGAATGACGGAACCGCGAGCGTAACACCGATGGAATCCGCTGATGAAAATAGCACGCCGTTTGTCTACGGGAAATTGAACGACGGGCGCCCCGCTTCTATGGAAATCACCGGAGCAAATGCCTCTTCGAACTATTGCGAATCTAGATGGGACTCTTTTACACGGATCTTTTCAGTGGGTGACTCTGTGGGACACTTGGGTCTCGAGCTACCGATGGTTACGTTTTTTAGAATCATTTTTTCATACGCTACCGATACATAAAAATATAGAATAAAAATATCGTATACAATATCTACTGGTGCAAGGTCGAAAAATGTAAGCCGAGCGAAAAGCTGCTGGTTTCTCGCGTGAGCAATCATATCGCATACGGTAGAAGGAATTATCACGGGAAACACGGATTCGCCGGAAGCGTGGAAAGGGTTGGTTGGTGTTGGTTTGGCTCGCAGATGGATCGGCTACGGCCAGGGCCGTGCAAAAAAAAAGGCGAGAAACACGAGTAATCAAGGTTTACATATCGCATTTATTTTGTTCCTTTTTTTTCTTAGTAATCGTATAATCAAGGTAATATTACAATTCAGCGTTCAGAACAGCAACCGCCCCTAAGAGTGTATGTATCCGTTACAACGTTCACGCACGATATAGGCAGCAGGTGCGGCCCTGGTCGCTCTCTCCCTCTCTCGGGTTACATACAATCAGGATTCGGATTGGTAAACAATTAATACCCTAATATGTTACAAAAGAGGATTGCTGCTTTGTGTTTATTCTTCTCGCCGCGTCCGATGACGTTTACAGAGATATTGCTACGCTATAGACGCTCCACCCCCGAATTAGGGGTGCCTAACGTTCGCCTAAAGAAAAAGGAGTCCATCGTTGAACGACGCGTTTCATCCTTCGTTCACTGTCTTTTTTCACATTCTCTCTCTCCCTTTCGCTCGGTCACTCGCTCTATATTGTTTTTTTTTTCTTTGTTCTCTTTCGCACAGTCTCTCTCTCGCATGCTAGCTCGTATCACCGAGATCCACAAAATAAATAATTATTAACATTACATTCCTCTTAGAAATACTGCGTTTAACTGTTTACTCTTGCGTGTCTCTTAGCGGCTATTCGTATACATTCATTAACTAGAATAGTTGTTACTGCTTAGGATAGCGCCACACACAACCTCGTGTCTGGGTAGGCGTCTAGGTACTAAGTAGGTACGTACAATGTAATTAATGTTGCTCGTTAATAGAGAGTCTCTATCGCTCGTTTCGTCACTCGCTTCACCGAGAACACTGACGACGAGTCAATTCTGGGGGGGGGGGGGGGGGGGAAGTTTAAACAAACAGCTGGGAAGAAGACGAAGACGACGATGATGAAGAAGAAAACGATAGAAAATGAGATGGAAGATCAGAATCTTCGGTTACCTATTTTCCTTTTCACGAAACATTTTTCATCTACTACAAAGAAAAAGCTACTCCGACCCGAGAGGACGTCTCGCGCGCATAAACGATTCTATATAATATTTAACAAAATCATCGAACATCAACATATATATTTTGTACCGATCGAAAGACACACGTTCGCATCGTCCGCCGTGTTTCGATCGAGATTAAACGCTCAAAGAAGAAAATAAGGAAGAATTTACAAAACGAATCGAAGAGTTGAGAGCGAGACGATGGAAACGTGTTCTCGTGTCGTTCCGCAGACGATTAAAAAAAAAATTAACAAAAACATAACATTCAACAGCAGTCGTAGCGCGACACGCTCCGGAAGTGGTGTGTCACACGATCGAGAAGCGACAAAACGGAAGTACGCTAAGTGAACGAGACAGGGGGTGGGGGAAGGGGGACCGCGTTTATTTTTATGTTAATCTCGTTTCATTTTTTTTTTGTACATCGATCCGCGAGAAAACAAGAAAAATCGCCACCAGGGAAAACACACGCGGATCGCTGAACACGATTCTCATCCCCTGAAACACCCCCCTGCGCCCGTTCGTGAATTTTTGCGCCTTGCAGACGCTCGCGGACGCTTCTCTACTTCCTAGGCGTTAACTTACTAAAGTGTACCTCTCTCCTTCAGGCATTTCGTTTTTACGTATTTTAGGTTTCCTCGAGAATGAGCTGCGCGCACCCTACCGCACCGTCAACCGCCGAGAAACAACGAAACAACGTTGGCTCCGAGAACAACGAAACGAAACGGGGGAAAACGACGAGTTGTCCGAGTGTGCGTTGTCCCTTCGATTTCTGTTTCCTTGTTTCTTTTCCCGACTTTCTTATTATCCGTTTCTTTCTTTCTCTCCTTTCTCTGCTGTTTTGTTTTCGTTCTTTCACTCTCTCTCTCATTCTTACTTGCTTTTTACACATCCGGACGATCTTCCACAATTCGAAACTCGCCAGAGATCGGTATAAGTGTGGAACTACTCCGATAACTCACCCCCTCTATCTACACACTACTGCACCAAAGCAGGAACTACAGATAGAGAGACCACTAACGGGGGTGGGCGAGGGGGTGGATTTAGGGGTTGGTGCGGATGGAGGACTACGACAATACTAGGCTTGTACGGACGTCAGTGTGCACTTGGATACTGATTGGTCTGCGGGCATATTGGTCAAAGTGAGCTACAGGAGGTTCCTGGGGAGATGCGGGGGGTGGTTCGTGATGCTAGTGGTGGTGGTGATGTGATGGTGGTGGTGGTTGGCGCGGGGGAGCGGGAGGCGGGTTCGTCACTCACCGGGTGCAGCTTCCGATTCGCCGCAACCGATAAATTGACGATCGACAGATACGCACATCGACCATCTATTTGGCATTACAGAGACAGTGGATGCAGCCTGCCACTCACCTGAAACAGAAATCAGAAACGCAGCGGTTAAGTTACGTGATGTCGAACGGGCCGCCTCTCGAAAGCGACAACTGCATTCTTACGTTGCACAAAATTTGTTTCGTCGACCAGGAAATTTCTTGTGTCGTAACGTAACTAATAACGTACAATATGAAACATTTTCCTAAAAACTAGGAAATTCTCAATCCGAGAATCTCGTCGCACCTCGGCCCTGGTCCCGTCAGGAGACAGGGCCAAGAAACGGAGCAGCTAATCTGTTCATGCGTCACCGTAGAATTCCTGAGCGTCTACTACGTCACCGAGACGCATTTTCAACATTTCCGAAGAAGACGACGGCAACGTACACAACGAATGTCTCTGTTTCTGTTCTAAATTTCGTTGAGCGAACCAGTCGATATTCTCCCGGGTAACAGGGTAGATTTTTCAACTAAATAAAATGGGCTTCCTCTGTTCCGAGTGAGGGAAACGGGGGTTGCGAATCGTTGGTCGGTGCAGCTAGGTCGTTTCAAGGTTCGACTGGACGTGGGGTACGTTCATATGTTGAACGTGTCGAGGACACGACGGGTCGGGTCGTCCGGCGCTGGTTCAGCTCCTTTTGTAATGGGATGAATGCACGTGGTGCCTTGTCCAGGCACACGCACGTTGAGCCCCAGCTTTCCTGGTGTCTGTATCTCGGGGATATCGATAGCCCGCGTTAAGAGCGAAAGGGGTTGGAAAGGGGTGGAGGTCTCTCAGAGGCAGGGAATGGCAGAGGACACCGAGCCAGCGCATTGCCAATCCGCTGCCAGTTCCGTTCTTGCCTTCTTCCCCGTCGTTTGTCTTCCTTTTTATAACCGACTCTGCCTTCTGCTACACCCCTCCCATCGAAGCCACCCTTTTACCACCTTTTGATGCCCGAAGATGTCGATGATACTGCTCTTTCACCGTCCCTTACAGCTTCCGGACGATCCACTAGCCTCTCACCAGGAATCACGGAGAAAGTGAGATCTTTCCTAAGTACTAACGGAAACAATAGATTTCCTTCTCGCGTCTCGTTTGGCTACCGTTGCTGCTCCGTGTTAGCAGATCTTTCTGGATGGCTTGCGTTAGCTACGGAGGGTGACTTTTTACGTTTAGTTAGAGAGATTCTGAACGATGCTTTTCAGCGAATGTTTCCATAAAGAATTTTATTTGCCGCAGTTTCGCTTATTCGAGTTTCAAGAGGATCCGAATTAACCAAGGAATACCAATTTCATGAAATGTTTATGACAGTATTTTTAAAGCTTGAGACAAAGAAGAGAGCCATATGGCGCCAAGCCTAGACAATACGGCGGTCGGAGTGAGCTACGTAACCACCATCATAATGGCCTCTCTATTCGCAAATCCCTTAATTAATGTCAGCCTACTTATTGTATATTAATATAATTTTAACGATGTGACTGTACGCCTTTCGACTCGCTACTCGCGGGACAAAAGTGTGCCACATTGTTAAGGGTTTAGACGAGAAGGTAAGGGGGTCGCTCGCGAAGTTTCTCCGAGATGAAATCTCGGTGTTTCGCGATTCCGAAGTTGTTTCTTCAGCACAATATCCTCGGCATTATCGTTCCTGTTTATCTTTATATTCCCGCGCGATTCTTTCCCGGTTTCCCGTCGCTATTTGTCATTTCTCGAGCGGCGGCGCTCGCGATCGTGGACGCCAGAGGATGAATCACGAATGCCCACGGAAGCAGAAGCGTTGCTCTTTATTTCTGCAGCGAGATTTCGAAAAAGTTGTTTGCCCTGGCTCTTGCCTCGCCACGCCGCGCCACGCCGGCCGTTCTGACAAAGGCGGATAAAGAAACGGAAAGGTAGAGGAGAGAGGATGTTCCCCCGGGTCTTGGCAAGGTCGGCACATTTTACAGCCGCAAACTCGCGCCAACTGTTCAATCTACCCCTCTTATACGACCCGCTTCTTCTTATTCTTCTTCTTCTTCTTCTTTCTCCTCCTCCTCCTCCAAGCTCGTCTACGAATATCCCTCCGAACTTATTCGTCTTCGACGAGCGCTCCCGTTTATTCCCTTTATTCCTATCGACTGATTTTTTCGCAGTTCACGTAATCCCATCGAAATTGATTTTTACCTTTTTACTGCCCGGAATTTAGTCGAGCTAAATGTCTTCACTGGGGCGAGGGCGAAACCGTTCTGGGAGAAAATGTATATTGATACTGTCATACGATTTTTCTTTTATTGTGGCGCTGATTAAAATGTCTAAATATAAATGCAAGTTCGTTAGAATTTAATATCTGTAATTGGAAACAAAATTCTTCATACATTTCATTTTTATGTCTTGGACAATCAATTCTAATCCACTCGTTTTTTAAAATAATGGAATAAAGTGATGTTGGTTATCGGTTGTAAATATATTCTAATATTAATATTGTAAATATAGTGTAACTTTTAATGGCGAAATTGGGCGAACGTGAGAAGTTGAGGAGGGATTACAGCGACGTCGCACGAAGACGTCGCCATCGAGCAGGAAGAAATCCCTGGAATTTATTCAAGAAGCTACAGGAACCGCCCCCATAACTGTTAGGTTTGTTTGTACCGCGACGGTATTTCATTTTTGGCGTAGTTTGCTTTTCGGCCTAGAGTCACATCGCCTTCGAGCTTCTCCGGCGTAGCTGTGCGCAACGAGCAAGGCACCCGTGAGTTTAATGTACGTACACGAGCGTTGCTTCTTCGCGCATTTATCAGGATTTCCGAAGGAAGCCGGACTTTTTAAGCCGCAATAAATTCCCGTTCCGCGTGCCTTTACGTCGAGAGTCTAATGTTGCTTAAAGCTCGCAAAAACCGAGAGCACAAATCTCGATGCGACGCCCGGCAAAACAACCTTATCCGTCACTCTGGGATCAGGGTTCGCCCAGGATAACTATGACTTCCCTATAAATTCCCCTCTGGGCGCTACCCACATCTATTTCCGAAAAATATAATTTATCCGAGGATTTTTCTGTTGGCGGATTCTTCAAAATTTTATTCTTGCCGGTTGTCCGTGTGAACGATGCGGTAAACTTCTCGGAACAAATTTCATCAAAATCCCTGAGGAAGTGACGTTTCGACGAGTTTACCGATTACATTTATCTCCACTGTTTACAGAAGAAAATGGCAAAATAGTATTCTTATATCGACTTGGACTTCTAATTAGCGTTAATATTTGACAAATGTTTCATAAAATCCGCTTAGCCCAATATATCCCAAAATTCGAAGAGCAAACACAGAGCAGAAAAATAGTGAATCCCGAATGCGAGATCGGAAACGAATTACGAGAATTGAATAGCGCAAGGGTTGCAAAGCGGGGATGGTAAGTGTCGAAGAAATCGTATCGAGCGAATCGAGAAAAAATAACCGAAGGTAATATGAACGTGCGAGGGGCCGGGCATCGGGATATAGTAGAGAGAGAAAGAAAGAGAGAGAGAGAGAGAGAGAGAGAGAGAGAGAGAGAGTGGATGAGAGTGTGAGAGAAGAAGAGAAAGAGAGAGATAGAGCATGAGAGGAAGAGGAAAGGGGATGGGGTTGAGCACGGAGCGGTTATTATCTATCGCTCTCGTTACCACAGGTTGCTCGTAAACCGGCCGCATCAAGAGGGTGGGGCGTTCGGGTTGGAGAGCAGAAGCATAGGTAGGTAGATACCGGTACTCATATCGTTGTCGTCGTACCGTACCCTCGTGCCGCCACCGGTAAACCCCACTCTCGCGCTATTTTCATCGGTTACCCCTGCAGGATATCGCGGGCTGTGCGAATGGACGGCCGCGTCGAGGGGGCACTTGAAAAATCTCGACCCACGAGTGCCTTTCCTTCCGTCGATTCTCCATCCCGATTCCTTTTGCACACCGTTTCTATCCCACGATCCTTTCCTTTACAGCCTATACTTCTTTGTTGTCGCCACTTCTCCTCCATTTTTATTTTATCTTTTTATTGGAAATTGTCTTTGTATCTCAGGCTGCAATTTATACATACGAATGAATATTGGTCCGTTTCCTTTCTTTCTTGGTTTATGTTCCTCGTGTTATTTTATTGCGATCACGTTACTATTTTCAATACTATTGTTCTTTGACATATCGTAGTTAGTATTTTCTCAAGATCGAAGCTCATCTCAACAAATCAAACACACCGAAGCAATCTAATTCCCCATCTACAAATTTCTTCGATGCTAATTAAAAACCGATTCGAACCAAATCCTTCATCCCCTATTACGTTCCCAGACCCCTCTACAATGAAACACTAATCTCGGGGTGGATTTTAAAGAAGAACCATGCCCATAAAAAACGGCGCAACAGTCGCTACTTTAAAAAAAAGACCCCTACAGCACCAGCATCAGAACCTAGGACCAGTGAAAAATTGAAAGAACACCTCTCGGTATAACTAACGATCAGACTTTAAAGAGCAAAATCATGTTTCCACCCTCCCCGAAAAGCCGGCGGCGCGATCGTCGGCAACTACCACTACTTACCAAAACCGCCCCGGAATCACCACCAGGCAGTACCATTTAAAAATTGAAAAAACGCACCGAAGTATGATGAACGACGCCGGTGATCATTCTTCACGGGCCGAGTTCGGCGCGAGGCTAGCGGGCTCGCGGTCGCAGCCCCCGCACCGGCGTGGAACTATAATTTCAATGCGTTCGCAGTCCATAAACGCGCGGGGAACACAATGATGATCGATATTTCAAGTTCCGAGACCGCGAGGAGGCGGAGGAGCGAGAGAGAGAGAGAAAAACCGAACGAACAGAAGAGGGAGAGAGAGAAAGAGAGGGAAAACAACGCACAGGGACAGAGAGGAGCAACAAACGAACCGACCAGCAGAGCTCGAGCTCGGCGCAGCGTGTCGGCGATGGTCTGCGCGCGCGGGGGTGTGTGGGGCTCAAAGGGACACAGAGCGAGGAGCCTCGGCAGAAAGAGAGAGGAAGTTCGCAGAAGCATCGGATTGAGATCGAGTCGCAGGTTTTTTATCAGGGCGACGTTGCACGAGCGCGAATTGCGCGTAACCCCCGCGGGGCAACAGCACGCTCGTCGCGACAGGGGGCAGCACCAACACCGTACCCGGACCCGATACTCTCCTGGCGGTGTGTAGTTGCTGCGAGCAGCCGCTGCACCAGGAACTCATAAATCTCCGGGGATATAGATGGCTCTAGTGTCGCGTGAGGTTGCAAGCTACCCCATGCAGGGTGCCGTGGAACGCCCTCCCGCCCCTACTCTATCCCCCGGTACACCCAACCCACTCTCCCTCTCTCTCTCCTTGTATCAAGCTTTCTCTATCTATCCATCTCTTTCTCCCTCTCGCTTGTCCCTGTCTAGCCTCGGCATCCCCATCCCACAGGAAAACCCTCTTCCTCGCTCCCCTATAGGGTTCGGCTCCATCGGTCTTCCTCCGTTCTACCGAACGCGTCGAATTACCGGAATCCCACCTTCCGAACCGAAGGTGGTCCTAGCTATCCTACCAGCTTCCCGCTCGACGACCACGATACTTTCAGGACCGCAGTTTTACTCGATACACGCAATCGGACAGCCCCAAACCTACGTTCCTATCGAGCTCCGCGAAGATGAAGTCTGAAGTCCGAACTGAAGGAACATGCGGTTGGATGCGCACGATTCTTGCCGAGTCATCCCTTGGTGGGCGGGTAAGTGAAACGAGGACATTCGTTCATAAGCAGACTGCGGATCTTTGTGCAATATAAAAATTTGATACTTCGATTGTAATAAACCAGAGTAAGATACGAATTCATTTCCTTTCTAAATCGATCCAATGGGTTTAAAATAGTCGAACGAGCATGTCGTTCGAATATTTCTATTTCATGTGATTCTTTCGTGTTACGCCTAGAAAACTGGAGCAGGAACGAACATCGCCGAAGAAATGCGAAGCTAGGGGACTTCGTCGAACCTTCGGAAGCGTCTCTACCGTCTCTACCGCTTCGGAGGCTGACGCCCACGCGATTCTAAGGGAACCCGAAGCGTATGTCGCCAGGATCACGGCTATCAATCGTTGGAGCAACGGGCACGAGCACAGTTCCGTGTCTCGTATAATTGAATCGTTGGTGTCGGACGTTGCGCCGCGGTAGAAAAGCATCATATTCGACCGCGTTGACGAAGGAACACGTCAGTAACCGAGGGAAAGACAGAGAGAGATAGAGCGAGCAGGAAATAAGAGTGTGGCCCCCCTTTTATTCCAGTCCCGGCCAACGGTGATCTCTGCCGTGCCCCCGCAGTGTTTACACCGCCGACACTGGCAACATTTCCAAGCGCGTTTCTCCCCCGGCGAAATATTACCGTATCGCCTCGTGCCGGAGAGTGATATCGCCGGGTAATATATCGTTTCGTATGTTTTATAGCGACGCGCACTCGCCCTTATAGTGGGTGTACCTAGCGGCGCAGATATCTTGGGCCGGGTGCGACGGGATACATCGGGGAATGTCTTCGGGTCGAAAGGGAACCGTGGTGTTTGACCAACGCGTCGTTGAGGGCCGGAGTGTGCGTAAGGGTTGGGCGTCGAGTCGGTGTCACTTTTCATTTCTTCCACGATCTGTGTGGAAGAATTAAGATGTAGTGTTACGTAGAGAAAGAGAGTGAGAGAGAGAGAGAGCTACGTATGATTACAAAGTACCAGCCTTTCCTCGAAGAAACATAAGAATCTAAATTGCTTGCAGACTGAGATTACGGGTTAAGGTTATTAATACACTGCGGATGTTTATGCAATTTTTAATTTTTACAGACAAACTTCAAGAAAGTGGGAACAAATGAAATCTTATTTTCAGTGATAGTAGCCTTTATAGATCTGAAATAAATAAAAATTGTATTCAACTCTGTGGAATTTTATAGTCTAGCATATTTCGAAAATTTTTAGAAGCCATAAAATGGTAGGTGTAATTTAAAACATTGAAAACGTTGAAAATTTTTATTTCCCATAAAGATCCGCTGTATAGTTGTTGCCGATGCGGATACTGATCGGAGAGAGTCTCGATAGAGTCGCGGACCATTGGGATTTCAAGAAGTAGGAATCGTTCGCCGAAGCTGATTAGAGGGAAGCCGTATCATCGATGATATTAAACCGTCGCGGAGAGGTGTGAATCGAGCAGGTTGCAGCGGCGCGAGTCCGCTTGAAATTTTAAGCGGATGAGTACAGATATCTTGGCGGTCGCAGACTCCAGGATGTGCCGGGGAGAAATGCGGGAATACCTATAAGCCAACAGCGAGAAAGAGCGCCCTGCCGAGCCAGAACTGCATGTTGGTACGGCTCCAGTGTAGGAGTAAAACGAGTACATAGGTCCGAGAGAAGGAAGAGGAGGAAGGAGCGAGTGATAGAGGAGACAGATACAGAGAGAAGCACAGAGAAGGGATAGAGATAGAGGGAGAGCGAGCGAGAAAGGGGTGCGAGGGTACAGAGGGGTCCAGGGGCCAGAAAGCCAGAAACCAAGCAAGCCAGCGAGCCAGCCAGCCAGACCAGCCAGCCAACCGAGCCAGAGAAAGGAGAGAGGACGACGCCGATGATGAATCACCCGCCAGGAGTGAGCAGGAGTAAAGGAGAGAGGAGAGCAATAAGAGAGCGAGCTACGCAAAAAAGCCTCGACGCTGGAACGCGCTAGAGCGAGTCGCTAACTGACTTATCTACACATCGGAGTATCCCTTTCTTTCTCATTCCTTTGCTCTCTTTGCCTCTATCTCACTCTCATTTCCTCCCTCTTTCTCTCTCGTATAGCACTCGAGTGTAATGGACTGTTCCGAGTATTTCGGTAGTACGAATTTAACAAGCTATGGGGAAACTATCGAACCAATAAAGAAATTAAACTGACGCTTTATCGCGAACGCTTCACGATAATGATTCGTGTAGGAAAAGATGTGCGTGAAATCTGGCGAACGATTCTGAACTACAGAATGGACTTAAGACAGATTTAATCGTTCGTATTTATAATATTTTCGACTGTATCAATAAAATCAAATGATCATGAGCAGTAGTCCAGAAGCCAAGAGGTACGAACGTATCAAGGGCACACCCCACAATAAGAAGAATGAATCGTTTTCCCTAAATAATAGCCCCTCGATGCCCAATCCAAAGCGTCCCGGCACCAAACAGAGTCATCATCAGGCAAATCCACGGCGCAGCGTAGAGTAACGTCGAGGGAGGAGCATGAGTAATCGGTATCGAGCAAGCCTGAATCCATCCCGTGGGCGAACGGGAGCTCGCCGATGCTCGCTCGTGGAAGCGAGTTCGAGATCGTAGGAAATCCGAGGGGTGCTTGTCGCCGAGGAAATTGGGTTCGCCTTTCTCTCTCTCTCTCTCTCTCTCTCTCTCTCTCTCTCGCGATGGGATGGAAAAAGCTCCAGAAGAAGTTCCAGTATCATCAAAGACCGCGCGCGGATCGGCGCGGCGCGCCGGTGTGGACGTGTGCACACCGATACGGTTTCCATAGAAGTTGCGTTCGCTCGGTCACGGGTAATGGTTTTACGAGCGTCAAGGGTGATATAAAGAAAATGAAAAACACGCCGGCGTAGCTGGCAGCATGCTCGGGCATATAACTATGTTGTTGGCTGCGTCCGTCCCCCTTTTACGTCTCCGGTTCCTTCTTAAGTTTTCCAACGGACAGAGGAGGAAGAGAACCACCACCCCGACGGTGGTCCACCCCTCTCCCGAATTCCAACCCCCCTTTTCAGATTCAACTCCCCGCGGAGTGCGTTGCAATTAGTTCTCATATTTCGCCACCGCTCACACCACCTGAACTTTTAACGCTCTTTTAAGGGTAGGGCTACGGAGAATATGATTTACTCGACGAAGAAACGTAAACTTTCATTGGAAACTTTTATTCGGCTCGCGTCCGCTCTACATCGGAAATTTCATGGGGAAGCGTACCGATGTCGAGATCATTTTGTAGAAGGATGCACCGGCTAACGTTACACCCCTCCCACAGTGATTTACGAAGACGCGCAAAAGTTTGTGAGGCATTAGAATAACGAAGGGGACAAGCAGGAAGCGGCCAAACACGCCCCCGCTTCTTTTTAAACCTCCTGCCACGCCATGCTGAATACCCCACGCTAACGGTTACTCTGTGCCCGTCGAGTGTATGGGCTATTGTCTCTGAACCCCACCCCCGCAACCCCCAAACGCCTCACCAATTGCCGTGTTATGAAGTCCCGGCCCCTCTTCACTGTTTCAACGCCATCGGAGGGAGAAGATGGATCCCGCTGATTGTGGGACAACCCCTTCCGTTCGCGCTCTTCGTGTGCTACGGCTGGACAAGGTAATTAGAAGTCGACGGGACACGGATCAGCGGGATTCAAGCTGCCGATAGAACGGGCCGGAATTATACTCGTTCGATTTGAATCCATTCGACGTCGAAATGATTCGGCGATTTTTCTGGATTTCGTAGAAAATTATTTAGACTGTTTTCGTAACTGATGCGTAGACCAACATGAAGTTTAATGTTCATCTGGACTGAACTAGTAAAAGTTTAATAATTGGTACGAGACATCATTTTCAGATAGCATTTCAAAATCGTGCTGCGTCAGCCACAAGGGCCGCATAAACATACAAAAATGCGACGCCACGTGCATCCAGCGTTTTTCAAGAGGTTTCTTTGCACTTGCAAGTGCATCTTTCAACAGTGCCAGACGTCCCGCGGAGTGTATCGCAATTAGGCAGCGTGTTCCACCCTCTCGGTCGCACACAATTTCCAAGTTGCTCGCCTTTGTGCCGGGGTTCACGAACGTAAGAAAGTTTGCGGGAACTTTACCAAGAGTCTAGAAAGGTTATTTCAATATTGCAATGTGTGACGACGACAACGAGATCCCGGGGAGAGGACGACCGGTACAAGGGGGACGAAGAAAAGCTGATGCACTGGAGGATCCTGGAGCCGCACAATGAACGCATTACACCGAGAATCTTCGTAGAGACGCTTTAACATTAACTATAATTCATTGATCGTACATCTGCGCCGGCCATAAAATTTCTCGGACTTTCACGACTCTTCCGAAACTTCGACGAATCGTAATGGGATGACGAGGTTATCCTCGATCGGACCTTTTACAGTCCGCCTCGATGACGCGTCGAATACTAAAGCACTTTCGATCATTGTGGTCGGAGAGCGGATTCAAAATATGTGGAAGATAATCGAAACGAATAAAATCTTCCCGTATCTCAATTTTTATAAAGTTGAGTATGAAATTGAGAATATCGTCGAAATAAATTCTGAAAAATGAAAGGAACCGCTTGTAGATAATTTCGAGCAATTAACGATAGGAGGAAGATAGAGTAGAAGGGAGATCGAGGCGCGAACGACAAAATTGACGGAAGTCGCTCGCCATGCGGACGTTAATCTCGGCCCGCGATAAAGTAAAGTGAACAATGATAAATTCCGCGCGGGATATTTATCACGCGCTCGCGCGGTCAAGGAACGTTTAGCTCGTACCACTTTATTTCAACGCGATCTTGCTCCCGGGTGGTCTGTATAAATAAAGCCGGCGTCCGAAACTGGAAACGAGCGAGATGGTGTTGGCGTTGGAATCAACCATCGTGTGTGCCTCTGTCTCGTTCTCTCTTCCTATCTCTCTCTCACTCTCTCTCTCTCTCTCTCTCTCTCTCTCTCTCTCTCTCTCTCTCTTCCTGTCTCTCTCGCTCTCGTTCCCCGGGTGAGCCGATATCCGTTTTAACGCGGCCGTTCACTTTTTAATTAGCGCTGGTGCGACGCCGCGTTATCGGCCCGGCAATTATTCGCCGACCAGGACAGGATATGAGCGGGTTTGGAGATTGATGGACATCGCGGCACGGTCATTCTTGCCGCGTTAAACGAACCGTGTAATCGCGCACACGAGACACGTACCAGAAAACCGGCGAGCCAGTACTTTTTCTGTCCAGCGGCACGAAGAAGGCGTAAAACTGCTCGTGAAACGTTCGTCCCGGCGCTTAACCACGCGACAAGTCGTGAATCGCGAGTTCACAGTGAGAATATGCTCGATACCGAACGATCTTCCACGCACAGGGCGCCATTTCAAATTTATTGAAAATATCAATCGATTTTATCCTACTACGCACACATTCTTCTTAAGTTTTTAAAAATTATATCTGTTAGGTATTCTAGAATATTAAACGTTACTTGAACCTCGGGTACCTCGAACTACACGCGCATCGTTTAAAACAATAGAACATAAACAACGCGTAAGGTTCATCGTGCCGCGTCTTAATTCCACAGCCTCCGTTAAACGATTAACACAGTACATTTTCGGTGTCGTTTAATTACAATGAATATCGCAAAGATTATCAGCTACCCACGCAACAAGAAGAAGCATAATCGAACGTCATCGGCGCGAAGGTGTGACGCAGAGTCGAGGGCCCTCCCACCTGCCATAATCTGCAGATCGGACAGCCAATTACATCGTCGACCGCGAAAGTGTTAATGGCGATCAGAGTGAATGAGCCTGGCGGTCGAAAAAAAATCGGAATGATCCTGGCCCAGAGAAAAATTAAGCGGTTACGTAAGATAATTTGGCAACGCCGCAGCCGGCCATCAGGCTCGACGGTACGTCCGTGTGTATCGTGTGTGTTAGAAATATCCAGCCAGACGAAGCGTATATGCCATCTCCTCTCTGCGGCTAGCCAAGACCCGAAAACCGAGTAAAAAAAAAGAGCTCCGTGGAAACCTGAGGTTTTGTGTTGCGAGAGGTTCTCTAGTCAGGCCTCTCTTGTCCCGTTCTACGACCCACACGGTCTCCTAACTCGAAATCCAAACCGTGGCAGCGGGGCAGAGGGACGCTAGAGGGAGAAAGGCGATACGAAGAGAGACGGTGAGACTTTAGAGAGAACCGGAGAGACGATAGGGGGACAGAGGGTGGGCAAGAGGGGAGCGAGAGAGCAAAGAAAAGATCGAGATGGCGTTACGATTCTCTGTTTCTCTCTTCTTTTTCATCCGCCGTCTCTGCCGCTCTTTCCTCCGTTGACTTCGGAGCCCGGGGATTCTGGGAGTTTTTAGAGTGCGGCCCCCTCATTGTTGTGTAAATGCGGACCAATGGCGCCGGCAGACGGGGCGCTGTTCACGTTTTAAATGCTAATACCCGGCTGTACAAAACCGGGTTTTACGAAATTCGCGGCTTCCTCGGGCCATCCGCCGGATCAGCGCCGCGGTTATTAAGCTATCAAAGCGCCGTGAAAAAGCTTTTGTTTATGCCTGTTTGCCGGGCCACCGTAGCCCTCCTTTGCCGGCAAACACGTTACCGGTAGCAGTACCACTATGGAAACTACAATATGATTCAACCTTTTGTATTTAAATCGCGATCATTAAGTTGATAAGTCTGGAACACTTAATCCCGGGGAACCGACTGAAGAGTTCTTAGCAGTGCTCTTTAGGGCGCGGGAAACGTTCGAGTAATTGTGCACGACGAATTTGGAAAGATTTTTGGGGGGTCCAGATTCGGGAACCGCTTTTCAAACCGGAATTTTAATCAGGGATTACACAAGGTTGCGTGTAACTGCTAGGCTCTTTGTTGAATCGTCTCTAATCCTCGGCCGCTGGGACCGTGACTGTGCATTCGGTGCAGCAAGTTGCACTAACGAAACGAAGGGATTGCGAACTGCCACTGGTAATAAAGAAATTTGCGAGTGAAACGTTGGAGTGAAAATCGGAATAAAGAACTTGCCATTTTTATTTTCACTCCAGAGCCCGTAGCATTTTAGAAACAGGAGAAAGAGGAATTGAGCGACTTGCTTGTGCTATATTTAGCGATGCGAAGATTGTTTCGAATTACAGTAAGATAATTTTCAGTACAGCCTCAGGGTCTCGATCCGAGCGCGGAGCGTGAAGAGATCGCCGATGCGGGTTGCGGGACGAGCGACGAAAAACTAGAATTCTCCGAAGCGCGCGGCGAGATGGAATCACGGCGGCGAGGACATTTCTCAAAATCCAATTATTCGTCCGTCCGGCGCGAGATAAATTTACTCGGCGTGTTGGATTTATACGGAAATCATCAAGATCGGTCCGATACGACGCTCCCGGTCGTTCGCGGGCCAGAATTTACGACAGAAAGTAAGCGCGCACGAAATGAAAGCGAAGATAATAAGTGGAGGAGAGCGAGTGGAAGAGAGGAGAACGCGGGAGGAACGGAGAAAGAGCTCTGAACGGAGAGCCCGTAGAGGAGATCGTTCCAGAGGCCCAAGGCTACGATGATTCCTCGTGGCGAGATAAGAGGCCAGAGAGAAAGAGAGAGGCCTCGATAAATGAAGTATGGCATTAAGACGTAGCCGAAGTACAAGGGCGCGATCTGCCGGACGATCCCGTAACTCGTAAGTCTCCCCTCCACCGGACCGGGGGTGAGAGAGAGAGAGAGAGAGACAGATCCCCATGGCACGAGGGGGGACCCCATGGATCAGGGGGTAGCCCCCTGCACAGGCCAGCCTAACGGCCGGCGTGCAGGCGGATGTCCCGGACGAGCCGGATCGCACGGGCGTAGACTTTACGAGAGTTCAAGTGGTATCAGCTAATAATGACGGTCGTAAACGTCGCGATAGAATCAACAACGAAGAATTATTGCCAGCCAGTTACGTGGCAGCGAAAGGCGTAAAATGGTAATGAACCGTAATCAAAACAAATCATAAAACAGCGGACACCGACGGCTCCACGCCTCTGCCATCGGAGACGCGAGCTGCCCCGCTTCGAACCGGGATTCTACTCACCTGCTGCACGCGGGGATATCAACAATCCGCACGGCGCTATCGTCATTGTTTTTCTTAGCCAACTCTGATTCACAAACAATCGGTATTCGGGTAGCTGATGACCGTAGTCTTACTCTCGAAAAGATACACCGTCGTGATGGTTGTCCTCATCATCGGGTAGTGATGTCTAGACTTTAAGTCTGTATACAAGCCCCCCAGGCCATTAGGTCTTTAATAAACAGTATCGTTAAGATGTTGTGACGGCCCAAGGTCCTTTGGGCAAAACAGATCATTGTTTCGCTACCTCCCATGGGTCTTGAGCGTCGGAAGGCTACTTATCTATTGTCAAAGGGGTTGGTCATTAGTCCCGGTAGTTTGTACGGTCGAAGGAAGGGTTTGCAGGTGTTGTAAAGGATAGGGTGCGATTACTCGGTGAATCGTTGCGGACGAGACAATGGCATTGGACGCGGCAGGTGGCGGCGTTGAAATTTTTCTAGGACGTCGGCGCGAGAGGTAGGTCAGGGTCTGATTGCAGGAAGGAAGCAGTTAGGCCCGGTTAAAGTCGTTAAGCCAAGTTTACGAGGTGTTACCGGGAGCGTAACCTGTAAATCTCGAAGGCGGCGTCGGCGAGAGCGCGCGCGTGCCGGTGGCCGCCCTTGGAAAGGCCGCGGAAGGGGTAATGGATATAACTGGGGTGTAAGAACCGAGGTAAGACTGCTCGAGCGCTATAAACGCTTTTATGGATCGTAAAATGTCTTCCTTTACAGCCAATAAAGATCCCCGGGCCCGCTGGTTGACGAGCAACCGAGCGGTTGGCTCGAACGCGCCGAGGAAACATGGAGAAACGTGGTGGGATTAGGGGCGGGGTCAGAGTAGGACTATGAGAATTCATCAATCTGTCCGAATCAGGGTTTACCGGTGGCAATAAAATCGCGCGCTGTTTTATTCGGTGTCCTACAGGACCGTCTAAATTACCAGGCGACATCATTTGGAATGATCGTGAGAATCCGCTATGCGTGAAAACGCGCCAGGTCGAGACCCGCTTCGGAACACATAACCTCGTGTACACATATATACGGCCGCGGCTACGTAGAAACACGAGCCGGGAATTCCCCCGGGTCTGGAACAGAGGAGCCCGACGTTGAGAACCAGAAACAGCACTGTAAGTTACTGTACGACCGCGTCGATAAAAACAAACCATAAAACGCATTACCGGCAATCATTGGACTACCGTGGAATGGCGTTAAGCACGGTAAGTAGGAGCGGTTCTAAATTACGTCCCGTACCGATTGAGGCGTCGGTAAGGCAGAACAACCACTTTGTCGACTGGCGACGCGTTGACCCGTGCTGCCATCTGCGACGGAAACGAGCAATTAACGAAAAATAGTGCCGCGGAGTACTACACTAACCAGAGAATTATTTCGACCCGTTCTACCTGTTTTTCAGCCGTTTCCAGACATTTCCCGATGATTGTTGCAACGAAAAGAAGTCGGTGAAATTTTATTTTCACAGGACAAAAATGTAGAGCCATGGTAGACGGTGAAAAGTGACGAGCCAATGCGACGAAATTGTCGTCGCCGGGCGTCCCCGCCTTAACCACGCCCTCGACAGCTAGGGGTGAGGCGGCCATAATTAAGCCAGATGTCGTTAGAGCCACTAGATGGCATCGCAATACCGTCAACGGGATAGCTGGTCGTATAAAGGATCGCTCATACTACTTGCCGACCCGCTCCTCGTACCAACGTTGGCTCTACTTTTCTCTATGAATCATTCATATCCAATTCCATCGTTAACGCAGATGTACGAGATCCCAGAAATAAGCGGCGGGAAATACCGCGAGGAGCTCGATGATTCTCGCATCGACGAGTATATTATTCGACCGGGAACGCAGAAAACCTTCGTTGACAAAGACGAAGACGCGTAGACGCGTTTTGGCCGTACGCTCGGAAACACGATATCGAAACCGAGAAAGAGAGAAGATGCCTTTAAATATTTCTAGGTTTCAGACTCGGCGGGGCGATTTATCACCGCTATATACGGGCAAACTTTCCTATATAAAAGTAGATCGCCGAAATTCCTCTAAATTGCCTTTTCTTGTTCACTGTCAAAATTTATCTTGGCGTATATCGTCGAGCGGACCGGGTCGGTTCGGGCCGAGCCGAGCCGAACCGGGCTGAGACACGCCGCGAGAGAGCTCGGCGTTGTCCCGTTCTTTATTTAGACGAGGAAAAAAGGTGACGTATGGAAGCAAGCGCGGCTAGAGGTCCGTCAAATTCTTCGGCCGTGACTCCGCCGCCACGATAGCGCGGGGCCTTTCTTAATTGGACACTGTCCCCCGCACGCGGAATGACAAAAACGTCGGGCCCCGGTTCCCGCCGACAATGAAATGTAAATTCGAAACGCAAATTCGGCGGGCGAGAAGAGAGAGAGACGAACGCGACGGCCGAAAAAAGGGAAGGGAAATATATGTATATATCTCATTATATTATCAGGCCATGGTTGCGTGGTCGCGAATTTAATGCGGCCCGCTATCAATGCGCGATTTAATGAGCGCGCGAAACAATGCAACAGAAACACGGTCGCGAGCGGAGCGGACGCGGGCGCGCGCACCGCCGTTTCTAACAAATAACGTCATAAATATGTAATTAATATGGTAATATAACTCAAATCGGAATTTATCGTCGCGCTAATCGATTTCCCGTCCCGATACCGACGTTACTTCCACCGCCGACCGCTACTATTCGAGCGTGACGCGATTATAGTTTCTGGCAGTGTTCCATGCACCGGCTAACGATCTACTTTGCGCCGGTGAAAAACGCCCCTCTCGCCCAGCACGATAAGGAACGCGAGAGGAGAAGACCCTACCGACCCAAGAAAGAATACAGCCGACGAAATAAACGACGGTGGGAAGGAGAAACTGATTGTTTCCGGCCGGCGAACAAACAATTTCTTGTAATCAAAATTCTAAAGAGCGCCTCTCTAGATGTAATACCGCCCTGCCGCCGACCGGTCGTGATCAGTGGAGGAAATAATAATAGTTGCATTTCTTCAATTTATGCATGATATTCAACCGTCGTTATGGAACAGACATCAACAATCGTTTCACCGGCGAATTACGAAATCACCGATTATCTTTACTCGCATCGTGGCCGTCGTAATTTCTAGATACACTTCACCGATGTACAAACACGAAAATAAGACTCGAGCACACTCGTTAAAAATTGTTGGTTTATCCGATCACAATATAGTCTGGAAGACTGAGAAAATCGAAGAGGAGGTCGAAAGGCTGATTTAGGGTACGATTACGCGAAGATAGTCGCCCGGAAATATTTGATATTCAAAGATCGACGCCACTGAAATCTAATTTATCGAGCTAGAAAATAGAAAAGAGGGTCGACGGGATTGCTCGGAGGATAATTTTGCAAATACTATCATTCCGACCGAGGCCCGTGGAACATTGAAATAAATCCTTCAGGAATCGCAGTGCTATCTAACGGGAACCCAATTTGAGGGAAAATGGAAAAGGGTCGCAGAGGTTGTTTCGGGGCCAATTTCGCGCAAAAACGGCCCTAAACCAGCGTCCATCGTCAGCCCGATTTCCATGAGAACGTGCGCTGCGTGACACAGTCGATAACGCGTCCGGCAATTCGGCATTATCATCCTAATTCGCGTATGTAAAATTTCCGCGTGACGGTCACGTATAAAGTCGAACGATGCGAGGGTTGAAAATGGACTGGAGAATGGCTCCTTCGGGCAAACGATCGGGAACTGCGACAACCGGAGGAACGAGTGGATCGATTAAACATCACGTCGAGCAGAGTATCGTCGAATCGGCGCCCAGGAAGCAGCCTACAATTACGATGCAGTTCGTGAGGTTAATTGGCGAATTCCTCTGGCCGATGAGATACCGCCGGCCAAAGGGAAACTTTATAAACTTTTCCGTTTATCTCCGCGAGCCGTCGAACAGAGATGATTTGGGAGGACCGGGTATTATCGCGGGAAGTCCTCCGACCGCGGGCGTTAATCGCTCCGTGGACTGATAATGAGATTTCGAACGAAGTCATCGGACATCAAAAGTGTTGACTTCGTTTTTAATCGTGTCTGGCAGCCATTCCATTAAAACATAAGTGTCCATTTTGTCGGGCATGTCGCGAATGTTTCCCATATCGCATTATTAGACTGCGAATTGCGCTTTAATAGCGGATGCAACTGGCAAAGGCTAATTGAATAAAAATGTAAACTAAGTTTAATGTGCGGTAATAAGATCCCATTGAATTCATAAGTAAATCAATTAAAACGCCGGATTTGCATAAATATTCACAGTCTACTAATCGAGGAGCCACGCTTTACATCAAAATATGAAACTTCTTACGGAGCCTGAATACATAATATAATGAATTTCGAAATTTATTAAAAGGATGTTGCGTCGAAGACAATAACGCGAAGCGTGCCGGTATAGTTTCTCTAAAGAAAAAGTTCCGTTTAATGGTTACGCACTCCATTAATTATGATGGAGGAAGCGCGAAACATAATCGAAACGAAAGTCACCCGGCTTCCTAAAGCGTTTTCTAAGGAATCTTTTTCACGAAAAACATGGAACCAGTCATAAAAGAACAACCTGGAGGGTTAGGAGAGTCCGGCGAAAGCACAGAAAACCCGAAGACCTTTTTTTACTGCCGATGTTGCCCCCCGGTACAAGCAATTCGAAGGGTCGTTCGTTTCTCGAGGATAAATGGTCGAACACCCTGCCACCAAAATACAAATTATGCCGGCGGATCTTAGGCGCAGCATCGCCGCCACCTTTTCTACGGATGTCGCCTCTTTTTTTTACCTGACTAGGAGACTTTCTACTTTCTTTTTTAGCCGTTTTCACTTTTTCCTTTGCCTTTTTTCCGAGCGCGCGCGCGGCGAAAAGCACGGTGAAAGTTTCAAATATTCTGGGAATTCGTGCGACCGCTTCAAGGGATCATTCTGGAAAATATTGAACCGCAGCTTCTCTTTCCTCCAGAAACGGCCCTGAATGTTCTATTTCGGAATTTAGCTGCATGGCGTAACAGAAAATGTTCTGGAATTTCGTTTTCCGCACGATGACGTCTTAACGAGTAGAAAGAAACTCACCTAATTTTTTAATCTTAAGAGAAAACTTCGAGGTGTTCGAAGAAGAATAAATATAACGATGTGTTACAGGAACAACAATTTCGCCAGCGAAGTGGAAATAAAACGAGCTGTTGGGTAAGCTCGAAGAAGATAAAAGCTTCTAAAACTGAGCAAGATCAAGAAGCGAGAATTCTTTTCTGAGAGAAAGAGAAGGAAGAGAACCACTTCCGTAAACGCAAGGGGTCGATGAAGAGAGCTGTGCGAAATCGAGGAAATTGCGGAGCCGCTTCGTTAACGTCCGCGGTATCCGCGGTAAAGCCCCGGGAAAAGAAGAAACACGAAAATCACGATGGGGCAACATTTCAGTGGGTTGCGGGGAGGTTTGGCCAACCCCTTGAGATGCAGAAGGTTCAGGCGGGCGCGAGTTAAATGCACGCAAACAGAATAACTTAGGGAATTATGAAGGCACGCTCGCAGGTGGTTTATCCTCATTAAGTGTGCCGGCTAAACTTAATTTTAAAGGCCGGAACGGCTAAAAGCCAGCCGCCCACATTCGTAATACTCTTTAGCCAACATTTTCTTCAGGTTCCCCGTAACTTCCTCCGATGATATATCAAGGCGTAATGCGCGCTCGCCAACCACCGTTGGAACACTGTGCTCGACGCCCTGGGAAAATCCATTACCATCGGGGCTGCTTCAACCCTTTCGAATTTAGGTTACGAAGGGTGGCTCTCTCCCTCCCTCGTACACCTTGCTTGAGACTCGCCAGATTGCGGGATGGAAATGGAACAGGCCACCGAATTCTCCACGATTTCGGTCACGGATGGTGAATTTGCACTCTG
Source organism: Lasioglossum figueresi (assembly GCA_028455805.1). Taxonomy (NCBI): domain Eukaryota; kingdom Metazoa; phylum Arthropoda; class Insecta; order Hymenoptera; family Halictidae; genus Lasioglossum; species Lasioglossum figueresi. The sequence goes on along the minus strand of CM052200.1, from coordinate 10,374,531 downwards.
CGGACCATTGGCAAGAATCTTCGCTAACAATAGTTCGTGTACAAATTTTTCAACTCTTGTAGGACGATCAGTAAATGTGAGATTTGCGACATCTAGAGTCTCTTGTATCGTGTACGTTTCTTTTACGAAGACATTTGAGTGCAGTGCATCAACAATGGAATAAATCACCGTTTGGAAAGCTAGGAAAGAAAGTAAGGAACGTTGAAAAGATGCACAAAGGTCTCGCAATTGATGGAACTGACATGTCCAGCAGTACAAACAGCGTTCAACCAAAGAATCATTAAAATTTCAACGCTTTGGTGTACAATGACGCATCGCGAACGAACGCGAAGAAGAAAATGGATGAAACGCGTCTCATCCCCTAGCGAATCGTCTGTTAAAGTCTCCGACCCGTCGAAAAATTGCCAGCAACGTTAACTGTGCATCTGGTCTGAAAGAAAGCCAAAGGAACGGTCCGTGCAGAACTTAAGATTCGCGGGGCGACACGAGAAACACGAATTAATCGGCCATTTCTAAGCCACCGTGTCACTGGAAATGAAAAGTGGCGGTCGTATATCAGTCTGGAAAGAAGAAAACAATGGATTGCCTCGAAGAGAGACATCGCTCGGGGCCTCGAACATCGCCCGAAGACTTTTGTTCTAGGATGTAGGAGTTTGTGTGTTGCAGAGGAAGAACAACTCACGAGCCGTACGAATTTACATAAATTACCGGGCGAACTATGGGAAGCCGGGGTACCTACGAATTTTACCCACGGATAATGGCCGCTCTCGGTAGCGGCCATCGAGACGCGCAAAAATTGAAAATCTCTCTCACTACCGATGAACGATCCCGTCCAGATATAAAATTACAAGAAACTCGATCGGACGAGATGATACATTTCTTGGCTGACGTGACGACGATGCCGGTTCGATGATAGCGAATTAAAAGGGGCCCCGTAATTTCCACCGGAACGCGGGACAAGGTGGTTCGAGCCGGCAGGTGGACAAGCGATAAACGCGACTCGCAAGAAAATTACCGTGATGGAGGGACCCGACTGAAATTGGTCGTTTAGCAGGCTGACGGGGGGCAATCTGAGCAACATGGTCAAAATCAGCAATCTTTGTGATTTCTTCCTCGGAAAAAATTTCTTTCAGTCTGTTAGGTAACGAAAACTGTATACTGGATTAAAACTTACAGAATTAACTGTACTCGTTATCATCGATTTATTTAAAGAAATTAAGATCGAGCGACAAGTATACATGTATATAAGAAAAAGTTGTTCAGAATGTTGACATTGACAACATATTTCAAGGTCAACGCGATCAGAGTCGGATCGTTTCTTGTCAATATGTACCAAACGATTCTCATGTAAGGGAACTCACTTTGACTACCATCCGATAGAAAAGCAAAATTTCGTGTTGAAGGGGGGTTCGCGTGGGGGCCCCAAAAAATGAGAGAGATGGATATCGGAGTCACTCACCTTTAATATAGCTGTGTACATTGCGGTGCTAGCAGAGGGTGGTGTGGATTGGTGGTGGGGTGGTCAGGGGGGCTCCGGTGCAGGGCGTACCCCTAGTTGGCCCCCTCCGGTCCCCCACCGGCCGCTTGCTGCTGATGCGCAGCCGCGGCCGCTGCTGCCGCTGCCTTCTGCGCCTGCGCCTGTTTCTCTTGCTCGTTCAGCTCCTTGATCGCCTGTATCTCCTTCTTCAGCTTCATCCGCCGATTCTGGAACCAGATCTTGATCTGCCGTTCCGTCAGGCAGAGTGAGTGTGCCATCTCGATCCGCCTCCGCCTGGTGAGGTAGTGGTTCGTGTGGAATTCCTTCTCGAGCTCGAGCGTCTGGTAGCGCGTGTAGGTCTGTCGGCCGCGCCTGCGCATTCCGTTCGCCCCTGCAACCAAACAAAACCAAACGAGACGGTCAAACGAGCTCGATCGCGTGTCTTTTTCGGACGAGACTTGGCCCGAGGGCCTCATCGGGTCCGCTTGGGCCCGTCCACCGTAAAATAATAACGTTTACACGCCGGATACCGCGAACCTACGCACCCCCTATCTAGATTCGGTACCCCAATTCCTGCGGTAACACTGGTTCCACTTTTTCTATGTAAATTGAGCCTGAAAATTTATTTGTTTGGGTGTATATTATAAAAAATGGCTAATCATTTGGATAGACACATTCATTTCATAGATTCGTTCGTTAGCGGCCCATAAACCTGGTGTTAAAGTTGTTCCAAGTGTCAAGGGTAATGGTAACGAACGTTGAAGGTAACCCTAATTCGAAGCTCCAGGATTAATTTTAGATCGTACGTAAAATGTAATAAAAATTGTGCGAGGTGGCTGAGATCCCAACGAATCCAGGAAGAAAATCTTGAATCGAGTCCCTAGTTCCTTATTTCCGAGTGGACGGTGATCTCTCGGTAGCGTTATCCGAGATCGCGCGATCGGAGACCCCATTGAGAGGCCGGCGAACGGCAAATAGAAGCGTTCACGGTACAAGGCAGCGAGCCGGGTATCCGAGAGGTCTCCGAAATCCTGGTAACGTTCGCGATAAGACCGCGACGAGGCCAGGATGCTCTTAGGTGGGCGTTCTAAGGTGGAAGGAGATGGAAACGGGCAGAAGGTGGAGGAAACAGAGAAGAGGCGCGTAAACGGTTTCAGATAGAGAGCGGCAAGTCGCCGTGCCGGGAGAAAGTAAGGGAGTGTACGACAACCGGGATAGGTACTGTCGAACAGCCACTTGGGTACAGTACCGGAATAAACCCGTCTGTGGGGGCGCAAGCTCACCTTATCGGCCGTTACTGCCTCGTAAAAACCCTCCCGGTTTCACCTCTGCCAGCGGCGAGAGGCGAAAACCAACCCCTTTTGCCCGTAAAGGCAGTCTCTCTGCCTTTTGCACGGCTCGCATACGGTTGATATCGAACTGTATAAACGGACCGGTGTAACCACGATTTCTGCCGCGAGTTCAGCTCCCAACCCCTTTTCGTTTTTCCACCGCGGCCGGCAACTACGACTCGTTCGCTTGGAACAATTAATTTCGGTTAAACGCCACGCCCCGGACACCCCTACCCCCCTCTCACGACCAACTCCCATCTATCGTCGCTTATTACGCGATAAACCGAGAAATTAATTTCACTCGAAGGGTTTAATTGTTATGAATAATTAATCCGAAACCGACCGGACGCCGCGCCGGTACCCTCGAGATAAGTGGCGGGGGTGATATTGAAACCGATGGAATCGTTCCTCTCGCGTTCTAGCTGCGTTTTTTGGGCACGTCTGTCGACGTACATTGATTCGAAAATACCTTCTACAGCGCAGAATCTAAATCTCGTTAGCATCGGAAGTCTATCGCTTCAAGAAAGCTACCCTTCCTTTTGGTACAGAACCGTCCAATAAAGACCACTAAAGTGTAAGGTTTCAATCTCGTTACCATTAAAAGTCTATTGCTCGGAGCAACCCACCCTTTAATGACTGAGAAGTATCGAACAGTAACCCCTAAAGTTTGCGCTTTAAATCTCGTTGCCATAGTCGACTGCTCCGATAAAACCGTTCTTATCCAAGAAACATCAAACAAAGATCCCTAAACTCTACGATTTAAATCTCACTAACTTCGGAAGTCATTTACTCGAAGCAACCAACCCTTTCCGTAGCCAACAAATGTCAAAAAGCGCCGTCAACTTATAGATTTCAATCTTGTTACCAGTAGAAACGAGGAGCCTCAACAAAACCACCCCAATCTCTCCGGGACCTTCAACCCTGCCTTCATCGAAGTTTGAACCTGCCTCGTCATTACTCGGCAAAGCAAACGTCACAATGACCGATGAAACTTTTCGCCGATCCGATCGCGAGTCTCGTTCCACGGGCACAAATTTCCCGGGGGGTAGTTCGGATCGGAATTACAAGCGGAAACAGGGTCGCATAGCAGGCGGGGTTTAGCCTTCGGTATCTCGCGGCTTGTCGTACACACTTTCACGGTCGTGCAGGGATCGGAATCGCAATAAACGCGTCATATTTACAATCGTATCCGCGCCGATCTATTATCGAGAGCGCGACAGAGGCTACGGTCGCGCGCGCGCGAGAGAGGACTGGACCATTTCCAGGTGGCCATTACACAATATCGCGTCGGACGAGCAACAACACGGCGAGCCGGAGTTCATATCGGCGTCATGTATATTATCGCAATGTAATCAAGTGGCTCGGCGTCCGAACGCCACCCCTATCCTCTTCTCTCCTCGCTCTATCCACCCTTCCACGCCCTTCGCCGTTGCACAACATCCCCATGATTTTCATTTCGGACTGTCACGCTGGCTCGCGAGAACCACAGAATTACGGCTGGACCGTGGATCTTTATCCGAAATAAAAATTGTGTGTCTGAAGTATAAGAAAATTTTAATGATCGAGCCTAATAACCTGATTTGGATAATAATGTCGAAAGAAGTTGTTGCATGATGTAAATTCTTAAAATTGTTTGCAGTAAACATTTCCTAAACTGTTGATCTTCGTTCTAATGTCTTCGCATCGATATAAACTTCTCGTCAAATGCATAAAATCCGCAGTCTAGTTAAATTGCACCGTTCATAAGGATAATTTGTCACGCGGACCCGGTGTTCCCTTCTTGCGAGCACCACCCCGCCTAGAGTTATAGCAACCGGCAGCATCCATCCCCTCGGAGGATCCTCTCGCGAGAAACGCGGGGGATGCGCGCCGATAGACTCGAACTTATAAATAAAACCGGGGCTTCAGCCAATTAAGCCGGCCTCGTAAGTCTCCGTCGAGCAGAAAATAAGACGGCCGCGACCCCCTCAGCCTTCCTTTCCTGTCTTCCTTCCTTCCTTTCCCTCCTTCCTTTCCTTCCTTCCTCCCACGTTACAAGCTACAGCCGCAACCGCCCCACTCGTTTCTTTAACTTTCGATCGACTGTTCTTCTCCTCCGTCTTCATTCCGGCCTACCCGTGATGGATGCGGGTTCTTCGATCGCGGGGAACTTCGCCGACACGCTGTTCCGATTTAAACGAGATCGATTCGCAAATCTATTAACTGCTGCGAGCTTTTTCTGAAAATTGTCTCGGAATTTTCTGTACTTGTTCAGACTGTAAATCGGTGAAATAATTAAACTATTGGTACGAAGATTATTATTGAGTCTGACTCGACACAGGACTGGAAATTGCGAGATAAACATTTTCTCGTCCCAAAAAACGAGTAGAGACCAGGAAAAACAATTTCCCAAGACCGCGAACGTCTGACAAAATCAATATCCTGCGGTTTAGTCATCCCCTAAATGAGCAAGGCAAACTTTGCACGCGATTGTCACTGTTCTCAGGGGTAAGAAATTAGTTCTGACGGGGATGGAAAGGAAGATGTACGAGATCGTTGGATCGCATCGAATTCTTCAGAGCCTCCACCGTCGGATCTTTTCCCATCCGTCGTTTCCATCCCTCGAAGGAGCCGGTCAGCCATCGCAGAGTCTCTCACCCCCAGGTTTACGCACGCCCCGTGGGAGATCCTGAGCGAAACGAAGTTAGGGGAGGAGAGACTGCCACGCTCCCGGAAAAGTAAGAAGAGGCGTGCGTGGCTGTTTAACCAAGGGGGTGGATAAATTTTATGCTGAGACCGTGAAACGTGTTTCATCCGGGGAGAAGGAAGATCTCGCTGGGTGAACGGGGCGAGAGGAGAAACAGGGGTTGAAACCTGGCAGAGAGAAGCGTGCTGGAGAAAGAGAGGGGGGGGGGGGGGGGAGGGGAAATATTTCGGCCATAACTCACCGGTTTCTTTAAAAAAAAAAAAGAAAAAACGTTCCTCCTCGTACAGTTAGGGACAAAAATAAGTGGACAGTTAGTGGAAATAGGTAAAAATGAAGTTTAGTCGAATTAACATGACTGTTATAAACTTAAGTTTTTATTTACTATATATTCTTATAGCGTATAGATTATTTAACGAACAATTGAAGTTCATATTCACATCTTTGTATAAACACGCCGTGCCATAACGAAAACGTCAGCTATTTATCAGGAGACAAAAATGAGTGGACACTCGATGAAATGCGTAATAAATGAAACACATAACAAAATTAGTATTTGGTATTGCCGCCTTTTGCACGTATTACAGCTTCCAGACGTCGAGGAATACTTTGTATTAACTTTTCAATATAATCGTTACTAATTTTTTCATATTCGGACTGTAACCTTTTGAAAAAATCGACTTTATTATTTCGCTGGTCCAATGGAACTTTTGCGTCCAGTAGACTTCATAAGTTCTCAATAGGATTCAAATCAGGGCTCTGGGCCGGTCATTCAGGCAATTTAATATTGGAATCTATAAAAAATTTTTTAGTTTTTGTCTCGTTGAAAGACAAATTCGTCGTCGCAACCCATTTTTACCACTGCTTCTTCTAAATTTTCATTTAGTATATTAATATACTTATCTGCATTCGTAATGCCGACAATTTGTACTAACGTACCAATTCCGTTTTGCGAGAAGCACTCCCACACCATTAATGATCCACCGCCAAATTTGACTGTGGGTGTAATAAATGGTCTTTTATACGCTTCATGTTTTTTTCTCCAGACTTTGTGCTTCTTTTTTAATTTCCGCAACTCAAATTTACTTTCGTCGCTCCAAATGATATTTTTTCAGAATACTAGTGGCATATTCACATATTTTTTTGCAAACGCTAAACGTTTTCTCATATTTCTTTAATTAATATGTGGCTTACGTCTAGCCTTGCAGCATTTTAAACCAGCTTCGTGCAGTCTTCGTTTTATTGTTTTTGTTGAAACATTTAATTCGACTATTTCTGCGATACTTCTTGCTGCAATCGTTGGATCTTATCGACTTGTACGAAAAATCCGACGGTCTTCTTGTATGGTGGTACAGCGTTTGCGTCCACGACCTCTTAAATTTTTCACGGTCCTGTGCACTACATACTTTTTATAAATTTTTTCTACTGCACTTTTAGATACGTTGTACTTCCGAGCTATTTCGCGGTAACTTAATTTCTTACAGCAGTCCGATACAATTAAATGGCGAATTTGATATGAAATTTCTTTCGTTTCTGGCATTCTTCAATTATTGTATAAATGTTCTTACTTGTACGATACCTGAATTGGTACTAATAAGATTAATGGAGATCCCTGCATATAAGCTTGACCTGTGCCTAGTGTTCGTATACATTTCTTACCTCGCAATAACGTTACAACCAAGTGTCCACTTATTTTTGTCCCCCGATAAATAGCTGACATTTTCGTTATGGCACGGGGTGTTTACACAAAGATGTAAATATGAACTTCAATTAATCGTTAAATAATCTATACGCTATAAGGATATATAATAAATATATAGTCATGTTAATTCGACTGAACTTCATTTTTACCTATTTCCACTAACTGTTCACTTAATTTTGTCCCTGACTGTATATCGTCAGAAATTCTCACCTCCTGGGTGGCACCTTCGCCCGACTCGCTCACTGTTCGACTAGAAAGGATCCTGGGGCTGTCTTTCGCGAGAGAGAACTCGGTTCCACCAGCACCACCCTCTATCAAGAGTATTTTAACAGTTTTCGCTGGCGGAAGTTCATCCGAGACACTGATAATATGCTGCAGAACGAAGAATCGTCTTCTAACATTTTGGCTACCGCGAGTCTAACAGACTTTTAATGGCTTCGTTAATCTAAAAGAAGCTTATTGTTAGCCATTTCCTAATTTACAACTGTCTTGGTGCCTTCATTCAAATGCTAGATTGTAAATCGTACAGCGCGAAATACTGTGAATTGCTGTTTTTTAATTTCACAGGGGTACGAAGTCGGCAGTCCAATAGAAAAAGTCTCGGAGAACCTTTCTCTCAAAATTTTTCTGTTGGCCAGCTAGACGGGAATTCCCCGTGGCCATAAAGAGGGAGTAGATTAAAGGGCGAGTTCGAACGAGCGTGGCAGGAGTCGCGGGTTTAACCGGATACGCTCACGGCTCGTTTAGGACGTTGGTAGACGTCGGGGATCCTCTCGAATGGAAGGAACTGTCGAGGTTCGACGTAGCGGACCATAAACAGCGGGCGGAAAAGGGGTGGGGGAAGAGAGAGACTTCGGCTGTTGCCAACTCTAATAAGAACAACCAATACGTTGATTGCTGCCGGGGATTTGCCGATATAACTCCGCGCCGGCGGTTCGCAAAACACGATGCCAAAGCCTCCCCTTTCGGCCACCCTATCGGGCTGTACTCTCCCTGGCCCTCTTTCTCTATCGAGAGTAAGAGAGAGAGATCGCGAGCACGCCAAAACCGGATCATACGCGCGGGGGCCAATCAAATCAAAGTAAGTGAATTGCTCGGGAACATGAAGGACCTCCGTTTCGAAACTCCCAGGCGGTAGGCTTCCGGCGCAACAACCCCTGCAGCGTGAGCGACCGAAGTCGAAGAGGGTTTCAGACCTCGAAGACGGTTACTGATGGCCGCATCAATCCGGAACCCCAGCGTTTCTTGTTACGTTGATTCAACCGCCCCGGGGTCAATTTAAACGCGGCCAATTTAGGTACCGTCTTCGCGTATACATCTCTCACCCCCTCCTCCTCCTTCTCCTCCTCCCACACACGCACGAACGGGTATACCAACCCCCGCGGACCAATAGTGATGCAATACCAATTACCGTGTTTGCCCCGGCTGTTTCTGAATCACGCTGATCTATCGACGGGAACGGGACTGATGGTCCCCCGGAAGAGATACGGCGGAATCCTCGATACGTACTCGAGCGGTATGCTAATTTGATGGCGGGTCGAACCCGAAAAGTTACCCCCATTCGTTACGGCACGGTCTGCGCGGGTTTAGGGGTTTGCAAAAATTTCTTGCGGAAAGGTACACTTCCGCTGGACCTTGCTTTGGAAAATCTGACAGTTTCGTCGCTATCTGCGAGATCCTAAAGATCAATGAATTGATTCGAGCCAACGCAATCTAAATCACCAACGACTACTTCCAAGTCCAGACTAACCCACGAAAAAATGTTTGAACTGTTAAAAAATCGTGCAATACGAACCTCCATACGATACTACAAGCTCACAACCCGGTTCAAATACTCTCAAGAACCAGTTCGCGGAAGTGGACAGTCATCGACAGGGCCGAACTTTCCCCGAAAGAAGAAAGATCCCGTGGTCTCCCAACAAATTCCGGGACACAGCCAATCCGTCAGTCGAGATTACCACCCCGGCGCCTTATCCCCGACGTCCAAACACGCCCCCACCCTCCACGCTTATTTAATTTACCGCCTGCTGTATCTTTTCCAGTTCTGTGTGCTCCGTCGAGGAATTCTCGGTGGCGGAAGGAGAGCAGAGCGGTGCAGAGCGGTGCAGAGCGCAGCAGAAGTTGCCGGCATAAATCGCGGACGCAATTAGAGGACCTTTCGGTGTCCGGCGCCGAAACAGGAGAGGAGAGGGATGAGCAAACACGAGAGAAAGAGAGCGAGACTAAGAGAGTCCAAGGGCCAAGAGCCGGGGCCCGAAGCGGGGCCGAGAGCGTTACCGAGCGAGGAAAGGGCCGTCCAGCTTCTGTTCACGTGTCGTAAGTTGTTCGGGCTTCCGGTGGCCCTCTCCGAAAACGCGAAACGTTCACGGCCGCGGCGGCGAACTCTGTTTGCGAGGCACGCCGGCGGTCCCGGAGACACTTGGTATGAGAAACGCGTAGCTACGCAGCAAGATCGTAGCTCAACGTAGCCGGGGCACCACCCTCCTCCAACTCTGGCAAGGTAGGTAATCCTCTCGGGGGCGTGAGTTACTGCCTGGCGTCCCTTGCCGTGTCCCACCATCTTCTTCCTCGCCCCATCGACTGTCTCTTTCTTTCTTTCTTTCTTTCTTTCCTCCCCCACAGAAATAGGCAGTCTTCTCTCCTGTCACACGACTGCGTCTATCTCCCCACCACTGTTCTTCCTGATCTCTTTTCCTCCGTTTTCAGGGGCTGGGAATGTTCGGTGAAAGTTCTAGCTACGCGGGGGTGGAAGGCACAAGGGAGAGAGAGAGAGAGAGAGAGAGAGAGAGAGAGAGAGAGAGAGAGAGAGAGAGAGAGAGAGAGAGCCGTACGCACCACGCCACAGCTGGAAAGCATTAGTCAACTGTAATTAATAAGTTATGTAGAACCGAGGCTAACGAACAGCGGCCGCGACGTGCCGGCGTTGTTATCTCTGCTGCGGGGGAGGGTGTGCTCTCAGGGTGTGACGACGGAAGCCTCGACGACCATAAATACAAGCGCGGTAAACCCTTGTAACGTGAATAAACCGGGGCTGCTGCGCAGACAAATAAGGAGCAGCCGCTGCACACGAGCGTCTGCCTATCGGTTCACTGATTCGATAATGCTTTCTCGAGAGCTGCGCCGATTTCGTTGTTGGGATGATCTACTTTGATTCTGTACTCTTCTCTTTCTATTATTATTCGTTGCACAGATGATTAGAGCATCTTCGCTGTCAACCATTTTCTAATTTTTTAATTTTTTTCATTTCTCGTTGAACGATTTCTCCCTAATTAGAGTTGTGACAGAAACTATGTGCCGCTATCGAACCCAGACCCGCGATGCACTTGTCAGAAGATAAATAAATAGCCAGCTGTCATAAGTGGATACGTTGTACAGCGTTTTGCATATCGATAATTGCTATAACCGCATATACGATTCGCAATTATACTAATCGCATGTTGTGGGACGTGGCGCAGAATGCTTCAGCAATCGTCGATCCTGCTTGCGCGATGACATGAATAGCTAAAGAGCGTTGATACCAACGACTGTTCTTTAAAGCTCGTCAGAAAGCATATCAATTAATTCTATCCTATTGCCACCATCGATCAAGCCTATCACAGAAAAATTGCAGTATTCATTTATTACTTGACATCGTATCCTCTTCGTGTCACATTTATCCATCGAGCAACGAACTATTCAGCCTACAATCGTAGTGGGACGATTAAACCTAAATTACTAACAATGTAGGAATTCAGTGGAATATTTTCTAAAGTCAAAATCCTGTGTCCACTACCATGTCTTAACAAGAAAAATCGCATCGACCAAAAACGCGACAATCAAAGGGCGAAGAAAACCAATAGCCGGAACGGTGAAATTATTCTACGAAGACGAAGAGTCCTCCCGGCATCCATGATCGAGCAGTTAACCCCTTTCTGTGTCCTAGAGCTAGCCCAAAGTTCGCAGCATCCAATCGTGCGCGGGACAAGGGCAAAAAGGTGGAACTGCGGCGAATTCCAATCGAAAGGCAAAACCTGGGTGCCTAACGTCGTCGTGATATAAATCTGCGAGCGCCTGGACAACAGGAAGCGTAGCTGTTGCTCGCGTGGCGGGTCCTGAAGAGGGAATCGCGAAGAACTAAGGACACGGAACCGACAGGCCGGAGCGGATAAACGGCCGCGAATCAGCGAGATATCGAACGTGATCGGTTAGGCTCTCTCTTCCTCGATGTGTCTAGGCTCTGTTTGGCTTCCCACGGGTTCCTAAGGGGGATCGTTATTCCGCGCGGAAGGCTCCTGGGTGTACGTTCTTCTGGCCTATCGAGGTAAACTCGTCGTTACGCGGCGCAATCGCGATCAGGCGAAACGGCTTGGATGCGAAAGGGAGCCGGGAGAGAACGAGAGAAAGAGAAAAACGGAGAGAGGGAGAGAGAGAGGGAGAAGTTACGCGACGCGGACAAGAATGTCGCCGGCAGCCAGCAGGATATACCATAAGAAGAACGAATGGAGCATTCGAGAATAAGATATCGGCTTTACGTGCAGCCACTTTTGAATAAGCGTGGCTGCCGAGCAGAGCCGAGGCGAGGCTGCATGCTATGCCAGGCCGCGGGCAAGGTGGCGACTTTGCTCCCACGCGCGAAACGCCGCCATACACGACACGGAATGAACCAGAGCTCGGTACCTAGCTGCCCCTTTTCACAGCAAAACTAGCGGGAATTGATCCTTGAAGCGTTCCTCGGGTTTGCTCCGATTCAGCCAAAATTCAGAAGAAAGGTATCAGATTCACGAATTCATTCGAACGTGTAGTTTATTTGCGAACGATCGAATGTAGGCAAGTCTTGAAAATAATCTCCATCGTACGACACAGTTAGGAACTGAAGCCCTTTTTCTTCAGAAATTTTATAAACCGTCTCCACGGAGTCTAGAACGAATGAACAGATTCGTAGCGCTTTCGAGAGCAGCTATCGCAGGAGTATATGCAATGGACATCCAGCTCGATCAGAGGAAGAGGTGCCAGGGCCTGTGTAAGCAGCCGAACTGCTCCCCGACAATCCCAGCGTAATATGGTATTCCAGCGTCCATCGAGTCTCGGTATCTGCAACCGCATCGACATAATAACTCGTTGGAAACGATGGGCGTGTGCATCGCGTCCGTTATGGATCGCCGACGGAAAACGAGAGCGACCGGCCGCCATGTTTTTGCATACTTGGGCAAATTACGCTGCACGCGATATAATACTACTCGCCACCCCTTTATAATTTCCGAGGGATATTTTGTCGGCGGTTTGCCTCCTCTTTTTTGCTCGCGACGCTTGGCACTGGCGTTCCTTCGTCGAAAACGATCTCCGGAGAGCGAGAGAGGAGTCTTTTCTTCCCTTCTCTACCTCTCGTTTCTTTCCGAAAGGTAGTGTTCCTTCTCTCTCTTTTCTGTTCGATCGGTTGTTCCTTCGGAAGTGGAAGAGAGAGGATGTATCGAGAGAAGCCAGTTTGGTCGGACGTGTTTTTCTCTGCCCCCCCCCCCCCCCCTCCCACCATCGACCGATCGCGGCGGTCGTCTGCGACCGGTAATAGCCGGCCACCGATTAGCTCCGACCGCGAAATTAGTAGTCCGACTGTATACGCCGGGAATGTTGACGAAATCGCGCGAAGGCCGACCGTAGCTCACGTCCTCGTGCATCAATCACCGAGGGCCCCGGGATTACTATACCGTGGTACCGTATTCGTGACGAGCGGGGCGCCCCCCGTCCCTAACCCCGCGCTCATTTAAATGTACAGCATTATTTGCTGTGGCGCGTTGAACGATGCCTCGAAAGGTCGGGGCACGCGAGGAGGAAACGCGCCGAGAAAACGCCATTCCCATTCTCCATTTAGGACATCGATTCCCTTCAAAATTGCCCGACCCAGGGAAACAGCTGCCCAAAACAATCCTCCTCGCATTCGTCAGCTTGAGGAAGCGTCTTTCAATTAACAAGTGAAAACACCTCCGAAAAATCGTGGCTTCAAATATCACTTGGCCTCCTCGGATTCCTTAGATTTACCGATCGGGAGGTCTCATATGCTCGAAGCTAATACTTAGCGCCATGTGGAGCCTGGAAAGGCGCTGAATAGACCATCCTCGGGGCCATTCCGCGTTCCAGAGCGTGCTGGTTCGATATTAAAAATCTTCGGGCAAGCTGTCGATGGTTGAAGAAAAGGGGCATCGTGGACTGGATCGCGTGTACGTTGGAGAAATTTAATTAACGCGTACACGCGAGTGTAGGATCGACGGGGTTGGTTAGCTGCTGGTGTGGACTTTGGTTCGGTTGTTGTGTCCAGGTAGTACCTCTGGACGACAACGTCTACCAGGTAGGCAGAGTCGAAAGAGAGACAAGGTGACTCTCTTCTGCAACGAGCCAGCTGCTACTCGCGGTAACTGTAATAATTATGCAAAGACCGAACGCGCAACGGTGCACCGCGAGCGAAGGCAGGCAGGCAGGCAGGCAAGCAGGCAGGCAGGCAGGCAAGCAGGCAGAGGTAGGCAGTTCTCTCTTTCAGCAGAAGGGACGAGGAAGGAGGACGTTCCAAGGAACGGAGCGCAAAAGGAGCAACGCGAGCCAAGATGGTGGAGGAGATGGCATGCAAAAGAGGCTTCGTAGGTAAGCGAACCGAGCCGGTTGTAAGGCGACACCTCGCGGCTCCATATATCTTTCTCTTTCTTTCTCCCCTGATCTCTCTTCTGCCGAGCAGTCGACGCCACGGTCTTCTCCTCCTCCTTCTCCTCATCCTCATCCTCATCCTCCTCTTTCTTCTTCTTCTTCTTGTTTTCTTGTTGCTCGACTCTTCCGTCGAAGATTTCCACCTCTCTGACTCACTTTCGGGAACGTTCGCGTCCATGTCTCCCTCCTGGCCCGAAAGAAAACTCCATCCGCAAGAAGAGTTTCCATTTGTTACGACTTTCCGTCACGTAAACTCACACGACACTTCTTTGAAAAGAGCCTTTCGCTCCTCAGGTGGTCCAGCGAGCACGAGGACCGGCTAGACCGAAAGCTTTCGGACGGATTTTTAATGGCGCATAGCAGCGGCGCTAGGATTGTCGCCAGAGTGCAGATGCTAGCTTTCCACGATGGAGATCTTCCTGCTGTTTGAAGTTCCCGCTGAAGTGCATTGATGCTGGAGAAATCGGAGGGATTTGTATACGGGGAGAAAAGGCTCTTCAGAGCGCGCGGCGATTTGGACACGCTGGATAGACGCGCTTCCTTTCGACGTGCTTCTTGTCGACAAAGTCTGTACATATTTCAATTTTACAGAAATATTTTTCGAGACTGACGAGTTGGAACACAATCGAGAGGATATAATCAAAGAATCCTACAATAGAATTTACAAAAATTTCCTGTAGAACGTCGTCCGGTGAAAACAAATAAAATGCGAATGGAAGAAGCCAGAGGCTCTCGAGGGGTGAGGAGCACTTAACTGCAGAATTCACCCCGTACTCGTTGAATCGGCCAGTACATCATACGCGGCGGAGTCGCATCCGATGGGAACAAGCATCCAAAAACAAGAAAGAGCCGCTCGCGCTGAAGACGAGCGAGAGGACGCGAACGAAGAGTAAAAAGAAGTATCTTAGGAGGTCTGGGGGGGGCTGGTGCAGAAGAGAAGGAGGCTCGCCGGAGGACGATTCAGGGAGGAAGGTGGCGGAGTTTGATACAGGTGGGTAACCCCGCGACACCCTCTAACGAAACGGATCGTCTGTCTTACTTACATCGGCTCGCATCTATAAACTCACGCGGTTGGTACACGCATACGAAGGCCAGCACGCGTGTATATCCCCCATTGGACGTGCTCGGGGGACACGCGGTTACCAGCGGGCAACCGACCCACCAACCACCCATATATCTGCGTCCTAAAAGGAATTCCAGAATATATTTTACATATGCTTTATTGCCGCCTTATTTCCAACTCTATGGGCACAGACCTCGGTCGAGGAGACCACGAGGAGAAAGAAAGAAAGAGAGAGGGAGACACGGCGGAGAAACGAACACGGAGAAAAAGAGAGAGGGAAAGAGACGAAGGAGAAAGAGCAGTGCACGCGCGTACACATGGTGCTCACAAAGGACGACGCGGCTTGCCACACGCTATGTTTTTCTCCGCGTTTTCGTGTGTCCGACGTTCGTTCCTGATTGCCCGTTCCCGAGGCTCGACGGAAGAAGAAAAGTCCCCGGCGCGACGGGACCTTTTTTCGAGGCCGAGACCACTCGAACCGACGTTGCTCGTATATCTGTCCGATATAACCGAGGAATTCAGCTGACGATTGTCCGACGATGAAGGATCACGACCAGCCAACGCGCTCCCTGCTCTCTGCCTTTCTTATTAATTCTTTGCCCCCATACGTGACGTCCCCGCGAATTATCGGCCCCCAGACGAATTCTTCCTTTTGGATCTCTGCTGGGAACGTTCAACCCTGTTGTTACAGCAGAAGGCTCCGAGATCATAACCAACCTCGGAGGAAACGATTAAAAACAGAGTCGCTCAATTTTACCTAGATTTTACTCACCGACGAACAAAATTTAAAAAATTTGAAGATGACAATATATTTCTCATCTATTAAAATTAAGGGGAGAAATATAATTTTTATCTTGCACAAGGATCCGCAGGCCACTGATGAATGTTGAAGAACGAGATCGGGAGACCGCTCGCGCAGCCATCAGCAAAATAAACAAGTTCACCCCAGCGGAGTGAAAGTATCGGGACCGGGACAGCATCAAAATAATTCGAAATATCTGGCGTTAGCAAGGCATAACCTTTGAAATGAGATATCACGCGCTAACGGTAGAAAAGCCATTGTTGCTCCGCGGCGGGGAAAGCCGACTTTATCCATCGGCCGGCTAATAAATAATTCCCGATACATTTCTCTGGCGCTCACGAGGCAATGAAAAGCGGTGGTTGTATATCAAACCGATACGTTCCACTATTTCACCGTGCAGCAGATTGCTATGCGAGCATGGTTCACGCGTAACCGCGAGCGAGCGTGTCAGAAGAAGATCAACGGGGCCCTGGTTCGGAACATTTTCGTATCAAAGTTCGCTCCGGCGTGTCGTTCGACACGCGGAACGAGCATTGCGCAAACTCTAGACGAGGAACTTATAATTCCTGAAAGGTTAGAATACGTCTATACAGGTACGGTTAAGGGCGAGAGAGATAGAGAGTGTGGGGGTTGTCGTCTAAGTCACCGGTAGCACGTCGCAGACTTATAACAGGGCAGAGATCTGGCAGCAATGTATAATACATGCCCCCTGCGCGACTGCATTCCGCAGTAATGACTTAACTTGTACCAGTTAACAAGTATCGGGGCTAGATGATTCGATAATTTGCTAGCGGGGCCCGTGATTTGCCGTCCGCCGGCAGCTTTATTTTTCTCCCTCCACTATTCGGTTTTCAACGCCGAATCGGCGAATGCAAATCGGCGATCGCTCGTCAATTATATCGGGCGGAGCGTTTCGCGCGCAAGATAAGTTGCTTAGCCGCTCGTTCTCCAAGAGAGACGGAGACCAAGAGAGAAAGAGAGAGAGAGTGAGCGAGGAGAGTGGACCCCGGAGACCGGTACTCGGGCGCGAATCAACTTCACCGATCTCCCGAAGTCGCCCGGCCTGCCCACACCTCACCCCGCCCCGTTGAACTTCATTTAATGTGGGAAGGGCTTCTGCGAAGTTTCGGGCCTAAGACTTGGAGAAACCGGGCCACGTTATTTACAAGATATCATCAGGATCGCTTTCGTGCGATTAATAATAGGGATGCCGGGCATGGAAACCGCATTGCCGATTGCCGGGTCGAGGCTTCGCGTTTCGGCTAATGACTTAACTTCAGCCCTGCTCGCGCCGGAAAACATACATCGCGCCGCGGAATCGTCCGAGACCGGAGAAGTGTTCGGTAATTTGCGAGGGAATACGGATTACGAAATCCCCTGGAAATCGGCCGGACGGCACCACCGTGTTGGTCGGGAGGAGAGAAGAGGGGGACCGTGGGTCCTGCGAGTTCGACGGGCCCGACGGGGGGCCCTATCCCCACCGTCTCTGCTCGCCTCGGTGCTCGCGGTGGTAGGGAGAGCCGGTTTCGACGACCAAGACGCCATCACGCTTCGCGGCAAGAAACTATGATTACCGGGGGCCCTCGCAGCTCCGGGGCCCCGATGCAGCGCACGCGCGCACGAAATTCGGCCTGCGACCCGCAGCCGCTCAATTACCCGAATCCATCCTCGGACGGGAGAATCGCGCGCGCTGAAATTTCGGGCCCCGTGAACCCCCATGCCCCCCGATAACGCTCGCTTTTCGGGGCTCGGCGGGAAGAAGAGGTGGAGCGAAGTAATGGCGAGCCGAGCGCGACTCGCTCGCGTAAACACGTTATGCAAAAATCCATCGCCCTGAACCTCAGGCTACTCTTCTTTTTCTCTCTCTCTCTCACTCTGTTTCTTGAATATATTAAACGATACTTTGTTTCCCGGCGAAATTTCGGCTCGATCCGCGGAAATTGCACGTTCCAGCCCCAGTGGGCCGGCGCTTCTTGGGTGCTCCGGATTGGTCGGCGCGCTGGGTGTCCATCTTAACGGACGCCAGCGTGATCGATAGCGATTATACCGGGTGATTGTAAAGAAACGGCCCAAGGTCCCGATTACGGACGACTAACACTGAACTGCCCCGCCGATGCTAATTGCTTAACGCGCACCGTGCGGACACCTAAAAACAGGTTTCGCGCACAGGCTGCGCGTGTTGTAAATCAGTTTTTTATATATATATATCCCGTATAAAATGTTGCTAACCTGATATTATACGGTAGAATTATAGCCGCGGGGAGGATGTAATCTACCGACGATTTTCTGAAAAGTTGCGTCGCGTGACTGACTGCCGATGCTTTCAGAAAAAGCATAGGGAACTTCTCTGTGCGAAACTTTTGTGGATTTATGAAATTATTTGGTGCCCGCCGAGTTTGTTGACTCAGGTAATCTTCGGTCACATCTTCGGATCGAGTCGCTGTACATTTTTACCTACACTACACTTATTGTCGGAAGTTGCGAGTCATATTTTAGGCAAAATAAAAATCTGCCACTGTTGTATATGGCACTTGGCGACCCTCTCATGCGATAAAAAAATAGAGGTCGTGCTTGTTTCTTTTTGGGGATTTATTGGCTTATCTGATAGTAAGTAGTTAATTTCCCAAGGAACAACGTTAATGTTTCTCATTGAAAAATTACAGAAAATTGTTGGTGTACGCTATCGCAGAAGGGGACGTTGAAGAATCGTTAAAGAATCAAGGCTGTGCGTTAACACCTGGAGAAGATCCAGTCCCCGTTGGTCCGAAGCCCCGGAGGAACCTGCAACTGCCATAAATAAGCGGCTGGAGGCCGAGGATCCGCAAAGAATAAAGAAATCGGACCCATTATTCAGCGTGCCTCGGCGATGGTAGTTTTCGGGTTGGTGCGTGGGCCGCGAACGGTAGTGGGAGGGTTGAGGGTGGTTTGGAGAGAGAGAGAGAGAAAAAGAGAAAGCGGGGGCGTGATTATTCCGTCGCGCGAAAATAATAATGAACTCGCGTAAATCAGGAAAGTTCGGCGGAACTAGTTCTCCCCGGTTACTCCATTCACGACATCCGCGATCCGCGATATGCGGCAGCCGGCTGCCAAAAGTGTTCCTCGGCAACTTTTCTGGCTTCGTTCGAAAATCCCGTGGATCCGGTCCGCGGCGACACCGATTAGTCTCTCCCTCTCTCTCTAGTTTGAACGTCCTACATCACGGTTCTCGCAGGATTTCCAGCAACGGAGGAACAATTGGTTTCTTTCGGCAGATAGAACGGTTGTATGAACAAGAGAGTGAAAGAGAAAGAGCAGCCGTCTCTCCTCTCCTGTGGGCTTTTCAGGGATCGTCGACGGGGTTCAGCAACGGCGAAGGTGGAATGGAAGTAGGTAACCTTTCGGGATTTCGACGTGATATATTGCGGCGAGGCGATCTACAATCTGCCGGGCCGAGTGATATAGACGCCGGGGCGGAGGATGTTCTATGCAAATCGGGAATCAGGAAGCAAAAGGAAGCCTTATGAAAATGGAATTTTTAACCTGGCCCCCAGGTGTAACCGTGGAAATAGTCAAAATACCAATTCCGTTGCTCGCGGGAGAGCTCCTGTTGCCTTTTCATTCGACTCTTCTTTTTCC
Source organism: Lasioglossum figueresi (assembly GCA_028455805.1). Taxonomy (NCBI): domain Eukaryota; kingdom Metazoa; phylum Arthropoda; class Insecta; order Hymenoptera; family Halictidae; genus Lasioglossum; species Lasioglossum figueresi. The sequence continues at coordinate 10,355,189 of CM052200.1, read as the reverse complement.
CCAACCGAATCTAATCTCGTTCCTTTTTCATCGGGATGAATTAACGACGCCCTCGGATACCTGAACAACGAGCTACCTGCGCACAGTCGTCCGAGGGCCCTGCAAAAATCGGGCAGGATAGACTGATAACGAGTCGGCTAACAAACACGCAGAACAAGACTCTCGCATCGTCGGTCCTTGTTTCCATTTTTCTTGAAGCCGACGACGACGATGGCCAACGTGTCTATAATTCAGCGGCAGATTAAATTTACCATTACATCCGTGAGAGATAATTGCTTCCCCTAATAATTACAAGAGCACCGACGTGGGATGTGGTTTCTGCCAAGGTCAGGCGCCCGAAGGAACCCGCCGCGAACCGATCAGAGGAGAAAATGATGGCTCGACAGTATCCTGAAGGTGATTCCGAGAGATCGTTGCTCGCGGTACAGTGCAAGCGCGATTTTCGAGATTCCATTGATCGAGCCGGGCCCCGCGATAGCCGGGTGAACGTTTTCGAACATGCAATTTCGACTTTACCCAGGAAACACTGGATCCGTTGGGGCGGGGATCCGGGGGGGGGGGGGGGGGGGGGGGGGGGGGGGGGGGGGCACGAGGATGCGGGTAATGTTCGGATTTCACGCGTAATGATCACGAGTTGCGCGCACACAGCCGATTCAAGCCCGCGGGATTTCAGTCCGATGGAAACACGAAGGCAATCTTGGCCCGTTCTCGCAAATGTACCTAACCGGGCTCTAGCCATAAGTCTGGGGAGAGCGCGCGAGCGCACGTGTACCGGCTAATCCACTCGCATTTCTCTTGAGAACGAGGCGTCCGCGGCCATTTTAAGATCGTATGACACTTAGGATCACACGGGCTACGCGCCGTGCATCTCGCAAGACTTGAAACGAACGTCCGCTGATTTCGGATTTATTTCGGAGAACGATGAAGCTCCTGGCCGGAGAAACGGTCGCCGACCAAGACTCTAACTGTCCCGTTTCGAGAGCTCAGGCTTCAACGGAACACGGAATATTTATGGAATCGGCGGGCGATACGATGACACTCCTGCTACATTTTGTTGCGGAGGTCAGCGGAGAAATTAACTCGAGACGCTACTGGGAATTTGAAGCGTGCAAATGTTTGAATAAATCTCGCGAAATAGCGCCTCCTTTAGCGAGAAATGTATATTTAATCAAACTTCCATAAAATCAAAATAAACATTGAATGATCAAGATGTAAGCACCAGACGCTTTTACAACCCTTCTAAATTTTGCAGATTCTAACTAAACTTGGTACATATCGATGCATAAAATCCATTTTTCAATTCGATCAAATAATTCGTATGTAACATCGACAACTGCCCACCCAAAGTCAAGAAAGAAATCATGGTGCAAGCGTACAGGAACGTACTAATTGCAATCAGGCAGCCGAGAGACAGAGCTGTAAAGTCAGATTCGCAACGAGGGGTGGAACGAGCGTGTAGAATGAACCCGCTCACCCCTTCGCACCCTATGTACCGGGAGAACGGTTGTAAACGTATCCGATATCCGCGGCCGGGATCGAGCTCCCATTTTCGCTGCGATGGGGGTGGGTGCTCCGGGGTGCTTCTAAAGGCGGTCACTGCCGCATTGTCGGTATGATTTATGCTGATTAAGACTGTGGTAGCGGCCGCTATCGCCGACTTGTAAGTCATGGCCAGGTAGAGGGCGACTTGTGAGTTGCAAGGTGGCTGCGAGAGCGCCGCGCGGCTACGGTGTGACAGTGTCGTGCTTGGTAATTTAGTGCGCACCAAGGTTTCTGCCGTAGAACGGGTACTTATACACCGTGTAGCTCGATCTCGCTCACGTCACCCTTCGCTCCCTTCGCCGACAACGTCTTTCTGTCCCTTTCTGTCCCTTCGGAAAGGGACCACCCTTCTCATTTCTCTCTCTCTCTCCCTCTCTCTCAAGGGTTTGGATAGACGACGACGACGACGTCGAGGCTATATCGTGCCGTGAACGCGGGCATAGGTAGAAGGTTAGTACCTATAGGTATAATATAGGGAGTGAAGCGAAGCCCTATTCAAAGCGGATGATTCAGTGGCCGTTGCTACGCCCGGATAAGATCTCGTGCCGCGCCGCCTCGTCCATCTTAACCGCGAGTCTCTGACCAACCTGTAACTACGGAACCATCCCAGTGGCCGATCCTCTCCTGCGATTTTCGAGAAACCACACCGAACCACGATTTTTCGCCGATCATCGCCACGACGCGATTCTATTCTGCCCGATAGCGGTCCAACGCCGCCAGATATCGCCATTCAAATGATGAACGCGCGCCTGGGCACCGCACCGGTGTCAATAAGGCGTTCTCCAGGGGTGATATGTTTAATAAAATAATTAGCTCGTCATTATTGTTCCCTAAGATTGCTAAAAAAAAAATCGTGGATCAATTTTTAAGACGTTGCTGTAAAGAGGAAGCTTCAATCTTTAAATCTGCGGTGGATTCAAACCAGAAAAAATTTTTTGACGATTCTAGAGAAACTTGAATTTTCATAATTTTTCAGTGTAAACGTATCTTCGGATTTTAGGTTTTAAAATTTTTTTGAAAAATCGCCGGACAGTGTTCGAATACTTTCTGGAGCCGGTATCTTGTCCAACGTGGGAAGAATGGCGGTGTTCGCAAGGAATCACTATGGAACCGCCGCCATCGCTCACGACGCGGAGAGATCGGATCGCAAAGAAGCAGCGCACCGTGGGGGCACACCGTCTAGAAAATCATTAATATTGATCAGCGCGAGATGATTGATATCTTCGTTAACACGTAACACGCGCCGTATTCAATTAACTGCTCGTAAGGTTCCTCGCATGAGACGATCATTTACGATTCAAAAGCCTTTTTTCCCGAGCGCTGCAGTCAATTAGCGATAACCCCGTCCCGATTTCTAACGGCCGCGGGGCTGTTTGCCGGAGCTATCAACGACTTGAACGTGATCTACACGGTCGCTAATTAATCGCTCCGGTGAGTAACCGGCCGGAGGAGGATTCGATATAAAAGAGAGTCAGAGAGAGGAGAGATGGCACGGAGGGATGTACACACGGAATTATCGTTTTTCCGGCATCGTGGCGCTTGCGCGTGCGCGCGAGAAAACGTCCGAGGGATCGTTTGCATTTTTGCCAGGAAACATCGTAAATCCGATGCGTCGACTTAACGACGTCGGGACGCCGTGCCGAGTACACTATCGCGGAATATTTTTCTTCTGTTTCTCTCCCTCTCTGCTCTCTCCCTTCTGTTTCGTTTCCAACAGCCCACCCCTTGGCTCGTTCCGTTTCGCTCGTTGCTGGCATGTTTCGTCACGAAGAAATTTCTACCGGAATCTATCTCTCCGCTCACGTAGATGTTCGAAGAGAAAGAGAAGAATCGCCCGCGGCTCTATCTCAGCTTCTCTCCAGTTCTCTTGGCTCCCCGCCTCCCTGCTCGACGTTTTCGGGCCGGGACAAGAAGAGATCCGTACCCGTAATTGTAAACATTGGATTAATGCAAATGCGCGCTTAAAAGCTTAATTGCTTTGATAAAGTATGGCCGGTGCATTAAATTCAAATGCATGTAAATTAATTCAAATTTATGAGAAATAGGTGGACGCGGAGGAGCACTTACAGGAAAAGAGGGAAAATAAAAATTAGTCCCCGCGGGGCCGGCCCCCGCGACGAGACTCTTTTTTCATTCTATCCCTCACCTCCTCCCTTCGTCGTCCTCATCCTCCTGTTCGTCCTCTGCCTCTCTGCACCTCCTCTCTCTCTCTCTATCGCCGGTGTTCGATCCTCTCGCTCTCTCTTTCGCCCTTCGACCGCGTTCGTCCCCCTCTGCGCCATTCCCTCTTTTTCACGAACGCGCCATGTTGCCAGCCAGATTGGCCGCTATGCAGGTCTCGCCGATAAATTCCGACTTCGGCCTCTCTTCGTCCGATACACGTCGAATTTGAACGCGGTCGGATCGTTACCGAGCTGATTAACGATGTCAAAAACAACCTGCTCTCTCGCGAGTTTTCTCGGAAACCCGACGCGATTCGGTCGAGGCAACCCGCGACCGATCGAAGCCTGCGTACATACGGAAAAAGAGAGGAAACAGTGGACAGAGGTGTGACAGAGGCAGAGAGGAAATTGGCGTGCAACGGTGACAGGTTACCGACCGGTTCGCGCCTCCGACGAGAATCACTCGTACCGGACACTTTCGACGGCCTGGAAAGCGCCGCGCCGCGCCGGCACTTCCGGTCGCCGGTACCGTTTCCACGGAATCCACGTTCTTCCACGTTTCTTCTGCCTTTTACCGCAAACGAGCCGAACACCGTAAACCATTCCACTCTAAGCTGCTCGGGCATGCTGTCTGCATTCCGATTCGTTCTAAGTATCGACTGAAAAGATCGGCTTCCCCTTACGTGTACCGCATGTCGTGAAACCAGCAGCCAATTTTTGGTGCCGCATTACAGTAGTTCTAAAGATGAATAGTAATTCCATTCCCAACTATTCTAATCCCACGATTATTGAAATTATAAAGACGTTCCCAATGTTTGCGCTAATTGTATCAAATTAAAACGGGCAATAAAAATCACGAAAAATTAAAATACATTTAATCTTCTCTGTTTAATTCCGTTCCAATAAATCCAGTCCGTTCGGTGGACGACGAAACATTTTCAAGAGCATGTGCATTATGAAACCACCTGTTCCACGGTGCACTTTGTATTTCAATTGGACCCGATGAAATTCTCCGCTGCCCGAAAGAAACATAATACAGGCCCGGCGTGTTCGTGCGTTGAGAACATTCCTAGCGACCTGCATACGGATAAAGTAGGCACGCAATTAATTTTCACACGCGCTTCGAACGCGTGCTGAGCGAACGTATTCGGCCGTTAAAGGGTTAATCATCCCCCGAGCAGCCACAAACGGCTTAGAAACGGGTCGCGCGCGCGCTCGCTCGCGGCACCAGCTATCGCATTCTCTGCGTCTACGACGTTCGAAGTTAATCGAGTTAATCCCCCCTCTCGCGAGAAACGCGTACGAACGCGGCGAAGAACGCATAAACAAGCATTGTTGGGTCTAAGCTCCCCTTTAAACACCGCAACACAGACAGAGAAATGTAGAGGTAAAGAGAGAGAGAGGGAGAGGGAGAGAGAGAGAGAGAGAGAGAGAGAGAGAGAGAGAGAGAGAGAGAGTGAATCGCTCGGAAGAAAGACCGTCCTTTTGTACACGCGCGTAGAGACCAGCCGTATTTCAAACGCTTAAACACGCGACCGACGTACCTAAACGAACGTGTCCCTACGGTGCTTCCATCGAGAGTTTGCGACAGGGCCTCAACTATTCGGCTGTCTAGAATCTTCACAAACACTGGAGAAATCTCAATTATCCCACCTTAATTGCGTCCCGAATTTTTTCGCTACTTTTTCCGAACGAAGCCACATCAGAAGCACGACAATCGAAGCAATGGCAATGGCCTCTATCGGGCCTGGCAGTCGCCGGAAGCGATCAGATTGCGGTTCGAAACCGGTGCAGAAAAAAAAAGAGAGAGAGAGTAAAAAGGGTAAAAAGAAAAAATCAGGATCGCGGAGTGTATTCGAACGAGATCAGGCTTATTGACCAGGCGATCGTCGGTATGGCGGGATAACGCGTCGAACGAGAAAGCCCCGGAAAAGCCAGTGACAATAGGAAAATCTTTCTCGCGGCGCGGCACTTCGGGCCGGCTGATAGATGTGCGCGTTCCATAACGGCGATAATGGTCGGTGGCCCATCAATTCCGAGCCGGGGCTTGATTAGATAGGCGCGTTTTATTGCGGCAAAAACTCAACTCTCTCTCGCCCCCGTCGAAAACCAAGCCACCCTCCTCTCCCCATTTCCACCCCCTCGCCAACCGGAGAGAGAGAGAGAAAGAGAGAGAGAGAACAACCCCTCCGTGCCGCGCCGGCGACTTTATCGTAAATAAAATGGAATCGCGAAATACGAGAGCGAGGTGATATTTGCCGGTGCACGGCCCGGCAAATACTCTCCGCGGGGGGTCGTATAAACCACGCGGAAGTATTGTCCTGTCTATGAGCCCCGGTGGTGGTCGATTGACGGTCAAGTGGTCCGCGGAAAAACGTTTGATAGCGCGGTTAAAAGGAGGATATCGCCGATATTCGCGGGAGAGCCGATTCCGGGGATCTATCCGCTCCGCTATAGCCCAAGTTCGAATAAACAGATATAAATCTGGCTACTCGCGAATGAAAATCTATATTTTTACCGGTGCGGTGAGCGTAACGGCGACCGCGGCTCCCGATCCCAGTGACAACTATTCCTGCGAATATAATACGCGATAAATAAATTGGAACCGTCGGTGATATAGAACGGGGATGAAACGTGATATAGATGACACGGGGGTAGAAGTAGTACCGAGCGAAGTTTTTTCACCCTGTTGCCTGGGTCTGGTTGTTTATCGTTGACCGTAACTTTTCGCGAGAGGATTTTTCTTAAGTCTGCGGTCAGCGATGTGTTGCGTCGATCCGGGGAGACAATCGAACGTAGATAGCCGGTGAAATATCGATGAGGTATATCGATGAGCGAGGTGTTCTGGGAAATTATTTTCAGCAACACGCAGTAAGATAAACGATTATACTCTTTTCCCAATGGAAAAGTAATTAGAAGATTCAATACCCCCGAAACATTAAATTTGTCCAACCCCCAGAATTATACAGTCAGCGACGTGTTTTTTTTATCGTCTGGGACAAGAGAATCTTCTAAAATAAAACATTCACATTCGGACAGATAAAATCACCCCGAGAACAGTCCCACGTTTTCAGATTAGAATAAAATTCACTCTACCCTTTCTGTTACATGACGACTTATTTTACCCTTGCGTTTGGGGAACGCAAATGGGCGAAGGGATACTCAAAATGGCGACAGGATCGAAATACATATATTCCGTGGAATTTCCGAGGGAAGTCTGCGGGAAATCTGTAATAATAATAAATTTAAATATTTACAGTCTGATTCTTGCAGTAACCAGAGAATAATGATCGAGTATGGAGAAGCGAGAAACGAAGGGCTCTTCAGCAGGGTGATTAACACGATACTTGGCGGATCGTTAATGAGATGCCGCGGGCCGTTGGATCGACCGTCCACGCGGCTAATAACCGGCGCGCCGTTTGATTTCATTAACGTTCTCTACTAAGATCGGCTTAATTCGCGCTCGTGCCGGGGCCGTCAATAAAATCACCGGTATCTCAATGCATTAAGATTACGCGTGAAAGGCGGTACTCGTTGAAGCGTCCCGGATAAGCTGCAATAGCTCGTTCGGGTTGCTTGCTTGCGCGGATGCACCGGTTCGTGTCATTCGCGATCGCTCGCGCAATTTGTAAAACCAAGCAATTTGCCGCGGAACGGTTTTATCTGCGACTCGAAGATGAATCGATTTGAACGCGACAGCACGCGAACTCGGATGACTCGCTTTTCTTCAAAGCGGCTCTCATACAATCCCTGCCTGCGCAAACCTTGACCCAAACGGCCAGCAAATGCACGAGCATAACTTATTCAAAAATTTATATCGTCGAGAAAAGCGAATTTATATGAAATTTATATTGTTCAGGAGCGCAGACGATTTTATCCGAATCCGAAACAAGGGAAAATTTATTGTAAAGTTTGGTGTAACCGATCGTTTATTTATTTGTGAAATAAATTTGGAAATGTCGGTTGAGGGCAAAATAATATTTCACTTCGATTTTTTGGTCATTTGTTTTTGGTCATTTTGATTCAGGAGTACTTATATCGTACTCGATTATATTTTCTAGCAGTTCGTTTAAATAATTACCTACTTACATTAGGATCATGAGCGGATTTAATCTCAAAGCAGCTTAAAAATAAGTACGAGATTGGTATGTAAGAAAGATGCGATGAAATCGTCGAGGACGTCAATTTTGCAAGGTCTAATGACGAAGTCGTTGATGGGAGAAGCAGCGTTCGAACTATAATTTCCAATAATACTTGCATCCGTTTGGAATTCAGTTTACAGATTTCCCCATCGAGAGACGGCTATTATAAAATTATCAGCATAAACTCGGCATAAAGCTTGAGCAGTATCCTTGAGAACAACTTGGCAAGGGAGACGACCGTTTAAAAATAGTCTAGCGTCTCGAGAAAAAGCAGTACAACTTCGAGCAAGCAGGTTAAGAACAGCAGAAAACGATATAAAACAATTTCAAATCTACTTAGGGTGCATCGTGCAACCGTTCACCTGCACTTTTCACTCTCTCAGGCGCAGGCGGCCGGAGCCAATTCACCGAATCTGCGCGCCGACACTGAATCGCGCCGAATAGCCTCTAATAGCACTGTACGTTCCAATTATATCTTTTTTCCTGCTTCAGCACTCTGCGAGATCGATTACGAAGATAACGCTTGTTCGAAGGCGAACTTCATCGAGGCAGGAGCAGGCCGCCATGTTGCAACATGGTTGATCGTTCGCGAAGAGCCGGAGAAAGAAAAAGCAACAACGCTCGAAGAAGTTCAGTTAAAAAAGAGACCAGCACAACTTGTATAATATACTCGAACGATGTAGATAGAAAAAAAAGAAGGTAGAGGAAGGGGGAAAAACCAAGAAAAAATGAGAAATAAAAATGCTGCTACGCGCATCTCGCGCGTTTACAGGCTTATCTACAATTTTGTGTCGACGCGGCAGGATCCGCCAAGGACGATCGGTGCATTTATAGATTGATAATAGCAACATGCACGTGCTACTAGCGCATAAAGGTCGACGCGCAGGTAGTCATTAGGCTGCCCCACGCCCAATACATTAAGTCGTTATGAAGATATCTTTAGCCGTTTCTCGCCGACAGTGGGCTCTCTAAACACGTTCGGGGCTCACCGGAATAATAGCCGGTACAGGTACGTTATCTCCGGAGCAAACAAGGCGTTCTCGGTCTCGTTCCTTTTTCCGTGTGCCCCCTCCGGGGCCCGGATCAGCGTATAGATCGTCGACCGATCCTCGAGATCGTTGCATCGCGTCGTCGTTCTTAGGCGAACTGCGTTACGCTCATTTGCATCCGGCCGGGCACAAACCAACCAAACACCTGTCGGAACGTACTACCCGTGGAACACGCATGAAACGAGGAATCTTTAGAAATTTCCTTGGAGAGAACATCGTGGATCCTACTTTCCTTGCAGATATTGTTTCAACGAATTTGTATAAATATAAATAAGTAGACAGCGGATTTTTATGTAAAATAAAAATTATTCCGCGAAGACTCGAATGGAGGCGCCAGGTGGACGTACAAAAATCCCGAGTCTCCAGTCCCCCATTCGCTATGCGTTTTCCTCGACGTGTCCCAGCTCCGGAGTCTCTTGTTTTTCAAAAAATCCGGTAAACAGGGCAATAATTCCGCTCTCAGGGCGGCGACGCACGAAGGAAAGGAGAAAGGAAAGGAGGAAGGAAGGAAGGAAGCTAATAAAGAAAAAGTTGTTTAAAGCTGATTCCGGGCGTTACTCTCCATTTTCCGAAGCGGGGTCCACCGGTACGCCCCACCCCCACCCCGGCAGCGACGACCAGTTTTATATCAGCAATATCGTCGCGAAATCCCCCGGTAAGACGTGAGCGAGCAGCCCCTTCTCATAGCAATTACTCCCAACCCATCGAGAGCCGAGTGCGACCCACACCATTCCCTTTTCTCTCCCCTGTTTCTCTTCTGGTCCCCTCGTCTCGACCCCCCTGTTCATCCTTCTCTCCTCTCGTACACCCCCCTTTCGCCGCTCCCGTCTTCTGGAATACCCAAGCACGCGTACTGCCTAACTAAAAGTCCTTCTCGCAAATTGCCGGTTATTACCGACGTTACGTTTATCGATGCAAGCGGTTGCGTTTACCTCGGACCCGCCATTTCTTCCACCCTCCCCTTGCCCCCTCGACCAGTTCCCCCTTGGTCCCCGAAGATTACCCCCCGACCGAGACCCTTCTACCAGGACTTTCGACATACCTTTCTTTCGGCCTCTTTTTACCTGCCCCTCTCTCCTCACCCTCAAACGTCTGCTGCTTCGTCTTCGTCTTCGTCTTCGTCTTCTTCTTCTTCTTCTTCGTCGAGGGCTGGAGTCCTCTTTCGACAGCCCTTTGAGCCATTTTATCCGCCCCGCGAACCCGCTTCCCTCCCGTTCATTTATCTGTGAGTATTGTCAGCTATCAACCCCCTCTACATTCTACATTCTACCGTTAGTGCCCCCCCCCCCTCATTTTCAGTGCTAATTCTATTTATATTAAATGTTTAATAATTCACTATGTAGTCGAAGATTGAGAATGGTTTTAGGACAGTTTAGTTGAGGTGAAGAGGGACTCTTCGGTAATTCCGGAGCTGCGGAGGAAAAGAGGACACTGTGAGTGATTTCAATGGGGATGCTTCCCTCTTGTGAATTTTTCATTGTTTAATCTTCGCGCCTCCACTCTTCGGGATTGATTTAGAAGAGATAGGATCTTGCGGCTGTGGGAAAAGAATAGTCTTTGCGTATCTTTACTTTGGAGATATTCGAGAACAAAGTTTGAAGAGCCTATTCGAAGCTGTTGATTTTTGTGGTAATACATTCGTAATTCGAAGTGTAGAGTCTGCTCTGTAGACTCAGTGAGGGTCTGTTCCACAAAGACTGACTGGAAAAAGATTCTTCTCAATTCCCCAGTGAATTGAATAAACCTCTGCAGGTTATCGATGATTGAAGCAATTTTGAATAGAGCTCTCCAACTCATCGATGGTTCTCTCACCCTCCAAACGACAATTGGGAAGAAATTCCCTGAATCGCGCGTCTCCCTCCTCTCGCAACATAAACTCAAAGAATACCCAATTTTTCAGAGACCTCGATTGTGCAGGTCCAGAGATCACGATCCAGGAGGCGTCTTTATTCGCACGACCAGATGTTCCATGCTAGAACAATATCGCGCGAAACAGTCGCCGAAGCGACAAGGGGCGTGAACCATGGGAAACGAACGAAATATAGGGAAAGTGATAGCTGGAAGGTTATTTCGCTAGCAGGTACGTGACTCACGAGGGGAGGCTTGTTGGACGAGCGGAAAAGTTATGAAAAGACGGCACGTTCTTGGCGCGTCGTTCAATTCTTCCCTCGGTTAGGTGAACGGGGGCTAATTTCGCCTGTGTGGCAGTGTTGGAATTAACTGGCGACTTCTATCTCATTTTTCTGGAACGTGGCCTATCGCATCAAAATTGCACGTGCATATAATCATGCCCGATAAAGTCTTAGTTCTTTATTATACAATGTTACAAAATGTTTCGCGTTTACGACTGATAATAAATTGTAATGAAAGATGAAGTGAAAAAGAACCAAACATGAATGATGAACAGAAGAAATGTAATTACACGACGAGTGTACTTGTAATTAGACAAAGAGAATAAGGTAATGGAACGAAGTCATTTCCCGGCTTCGCATACGAAATCCAGTGAAAAATCGTGTCCCGGATCGCGATAAGATCATCGATGGTAGTCCTCGCATAGTCGCGCGTTCCCGGATGCTGGATGACAGCGCAAGAGAGAAAGCATGATCGTGTATGTCGCGGAGGAGATGAAATTGGCCGGTTCCCGGACCCGGCACGGTCTTATTTCCCCCGTATCCCGATGCAAAAAATATGATCGGAGCCTGTCGACGCTCCCATGGGTATATGTCTCGGGCCCGGGACCGATCAGGAGAGGATCGACGTTTAGCTGGGCGGAAGAGAAGACGATGGGGACGTCGAGGGGCCAAGAGAAGGAAGAAGAAGCTGCCGGGAGGAAGACGGTGGAGAGATAAAAGAGGAGGAGGAAGAGGGATTGGTGAGCCACGGGCAAGATGAGAACGCGAGGGAGCCGACCGGCAACAAGAAAGAGGGATGGAAGATCGGAGGCAGAGGTAAAGGATCTAGAGACGACCAGGGAGGATCGAGAGAACGAGGAAGAAAGAGGATGGGAACGAATCGGAGGGAGCAAGAGAGCAAGAGAGCGTGCAGGCCCAGGTAGAGGAGGGCAAGAACACGACGAAGAGGGACGAGGAGGGGCCAGGGTGAAAGAGTGAAGCGTGTACGAAGAAGAAATGGGTGGAAGGCCAACCGAGGGGATCAAGAGCGGAGGGGGATATCAAGAGCGGACCTCCCAAGTTGCGGTGAGATGGCGGATCATCATCATCGTCGCATCATCCGTGAGCCGAATATCGCCATGCGCCGCGCCGCGCCGTCGTTATTAAACATACGATGCGCGCGCGCGATCCGGTCAGACGCTGCGTCTCGCATGCAACGCGTGTTAAAAAATTACCTCCAGTACCGAAAATGCCTACTTGCGCGACCAGGCGGCGGATGCAGACGACTTTTTCGGATGCAATTTGCCGTCCAGACTACCTTTTGCACGTTTTCTCGCGGCACCGTCGCCCCCGGGAGCTCACGTCCTCGGTATCTCCTGGCGATCGTATAATTAGCTGGCAAAACGAGCATCGGGATGCCGGCCGTCGTCGATCGCGAACTCCCTGCGATTCTGTGACGCGTTACACGGTAGTCCGAATGGCCACGCAAAAATTCACCAAGATCAGAGTAGAACACTGAATTGGTTATCGATTTAGAGACAATCTGAATTTTGAACTACGTATTCAGGCGCTTTTTGGAGGACAGGTCAATTTTTCGAAGACAATTGAAAATATCTGGTTTTCTGTTCAGTGCGTTCCGAATTTTCATCATCGAAATTTGTAGCAACACATTTTATTGATATAACATGTAATTGCTCCGGAGTAGAATCTAATGCCTTCATCTTGCGATTCCGGGTGGTCAGTTCCACACAGAGCGCCATTTTGTCGCTGTTTTGCGCCGGACAGCGAAGCGACAACATCCGATAAATGCGGGATAGCGACCGGAGCAATTTCGCGGGCATCGTTGTGCGATCTTACGCGAGAAAAAAGGAAACCGCATCGCGAGCCGATGTTTGACTGCGTAATCGAGCATATCCCGCGGTCTAGATCGCTTTATCGACTTATGTATTCACCGGCCGCAAATTTACAAACTTGCTCCCCCTAAAAAGGGATCATCGGATCCCCAAAGAACCGCCTGCGGTTCAACAAAGTATCGCCTAATGATCGCCGACGATCCTATAACCGCGAGAGAGACGATCCGACTGGCCGGGAGCCAGACGGCAGGCGAAAAAGCTGCTCGATGGACACAGAGGGAGAGAGTGCACGAGCGAGACCGAGGAAGAGAGAATGAGCTATCCTAGAAGCTCGTTTTCTGCCGGCAGAAGAAAGCTGGGAAGAAGTAATCGGCGAAATCATTCGAAACGTTCTGTCTAATAAAGCCGTGCGTAAGTAATTCCGCAAGGAGCGAGTGAGCGAGAGAGAATCGAGGGAGACAGCGAATGGTATTGGGCCAACAGATATTAATTTCGGGGATGTACGAGACATTTAAAGGCCCGGGAGGGTGGGAGCCTGATCCCCAGGCGTGTAAGGGGAAGATAAGGCACCGTGTATCCGGTCTCGTAATCAATGGCTGGCAAACGAAGTTATAACACGGATGACAAACAAACGGCGGGGGGTTGCGTCGCCACCGTAATGCAACTTGCTGAAGAGGGCTAATTCGATCCTCCGCAATCGGCTCGCCGCGATAGCGTCGCTCGGCCCTGCTATCTCGAGAAGGCGGCTGTTTCCACTCTAGTAGAAATAGGTAGAAATTCTGGAGTGGATTCTGGGGACGATTTTCTTGGAGAGTCGAGAAAAGACTCACGTTTCTCTGTCGGTGGTGCATCAATGGTTTGGTTAGAACTTTAGGTAGTGGTTTGAAAAGAGTCTGAAATAATAAATTCAAAAATTAAAAAGATCGTGGATCGAGAAGTGCAGCTAAAGAGAATAAACGGGTGCCTTCTCGGTGTCTCGGCGAACCGTTCCGCAAAACCGTCCATCCCCATAAACAATCTCCGTGGAGTGAATCGGGAACATGTTTCCCGATATCTCCATAGAGAACGGCCGGCGGAATTGAGCAACCGCGTCCATCGATTCGTGAGTCGCAATCTCGCGTAACAAGTGAAAAACGCGCGGCCGTTTCGAATCACGGACGAATCAAATTTTCGGAGAGCCGGGACAGATATCCGTCAGACGGCGAGTGGCACAAAAGGACCATTGTGCGTCATTCGGGGCTGGTCCGTGAGCAGAATCGCGGGCCGAAATAAACGGGCGAAGGGAAAAAGCGGGAAAAGATAAATGTGAAACGCGGAGGCCGTTGCTGGTGCATATGTGCGTGGACCCGGTGTGCGCGGTGCATCGAGTTGCACGCGCGCGCGCGAGCAAGCCGCGATGGCAGGCGTCGATGCTTTACGAGTTTTCCGAGTAAATTGGCAAATTGTAAGCCGGTGGGGAAGTAATCAGGGGAATTGTTACGGATGTGGGAGGTTGTTACCGGACCGCCGGTACACGAGTAACCTGATATTCGACCATTCGTTTCTCGACTGCACGCTGCCCGGAGTCTCTCTCTCTCTCCCTCTTTCGCCCTTTTTGTAACGGTAACACGTCCTAGGGGTGGGACCATTATGGGACGTCCAGCCCGAATCCCCCATGGAACCTGTTTTTCCAATGGAGTCGACCCCCGTCTGACATCTGCCGCTCGTTTTCGGGAGGAAATCTTCGAACTCCGAAACCGTCTCCTCGACCAGCTTTCACCGAATCGGACAGCACACAGCCTGAACACATCATTCTCGCGACCCGGACGCCGTTAATTGCGGCCCCGAAACCCAACCAGTATATTATCATCGATAATTAGCCACCGAGTAAATTGGATTAACGCTGCCGCGCGCTTCCTTAACCGGACGCATTCATTTTCCATCGTAAACCACCGCTTTTTGCCTCGGAGCCACGCCGCGTGTTCGACATTGTACGGCCGGACCGAATGGAATCCACAAGCGGAATTTATTAAAACTAATTAACGTAATTGATGGATGTACGGTGGAAGCATGTTGGCACTGGATCGGAGCTGCGGTGGAAAGTGAAGATACACGATCGGTGAGAAGAACACGTGTACTTGTGCAATTTTTGGCAATTTTGTTACAGAATTGTTAATTACGCATTCCATAAAATGTATGTAAATTATGCATTTTTTTTAGTGGCGTGTACGCTGTATATTCGCTGTAAGAAATATTAAAAAGGAGTTTAAGCATCTTTAAAGGAAATCTCCATTGAACAACCGCCTGAACAAATTAAAAATCCATTAAAAGGAACGAGCTACAAGAATGTAGAACAGAGAAATTGTTTGAGAACGGGGTCGGAAGTAAATATCGGTCCCGCCTAACGACAAGGAAAAATCGCGGAGATGAACGAGTTGCGCAACGAACATATTTCGCGGGCGCATTTCGCGAGGGTACGAGAGGGTTCGCGAGTGTTCTTGAGCGCCGCATCGGTATAGACAGGCGCGAGAGCGTGGGGTACGAAAAGTTCCCTCCGGAATGAAAATATCGAGAACACGGCTGGGTCCGTCGAAGCCGAGCCGTTCAATTTTGCATTCGATTTGATTTTTTTCCCGGGGCCCGAGCGAGCGAAACAGCGCGGCGCGGCGAGCAGATCGAGCGGAGAGCGCACACAAGCGCGCGGAGAGAGAAGCGCGCGCTCTCGGTCCGATTCGTTATGTACGCGTTCCGGCGTATAAAACCGGTACGATACCAATACCCCGTTCCCGTGCACCTTATGAATAAGCAATAGGCAGTTTCATTGTGGTCTCATCTTTTATTCTTAAATGTTATTCCTGTCGTGACCGAGCATTCTATTCCCCCAAGTGTTATCCGAAAGTCGAATCGCGTCTGCCCTTCCGGCACATCGAGATATACACGCCAGTCAATATTAATGTCTTTATTAGCGATCGTGGATCTCTCCTCTCTCTTCTCTCGGTTTTGCACAGCCACCGAGAGAGAGAAAGAGAGAGAGAGAGAGAGAGAGAGAGAGAGAGAGACTCCGGGAGCGTGGGAGGATGCGCGACCCCGCGTGCCGGACTATAGCAGAAGGACCACAGAGTCGCTACCATAAAGCGCGACAGAGTAAACACCGGAAAAGCAAAAGTGGAAACCGGAGAAACTCGGGCGAGGGTCGCGCGCCGAATTTTCACCTCGACGAACCTCGACGAACGGCAAACTACACTTTTATACTTCGACGAGGAACTTCGGGGACCACTTGTTCCTCGACCTCTTACTTCTTCTTCGTCTACTTCGAATTCTTCTTCTTCTTCTTCTACTGCTCCTTCTTCCGTCGAATTCGCGCTCGCACGCGTACGTGCAACTTCCATCCGGCAATATCTCCTACACCCGTAACCCGGCTTGAATAGTTCCGTAACTTTTCAGACGCGCATAAAACGGATCGTTCTCTCTCTCTCTCTCTCTCTCTCTCTCTCTCTCTCTCTCTCTTTCTCTAACGGCAAAAAGGAATTCGCTAAAATATACGCGATCGCGGGCTGGATTGCACCCCCTTCGGCGAGCAGCTTGCCCGAGACGCTATTCTTTCGACCTTAAATACCCTGTCGGAAACGTACGACCGAGATTTCGTATTATAAGGGTGTTCGCAAATTCGGTGCGATCTCGCGTGCCCGAAATAAATGTGAAATGTTGCGCCATTGTTTGGTCTTCTTACTTCGCTGAAGTCTATGGGAAGCGAATTGTGCGCTCTGTACTTGATATTCTGAGAAATTGGGGAGTTTAGGGTTGACGAAGAGCAACATCAGAAGATAACAAAGCTACCTCTAGAGCTAGAGAACTACCCCCCAAACAAATGAAAACCGCGTTCGAACGAACACGTGACAAAAACAAAAGAAAATAGCCTAATTTAGCCGAGATCTCGAAAGACCCAAAGACGGTAGGAACAGTCGGTTAGTCAGAGAGGAGGTCGTCCGCGTATAAATACGCAAACGCTTCACGTATGATCATATTGTGCCCATTAACATGGCGAAAAGTTGCTCTCGGCCCGGGGAAAGCAAGGGAGCAGCAACCACGAAGCCTTTAAGCCGCGGTACGGGAAGTTTCCCCACTGATCCTCAGTGCGAGGTGAGTTTAAGCCCAGGGATTCCGGAGTTACTGCCATCATGGCACACCATGCACCACCGCCCATAGATATAAGTATAGCCACCGCCACCGCCACCGTCGTTGCCGCCGCCGCCTGCCTCTAGCGTACACCACCAGGAGAGAGAGAGAGAGAGAGAGAGAGAGAGAGAGAGAGAGAGAGAGTGTCGACTCTCTGTACTCGTGTGTCTGCCATCCTATTTCGACCGGGGCTGGCTCGCTCTCTGGCTCTTTGTTCCACCTTTGTTCGAAGACCACCCCTGCTTTCAACCCCCTCCCCTTGGCCGGCTTCATCCCTCCTCTCACGATCCCTCTGTGTACCCTCTTTCTCCGTCTGTCTCGCTCCCACCTATCTTTTCATTGTGCTCTCCTCTCTTTCTCTCTCGGTCTCTCTCCCTCTCGATTCTCTAGCTCCCTTTCACTCGATTCTCCGTCCCTCTATCTCTATCTTTCTCCGTCCGTCTTTCTCCCGCTCGCTCTCTTCGTTGAGTCGTGCAACCGCGATCTAGTGCATCCCTATCGCAACAACGATCGTTCTCCGGGACTACGGTAGCTGATATTTATGGCGTTGCCGGCGATGGCGATGTTGAAGTAGTTAAATCGCTGATAATAAATGCGAATCCGCGGGAACGGCCGCCGGAATGACATCCAATCTAAAGCCCTACCGTGCGATCCTACACGGCCGGACAATGTTTGAGGTTTCAATTCCCCGTACCGCGCGAAAATATAAGACCGGTTCACCGACCGGGAACGTCTCTCGCGAAACTTTTCGCAACCGAGCCGCCCCGGAAAACCGGTGGCCCGACTCAGGAAGCCGAGAACTTCTACACGGCGCGCGGCGCTCTATGTAGAAACTCTATCGGGAACTTTCGTCACATAGTCCCGGTCTTTATCTGGCTGTTCGAAGCTGATTCAACCGAGAATTTCGAATGACGTTAACCCCCACGACATCGGTACGTCGTACTCTCAGGAATATTTCAAAATTGACTGCAATCAATATCGCTTATCACGTAATGCATCGATTCGTTTTACTAATAATTGTATAATGAAGTGAAAAATTATATGTTGCACGTTGTCAATGTAAAATATTACTGTATCAAATCTGGACGACATGACTCACATACTTTGTCGACCATACACAAGCAAACCGGCAATCCATCGTCAGTCCTCGAACGGTTAAGAAGGTTATTGCGGAGTTATGGATCGCGTTTGAAAGTAGCAATAGATCGATATGATTCGGTTGAACTCAGTGGCGACGGAAGTCGAGTCCCCAGGCTCGCCATTATCGCGGTCAAACAGGGTCACTCCAATTACACGAAGCGTCGTTAGGGTTTTACAACCCGATACAATGGCGGTTGTTGCTGGATGCGGCGGGGTTTTCGACCTCCAGACCCTTCGGTCGATAGAACCCTGGCTCTCTCTTTCCCTCTTTCTCTCCGTGTGTATCGGCCACGGCAAGATTAAAAGACCCTCGAGGAACTTTCGCTTGGCCTGGCGAAAACTTCCGGCTATCTTACCGCCGCTAAATTCGATTTCGAGCGCCGGATGTCGCCG
Organism: Lasioglossum figueresi; assembly: GCA_028455805.1. Taxonomy (NCBI): domain Eukaryota; kingdom Metazoa; phylum Arthropoda; class Insecta; order Hymenoptera; family Halictidae; genus Lasioglossum; species Lasioglossum figueresi. The sequence goes on along the minus strand of CM052200.1, from coordinate 10,336,642 downwards.
TTATCGCTGCGTAATTGAATGAAGCCTGCAGTTCAACTTTTAGCTAATGACGAAGACTTTCTTTATCACAAGATTATTGATCCTCCGTGTTTGATATTTTAAACTGATCAAGTCTGTCTAAAGGATCTAGCGATTTTTCATATCTCTCTAAGCGATCGAGTACCTTTTAACTGTTCTCAATTTTTACGCTTTGCAGACATTCGAAACAACAATTTCGGAGGCGTAAGGGTTGTTACATAATTTTTATAAAATATTCGACGAAAGTCAGGTGCGAAGATCGGTCGACGCAATTGGAGAAGCCTCGGAAAGCGCGCAGATGCATCTAAATCTGCAGAATTACGGCGACACAATGGCGGAGTCCGCATTAACAATAAACAACATAAATAATCATATCGTATATCACGGCCGATATCCCGGAAACGAGTAAATTACCGATTGAATGGGGTCTAGAAATAAATTGGATGCACAACTAAATGGCACAGAGCGATAAACCAGCTGGGCCGACTAAATCTGACGATTAACACTCGAGGGAATACAAAATGGCGCGGTTTGGACCCGGTGCGCGGCTGTTTCTTCTACAGATCGATCTGCTTCGATCCAAAAAGTTGAAGAAAGTTGGAGAGCAGATTTTCGAAGATAAAAATGTACAATCTAATGATTATTGTTTAATTATATAAATACTCGAAAGGCAGATATTTCGAAGTATCAGCTATCGAAGTCCTAAACACCGAGAACCGCGGCAAGGATCGTGTCGTGTGCGGGATCTTCGGTCGTCGTGCGATTAAACGGTCGGGACTCGGGCCCGTGCGAAATTTCCCCATAACGCAACACGATAATCGTGGGGGCTACGTGTAGCGGCGGCCACGGGGCGAGAATTTATCGTCGATGGAACACGGAAACGGCGATCGATTAAGGAATCGAGGCGCGTTCGTTCGCGGGGAACGCATGCGCCCCTATTAACAAACGTTGCCCCCGAAACGCGGGCGGCCGTCTACAAAACGGCCGAGCAAACGGCAAATAATCTGATTACATTTGCATAAAACCGTGCGGCAAATACAGTGTTGATACGTGAGCGTCGGGCGAAAAGCTCCGGGGAAACGCTAGGAAAAACCCGGGAGAGAAGAATGAGGAGAGTGAGAGAGAGGGAAGGGAAGAAAAAAAGGATAATTCAAACGAGGAGCCGTTGGGGGCGTCTGGTGAGAAGAGAGCGATACGGAGACGGTAAAGCGGGGACGGAGGTAGTTGGTTCGAACAAAAAGTGAATGAACAGAGACGGAAGAGAGTAAGAGAGAGAGAGAGAGAGAGAGAGAGAGAGAGAGAGAGAGAGAAAGAGACGGCGTCGCGACGCCCCTGGGCTCACGGTGCACGGTTCTTCTTCCCCCGTTCCTCTCATTCTTCTCCCGGTGAAGAAGAAACGGGTCCGAGGGGTGGAACGTGTTACGGGGATGCAACGAATTTTCAGTGGCGGCAGCTTCTTAAGCTTCATGCAAGGCAAATCAACCCTCCCGGCCGGAAAGCGACGCGCTATTCCCGGATTGCGCCGGCGGCGGACCCTTTTACTTATATTTAAATTTGAAGATGGAAGGTCGCGCGCGAGAACGGACAAATGAAGAGGATGCCACCGGTTCCAGCAGACTGACACCGTTCCCTGTTTGCGTAGTCTGAGCTACGCTGCAAATAACTAAAATGGCCGGCTACCAGTTCCTTTTACTTGTATTCAAATTTGAAGACGGAAGATCTCGCGTCGTAGAACGAATGCAATCAGGAACGAAGAGGTCGCCACGAATTTTGTGTAACAGACTCCTCTGTTGATCTCTGTACGCTGTCGCAGTCTGTGTCGACGCCTGGGGAACGTCGCAAATAACCAAAATGGCCGGCTAATCCAAATGGAATCAGGATACACTTAAACGAATTGCACGCTTCGAATAAATCATTGGAAACTGCGGGATTGATTTGCATATCCGGCGAGGCATTACGCCACCGTCAGCCCTGTTCTCTTGCGGTAAAACGGCGAGGGCGAACCCGCGAGGAAAGGGGGTTTAAAGTCAGACAAGAGCATTCTCGAGATTGGCTATATATTTCACAGGGGAACCCGAAACCCGCTGGCCGCGTTTCGCCCGAGCGCCGTGTACGCTCGGTGAAACACCGACTGTTTAGAAACCAATATCGAGCGGCCAGCTGGAGAACGTTCGAGAGATTCGATCCTGCGATATCACAGCAAGAACTTGGGAGCTCGAAGAATTTTTCTTGGTCCAGGATTTTTACTGTATCTCTTGGAAATCGTCGGCCAAACGTCGCGGAGAGTCGTCCGTCAACGAAAGTGTCCGATACAGTGCGATTATTTTCATTTTTCACACATTAGCAATTAATATAATCCAAACTTCAATCTTATTAATTTTTTATCCTTAGAGAAATAACATCTAGAATTTGCAATTCTACTAGGACGTTCGGTTGAAGAGAAAGAGATAAGAACAGGCTACTGAAATATCGTAGCGAGCCGTCGGACATCGACCGGGCCGAGAAAGTTCAAGTACGAACGAAACCGAACGATTGTTGCGACGATTAGATGGGTACAGTCGGGAGCGGCTATTAATTAGGGGGGGAAACGCGTTAATTAAGGGAAGACCGACCGGTCTCTATTTAGCGACCAAAATACAGAGCTGGAGAAGGATCGCGAGAGAGTCGATGAAGTCGGCGGGACAACACACGGTGCTCGCAGAAGCCTAGGAGAACAGCAACCGGGACTAGGCTAGAAAATTTATGCGGTGGAATCGCGTCGCCGGCCTAATTATGTTAATCGCCGTCGAATTTCCGGCAGGTGGATTTATCCCGGACGAGCTTTGCTCCCGGTACACGCGAGAAACATTGGCCCGGGGCGGTAATTAGAGCGAAATCAAATTGCGGCGGGGAAAGGTTAAGAGAGGGAGAGAGAGGGGGGGAGAAAGAGAGAGATATGGGAATCCTCTTGGGCGATGGCGTGATATGTGGACCAATAAACTGACGTCGAGTCTAATGGTCCGAGTGGCCGGAAGATCGATGCTGCTATTGGATTACCTGCGTGCGCCGGAAGAGACACGATCTTGCAAGAATCGGACCTGAAAGTCGAATTGCGTCGAGAACTATTTGGATCCCCGACGATCAACACCGATACCGAAATGCAATTAGTTCAGAAAATCCTTTATTATATCTTATATAAATTTCTTTCTGTATCCGCAATTCACAAATGCTAAATAAAGTTAAAGGAGAGGCAAGAAATGTGAGGATTAGAGGACACAAAGCTCTACACTCTATCTTGATTTATAGTGTAAGAGGACGTTCAATATATATTTTAAATAAGCCTCTTGAACCATCCCCTAACATGTCTTTGCTGTTATCTTTCCTCGGGACCTTTATACTTGAACATAACACCCCTTAATCCTAAAGAACTAACCTGTAAAATGACGACGCCAACTAATTTTCCAAGGGGAAATTTCCCGAGAAGAATTCACTGTCACCGACGCGACGCGAGCAAAAAAAACGACTGCAGTGCGATCGGTTTTCGAAAGTCGAGTCACCTGACGGCAGGGGGATGATCTTAAAAACCCTTAGAAGGGGCACGCGTCGACGGTGAAAGTCGTCGAGGGTAAACGGAAGCGTACTTGTATTGGTCGAGCTCCCCCATAAATTGTTACGTTTTTTTTTGTCCGTTCGTTTCACGAATTCTCGGTGCCGGGCTCGGCGCGGTGCGGCGTGGCGAGAAACGCGTATCGAAAATACGGGTGAAAGTTGCGAAACAATGCAAGGAACGTCGGGTGTGCTGTAAGGAGAAAGAACGGCGGCCAGGATGCGGCAAAAAACTATGCGGAACAAAGGAGAAAGCTAGTCATAGAGTCCGGCGGACCGGCGGAAAAATATGGTGTCAAGAGGTCCCGGCGAACCTTGACGACCGTCCAGGTATTTTCCGTGCTTTCGTGGAATGCCTTTGAGCGAATGAAGCTGTTATCGAGTTCCGAATTGCCGTGGGGAGCCGTTACGGTGTTGTCGACTATCTTAGAATCTAATTAATGGTCACCCGGCTTGAACGGAGTCGAAATTATCTACATTGTTACTTCAAAGTAACGTACAGCCCCACGAATCTTGTTCTGCGTGGCAAAAGTAGCCCTGTCAGACCTATCGCGACCACTTTACGATCCCGAACGAACTGTTCCGAAAATTCTTTCAATATTTAGTACAACGGTGCAACTGTTTTAATAAGTGTCGGAAAGTTTTAACAATTTTCCGAGCGCTCGCTGTATTCGCACGTTCGTGTCAGTGATCGTCAGACTGCCCCTCCGAAAGAGTGAAGCTGCATCGAATACTTCGATTTTGGATCCGCGAGGCAATATTCGGAGGCAGAAGTCGACGGGTCAGAAATTCCGAGAATTAATAGCCAACTTATTAAAACCATGCGTCTTGTGAAACCCGAGTCTTCTTGGGACTGGTCAGGGTGACGGGTGCGGGATGCGCAGTGCATCACAGAAGCCCGAGGGTCATTCACGAGCGAGCGGAAAGCAGCCCTCTGGCCTCGGGATTTCATTATATCGCAGGAGTCGCGTCGCGGCGCCATTATTCACGCGCCTCCGGTTGCGTGGGCCTACGCCGACGAGCGGAGCGGAGCGGAGAGGCGCGCAAGAGCTACTGTCAGCCGTGCTGAATTATAAGGGCGTTGGGACGCGGAGCTGTTAATGGTCGTTAATCGCGACCGTTCTGGGCAAGTCCGCGACGCCACCAGACGACGTCGAGTCCGTGAGTCACGATCGTCGTTGCACGAGCGAATTCCATCTACGGTATTGCTCCGATCGTTGCTCCGATCGTTGCTCCGAACCGAAAATCATCGCAGACGATCGTCCGGCTTCAATTTTCAATTTATTTATCTTTTCATGCGAGTTCGTTTATAATGGTCGTTGATAGAATGTGGTTTGCGAGATGTGTGAACTAGTAGCGAGGCTATACTGTGGTTTGAAGAAATTATCGCGTCTACAAAAAATCTGGTGGAGTGCAACAGACAAACCAGTTTGCAAAAAATCTGACGAAGCACATCCAAGTACCGAGGTTTTCCGGTACTTCCAGCAATCGTTGCGCGTCGATATTGTCATAATTTGCCGGTAAACGATCCATCCCGCGGATAATCGAGCCACAGTAGTCCTAAAAAATCTCGAAGGCCGTAACTAACGAGGCCCTACCGTAATTCCAAGATCCTCGCAATCTCTCCCGAGCGAGGATCGTTTTCAACCGAGCGTTTCGCGGCGGTTCTCGCGATATGCTGGGGAGCAAGGTCACGCGATTAAAATAATGACGAGAGTATAATTCGAGAGCGCGAGTACAGGCCGATTCTGAGCGATCGTCCGGTACCGGCGGTTAATCCGTCGGTATAGCGCGCCCGGGAAACAATCATTCCGATAATGCGCAGTCAACATCGCCGGCCGATCATTTACGGCGCGTATTTAGCAATTTACGTGGAGCGGGGAGTACCGATTACACGCCTTCCTGTAATTACATGCAGATTATAATAATACATTGTTACCCCGAGCGGCGTCGTGTTTCCCTTCTTCGCTTTTTCTTTCGAGTGGCACAGGTCGACGGTTGGATCAAGGACCTGCGACCTGCCGGCGACGTATTGCGAGACTTAGGCGAACCATAGTCGTGGATCGAGCTCGCCGATTTCAGCTCGAACTGTGTATTTATAGAATTACGGGGCCGGTTGATCGCAATCGTACAAACGCGCCGGTTTCGTCGCTTATCGCGCGCGGAACGTGCTCGTTATTTGTATTAGCCCCTGCTCGCGCGCGACCGAGTAAAAGCGAGCAAAGCGGAGTGCCGGTCGTCGTCTGCGGCGATTCCGAGGCGGGTACGCAGCGTTTGACGAGCTCGAGGAAATAAATAATCGTGCGAGAGCCGGCGGTAGCAGCAGGATCAGCGACAGAAGCAGCAACAGCAGCGGGCAGTAACGGCAGGAGCAGCCGGATCCCTCTGAAACAGCCGGACGGACGTTCCTTCCGAACGAAACCCAATTAAGAAATGTTTTGTCCAGCTAGCGGGTAGGTAGAAGAGGGTACACCGTCGCAAGAAGAAGAAGAAGAAGACGACGACGAAGAGGAGAACGAGGAGAACGACGAGAGAGGTCCGAGGAATCGAATAAGAGCACGAGGAGGGCCCGGGGAACGAGGCCAGAGAGGAGAACGATCGAATATCGCAGCGTGAGTCCAAGGGGGATCGAATCCTCGATCAGGGATCGAAGGTAGATATACACTCGCTCGGCCAAGGAATATAAGCGAACCGGGTCCAGAGTGAGGCCTCCGCTCTTTCGCTTAGGCGGTAGAAACGGCAGCTGTTTGAGTCGAGCAAATTAGTAGCCGGCACGTGATTGGTCTGTTACCGCCCCGTCTACATTGCAATAACCACACCGGAGCCACGCCGCAATACTTCCGAGTGTGGAAGCCCCCAAAGCCAAAAGGGCTCTTTCGGCCTCGCACAGAACCCTTCTTTCTTTCTCTTCTCTCTGCGTGCCGAGGCATCGTACCTATCTACGTGCGTGAGTCTGCTCGGCTCTCGGACTCTTCTCTACACACCGAGGCTGGCTATCTCTCTCTTACTTTTACGTTTATCTCCTTCTCTATCCGTCCCACCTCCTTCCATCGTCTATACCCCACCCCCCGCCGACCGGACCCGGAGACTCCGTCTCTTTCAAACCGTGTTCCATACCCCGAACCGCCTTGGAACCCTTTTCCGCACGCCGAACACCGCCGGCTCGCAATTTACTCGCGATATCTTTATGCCGGAATTTACGAGCCGATAATCATCGGAGGGATGTTCCGGCATTTTTCGGCCAAATTATTATTATTTATATTGGCCGGTACCCCGCGGACAGAGATCGAGAACCAACCCGTAGCATTAATTAACTCGGGCTGATCTCCGAGGCCACGGGAAAATGTCTTTATTACGCGCGGACGCGGCGCGGCGCCGATCGACCGCGCGCGCGCTACAGATGGGGATCGCAGTGGGCGGAGAATGAAGCATGGCTTCGATTGGTCGTCGTTGCTCTTCGGAGATCGTCGTGGTAGCATTATTTTACAAAAAAAAGTATGTACATGCGATACGTGATCGCAATGAACTTGATACTAGAAAAGGTTCCGGTCTCGGTAGGTGATTAGTAGAGTTTATGCATTTATCAGAAAAACGAGTAGCACAAATTTGAAATCGCTATTGAACCGAATGGTATGATCATCTGCGATCGCATCGTGTAAAGACGTAAGAGCCATGTGGACGATAGCTCGCGCAACCTAATGGTACGGATATTCACGCTATCGGCATCAAAGAAGAGCCGACAACGTTCCAGGAACAATTTTATTCAACAAAGTACCATCCTGAATTACATAGCTTCGAAATCATATGTTTCCGTTCGGAAGCAGAAGAAGAAGAAGAAGTAAACGAAGATAAGTGAATGAAGACATCAAAACGTGTCGGAAGCAACGAGATGAAAAGCAAATGAAAGTATCATACATACATCAGAAGCAAAGAGATGTACGAGGAGCTACTCTCCACTTCAGAGAACATTACAAAGGCCCGTTGGGGTCTGTAACAACTGCTATCTGGACACTTTGCAGTATAGGTAATAAACAGAGGGCGGTGATTACTGTAACCACGCATCAACTCCGACTGGAACTGCAATCACACTGGGATCCGTGTGTGATTGTGGTGCTCCCATTGATTGTATCCTTCTGCCTTCGTTGCAAGAAGAGAAAGAGAAAGAGAGAGAGAGAGAGAGAGAGAGAAAATTAGCAGTTCGTCTGAAGAGAACCGAGACAACGCCTGGCGCTTTGTCGAAGTGACTTTCTATATTACGATGAAAATAAATGTTCGGATACAGAGATTCCATCCAAAATTCTATTGGGTAATTAATTCTCCGGATCGTTACACGGACTTTGGACCAACTGATAAAAAACTGATGATTGGGGAAAGTCAACACGGAAGCCGGAGATCGATAACGGAACCGACGATCGACCAGAAATAGCCCGAACCGTCGGTTCCTCGTTAGGAGCCAGTATCTCGCGGCCAATTATGAAAAGTAGATATCCGTAGTGTTCCAGACGCGCGCGCGCGCACCAGTCGCCGGAAAGTCTCGCGTCGCAAACTATCATTGCCAGTTGGCCTAATACGGTGTGCATGGCCTCGGCAAATTACAGGGAACAGACGGAACGGGAGTCGTTCGACTAACACGTTCGCAATGAAATCTTGCAGGCTTGCCTAGCGGATCTGTCGCTGCTCTCTCGCGCGCGTACAGTCGGCGAAATCCTCGGAATTGTAGAAAGACGCTCATTAGCAACCGACTGTTTCCAGTTAATCAATCTGTCATAGCGATTACATCATCTGCTGTACAATTAACTATTGCGTGGAACCCTACGCATCCAGATCCTCGTTCGAAAACTGACTGTTTCAACGTAAAATCGTCAATCGATGCAAATGACTCTAACAATTCGATCAGACTCTGTACGAAGAGGTATTGCGAGTCATGGAAATTTCGCGTACGTGTACGTAGCCCCCCTTATGGACCCCATTGGCATCGCATGGTGCCCGTTATCCCTTCGGCCGTGTTCGCGCGATACTTCCCGGAATTGAGGGAAAATAAAACTCAGGAGAAGAATACGGCGCACGTTGGAAAAAGAGGGACGGAGGCGGAAAGACCTTAGCAAAGGAGGAGGAGGAGGAGTAGGAGGAGTAGGAGGAGGAGGTAGAGGAAGGACAGGGTTGCGCGAAGGGATGGAGGATAGAGGATGGAGGATAGAGGATGGAGGAAGAGGGGCGTCACGGAACTCATGCAACGTGAGCGGGCCTAAGGCACGACCGCTGTTGCAGTTGCTGCTGCTACTACGGTGCCGGCGTTGGCTTCACCGAGTCCACTTCTCCGTCTCTCTTTCTCTCTTACTCTCTCTATCTTTTTCTCTCCGGCTCTCGAGAGCGGTATCTACCTATCTTGATGCGATACAAGCAGCCACCTTCTATGCGATATAATCCCATTGCCGATGGGATCCGACGTGTTGCGCTGCTCGACGAAACCGTGCTAAGATAGAGGGGGTCGTAAATCCTCACTAGCTACCGTCGTGCTGACTCCAACGAGCTAAGTTCCCTTGCGCCTTATAAAGCTTACCCAACCCCCTCTCGCCTGCTCGAACGGCTACCGAACCGGCCGTTCACAGCGACGTTCCTTCCATCGAGATACATGAGGAACGACGACGCTCGGACGCCTTGTTTCGTCCACCCAGGCGCGTGTCATTAAAATCGCAGCCGAGTTTTATTGTTCCGATTCCTGGGAAACCCCCATCGCCACAGATCCGATCGCTGCGCTGTTCCCGTCCGCAGCTGTTGCGGAAACACTCTGATCAGAGAAACACCCCAACTTTGATTTCGACCAGGTTTCGTTCAATGACAGTATACGGGTCCATTACGATATGTTGGAAGCATCAGCCGTAGCTAATCGATAATTTTGAAGATGCGAACAATTTAGATAATTTCAGGTGCTTCTACAAACCCAACCTCTAAGAGGTCCAGGAGCTTCGAATAGGGTAGATGGTATGTTCTACTTACTCGTACCGCTTCAACGTTCGTTTTTTCTCGCGCGATCTTGAAAACCATGGTCTCTTACCTGAAACAAGCCAAGAAAATTCTCCCATTAGATGAACGTCGGTTTAACGTCGTTACGTTTAGCCAATCGCGCATTGAACTGACTGCTATTCAACTATCGCGCAATGCTTTTATGAGTGAGGCATCTGATGCACCGGCGATCATCGAGTACCACGCGATTCGGGTTTCGAGGCGTGCGATCGATGATCGCCGTTGCACCAGCGGGTGGGTAACGATCTTCGAAGCGCTGCGGCTCGGTTGGACGTCGTCGGATCGGCGGCGTAGACGAAGAAGCGTCTCTTTGTGTGTCTTCATCCTCTCGTCCTCGCCGCTTACCCGACGATCGTTAAAGTTAATGCGACGTGTACCCGAAGTAGGGCAGATTACCGGGGCCGATCGCACGTACGCTCATTACGCGTTCCGATGCGCATAGCTTCATCGCGACGCGCCGGCTGCGACCGGTCCCCGGGTCGTTAACGATGAAAACGCGGGACGAAAGTCGAAACGAAGCGATCCGATTAAATCAACCGGTGCCGAGAGGCGGAGAGGAGAACGCGCGCGCCATTTGCGGCTCCCTGTACCACGGGGTTTTGCCACACGGCATTCGGGAATTTCGCGGAACACGACGCGGCCGCCGACCAGGGAAAACACGGTGCACGGAGGAATGGAGAAAAAGATGTACGGCCGCTCGATCGGACGACACATAGAAGCTGCTAGGAAGACTGATAGGCCCCCCGGCCTTTCATTACCGCCTCGTGAAATCGCGGATTACCCGCTCGCTCTTCTTCCGATTCGAAAAACGTCGAAGAAGAACCTTGTCTTTGTTGCCTGCCCCTTTTGCAAATGTTAGAACGTTCGTGAAGGATGGGGAGGATCTTGTCAGGTTATACGTTAGTAGATGTTCATACAAAAATTGTAATTGTTTGTATCGATTGTATAGCTGTTTATATTTTTTTAGCTGCACAGATAATTAAATGTTTGCAGCTACAGGAATTAGATTTATAATTCGACTGTCGTCAATTCGACGACATTTGTCTCGATAGGTTCAAACATGATCTTTTTCTATGAAACTTATAGACATTCCCATCCACCCCGATCTTTGAGATACTTATCTATATATAGCCTATCTCTGACACTCTCAGTTGGTCTCTCCAACTCGCTCAGAGTCCCTGGATCATCCCTCCCCGCAGGACCACTCAAAAATGATCGCCCCCCGATCGGATCTTACAAGATCGTTCGCGAGAACCGCGTCAAGCCTCCTTTTTCGCCGCGTCTCGTTGCGTCGGAATTCTGACAGGAATCCTGGATCGACGTATTGCGCGCAATTATAGGGGGCACAGGTGCCCGGTCAATCTTCCCGGTCGTTTTTCTTGCATCGAGACCGTGCCGAGGGGCCTTAACGAGGAATACGGAGAAGGACGAGCTGTCGAAACTGGCCGGTGCGATCTCAGAAGGCGACCGTTTCGGTTTGATCGACGTTCCGTCCGCGTATTCGAATTCGTGGGGTCCCGGGGTGGAAGGGGGTCGGGGACGGGTACGGAAGGATTCGCGCAAAGCTGCGTGCGCCGGGCCCCGAAACTCGGAGAAGGGCAGCAAGAAAAGAAAAGACGAAAAGGAAGAAAGCCAAGATAAAAAGGCGGCGGAGTGGAGGCTTTAGGAAACGCGGCATTCAGGGGGCCCTGGGGCCCTGGAAAAAGTGGTAGGTTGGGCCTGGTGCGGTCCGAGAGAGAGTAAGGGAGAGAGAGAGAGAGAGAGAGAGGGAGAGAGGGAGAGTCGGGTCGCCATCTCTACCGGCGTCACATCACGTAGCGGGCCCCGAATGGCGGGGGCCTCTTGCCGAGATATAACGAGAACCGTCGTGGTCGTCGGCGAGAAAAAGTTGGACGATGCCTTGGTCGCGTACGATGCCGTCGCACCACGCTCTACTACCTGCTCGTTCGAAGTCGAGCACAGAAGAAGAAGAAGAAGAAGGAGAAGAAGAAGAAGAAGAAGAGAAGAAGGAGAAGGACGAAGAAGAAAGAAGCAGAGTAAAGAAAAAGAGAGAGAGAGAGAGAAAATATGAAGGCGAACGGAAGAGTAAGAACGGAACGGAGAGAGGGACCCTCGATTCTTTCAGCCAGCCACTTTCGTTCCTGGCCGCATTCAGCGAAGGGGAGGCCCCGAGGCAGGGGCTAATGGGACGCAATTAAACGATTGGTATCAAAGAGCACCGCCGGTCGCGCTCGCGGGAATGTCGCGAACTAGATGGCGAGACTGCCACAGCCCATGGGGACCCACGGTTGATTCGCCGTGTGTGCTCCTGGGGACGAGTCTAGAAAAATCTCGGCCACGTCCAATTCCATCTCATTAGTGGAGGGAAACGGGCAGCTGATGCTTGTCTCTCTTGCGGTCTTAGCGCAAGAAGAAGAAGCGTTCGGAAGCCATGTATGGAACCGGTCTCCCTCTGTCTCCCTATCTCTCTATACACCCGTATATATACCATGGCCACGGAGGAATATACCGGGTGTCGCCCACGTAACTCGTATCTCTTCTCACGCTTGAAGACAGCCGCGTAGAGAGAGGAGAGAGAGAGGGGAGGAGGCTGTGTGCCTGACGTTCCTACGCGCGGCTGCACCACCGAGAGCGCAGGATCGCTGCACCGGCCGCGAACTTCTGCACCGGAGATTCGAGGATAACCGGAGACCTTATGCACTTGGCCCCCACGGACACCGTGGGACGACGCTTGTGCCGAGGTTTTAATTAATCTTTGCCGAAACACGAGGTGATTGCTCGTCCACCAGGAGGATTTTGTGAATTGGTCCTGGGTATGAGATTTTAACCCTGGATGGGGACAATGATGCTGATCTTTGCATCAATTTAAACTCAACAAATAAAAATTGCCTGTATTAACTACAGGAGGTACATATACATTCGTTTCTTGTTTTTAATCATTTTATACAGTTGAAAATAGCGCCGCGGTTCTACGTTCAGCAATGTTTAGCCATCAATTAAAGCCAAAAAGTCATCGATTTGAGACTCTCGATCAAAGTAGTCGCTAACAACGCTGGCCAAGGGTTGAAACTACCCTTCCCCTTAGAAAGACAGTTCGCGCGTAATTATCATCTTCGAAAGGAAAGATAAAAATCGCTGTGATATTAGGTATTGTTTAGAGGACGGCAGATAAGCGATCAGGTGACAGTAACCGGGCAGGACACCCCGTATATGTGAACAGCGGTTATATTCCGTATGTGCATACATTCTACCACGTATATATACCTTTAGCCCATACCTGCATGCAGCATGCACATGCATGCGCCGCAAAACAAAGCGAGCTCGTTAGGAGGTGCATTGCAACGACTGCACTCTTTGCTCTCTCCGGTACATCCTGCTGCCGGCCTGGCCTGGCCTGGTCCGAGAGGAGCTGAGAGAGGAACCCGAGAGAGAACCGACAGGAACTCCTCTCTTCGATACTCTCGGGGCTCACTCTCCTTCTCCTTCTCTCTCTCTCTCTCTCTCTCTCTCTCTTTCTCTCTCTCCTCTCTCTTTGCCCGTTTCTCGCCCCGGTACGAACAAACTCATACTCGGAACACGCTTTGGCTTTGTTCGGTGGGTTCGGTACCAGTTGCCGAGGAAAGGGTAATTGCCTCCGAGTCTCTCCCGGCAATGTTCGAGAGATCCCTTTGGTAAACCCGTGGAATTGCGTATCGTTCCGTGAGATCGATCGTGTAAACTGCACGGCAGTCAGCGAGAAGCCCGGGCTGGCTGGCTGGCTGGCCTCTCGCTGATATACGGTTGCTCGGGGCAGTCCACCTAGGATTTCAGAGATAAGACAGCTACTAGTTTCGAGCAAGAGAGCGAAAAGGCTCCAGGGCTCGCGTGGCCAAACCTTTTATCTAGTTTAATTAGCTTCTTCCCGGGCCGCAATGGCCCCGCGATCAAACAATATGAACACCCGGTTCTAGAGCAACCTTTAACACCAAGATCACTCCAGGGGAAGCAGAATCGCAGAAAGAAGAGGTCGAAACCATTTATTACCGGGCGAATTGAATACAAATCGCTAGATGAACAACGATGCGAATGAAGCAATGAAATAAAACATGTCTCTACTAATTGCAAGATACAATTATATCTTAAATTCTTCAAATGTTTTTACTGTTTCTTCGCCATTATCGCAGTCTTTATCCTCGAGTCGCAACCTCGTTGCGAGCGGACATCGAGGAATTAATAAGCGAATGAAGCTGTGCTATCAGGTAGTTCGAAAAGTCTTCTCGTGCAAACCTAGTCTATTGTATTCAAAAACGTTCTACCTTCTCGCAGCATCTTTATTTCGTTTTGCCATCTAACCTAGCAAATAATACCCTCGACGGCCTAAAAAGAAAAATACAAAGCCTTTTGTGGCTAGCCTAATATAATTCTTGCTTCGCCGTGAATACGCCAAATAATCTTTATTTATGACTGGTCCAGAGGGTTGCCGAGGATCGAGAGATTTTGGCAGCGTGGATCGCGTGGGAGGCGAGCTAGCAGGCAGCGTGGCATCCCGAGGAGGATAGACCGGTAGCCTTCAGGTCGAGATAAAAGCCGATCGGTGAAATATCGCCTTATTAATGCCAACCGCTTCATTAACGTCAAGCGTGAACACGTGCACGGCTGGTCAGGAGGCAATCCGTATCCGGAGTGAAATTATTTCGCACACAGTTCCCTCTCTCTTTCTCTCTCTCTTGTGTACATCGAGAAGAGAACGTGATCGTGGTGGGTTGTTCGGGGCCCGGTCTGTCGAACGACCGCTTTGGTTGTCGATAAAGAGCGGATCCTTCATAAGCGCGGCAAACCGCATAACTCTCTAGCCGGGCAGACAAGCAGAATAAGAGGAAATATGGGAGGTGATCGGCCTCTCCTCGAGGTGGAGTCATGCGAGCGCGGCCTGCGAGCGTGTAGCCCTGGCTGCAGCGAGAAAGATGCAGGGGAAAAAAGATCGCGTGAGCGGAAAAGAGAGAACGGCACCGAAGAGAAACAGGCTGAAAGGAGCAACGAGAGAGAGAGAGAGAGAGAAGCATACACAGAGAAGGAAAGAAAGAGACACGGAGAGGGCTCTGAGCGAGCGCCAACCGGGCCGACATAGCTCTCTCGACTCTCCAGGACGAGTTTATGCGATTTTTACACTCGATCTGATTTTTTGGCGGCGCGCCTCGCTCTCGCGAGACAGATATATGTCCCACGGCCATACAAGAGCCGCGCGTATAAAGACATCGAAGCGAAAGCCAACGAGAATTCCTCATCCCATCCTCGGCGAACCCTCTCCTCCCTCTACGGAACCGACCTCCTCCTCCTCCTCCTCCTCCTCCTCACTCATTCTCTCTTCTTTCTCTCTCTCTCTCTCTCGCGAGCCACGGTACCCCATCATCCTCTTTGCCACCATACTTGGTATACCCCTCTTTCCTTCCAAGCCGTCCTCCCTTCCCTCTAACTTTGCCTCGATTCTACCTCCCTTCTACTTTTCTCTCTCTATCTATCTCGTCGTCGTTCTCCCTCGCTCTCTCTCCCTAGTCCCCCGGGGCCCACCCGTTCCCCGGCCCAGGAACGGGAACAAGAATACGAAGAGTCGAAGGGCCTCGCCCATAACCGGTTCACTCTCTCTCGTCATCGCGCTCCTCTACTCCGCCTCGAACTAACCGGCAACCGACTAACTCACCTACCTGATCCACATAGATACGCAACCACGATCGACCACCGAGACCCAATAAACTCTCGCTGAATCGCATGACCGTTCCGCGACATACATCCGCGGACATCCCGCGGCTTCGATCGCCGACAATACGACAGGCCGATCGCGATTTTCTACCATTTCTTTGCGGAGCACGTGGCGAAGACTATGGCCCCTCCGGAAAGCAGCTGACCCTGAACGCGCGCTTTGCATAGACGGAAAGTATTGCGAGGATAGACCGCGTTATCGAGGTACAGATTTCATGCACTTATTGCACATACATTTCTCGAAATGGATACTTAAGGATACGTATTATTTCGTACGATGTTGTCGATATACGTTGATAGTCGTTCACCGAACCAATAACGTCGAGGACAAAATTGGCATTGAATGTATCGATATATTATTTTCAGCTTTTTCAAACGATTAAAGAAGTATACGTAGACATTTTTATTTCATTTACGTCGCAAGAAGGGAAAGCAACGAGCATTCTGCCACTGCTTCTGCACGATTCGTGCTCCGTCCAATTGCACTTCCTCACGATTCGGTTAAAGATCTGGACCCTCGTTATCGTCCAGTTGCGTTCGCACGTAGAAAGAGAGGATTCGCTGGGTCGAGCCAGTAATTTCCACGTAGCCTGATGTGGAAAAAGCGGTTCGACCGGGGCCGTCGTTGATCCGGTGCGGGAACGGTCCAATTTGCGGGTCTGATCGAGCGTTGTCTTGGTTCTCGACGAAAAAGAGGTTCCTCCTCGAGCGTTCGTAGCTCGCGTGCTCGCGTGTCTCTCGCAACGAGCGTTTCGCGACGGGAACGAAAGGGGGTTCGTTGATTCGTCGTCGCAAGCAACGAGAGAAAGAAAGAGAGGGAGGTAGAGATCGAAGAAAAAGGATTTCTTCGATGGAAGGCGGAGGCGGAGGACGAAGAGAGAGGGTGCACGGGTTGGCGCGGGTATGCAGGCGGGTACTCACGCATACGGGCCGGTCTCGGGCCGCTTACTCGCTTGTACATAAGCAACGACAGGTAAGAGTGCAAAAGCGAGACCAAAGAGTTAAAAGAAGAAACGCTCGGAACAGCGTCCACTCATCACGCGGCGTGTAGCCGGCCTTTACATAAGCGACCATGCCGCCTGGCGGCGAGAGCGAACGAACGCTTTTACAACTCAATGCAGAGAGCCCTCCTGAAGGCCCCTCGAGGCTATCTTACTCTCTCTCTCTCTCTCTCTCTCTCTCTCTATCCTCTCTCCTCTCTCCCTTCAACCCCTCGACCAGCTCGCGTCGCGTGTTTCTCTCCCTTAGGAGGACCAGTTGTAGCAGCGTATGTACGCGCGTAGACCTCTCCTCTCTCGCTATCCTTCCTCCACGATCTCCCTTCTTCCTTCTTCCTTCAAAAGACACTGTTCACGCATTTATATTCCCGCGGGGAGAGCGGCTTATTCGCGTCAGACACGTTCGACGCGAGGAGACGAAGCACCGGGCTCCGAGATAGACCGCGTCCTCGGAATCGTGTCGAGGACGACTCACCAACCGACGCCATTTTTCTTTCTCATCTGCGATCAGAATTCCGCCACCTCGAAAACCTGCAGTCATTCAAAGATTCGCCCACCGAAACTTCCTGGCGTAAAGAAACAATTTTGTCTATCTTCCGACGACATCTGGCTTCATCGGTATCGACAGGTTCTCAGACTTCTGACGAAGACTCCTAGTGTTCGCTATCAGCTAGTTCGAACAAGCATGTTTTAATTCCCGACTCCGTCACGAATGTACGCAACCGTAACTAACAAAAAGTTGTTTGCAGTCTGTCTAAGAAAAAGTGTTTAATAACATCGCATTTCAAAAATATGAAAGCTTCTTTGTAATTTTAAGAGACGTTGAATTCAATCGAACATTCTCGCCACCGAGCGGTAACAATTGCGAGGGGCTGTCGTCTGTGGCCGGAGATCCATTTTCAGAAACCGGAAGTGCCCTCGACGTAGAACAAGCCCCGCTAACAATGCTCAGAACGGTCGGCCGGCCTGGTTTTTCGCGGGAATCGAGGTCTAATTAACGCGATTAATAATTAATACGCCGCGCGCTCACGGCCACCGGGCATCGTGTAACGCACAAAAAACGGCTCGAGGGGGCGGGTCTCGAGCCGAAGGAGGGCACCGGTAACGTGGAAGGAGAGCTCGACGAAGAAGAAGAAAGAGTTAATTATCGCGTTCGTATGATTTCGCCGCGAACACGATAATTAACCGTGCCCCCTTCCACCTTGTTCTCCCTGTCTCCTCCCACCTGAAGAACCCACCCTCTCGACGGTGTTCCGTGCGACGTCAGATACGGGTCGCGAGATTATTCGATATTGAAAATTGCTGATGGCCGCGCAAGAGTATAACGCGTAATAAAACTTGTTTGTTTGTAATGATTATTTAACGAATCTTTCGCCGTCATACTCGTGACGCTTTTCCGCTTAAAACGATACCAAACACGACACAATTCGAGTCACATTTGTTCGTGTAATCCACGATTTACTAGAACCTCTACTATCGGAACCGACCAAGTCCTCGAGCGATACAAGGTCGTGAACGCGATCTCCCCATCCAATGACGGCAATGCTTGCGACTAGAGGCGCGCGTACACGATTGGCCAGGCTCTTACGACCACCGTACAACAGGTAGTGTCCCTCGTGGAGTCATTATCACGCTGCTAAACCATCATCACCACTGGCTGGCGGCGTCCTTGCCTATCCGCCTCGCTCGGCTGCCTCTGATGATCGAGTCCCGCGCACCTTCTCTTTTGCTTCGGTCTCGTTCAACGCGCTCGACGTGCGCTTCATGCGCGGATAATTGTTTCCCTGCGATCTCTCGCGACCGCTATCCGACTGCCAATCGCTGCTCTCTCGAGCCAGGTGTTCTCCCGTCATCCCGAACGTGTATCCTCTGAAAGCGTAACCGGGTCGCCCGATTTACATCTCTCGTCAGAGAGAACGCGTACGCGTTTTCCACGGAACGAACCCATCCGGACCGTTCAATTTGCGGGGAAAGAAATCGATATTTCCGACGACGTTATCCCGGACCATCTCGGATAGTTCTCTAAATTGATTCCGAGGCCTCGAGACCCCGAGTCGCAGCAGCCCGGAGACCTTATCTCTATCTCTCGCCCCCGGTTTTCTCTTATCCATTACGCGCCCTCTGATCCCTTCGATGCGATCCGACGACTTCCAACGCTCGTATGCCAGAAGCCTGCACCCATTTAGGGTATCGGATACGCTGCATGTGATTTTTGATCGCGCGCGACGTGCGCTGGACGGCTCTCGTTCGTTTCGAAACTCCCGTATAAACAAGATAATTTAGAGATCGTGGTTTTGAACGTGTATTGCACATACACGTATTTTAGTGCGTGTCATTTTAAGTACACGGGTACACGTCTCCTATTTCACGTGCAAGCTGTTCCTCTGTAATTCCAACCAATTTCGATATTACCATTTCATCCTTGTACACATTGTTTCATCAACTTCTTAAACGAGTCGGAATCGTCCGATTTTGAAAGAAGCAACCGTGCTTTAAAATGCATATTCGAGTCGATACTTGCGAGGAATAATACGCGGTACGCGATCAACAATCGCGTAACAGCAGCCCAGCACGCGCGGGCTCGCGCCAGACGAAAAGAAGCGAAAAAGTCGGCGGCCTAAACACCGCCCCGTTGCCTTCTCAATTCTGTTCTGGCCATCTATCATGGAATTACAGTTGAATGAATGGTACAGCGAACGTCGCCAGGCAGCTCCAAAGTCGTACAGCACGCGAACGATGGACTCTCGACCCCAGGATTCGGACGTTCATCGAGTTCCCGAACCCAACGACCGACGTCACGCTTGCGAACGAACGGAATTTCCATGAGGATCGCGGAATTGGAAACTGGCCGGAGTCGGCGCACTCCCGCGCCCTTGTTAGGCCTGCGATACTTCGCTAATGATTCACCGGTGTCCTGGGCGCTGGATCGCGAATGCTGTGTCGGACACAGTGATTCCACGGTGACCTAGTCGGGGAGCCGAATGTCGATGTGGGTTGCGTCATTGAGCGGGTTCTGCTTTAATATTTCCTAATTTGCAGACCGAGAAGAAGTTTATTACGTTTTAAAATCTTTTGTAGCGATGCCTCTTCCAGTTGACCGATTGACTTGAAATTCTAGGGCAATTTTGAACACACAAATTTTAAAAAAATTTTTTAAAATCCTACGTGTAGATCAAATAGCAATAAATATGTATGCAAAATCTCAATGCCAGAGGGTCAATAGTTCTTCTGAAAAGAAATCCTAAAACGTCGCTCAAAACCAGCCTTGAAAATGGGAGTACCCCGTTAAGTGGAGAAACAATTTTCCTTATCGGGGGAAGTATACCGACTCTGAATCAAAGCAAGAAGCGTGTACAAGTAGCAAATTCAATTTCATCGAGCAAACTGCAAGCTGGTGAACTGGCCAAGCCATGGAATTATCAAACTAGCATTTCCACCGCTGGTAGGCTGGAATAATCCAGTTTTTCCATTCATAAAAACCACAATAAATCCCAGACAACTGTCGTCAATCAATACTGAAAGTGCAAGACCTCCCACATGTTGCGAACACTCCGCAAGCCAGCAATTTACCATTCCATCGCCAATACCCCATTTCACTGATTCATAACCAAGTAACCAGTCCCGCCACGAGTAAACCCGAACGATTCCGTGCAATTATCGAGGTTCCACCGTATCCTTATCTCCACGCGTGCCCCAAGGAAGTACATTGTGCTACATTGCGAGTAGACAAGCCCCATCGGCAAGGCAAATCGAGCGTCTGCGGTTTCTTCGTGCGAAAAACTGCGATGAAGTACACTCTAAGCTTCTTACGAGGGTAATTCTAACCGGTCGTTACTATTTCTTGCTCGGAAGAGTGGTTGCCAGGTAGCCGGTGGAAGATGGGATATTATGTTTTCCGTGTGCAGCCTATTCGGAACGCGTGCGGCCGGCTCTCGGTTTCGCACTTCGAGCAGAGAAAAATGTGATAGAGAGCGTTGATAAGTCGTTAAGTGGACATCGGGCTTCCGTTTATTAGCGGGACAATGATCGTTACCGGTGGCTCTTAATTGATTCGACTCGGACAGTTATTTTAATGCGGCGAAGATTATGGGAACGTGCACCGGCGAAACGATCGTTCCGGACGATCGCTTTATTTGCGAGCGACGGCTAATTAACCGGTGGGCCCCCGAAGGAAGTCGCATTAAAACCAAGAGAGAGAGAGAGAGAGAGAGAGAGAGAGAGAGAGAGAGAGAGAGAGAGAGAGAGAGTGAGAGAGGAAGAGAGAGATAGAGAGCAGCCGCGCGCGCGTCAAAGCAATCCCGACCAAGTCGGTCAGGCGTAAAAGCGAATGCGCGATCATCGTGTATACGCCACCCGATTACTTAACTTTACGAGGTTTTACCGTAGCAGTTAATTATTTATCAGCGGCGGCGTACATGTCGCCGCGCCGATAAGCTCCGTACATTATCGGCCCGCGGAATTCGCGATATCTCGCGTTCTCGATCATTTTTTCGCCCACACACGCGGAGCACAGATTAGTAGCGCAGCCTCGCTAATTTATAAACATGCCTCTTCGTCAACCCCCTCTCGTCCTCCCCTATCTCCCATCCGACGATGAGAATATTCCCTTGCAATTATCACGCGCGCGCGCAGTCTTCTCCTCTCCTCGTATTCTCTTTTCCTCTCTCCAACCGATCCACCGACCGATCGGCAATAATGAAAGCGGCCGTCGTTATCTTCGGCTCAACGAGATGGTAATAATACAGAGGAACGATGAATGGGAGTATCGGAAACGTCCACGTTCCCGCGGCAACTTAATCTGTGTCCGACGGCCGCCATTAGCTGCCGCTTCGGGTTACCCGAACTCCCTAATAAGTGGGAATTCATTCCTCAAACGAGCTTCACGGACGAGTCCCGATGTTGCTGGGAAATTAGCCGGCGAACTTTATGCCGTTCAACATTCATTTCGATCGAATTCAAAAATATTATCTATAATCACCGTAGATAAATGAAATTAGAAAACGTTTGAGTAACACGAGATAAAAGTACTTCTCGTACAAATTAAGAGAATAATTTCTGAAAGATGGAAGTTGTTTTTTCTTTATTCAGAAGAAAAATTGTAATGCGCGAGGTGCGTCTGTCAGTTTTGTGTGTTTGTTCGCCGACCGGTTAGTCAGCGTCCGAGAAGATGGCGATTGACCAATTAAAGGAACGTCGCCATAAAATCCGCGGCACGCTCGGCGAGACGGTCGGTAAACGCCGGCAATTACCTTGATAAATATTGCTCGGTCGGATCTTTGCACCCGATGTGCTCTCTCTCTCTCTCTCTCTCTCTCTCTCTCTCTCTCTCTCTCTCTCTCCGTGGGCTATTTAAAAAGGATCGCGCCGGCCTTGGAGATGAAATGTTGAAATTACTCGCCAGCCTAAAGGCGGTTTCGTAACGCGCGATTATCCAATACAGGCTTGCTTAATGGGGGTCCGGGGAATTATACGAGCCCCGGTAAAAATGTCATCGGCGAATAACGCGAACGGACAAACGGTTCGATTATGATTAGCTTTTTGCCTTAAGTGCATCGTTCCGAGTCACGCGAGTCTTCTAATGATTACGAGTGGACGGGGAAAGGGGTTGGAGGCCGCGGAGAACGGAGAGAGAGAGAGAGAGAAAGAGAGAGAAGTGCATCGGAATCTTACTCGGGTGCAACACCGGTTTCCGCCGGAGATAATTTATCGGGCGACCATTTTTCGAGAGATTCCTCGGTCGCGATCATTAACCGTAGTGTCGCAATTATCGTTCGCATTTGCCTTTAACGACGAAAACGAGATCGAATCGGCCCGCGTATTTTAATTTGCTCGGCTTTTTTTTTAACGAGCGACCAGAGCCGGCCCGAATGGCGACGACACGATGCTTAACCGTTAATTGGCCGGCATTGACGAGGGAATTTTTTGTCAGTCTCTCTACCTGGCCGGCCCCGTTTATCGAACGCCGTTAATGGACGCGCGTTTAACGCGTGAAATCTGAATATCCGAATGAAACGCCGGTGTAATTACGTTTTCGGGGATTCAGGAAACACGACAACGGCCCCCGCGTGCATTTTCAACGATAATTCCCAACGTGGACAAGTCGCGGATTATTTACAGGACAGTGGTATAATAGTTGGGACGCGAAGAGGCGTGCGACGGAAGAAATAAAATCTGCCGAGTGAACGCTTTTGTGACCCGCGAACAGATACGGAACAGTCATTCGCCGGTTAAACGGAAGAGTAACGCGACGCTTTCACTAATGAACACAGGAAAACGTAAACTGAGAGGTGTCATAATAAGTAGGCTCCCGGTGCAAGGTGCACGTGCGCAGGATGCACTCAACTGGTTGGTCAAAACGCATCCACGGACTTCACGCGCGGCCAGCAAAAAATGAACAGCACGAAGCGCGAGCGGCCGCTTAAAGCCGTAAATGAAGTCGAGAGCAACCGCGTTTAATTTACATTTCGCCTGATACTTGTACATTCCCGTAATTTTCTACACGGGTTTAAGAGGTACTTCAAGGGTACGTAATTTGTAATTTTTATGAAATATAATGCGTTACGGTGCGGAGGCGGTGCTGGCTCGGCGATTACGGCCGACGTGTTGTATCTTCGAAACATAGTCTGACGCGATATGCTTGAAAAAGTTGGATCGACCGGTTTTTTTCTCAGTCTTTAGAATATGGTAATTCACCGGGTGGGTAAACTGGGTGAATAATTACGGGTACTTTGTGCGAAAAAAATTGCAGCGATTTTTTATGTCGTTGGAGTATGACGCTCCCGATGTGAGTGAAGTGCGCGGTTAATTATGGCGGTCGTTGTTCACTCTTTGAAATTTTATGGTTTTCGAAAATTAGTAAATATTGCACCCACCCTGTTTTGTCTCCGCTATATTGTATTTTCTAATTGAAATGCAAACAGTGGACAAATTTTTGATACAATTTATAAATTCAGAATTGTCGTTTTTCCCCGTATTTTGTACGCGGAAGCGCTCTAAAATGGTTCTCGAGGGTCTCGAATCTAAAATAGTGAGTCCGAAGTCATTCAACGGGCACTTAACTCGCCCCCAATTCGTGAACGCACAAACAAAAACCACCAGGACCGAAGTACACAGATATTCGAGCGTTTAGGGTTCGCGTGGTTCGCGACAAAATAAAAAATCGACCAAATCTGTATGATTCACGAAAGCGAATATCTCCGAACAAAAATAGCTGAGAATGAGTATTCAACGGCCGAGAACCACCGGAATAATGAACACAGCGAGCACAGACAGCACAGCGAAATATCACAAAACCTCTCGACGTCTACGGAACAACAACTCCTACCAACCAAACTATCCAACAAAAAGCAAAGCCAATCTCATAACCAACAAAACAACAACTGGGATAAGTGTGCTTGAAACTGGTCATGCGCATGAACTCGAAGCGAATGTAAACAGAACCACGACGCCGAGGGTATCCACGATGCGTTAGCGACACCGTTGCATCATCTTCAGGGAAAGCACAGTGGAAAGAAGCTTCTCGAGAAGAAGCCATAATCCGACGGGTGGTTCCGACGAAGGAGTGTTTGGTAAGAGCAGCCTAACCGGAATGCGAGTCACAGGGAGCACACGTGTGGGAAAGAGTCGTAAGATGGCTCCGTGCAGGGATGCATCTCGGGCTGTGATGCTAGCTTGAGATGTCCAGGTGTTTTGCGATCCGGGTTACGTACCACTGTGGATGTCCAGTTTGCGGTGTCATCGCGCGGCAGGTTTACGGGGAAATCGTCGTGGACACCGTGGAAAATACAAAGGGAAACGACGGGCACCGAAACCGCGGCGGCACGACGGCCATGTTGACCTTTGTCTGGATCGGATTGGTCGCCGAGGCCACGAAGAAGCGCGCACGATCGACGCGCCACGCTCTCCCATCGACCGGTTTTCGCCCAGCACCATGGGACTCCCATGCTCCTCTCTCTTTCTTTCGATCGAGTTCTTTCTCTTTCTCTTTCTCTCTTGTTCAGTCGCCATGTTGCCCGAGGAAGAGCGAAGCTCTGCGCAGGTCGGACGCCGTCCAGGCGATCATCTCGCCTCGGATACACCCACGGTCGCGGACATTCGGCTCCGTTTCCATTTTCTACCCGTCGATCGCGATCCACAAGATCCATCCCGACGATCCACGCGGATCCAGGTGCGCGGACGTCCAGTGTCGCGGATCGGAACCTCGTTACCCGCGAGGAAACCACGTGCACGAGGAACCAAGCGATTTCTGGGTACGTTCCGGCTGATGTCATGGCGCGCGTGCGCTTCTTCTTCTTCTTCTTCTATCCTGTGTGGATATATATATATATATATATATATATATTTATTTGTATATGTATACATATAGAGAGAGATGTGTCGTCTGTGTGCATGTGCATGTGAGCCGGCAATGTGACCAGAGGCTACTGCTGCCCGGATTTCGTACGTCCGACCCGTATTTAGCGGAGTAATAATTAGTATATGGCGCTGAGAGGTAGCTGGAATTATGGCACCTCGGGTCAGGTATGGTGCCCGGGATCAGGTCAGGGTTCCGGAAGTTTCTTCGTTTGTATGGAGCATTGGGTACCTGGAGGATCGCTTCGGAGTGTTATACTCCAGGGGAATTTGGGTTAATTATTGTTTTCAGGGCAGACTTTGTTTTGCGGATTTTTGGGTCGGTTGCGTGCGAGCAAATAGGCTGAAATGGGTCTGACACAGTTCAATTGGGTCTTCTTACGATTTTCATTGATGTGGTATGATTAGCGTGTGGGTATTGCTGATGTCAATTTTTCTGTATCGATCTTCTTATTTTGGAGTCAAGTCAATTGTCTTTATCGATCTTCCCATCCAACCAACAAGTTTGACAAATTTTCCGATTTTCTGGATAAAATGTGACCCCGTCCCACGCTCCGAAAATTAATAACCCTTTCGGATCGGAAACCTTTCGTCTGGATGCATCGGCTCGCATCGACTAAGCGAAAGCATGACAAAGACGATCGGCCGTGTCGTGTCGGCGGCCATAATGGCATCGAAAGAGTATAACCGTAAATACTGGATGCTCGTTTCAGTTCTGGTCGAGCGGAGCGTGTCGGGAAACATCTCGACCGCCTCGGAATTATGCGGTTTCCCGTGTTCTAAGACGTTTCACCGCGAACGGCTGCGGGGTGCTCGGCGTTTTCGGTGTGTGCACTCTCACGATGCTCGCACGGAAACATCTATCGGGCATGTGTCCGTAGCCTGCGCGGCAAACCGTAAACGTTTATGAAGTGTTTATAAAAAGGTTTGATAAACGCGGGGTCCGCGCACATCGGTACAGGAAAAAGCACTGCAACGAAAACGTGGCAACGGCTCGGGGAACGCGAGCCGATCCGTAATAAATGTTGGCAGCGGTGCATACATCACGGATAAGTACGGGAAAATTTCGATGATTAAAATGTAACACGATCCCCGGACCTTACCACGAAATATCGCCACTCTGGGAATGAGGCGAGTGGAACACGCTTTGAAAATCGCTCGAAGAGTAATCCGGGGTTTTAATGTGGACAGACTATTTTTTTGCGAGTATTCCGTAAATCTCCGCGTGTTGAGAGCAACATTGCAAACGCGGCGGCGACAGCCGGGCTCTGGAATCATAAATAAATCGCGCGGAAACGATACCACATATGCCAGAGAACCGACTTCTCCAGAGGAAACAGGGCCCGGAGAGAGAGAGAGAGAGAGAGAGAGAGAGAGAGAGAGAGCGAGTAGGCGCCACATGTTGAAAATAAGTCATCATCTAGAAACAACTTTTTTCCAGGAGCGGAGATTCCGAAATAATATAACGCTCTCTTTCTCGCCTTTATATAGTCCGTGACTTGGAACTAGGCAAAAAAAAAGAGGAATAAATAAAGAGAGAAGAAGAAGAAAGAACGAACCGGGCATAAATCGCTCGAAGTTGCTTAATAACTCGTATCAGAAGTTCGCGAAACGAAACTTTTGCAATTACCCTCGCGCTTTTACGAAAACGGGCAAAAATTACTTCCGCCCGGCCGATATAACTCTCAATGAGTTCCCAACCGAAATAAGGATCGCCGACTGTATTTCCTCGCTACCGATTCGTCTCGCTTTCACCTCGACAGTCAAGAGAGCTTCCTCTACCCTCCGAGGTTATTCAGACCAATCTCGAACGGTTCCCTCACTGCAACCATACTTCGGGAAGCGTGTGCTGCTTCCACGGTGCGCGCTGTTCTACATGATTACTTTATACCTCAATCGCAGCGCCTCTGGGAATGATCGCACTTACGAAATTCCGCGAACCTGCCTGCAGAGGAGCTAATCGCAACGTTTAGCGGCAACACTTTTCCCATCGAGCGCTTCGTTGTTGCAACGAAGTTTCAAGAAGGCATTCCGAAAACCTGTCTTATGAGACGGGGATCATCAAGATCTTCTCGTCTTGCTTTTATAAAGATCTACGCGGGGTGGAACGTTAATCGATGTGGATGAAGACTGTACAGAGTACTTCGCGACAATGAAGCGACGATAACGAAGTGAAGATATTCGACGAAGCTGACTATGAGGATACAAAGCGTCATCAAATTACTTCTTTCATCAGTGTGTTGACTCTGAGACCTTTTTATCTTGAGAATTAATCTGCACTTCGTAGAAGAGCTTCTATCTGGCGAAGCACTATCCCTGGTAGAATGTGATCGACTAAAACCGTGAATATGGTTGTTGGAATAATCATACAGACGTGGTACGAGCAAAGCTATTAACACGAAATTTTAATGATAAGATTGTATTGCCTTGGTGTCTCATCTGTGACAGAAATTGTTCTTAAATGAAGTGCATATGTAAACAATTATGGACGTTACATTATCAGGAGAAGGAATCTTTTTCCCTCGATGACACCCGTCGAAGAAATAATTCTGGCGACTGCAGCTGGGGTCTCCGAAGACCCCGCCGCTGGAGGAGTCCCAAGAAGCCGTCTGGTCGTCTTCAGGGTCTGCCACGCGGTCGAAACTCCGCGGCTTTGCTAATTTATGGGAAGTCGAGCAATAAACATCGCGTCTCTCGCTAGAGAATACCGGCGCAAACGAACGAGCCTGGTAGAAAGGAGGGTCGAGAGGAGAGCGAGAGGGAAAAGCGACAAAGTGCGTTCGTGTGTACGAACGAGAAGCATACGCACGTAGGGCGCAACAGTAGCCGTAGCGCCGGTTAATTAGGGTTTAAGTTTATGAGGTGCAGGCGCGCACGCCCTACCCCCGCCCCCCCCCCAGCTACCCCCCCCCCCAACTCACTCCCTCTCTCTCTCTCTCTCTCTCTCTCCATTCTCTCTCTTGTTGTATCCTCTCTCTATCTCTCATTCCCTCCTGGTCTCTCCCCCCGATCTGTTCCTCTCCACAACCCCCACATTCGCCATCCCCCTGGCGCGCGATTCACCAAACCACCACCAGCGCCAGGCAACATCGTCCTTTGCATTCTACGCGCATACATATGCTTACACGGGAGGGATTAATATGTGCGTGTGCACACGAGGATATCAAACTTCACACGCGAGAGCAATAACAAATGTTGGACGTTCACAGCTTCACAGGTTTATCGCCGTTACCGCCGATTTACGCGCGGACGGTCTAAAAAAAAGGAGAGACAGAGAGCCAGAGAGAGAGAGGATCATAGGGAAAGAGGATCGGAATAACGGCTACGGCTACCGAAAGGACGGTGATTACCGTCGCCTAAATGAAAAACCCGATACATTATGGGCTTTTCACCGGCCGGGCCTGCTATCTCATATTCGCTACCCGACTGCCATCGATCCGCGATTTTTAAGACGACGATCGACGGGTGATTGATGCCAGACGTTCGCTTCTAATCTCTGATGTCTGATATCTGCGACGAGGCAGGTTTGAATTAGACTGACTGAAATATAAGCTACAATTTTCTCTTTTGATAATAAACAGTAATAACAACATTAAATAGAATAAAAAGATGAGTGTAATGAAATAAAGTACAGAAACATGCTTTACCACTATTTTGAACAAGAAACAATTTTTCCCCCCTCACTAAAAATAGAGTACTACAAGCTCTATCATTGTTTCAGATAAAAGAAACAACCGTTCTCTTGTCTAGAATCTCCCGTAGCAAGAATAAGGTACATTTTCTTGTACCTTACACATTTATAACAATCAAGCATCGCGCCAAGTCCATAAAGAACCTACTTCCCGCGACTTCATTCTCGAGAAGCAACGATTTAAAGTTCGAGGTTACGTTCACCGACATTGTCGGCTTCTCCTAGAACAACTTCATCGCAGAATCCTTTCTCTCTTACATCTCCTGCATCTCCATTACAAGTCGAACTGAAATTCTTCAGCTATCGTTTATCTTATTGTATTTTCGAAAAATTCTGGAAACGCGGAGTGATCGATGGCAGCCGTTTCGCTCGACAGCATTCGTGAGAGGTTCGGAGTCGGAAACGGTCTCAAACTTGGTAATTTAAACCGATCGATAAAGAAACATGGTTTCGAGAGCAATGTCGATGCGTTCCTTGGTAGAAGAAGCGAGACTGGAAAGACAGAAAAGACAGTGTACCATTGACTGTGCTTGGGCGTAGGTAGCAATAGATTTCGTTTCCAAGACAGCGTTCCTCTCGATTCTTTTTCTTGGGCTTTTCTTGGCCTCCTACCGGGCCCGTGGCTACATCCATCGTCTAGCGACAGATCCATTAGAGGTCGTTGATAGCCGCGAACCGGTGCTTTTAAATAATAGCATACTTCGGGAAAAAGAAAATGCCACGAGAATATATCCTCAAGATAGAGAGAGAGAAACCTCGTCTTCGCGTTTTCCTGTTGTTTCCCCCCGAGATCCCGAGAACGTTTGTTTCATAACTCGAGAGTCGTCCGTTTGTTATCCCATTGTTATACCGCTGATGATAATTCTCCGACGTTACTTTACGCGCTGTTTTGCCGTGGCCCGAGCACGTTGTTACGCTCGCGAAACCCGGGAACGATGTGCGAAAGCCTCCGCCACGCGAGCAAGAACCACTATCGGGCCAAGTTATGCTCGGCAAACTGATGATTACGCGGATCTAATCTACGCCCGCGATCCTCCACTGTCGATTGCGACCGCCGATCGACCCCGTCGTAATTAATTCCCCCGTCAAATTACACCGGGCGTCGCTGATCGAGAAATTCATCGACAGTGTAATGGAACCTATAAATCACGGAAGATAAAGCGAAATCCGGCTGAAAAAATTGGTCCAAAATAATCGATGTTATCCGTGTTACTTTAGAAAATATTTACTAGATTATTCATTTCTGTTGGTCATCCACAACAAGGACAACTTCCAACAATCATTTTTCATTAAATTGTATCGATACTTTCGCGATCAATTGACACTCAGAATGCAGTATAAATTCAATGATAAAATTGGTTTTCCAGGGTATACGTTGCAAAATTTCTCGATCGGGACTGGCGTGCATGGCCATCTTTCCGGCGATTACGCCCTTCTTGCGAGCGGCGTGATATCTACACCTCTCGGCGTCGGTACTCATTAATTTTTACACGTGCGTCCTCCGAGCGCGTCTTATGACAATCAAATTACCATAATACATATCTAGAGCTCTTAAGCATCGGCTGCCATGTACATAAAACGCTGCTGATGGTATCGTCCCTCTACCAGAACCCCGTCCACCAGTCGAGCTTACACACAATGGCCGCTTGCGCGACGTTAAGCGTTTTTTCAATATTTCACTGGGCAGCGTGGCGATATCATCTAGCGACGTCACCGGTTTACTTGAGATATCAGAACACCATGACGTTCGTAAGTGAACGAAGTTAATTACATTTTCTTGTAGTTTGTAATCGGCATGGATCTCCCGTTCTCGGACTGAGTAACTCTGGATGCGTTTCAGTTACGTCGACTTTCGTTGGTTTGATTAAAACAGAAAAGAATAACACCTTTTGCACGGCTACCGTGTAATTAATAACCTCGTTAACCGTTGAAACGATCTTCTACATTGTCGGCGCTCCGAACAATATTTTATGGCGGATTTGAAGATAAGAAATGTTCAGACAATTTATTATCATTGTTATTAATTTGATGCGATGTACAATCGTAAGAAAAATATAATTAACCAGATTATGAATTTAATACTGAATTTTAGGAGTGTACGTAGTGGAAAAATAAGAAGAGACTCGGTAAGAGAAATTATACGTAATAAGACCGTATTACTGACTTATGGAAGGTAGTGTACCTATTGACCTTGCCTCCCTGATAAAGACATATGGCTGTTTTAGGGATAAGTTAAGGAGACAACGAGAATAAAGCGCGTAGGTTGTTTCAATAATATGAATTGAGCACGATCACGTAGCTAATTAGCAATGCACGGAAATTCGCGAATTCGGCAGTTCTCAGCCGTGAGCAAGAGAGGCACACACAGCAGGTCCCCGGGTTGAATCATGATCGCCGGTCGTCGTCCCCGTAAAAATGAAGTCCTCGAAAAGGGGATCGCGTGTCGGTTCGCTCGTAGCTGGTCTGTTCTATTTATCCGGGAGAGCCTTGTCCCGGTGCAGGGAGGTGTCGTCAACAGCTCATAAAATCGGATCGGGGCCCTGGATGCGGGCGTCATCAATCTCGGTTCAGGTCTGGAAAAGGGGATTCGGCGTGCTCGCGTGCTACGGGCTAACGATATCAGCCGGAAATCTCCTGTCGCAGGTTGGTCTCGCGCGAAACGTTGCATCGCGTGTTGCCATGCTACTGCAGTCGGACAAAAACCAACCAGAGATAAGGCCGCCTCTTGGAAGAAGGGTTGAAACGGGTCGGCCGAGGGCTCGTGAGGAGGGGCGGGAGCGGCGAGAGAGAGAGTAAGAGAGAATGATAGATAGAGGGAGATAGAACGAAAGAGGAAGAGAGAAAGGGCACGTTTGCCGCGTGATACGGCCGGGTTTCGAATGCACCGGTGCAAACGAGTCCACTACTCGACGAAACTCCGGGCGTGTTCCCTCTTTCGTGATCTCCCGCGATATTCTTCGGGGCCGAGCGCTTCCACGTTGCACACGTTTATGCAGATCCGAGGCGCACACAAACGTCCACGGACGGGACGGCGCGGCGGTGCGCGCAAAAACTCGCGTGGGAATGCAAAAATGCAGTTCCTTCTGTCCTCCTCGCCCCCCTCCTCCACTCCTCAAGGAATCCCCTCCCTCCCCCTCTTTCTTCCCCCGCCTTCTTGTTACATCAGATAATCCCACTCGCGCCGAAAAACGCGGAATCGTTAACGAGTTCAAGTGCGCGTGCTCCGCCGACAGAATTAATTGGCTGGCCAGCCCTTTCTTGAACCGGAGTCTAATTTTTATCGACGGGACCAGATAAATTTCCTGCCCTCCCCGATACCCACACACTCCTCTCCGCTCTCTGTATTTTCAATTGTAAGGGAGATTTTAATTTGGTGGCCATCCTGGGTAGCGTGTGTTGTCGACGCTGCCGGTAATTCATTGCATCGGATGCCCTCTTTTTAGCCTTGCAGCTTTTCGACCGGCTTTTCGCGATGAAACATCACGATTTTTGTTGGTAATTCTCGCGTTTCCTCAAATTGTAGTTCAGGGTAGTTTGATAGATATGGAAGAGAAAAAAACATTTTAATTTAATAATATTATTGTACTGTTCTTAACACGTCAAGATTATGAGAAAAGAAAATCGATGTCTGTGTAGCTCTTGTATCGTGAAATAGATTAAATTTTTATGAAAATCTAAAATTTATGAGTAGTCTCTACACAGAGTCCATCTCCACACATAGACCCTTCGAATAGAAACTATCGACTTAATCCAAGAATAAATTAGCGAGAAGCCGCCTCCAATTTCTATGTATGAGACGAGATAAGTTATTCGACTTCCAACCAAGATTTTAATTCGGAAACGGTGTCGCACGATTCGAGAACATACAGAACAGATTAGTTAGATCCCGACGAAGATTTTAATTCGGAAACGGTGTCGTATGATTTGGGAACATGCAGAACGGATTAGAGTCGGCTCTGAACCTTGTCCCAGCTGATAGAAGAGTCTATCTCCGACACACTTAGCAACTTCGGCGTCCCAGATCGTCGGAGCTTGTGAAACGATGATTAGAGAAGCGTCACGTTTTTTTTTTGGAATCTACAAAGTCCGGGAATTGCACGAAGTCTACGAAGTCCCGAACATTCTGAAAACTTCAACAACAAGTCTCGGATAGCATACAGGAAGTTTCAAGTGAACGACTTTTGGAAAAGAACAGCGGTAACTCAGCCATCAGCGTGCCGCGCTCGGGTAATAAAAGTTCGCTCGGATGAATCATTGTGAAGGCCGGGCCAGTGAATATTTCACGTTTCGATCCCGGGGGCTCGTAAAATATGTAAACGTCATTTGCGAGGCGATGAAGCGTTCCCGGATTCGCCTCCCGGAAAAATTAGAAAATGAGTGGAAGGGAGAGGAGAGAGAGAGAAATATAGCTCGGCGGTTTTTTTTTTCGTTTCCATCGCGCGGAAAGCTACCTCGATATCTTTGCTCGATACCTGAAACGAATATACGGGCTCGTGCGCCGCGTGACTTCACTTATTATTACGTATCTGCTCGAGGGGGTGGTTGGAGAGGAGGGGGTGGGTGCGAAAGGGTGTGAGAGGTATGTATGTACACGAGGATGGCACATAATATATATCTAACTGCGCGGGCGCCGCGTAATTAAATCATGCCGACGGTTTTGCAATTAAACTCGATTATTTGCTCGTCGCTGGCCGCCCCCGCACACCCGGCCTCGATTTAACTCTTTCCGAGCCCCAACGCCGGCTCTTCGCCCTTCCGCCCTTCACCCTTCGACACCCTTCGCAAAGCGCACCCATTCGTCCGGTGCAATATCCTTCTACTTGATTCCGCACGGGATAGTCGCGTTCATTTCCAGCCGCATTCCTCCAGACCGTTTTAATTGGTGACGAAATTCAATTAGGATCGCGGCCAGGGAAACGCCAAGACAATGGCCACCTTCGCGCTGTCGCAAACACCTTTCTTTTCGACGATGATTCCACGAGCTGCATTCACTCTTTGTCGTTGTTGATTCTAGCAACATTGCTATAGCTTGATGCACATAAATTAGTTCAACGAAGATTGGACTTCTTTAGCCAGAAAACCAGTTCAGGCAATTTTGAGCTCATACATGTTAAGTTATTCTTCGACTACATCCCCTACGACGTCGTACGATAGTTCTCCCCACAAGACAACGTCCCGTAGAATGATTTTAAGCATTCCGGAATATTTCGGTGGCCGAGCGTCGTCGGTTGAAAAATCTCGAAAATTAAGTCGACGGCCGGCTCGCTGCGAATTTGCATTGTAGAAGAAGGTTAAGGTGCAGCAGGTAGTTCCGGTCCTTTGCCAGGTTTCTACGATGTGGTTGTTACGGGTAATAAAACGGCATCACCGTGACCATGCTTAAATGTCTGTGTACACGAGAGGAACTTAAAAGACCGTTTTCATAGTTTTCCGTGTGTACGCGGCGCGCGGTCGGTGAGCATCGTCTCCTCGTCACCGATGCACAAAAGCAAAGAAACTGAAACGCAACGAGCTAGATAGATAGAGGGGAGCCAGACACGCGCGAAGATAAGTCACAGCGATAGAGAGAAGAAAAAAAGAGCTACGAAGAAAGATTCACGATGGGAATCTGTCGATTCCGAAAGGGAAGGGAAGGTGTTTTGAAATTAAGGCGATAAATATTCGGATGTTATCTGGACACGAAATGAGGTTTTTATCTTGAGGAGAACTCGCTGTGCTCCCGGACCGTTCGAAATTTAGAAAGCTGACCGGTAAAAAGATCCTATCCGGAATAGGAGAAAAACTGTGACCATCGTCGTGGGCACCGTCCCAAACTTTCACCCGAAAACAGCCTCGCTTTTTTATCCTCTTTCTCGTCTTTCTCTCATTCCCTTAAAAATAACAAAGTATTGTGTGGGGGTGTCCATTAGAGGGGAGGTTGCGACTTTCACCGGGGAAAGTTAGTCTCGAAGCTTTTTACAGGCCTCGGGACGAGCCACCCCGGCCCCGGGCAAAGGTGCGCGGCACAGCCGCAATTTCGGGGCAATAAAAAAAGTCGAAGTCCCTTTTGTCGAAGACATAAAACATTCTTCGAAAGGAAACAGGCAACAACCGTTAAAGTGAAATCGGGCTACCACCCTGGAAAATTTTAGCAGACCGTTAGAAAATGTCTCGGGAACCTCTCCGCTATTTTTATGATGATATAGTGTCGGCACGATGGCAATTTTCGAATCGCTAGGAAGATGATTCTAAGCAGCGCATTTATTTGCACCGTATCTACAAATTCTAGCGAGTGTTCAATAATTTATATTTAGGAGAACTGTCACTTCATTCAGAGTGAATTTCTACGCCTTGTGTACGAACTCTCGATAGAATGATCGAAGCAATTATTTTCGACAAGGAACAATTAAAAGGCTAGCGAGAGCCTCGCGACGATCCCCGCTCGAAACGGCGGCCATTACGCGGCTATTAAACCGTGAAGAGGCAAAAACGATTTACGAGCGAAAATCAATGAAATTGCGGTACTCTAAGTACACACCGTTACCAGGTAGACAGTAATAAATCTATAATCGTTTTATCGGTGTGTTCGTTTTGAGCGAGGAGTTCGACGGTGATCGTTAAATGCCGAAGCAATCATCGAGCTGCCGGCAGCCCGATCGATTATCGGCGCGCGA
The DNA here is from genome assembly GCA_028455805.1 of Lasioglossum figueresi. NCBI lineage: Eukaryota > Metazoa > Arthropoda > Insecta > Hymenoptera > Halictidae > Lasioglossum > Lasioglossum figueresi. The sequence continues at coordinate 10,301,585 of CM052200.1, read as the reverse complement.
GCGCGAAAAAATAATAGATTACTACTCGAAGCTCGGTTTCAGGAAGCTCCGATTGTATCTCGCGGATCGTAGATCATTAACGGATCTTGCTGTGTTTTCGTTGCACCATCTCTACGGCGTTCTCGGCCGGGGTTTTGTGTATTCGGCCGTTTGTGTCTCGCTCCGCGTCGCGTAATAGGGAGAGCAAAACGGAGGATGCGACAATATCCGGCGCGCCGGCGTCCGACAACTGATAACGCCAAGGGATGTTTATGTGTGCGTTCATAATATGTTTCGAGTTATGCGCACAACCCTTTGGAACCATCGAAGTTAGCACGCTGCGTACTGGTTCGAATTAGCGGACAATATTGCTAAGACGCGCGTTCTTCGATGCACGATAAATATTTCCTCTATATATTCTCGCCGTTGGAACTGCATTTAGTGGAATGTTATTGTTCTTTGTCGCATTTTCTACGTAGACATGATTCTATTTTACGCGATTTGTAAAATAATTCGTCTGAGAGTTTGTGGCTTTTATTCTTTGCGATTTTTGTCCTTCAAAATGCGATTAGATACACATTTTTAACGAACTTGAAGAGGAGGGGAATGTAAATATTTATTTCTTTACTCCCAATAAAATAATCAGCAAAATTAGTTGTTTCTTTAGAACGAATCGAATTAAATTATGAATTTCATAGGAACTACAAAAATGGACATTAGCCAATATAACAGTGCAGCATCGCAAGAACAATATCTCCCAGTGGTTATCATATTGGCAAAGATAAAATGCCGCTAGCGAATATCGAGGCTACCGAAATATTCACGAGAAAAAGAACACTGCCAAGATAAGAAAAGCCAACGAACAAACGAACGGACGTGTATTGAAATTAGCTGAAGCGTTCGGCTGGCGATAATTCGCGGCAAATTTTATCGATGCCGAACGAATAAACCTATAAAAAGGGAAGTGCTTTTCCCCGGCAGCTGAATGGCTTTCGTATCTATATGTAAATAAAGTAGAGAACGAGAAAGCAGGAGAGAGACGGACAAATAGAGAACGAGAACCATCGCGGGAGAGCGAGAGAGAAAGAGAGAAGAAGAGAAGAGAAAGGTATGTATAGAGAGACGACCAAGAGGTAGTAGTGGGAGAAAAGAAGAGAGGCGGCCATTTCTCTCCATGGAGCTGGTGTAATTTACGCGGGGACTGAAGATAGCAAAGGGACTTAATTCACGTTCCGCCGGCGAAAAAATAGGATAGAACCACTACCACGAGACGGAACCAGCTCATTCGCTGCTCTTAATTCTCGTTACAACGGGAACGCCGCCCTTATCCGTGGCCAATTACCTAAGCTTATTAACTATTCCGGATAAACGGGTCGTCTCCTCGCGAAAAATACGAAATCCCGAGACACGCTACCTCCGGAGACTAAATAAAACTATCCCCGGCGACACGTGCACGTCATGCCCGAAATGGGAAATTTCGACCCCAAGGAACGTGTCGAGGTTAAATCTAGGGATTCACAGACGGAGGGGGGTGAGATTGAGGGGAGGTTGACACCGGTGACATTCCGCGAACGATTATTCCACAGCCGGAAAAGAATTACACGCGCGTGTGTCGAGGAGAGTTCGAGTTCTCCCTCGTCTCGCGGGGCCATAATACACCTCCGTTGGGTAAAATAATAGTTCAGCCTGGATGCCACACCCAGTATTGTGTGTACACTCGTACTCGGACTTCCCCGCGTCGCCTTATTCGCTCCCTTTGGCATTTTACGTAGGTATACTATCGATGATATACAACGCTATATCGCGGACACGCGCGACACCATGGATTCGCTGCAAGTGTACGAAACGATCCTCGCTACAGGGTGCTCCATAAGTCTGGGACCAGGGAAAAACGAACTTGGGGAACCATGCTGTAATTTCTTTAGAATCTTTCCGGGGCTCGATATTTTATTCGGGGTTCACAAATGTGCCTATAATTATGAAAGTGGTCTAAATGATATATTTCTTGTTTCGAGATATTTTCATTCGAATCGAGATATTTACTAATTCTATATAATATTGAAGTAACAAGCACCATCTAACGGTTCATTTTTCACAATACCGTAAAAATTACACGATAACTGATAAACACATTTTTTTTTTCATTTTCACTTAGACCACTTTCATAATTATGGGCGCAAATTCTGTTTTATTTTATTATCCATTATACGCTGTCGTGAAAGCGTATGAAAGATGCCGAAAGACCCCTGTTATGAAGCAACCTGTGCGAACGTGCAAAGACAAACACGTAGACGCAGAGGACCCTTGGCTGGGTCTCGAAGATATCGCGATACGAGCATCGCGTCGTCGAGAGAAAGATACTCTGGTCTACCAGAACAGGAAAGAGAGACATGGCCAGATAGAAACAGAGAGAGAGAGAGAGCGAGAACATAAAAGGGAGCACAGAAGGTGCAAGGGGGATGATGGTGGAAGGGCCGTGACGGGGGTTGGTTTGGAAGAAAGGTGGGGTCGTGGAAGAACGAAAGGGGGTTGTACGGGATGATGGCGGTGGTTCTTCGTTCGTTCACGTCCGCCTCGTCCCTGCAGACGTCCCGACCGCTGATCTACGATTCCCTCGCGCATAGCGGCTCGCATAACTCCCGTCTTATACCTCTCGGTGAGATCTGGACGATGATATTGCTTATCCCGCGTGTTCGAACCGCCCGAAAATCCTCCGAGCCTCTATACCACCCCCGCAAAACAAGAGCACAGTGCGGAGAAAGAGGGTAAACTGAGGGGGGTGAGAAAAAAGAAAGTCGCGTCTTCAAGGGGTGGCAAATCCGCCCGTTCATTCCGCTCGGCGTGAAATATCCGCGGGAATTTCAAATGGGATAACATTCTGGTCAATTTATAGTTAATAAATTTGGGGGATGGATTCGAGAGCGAGGGTGCATAAAGTCTGCAGAGCTGTTTATCCTGGGACACGCCTTCGGATCCTCGGGAAAAAGTCAATAACGGGGTAATGGAATGTATGGCGAGCGATAAAGCGTATTCGAGGAGAGTTCTCTTTCTCTCTCGCTGTCACTCTCGCTCTCTTTCTCGCTTTAGAGATTCTTCTACTGTCCATTGTTATTCGTTGCGTTGTCATAAGCGGAGAAAGGCTGTAGGTTCTGGCTCCTCGCGAGGTCGAGACGTTGTAAATAAGGTGTCGGGTGCGCTGCGCACCGGCAACAACGATAACGTTCGCCGCGAGAACGGAGCTTAATATAAATGTAAAAAGAGGACCGATACGATCGCCGCGTGATTAACAGGACCATCATGGCGGGGCAGCCCGTAAAGAATAACGGAAAAGCCCGAAACTCATAAATTCCATTACAGCCCTCCGGTGCAGTCTGAAGCATAGTATTACTAAACAACGTTGTCTCTGGCCGGAAGCTCCGAAAAGAATAGAAGAAGAGAAACGGAGAGAAAGAGTCGGGCCACGAGAGAGTAACAGAATGAGAGAGAAGAGAGTCTTGCGGAGATGGAAAGGGGAAGGGGAGGAAAGCGTCCGCCCCTTTCCTTGCGCCGGGTTTCAGCTCGTGCAAGCGGTTAACGCAGCCATTTCACGCCTCGGGAAGCATCCAGTTTCCTCATCCAAATTCTAACCGAATTCACGGGAACCTCTCCACAGACAAGGCACGAGGATTTCTATTTAGCGGAGACCGGAAGATGGCGTAGACAATTGGGAGAAGGATCGGCGAAATTTCTCTAGCTGCTGCGAATTAATCCGACTCGGTCCTACAACCCTTGAGGACCCTTCGAATCTTGTTACCGGAGGAGAACACTTCTTTTTCTCGGGGCTATGAATTATCTTTATGGGCCGGAATAATTTGTTGAACGGTGCACTCAGTTTCTGATCCGCGTGGGATTTTTTCTGCGTGTAATTTGAGATGTACCACAGTAAAGAAACACGAGTGAAATTAATTGTGAATGTATTAAAAAATATGAATATCCATTTGCATGATCGTAGAATTTTTTTTATGAAATTCATTACTTCTGCAGATGTTGCGACGGTGAATATATTTTTTACAACATTAAAAAGGTTAAACTGTTGCTATGTATTACTATTATTATCATAATTGTGTCGCTTCTTTTATGCTAATGCTTGCAGAAATATTATTAAAACAGAAGAGAGACGTGCAGTTAGGGGTGGTTCGTGAACCTAAAATAAAATAAAGCAGAAGGAATTAATATAGGAATGAACAAAAAAGGAAGTAACGAATTGTTCAAGCACAAATGAAGAGAAAGGCGGAAGGGAAATATGAGGGTTGTAACTTACCCTTGAAATGAACAAATACATAAGACCCAACCCTCCCATCTGCTCATAATCGAACAACAAAAAGACGTAAGAACTTATCCAGGCACAAAGCCCAGAAATAGTAACGACGATCATTAGCCGCAATTGCTTTCAATAAAGAAGTTGTTCTTCTCTTCCTTGACGTTTAGCAACCCCTAACAAAACGTCCGTCTAATGGAAAGCATCTGCTGACAAAGAGTCGAACGCCCCGCGTTGGGATAAGCCATGGAAGCTTCGATCATGCGGCCCATCGACTCGGAGCGACCCTCGGAGAGATCCATCCCGTCATCCCTCAGCCCTTTAATCCTTCTCGTAGGATCGGATCGAAGCCGTTCCTCGGAGCGGTGATTCGGTATCGAATTAACCGGGTAATTAACGGGACCGATACTCCCTCGCTCTCCAACTCTCTCCTCTCAGTCTCTCTACGGGAACTCGCGAATCATTTCACCGTGTGTGTACAAGGGGAACAAGCGGAACGAAATCCCTAGACAGGGGCCGTGTGCAATCGGGGGAATACAGGACCCGTTGAATCGAGGTCCGCGCGCGCGAGAGCACACGTTTGGCCCTGATATCGGCCGCTACATCTATCCCACGGAGAATTTCCATATAGGATTCGACTTATGGCGGATGGTGGATGCGCGAAACTGTCGCGGCGCTATCGAATTTTTCCCCGTTTCGCCAGTTCGCCCTCGTAAATCCGCGAACGCGGTGGCGGAGCTCTCGCGATTCCCAGCCGCCTTTCCGCGTTTTTCGTAGCCCCGGATGGCCTAAAGTGAGTATCGATCAGAAAGTCTGAGGGAATTACGGTCCATGAGCGATTCTCCATTGCCTATACCAAGTGGTTATATCTGCCATACGTCGTGTGCCATAGGAAAGGGGGCGGCAACCGCAGCAGCACGACTGTCCTTCCTCTCACCCTCCGTCGCCCTACCCAGCTACCCCAATTTCACCCCCGAGAGCCAATATTTATTGATCACCCTCGAAGGCATCGTTCTGTATTCTCTCTGTTTCTCCCTCCTTCCCCTCCTCACTCTTATGCTCTTTCTCTCTCCCTCTTTGCTTCTCCGTTGGCTCTGCCCCCATCTCCTCTCTCCCAAACCAAACGGGATCCCGCTACACGTTCTCTCGCGGTGAACCTGCCTCTTCCCTTTTTTCTCCCGTTTCTCGAGAAAAAGAGAAACATACGTTCCTCCCGTCGCGTCGTCAAGAGACGCTCTCGCAGCTGTTCTTCGCGATCCTTCTCTCTCTCTCTCTCTCTCTCTCTCTCTCTCTCTCTCTCTCTCTCTCTCTCTTACTTTTTCTCTATCTCTCGTTTCTCGTGGCGAGGGAAAGAGTTCCTCGGGAGACAGAGGGAGCGAACCTTCGGAGCCGGGAGACTCCGACGATGAAAATTCACCCCACGACTCTTTATTCTTGGAAGCTCGCCTCCCGTGTCGGCCGTGAATGCCTTAGGACCGAACCGAGTTCGAGGAAACTCGAGGGGTACCCCCGCAGCATCTGCGCAAGGGCACGCCTCGCCCCGTATAAATCTACCTCTGACACGCACGATCCGAATTCGGCACGAAACTTCGGAATTCGGTTCAAACACCCCTCGGGCCTCGCTGTCGACCAACGGCAAAGGGCTTCATCGACTCGAGGCCTCGGTGTAGATCCAACCGGCACGATCATTTCAATCGGCTTTCGTTACAGCGTTCAATTAACGCGCACGCTGACCCACACACCTCGGAACGAACTCTGTTTTTTTTCTACGCTACACAGCGAACTTACGCGTACTGCTCCGATCATCATTCACGAGGAATCGAACCCGACAAAAATTTAGTTGATCCGTTGATGCTGCCTGAAGTCTTTAATCGTATTCAGAATGAATTACCAAAAATTAATCTCCAACGGGGTAATAAAAATTCAATAAAAGTGTTTCAATGGAATATTCAATATAACAAATGATATTCAATGAATAAATGGTTTAATGCCATATTCGGTAAAACATTCAATGAAATAAATATTTCGCGATAAAATATTTTTCAAAAATATTCATCTGGAACAACCCCCGATTGAAATCCACAAAAATGTACATTTATTCTACAGATTTTATAAATACGAAGAATTGTTTCAATATTATCAGGTGCGCAAATTAATTCGCCGCTTCCGCCAGTTGTCATCAATAGCAATTGTATTTTCCGTTCAAACGTTCGATCATATGGAAGACTTATTTTTTTATTTTTCCGTTTTCCAAAATGAGAGGTCAGCGAGCGCGTCAAGAGCCGTTGACGCCATCGTGCCGGGAGCCGCGTTGCGTAGAGCTCGACTGTACGAAGCGTTCTTAAACAAGTTTTAAGAAAGCACAACTCACCTTGCAACCATGTCCAATGCGGCTTAGCAATATCTTCCTTACCTGGAACAAAGAAAAATTCCGTGTTTACCTTTCTATTTTTAGTCGGACCAGAAGTGGGGAGGAACAAATTCGCCGGGAACGAATCGAATAAATCAGTGGAGGATCGACAACGAGAGGGGTGGTTACGGGGGTTGTAGGATCGACAGGGGGGTAGCGGAGAAGAGGACGCGGGCGCGTACATATAATAAGAGGCGTCAGCTTTTGAATTATTCGTCGAAAAACTGATCACCGAGCACGCGAAACACCGTAAATCCTCCAACTGTTTAAGCAACCCCCTCATCGCCTCCCCCCCGCTCGGTTTCATATAATGCCGGCGGGGTAGGATCGATCGATCGGGAACATTTTAAAACCGAACGAACGAGAGTAACTCCGGGGGCCCCCGGTACCGTCATAAATGAAGCCACAAATCGTACTTAGCCATTCGACGACCCGGCGATATTTCCCGGTCGGACAACACAATTTTCTATCGGAATAGTTCAATTTCTAGATCGAGGATTCATATTTAAAAATATCCCCGCCGATCGGACAGGATTCAACAATTAACGACACGGACCCCCCACCATTCCCAGACTCGTTTCCTCGTACAGTTTTAACACCCCTCTCTCGGATTCTCACCCCCTACCACTCGCACCTTGTTTTTCATTTCGATGGCAATTCCGTGTCCGTGATGAAACGTCGATCGATGAGCTACTGAATGCGTTTTGCCGTGCTGCACCGACGCCGCGCCGCTCGACGGACGCTACGGATTGTGTTCGTTAATATTCTATTAGACATCGACAAATGCCCGGCTGTGTTTCAACGACGCGCGGCGTTTAATCTCCTTTACCTCATTATGCATTCGATCTCGAAGCGAGAATGACGATACAACCGTTCGATCCCCTGACGGAAACGCTCCGTCGACGTTGATTTGTTTTTCTTGTGCTCCATTTCCCCGAGTTTTGGTCGCCGTCACTCTCAATTTTTCAGTGTGATTCCCAAAGCGTTTGACAAAACACTATATGGTTACGGACAAGCAGAACGAACATTCTCCGACTCCGTTCGCAAGAAATTGGTCCCGGAAATTGGCATTTGCGCGAAGTATCGCAGTAATAATTATGAACAACGTCCGACTGAAATTTCCCTCGCCTATTTCAGGGAACGGTACCAATTCCGGCGATGGTTCTAGTCGTTCCATCTCGACGGTCCCATAAACTCGAACGTTCCCAGCCGAAAAACGGAGCCAATCTTGTGCCATTATTTGAGCAATAGGCGCAGCCGGCTATGAAAGGGCTAACGTATGCTAACGAGAGAGAGAGAAAGATAAGAGGTCGTATGTGGCTCGTACCAATTCCCGAGTCGCGTGACACCGGACATTTTTGGTCTTCCGCGGAGCTACGACACAGAAAGAGAGAGATATCTCGCTGTTAAAATGCCCCGGTGCGTTAAAGATTGTCGGATAACGGAGGAATTAAAACGTCGTCTGTGTCCGAGCTCTGCGGGCAGTCCCAGTGGGAACGTTTCTTACGCTGTACAATTACCGTGAGCTCTGTAAAGCGGACTATAGTAGAGTCGGATCTAATCCGGTGCTTCATCTTTGGGCTCCGGTGTCTATTTAGCTTGTCATTCGGTCTCGCTATGAATAGTTAATCGGCGGCCGCGGGTTTATCGATCGTTTGACCAACCGCGGTCGCTGATCAACAGGGGTAAACGATTCGAACGGACAGCTATCCTCCATCTCGCTTTGCTAGCCGGTCACGACGTATTCACGGTAGCTAAGCTGGTTGGCTAGCTAGCTAGCGAGCGAGCAAGCAACCGACCGAGGGCTTAGGGCATTCGATCGACGAATTGTCAGGACTCACGGAACGCCGATAAATTGGCGTCCATAAAATCGCGAAAACGGCCGGTTTAACAGACGAACGGGAACCGGTCTATTCAACCAGTTAGATCGCTAGATCGCGAGACGACTGCGGAGAGACAATCGGGACACACGTCCTCGACGGTGCTCGCGACACGCGATAACGATTGATCGATCGGGGGGGGGGGGGTGGTAGATGGAAGGGGGGCGGGGGCGGGGGCTGCCGCCTAATTTACCGGGGGGACATGGTTAATGCACGCGATCATCAGCGAAAAGGATTAACCAAATTGCTCGAAATGGGAAATTTCAATTGTCGAACGACTCGCCGGGTAGAAACGGGCAATTATGCGCGCCGCGACGGGACGCGCGTCGCGCCGCCGGTTGCTCTCGAAACACTCGTCGCAATAACAGAATAGCGTAATCAATTGCATAGCCTCGGGCCCGGCCGGCCGGCTCGAATTACATCGCCTCGGTTACATCAATCATTAACTCGTTTATCGTGTAACCGGGCTAGTTAGTCACGATCGTAAAGCAACCCTATTGAAAGTATAATGTTGCCGGTCTGGGAGTTAGGTAGCGAACGCAGAGAGAAACACCGAGAGAAAGAGGAAGAAAGAGATGGATAAAGATACATAGCGAAGAGAGAGGAAGAGGGGCGTTTACAAGCGTCGAGAGGTACGAACGTATTGGTCCGAGCAATCTAGCATCTAGGAACAACTTCTTTCCGGGCCGGCCGCACGCTCTGTCATCCATATTCCAGTTATTTGCGCACGTGCACCGGTCTCTCTATGGCCGCTATTTATGCGTCTCCGCGGGGATGACAGCGCTAGCATGAGCGCCTAGCTATAGCATGAGCGCGAGCGCAAGTGTGATCGCCGTACGCGCGATGGTTACCTACTTAAGTCAGATACTATCGGCAGAGGAGGCAATTCGATTGCGTGTACCGAAGCATGGTGCAGCGCTGATATAGAACTACTAAACAGGTCGTAGATCAGCTCGGTTAGTTATAACCGCTGCCACCGCTGCTGGCCGTGCCCTATCCCGCACCCCACCGCACCCCTCCGCACACCCTACCCTCCACACACCCCCTCCAACCCCTTGTACCCCCGGGCCGGACGCTGAACCAATTCCCACCGGTGTTCTGGATCATTTGGCGGCCCGCGGCCGTGAGATGCGCGCATGCACCGGCCAACCACGCGCTATCTCGATCCCGTAACTCCGTGTAATTCGATCGGCTCTAGGATTTTTAGAAAAATCGCCTGACCAACGATCCGACGATCTTTTTTGCTGGGTATCGATGAAATCTGTGTGGCAGGCGACACGGAAAATCGGGAGGATGGAACAGTTATCGATTTAAAAAAAATGTTGACGAAATCGAGACTAGATGAATTTTTATATCAATATAAAGTGAAAAACATGATATAGACATCTTAAAGCAGTGCGGAAGAGTTACAAATTAAGTTAGAGGGGGCGTTCCATGATAGAATAAATTTGCGAGCACAGTTCGCATTCGAATTTCGATATTAAAAATTGTTTGTTGGATCGCAGACGACATGCTAACGTCGACGTAGTCGGTGGCGATAAATCAGGATCGAAATCTCATATTCGAGACGACGACGGGTGGCTCGCCGATCGGTCCCGCTCGTTCTTCTTTCGTCTGTCTCGAGGTTCGATGAATTGATAATTCAAAGGGGTGGGTGGCGCCGATGGGGGTGGGTCTGCGACGCGTTATTGGTTCGCGGCGATGGTGAACGCCGTGAAAATCTGCAGACCCGGTGACTTACGACACATTGCCGGTGACTGGTTATTAGATTATTGGTCGTATCGACAGCTCGTGCGTTGCCTGCCGATACAGGGTCGGTGGAGAAGGTGGTACGAGGGGGGATGTAGGAGCAGGGGATGAGTTCGAGGGTGGTTAGCCAGGGGTACGGTGATGGTGTCGCTGGTTGTGGGTCGCGGCACGGACCACGCACGCAAATATAGACGGGTCCGTGGTGTACGGCAGCGGAACGGGGATGGCAGAGGGTTTGTAGGAGAGGGTAGTGCAGGGGTGGCAGAGAGACAGAGAGAGAGAGAGAGAGAGAGAGAGAGAGAGAGAGAGAGAGAGAGAGAGAGAGAGAGAGAGAGAGAGAGAGAGAGAGAGGCGGTGGGACAAAATGGGGAGACCGTGATAACGATAACGTACGATCGGCATTAGCTGGCGGCTTGCTGTGGCTGATGGATGCGCTAATTATCAGCAAGCAGGAGTTACAGTGTTTCGCGTACCCGTCCGTGCCCGCGCGATGACTATGCGTTTCCGATAGAGACCATCGTGAAAAAAGAGATTACGCGTGCCGCGCGATGGCAACGAGCACGTCGGGGGGGCCGACGGAAAAAAGCACCGAGAAAAATCAGAGTGAGAGAGAGCGAGAGGGAGAGAGGAACGCGAAATTCGAAATCGAACCGGGCCATTTTCGATGGCCGCGTTCCGAAATTCGAACGAGCCCATTTGCGAGCGGGCCGATGCTTCCGCGCGCATTCCACTGGCAAATCCCGAGGCCCGATGAAACCTTATTGCATAATTTCGGGAATCCTCTCGCAGTTTTATCTCTCGGAAATGAGACTGAAAAAAACAGCAAGCAACGAAAACGGTGAAAATTTTGTGAAAATTTTGTGAAAATTTCGTGAACCGAATAATTACCAGACGAATGTCCAGTAGCGGGGTTTGGTATCGTTCTAGGTAAAACTGGGCAATCTTCGTTTCCCTTACGTTCAATTGGGAAGACTGGGAGGGTACCGTAGCTCGTCGCCCATCCACGGCACACCCATACGTATCCCGGGAACCGCAAGCTGCGGTCTAAGCCCTAGATGCATCTACGTAGCATAATCTACGATAGCGGGCAGCGCGTATACACCACGATCGGTCGAGATCCGGTGCCCCGTAATGAACATGGCGCTTGTTTATTTAATGGGAAATTCGGTGGCGCCATAAAGCTCGAAGAAGGGGGTGAAACCTATTAAATTTATGTTTTCGGTTTACCCGCTCTGACGGATCGCAATGCCCGCACGCGTCGACCTCTCTGGCCACCCCCTTTGCCACCCCCGCCCGTCGTGGTTCAACCACCCCCTGAAAACCACCCCACCCTCTCTGCCTCGCACCGCCATTTCCACCGAGCACTCCGCTCTCGTTTCATCCCCCTAGTCTATACTCTGTCCTGTATCCTTGTTCCAAAACGCCACACTGTTACTCGTTCATCGCTCTCTCTCTCTCTCTCTCTCTCTCTCTCTCTCTCTCTCTCTCCTCTCTCACACACGATTCTCCACCCCCGTAACCCCATCCTATACTCCCCGGGTGCCCAAACGATCCACGGCCCGGTGTGTGTTTGTGTTTACCCTATTGGTAGTCCAGTGTAATCCAAACGGAGATATATATTCCCGGTGCCCAGGGGGTTCGGCCAGGGTTCCGTGAACCACGTTGCGGCGCCCATCGTGACGGACAGCGCCGCGTCAGCGCGTAAAGCATCATCGCGTTTCTGCGGCTTGCGACCGCTCGCTCGCTCTGCCGTACGTTTCGCTGGTCACAATGGGCCAAGGATCTAAAATTGCGCCGATGGACACGCACACCAGAATATCGACGATCTGCCGGAAACGCCACGCCGTGTGATGGCTTTACGACCAACCCCGAAGATCGAAAATTATACACTCTTTTGGACACCTCGACGCCCCCGCGATTTTACGACTGCAAACCAAGCCGGGAGGTATCGCTGGTAGCAAAGATGCACAGTTTCTTGTTAAGGCTGACGCTGAAAGTCTCAATTTTCGAATTATTATCAGGTCGTTCGAAAAGTAATTTCTCCTGTAGATTGCAATTGATGTGTACATATTTTATTTTGCATAATGATGTTTGCATAAAGATTAAATTAATTCTAAATTCTAAAAAATTGGCCTTCATTTTCCCTTGAGAAAACGAATTGACTTTCCGAACGACCTAATAGTCCATATAGTTACTTCTATTGATTGGGGAGTGAGAGAGCCGAGAGCCATAACCGCCGCAGCGGATAGGTGGAAAAGTACGACCAAATAAGTGTCTAAATTTAGTGCCGGTCTGCGAAAATAGATCCCGAGAATCGTATCCCCTTCGCGACAGAGAGGAATTATCGCTTTATTATTGTAGCGTATTCGGTGACACAAAAATCCAATCGGGCTTACGTTCTGCAGCGTATACGCGGCCGCTGCGCTGCACAAACATAAACGCTCGCAGACGTGACTGCGTGGCAAACATAGTGGCACGCGTTGCACGTGCAACGTCAATTCGCGTGTTACTATGGCTCGTGTGCGTCTCTGACCTACACCGGAAATTATAATTAGAAAATCCGATGATCGGAACCGTTCCTATTATTCCCACCTTTCAGCATCTTCATCATTTTTCGTCTGCGCATGGTAAACCGTATCTTCTAGATTCGATCATAGTTACTTATAAACGTTCAAACTGGATATACAAACACTTTTATATTCCTCTATGCAACTCATGTATATTTGGATTTGATTAATTTAATTTCTCCTTAATGTGTTCTTCCTGAGATACTCGAAGATAATTTTACGCAGAGATTAATGATCTGTCCAGCCACCCCAGATGCGCAAAAAGCTCCTAGAACGCGAGCCAGCCCCATTCTTAAGGGCGAGCCGCGATAAATTTTAATTGAGTCGAAGTTTTTGCATCAGACGTCGCCATCATCGTATCAGGGGTGGTTGGTAGACTGAAGAATCGTCGGTTAATGCCCAATTATCGTGACCGGTAACGAGGATCGGAATCGATTGCGTTCCCGAGTCATTTAAATGCGCATCGAGTACGAATTTATTGGCCTATTCGGAAACACCGTGATAAAAGACAGAGGGCTGCTGGCACGCAACGAGAGAGCGGGCGAGAAAGAAGAGTATAGTATAGCGAAGAAGGAGGGTTTAGGTATGTAAGGATATTTCAGAGAAGGGATCGGATGTAAGGAATGGCGAACCGAGGGTGGCTGGTATCACGGGAGAAGCTGAAGCACCCAGCCAGAGCAGCAACCCCTTGCAAGAGGGGTAGGAAGCAATTATAACACTAAATTAAGGGCGAGGAAAATTTGGTAATTAGAGGGATTCAAAAGGGATAAAGTTGCAGGATGGTCGTTTTTCCTGCACCAGATTCCTCCGGGGTGGCTCGTGGAGGGGGCGGTTAGGCTCCCCGGGGCGGTTGAAAGAGAAACTTTCTCGAAACGGAGATATATCCCTACTGTCGCAGAACGCCGCGATAACGGTTTCGAAACTTCCAGGCGATTCTACTTTTTCGTTTTTCTCGACTTCCGGAGGAAAGTTCCCGCTATCCGATGATTCATCGACATTGGACCCGGCAGCGAATTTTAAATCACTCCGCGAATTATTCCCATGGACTTCTTTATTTCCGAGAGAAACTTTCAAGGGACACTGATAACGCTTGTATCGCGCCGAGGTTCGTATCCTGACGATTCTACACTGGAACATTAACCCCGCTGGAAATTATTTACAATACGCCAGAACAAAGCACCAGACTATTCGAGGGTTGAACGAGGAGACAGTTTATTTAAGATTCTCCGAGTAAAAATGTCTGGAACGGAGAAACTTGGGGCCATTTGCGATTCAGGCGTTCCAATGGGTAGTTCCATCAAGGCGAGCCTAATAGCCGAAGATGGCGGCGGCCGTAACTCGCAAGTTTTCCTCGTAGTGCGAAGCTGACGCACAAAGGAGACAATAAGTCCGACGAACGGGAAACGCGTGAGACATAAAAGGCTGCGACATCGTCGAGTGCGTTCTCGCAGAGTCAATATAATTTTGGCACGGCACTCGGATGTCGGGGAACGTCCCCATGTACGTTCGCCCGACATCCGGGGGGGGCGGTATACATCGTAGGAAACGACGAGACGGGATTCGACGTAATAACGCGCGGATCTATCGCGTTATGCGCAGGCTAGAACCGTTCCAGCATATAAAACTCAGTTTACTTTCGGTTACATGGGAAGTCTGTGTGCAGGAAACTCGGCGCATATCGCGAAACAGTCGTTCAACATCCCCCGGCCCCTTGGAATCGGCCATTTTCTTTCGCCGCGGCTAATATATCGAGCCATGGCGAAGTCTACGAGCCTAACTTCGAGGTCTACGCAAAAATGTGTCCAGGGAACCACGGAGACTTAGTCGTTCTCTCTCGTAACGACCGCTGGATAGCTTGTCCGGCGGTGAAATGGCGCACAAATAAACGCCAGATAAATCACCGTGCCCGATGGGAAAAGTCCCAACGACGCCGGAAGATATTCCGCCATTGTGTTCCGCCTCGAACGGTGTCGATCCGCTTTCTACACGGCTTCCAGGGCCTAGGAGCATTGTGTACGCCGACTAGCCTAACGCGGGACACCGTACGGTCGCTCTAAACACGCTGCGATTCGAGATTCAACCGCGATCCGATGAAAAAGAGCAACATTTCCGGTACAAAACCCATTTAAGGCGCTATTACGCTGATCGATCTGGGTGTCAGGAGATGAAACAACGATCCGAGTACTTTGTGATATTACCTAAAATTAATCTATGTGGTTAATCGAATGTTACGGACGATTTACCTGCCGGCATCTATTTCTTTCGACAGTGAACGTAAAACCGACAAGATCGAATTTATTCAGATGGAGATTGTAAAATGAACTTCTGCAATAAATCGAGAGACCGTACAACAAACCGTACAGTAAGTACACGATCGTATAGCTAGATGAACTATTAGATGAACTTTCAACGCAAACAGCGAACGTGTTTGCCACGGTACATTAACTTGAACAACATCATCGACGAAATTTAACCTGGACCATCAACTCCTAAATCCCAGAACAATGTAACTAGTTTCTATGACTTTATTACCCACGATGAAACTTGATGCAGCCGCTGCCAGAACGAAACCAAACGGCACCAAAAAGAAGCAACGTTCGTTTACATAAAAAGTCGCTCGGATTCCAGCATTGAACGTATCATTGTTAGACCGAGAGACTCTGCGGACCTTGATACTCCACTTGGAGGATCGCGACGCCATGAATGCGCGTCGCATGAATAGAAGGCCGCAATGATCGAGCCGCTAACGACTCCGAAAGCGATATTCGAGCTTTTTACGAGGAGTGTGTCGTCTCGAAGCGAACTTGTTTGGCGTGAAGGAAAAGGCCTGGCTGTTTCTCGCGGGACGAAAGAAGCCGCTCTCGCAATAGCGTCCCGAGCGAAAAAGAGGACTGTTCTCGCCGGTAAGAAAAAGCTCCGCGACAGCGGCAAGTTTCCTCGCGGCGATGTTTTATTCGGGTGCGAGAGTTAAGGCTTCGCGCATCTCTACCGGCACGAAGATATACCCAAGTAAGTGGCGGGCGTTAGACTCCATGGTAGGAGTGTATAAAGGGCCCTGCCCAGTCACCGCAAACTCTCCTATTCCCATCCTCCTTTTACTACCTCCTGCCGCTGCCTTGCCTACCGCATACCGGCTAGGAAAGGGTTCGTAAAAGTTGGGGACGCCCGGGATATTTACGCGTCACCGTAAACTGTACGCGTCTTCTTACTTACCCTAGGATACACTGCCGCCTCCGGTTAGATACAAGCCCCGCACACACCCGAGATTATTATCCCGCTATCAAATGGCACCGCTATTCTCCTCGTCGCCCGGAACTTGCCAGAGCACGCGCCGATTCGAAACCTCGCGAATTCTCTCGGGATTCGTCGATCGATACTCGCACCGCCTTTTTATTTACGGAGAACGCATTTGCTGCAACTTTGATTGGGCGAGAAGCTACAGTATATGTACTCTTCGCGAAGCAAAGAGAAACTTCTTGTGTAGAAGAACTTCCTGTTTTAATTGGCACTCGACTTATTCCGACTAAGTTGACCGGTTTTTGCGCGATTCCTGCTAGGTTACATTGATTCGGGAAAATCTTTATCGATCAATCTTCTTTGAAATAATCATACCAAAAGTTTCTAACACGGTATTCTAAAAATCTGTCGCATTACGAATAAAATTGCTTTCGACCATTTTATTGAGAAATTCTGAATTGCGGATCGTTGGTTCCAAAACGACAATTAGGAAATTGTCGGCGTCGAGATGAACAGCAAAGGGTTCAACGTTTGTTGCGAAAATGGATACGATCCATCGTCGGAGGACTACGATCACGATACAAGGAATGCAGTTCTAAATCTCGAGAGGAGAACGCACCCCTTTGAGAATCGCATTCGCGAGGCAGTTTCGCCCCTTGGCAAGACGGATCGCCGACGGAACAGAACAATTAAGGTGGACGTATTTTTTCGTTGGAACGTCAAACGCGTTTCCGCTTAATTTACTCGGGACGGTACGCGAAACAATGTGACCGTTTGGCCGGGATAATTACGTAGACACCCTCCTATCGTTCTCCGAAGGAAAAGGGTTGCGCGGCGCTCTCTCGGCTGTAATCCTTGAGAGGAAACGGTCCCGTGTCTCCTTGCGGAGGGTAAGGACGCGGCTGGAATTTACGATACATAAATATCCGGGACGTAGCTAACTTTCGGAAGATCCTTCCGGTGGCAGGGGGTTAAAAATACGGATCGGTAGAATGGCGGTGTCGCATTCGGAATAAGTAACGGTGCACGGTCGAGCGTAGGTGTACGGTTCGCGTGTTCGTGTACCAATGTGTTCGTGTCCTCCCTCCCTCTCCGTGCACGTACTTACACACGGGTGCGTGTGAATCACGTCGAAAATAGACAAAACACCGTCCTATAAATACGTGCCGCGCGGGGCCCCGAGCACCGTCGAATACGCCGATGAAATTCAGCAGACGCTGGTTAAATACAGGCCGATTCGAAAATATACCAATAAATTTCCTAGGTTCGGGATAGCAAGGGTAAAGGTGTTAGTAAACACGTATCGCGCGTGGAACTCGCCGCGGATGACGAATGGATAGAAAGTCATGGAACTCGATTCGAATAACCGAGGCCCGGAAAGGTTGCGCACTGACCTATTCGAACTCCGTTCCCATTTAGCGTCCCATTTTTTCACGTCACCCTCTACAGAACTTCTCTCTGTCTCTCTCTCTGTCTCTCTCTCTGTCTCTCTCTCTCTGTCTCTCCCTCTTTCTCCAACTCTCGTTCGCGATCGTTTCGAAGCTATCCCATCCCCATGTGACATTTCTCGGAAATGTTAGGCTTTTTTGGTTTTGCTGGAAATCGACCGCGAGGGAATAGCCGGCGACGGACCTCGCGCGGACAGGTATAAAAGCAGCGTACCATTATAGGCAACTGCCATTTTCGAATATAAGCCTCTCCGGCAGAAGGAATTCGTCGACGGCCTAGATAACTCAATTAGGTTAGGTCGGAACGGCTGAGAGGAAACACAGCCCGGTGTCTCGAATCCGGTTCGACTCTTTCTTTCGACACCGTAACGTCTCTTGCTGGCTCGATCGGCCTGTTCGGGATCTTTAACGATCACTGCGGGCAGTCTCATTAGACGTTGTCATTGAACGTTTAAGTCACGTACTCGAGGCTTGCTCGGCGGGGACCGAAAAAGAAACTAGAGTCGGTCGACTTGACGGAAGTGAGACAGCTGAAAAATCGGCCATTTTATGTATATGTAAAGAATCCGAAGATCTTGCTGTATTATTTCCTGCTCGTTCGTATTATTGGCGAAGGAAATAAATCTCTGCGTAGCTCCTGTGCCTTCCAAAGAATCCAGAGAATTTTTATTATTCGTAAAAATCTGCGTTCTTGATTGTGGACGAAAGATTGTGGAAGGAGAAATAGGCATGGAGGATCGTTCAGAGCCTCGAGTATCTGAACCGCGCTATCAAACGCATTCGAATAGACAGAGAAAGATCTCCGGGCGAGCTATCTCGCCAATTCCAGACAGTCGTTGGTCGTTTTTTCCCTGTTCGGTCCGATGGAATTTCGAACGAGCGCGTCACGGTAGAAAGAGAGCAACAGCTGGCGGGATACGTATCGAAAGTTCCGGGAATATCGAACGGCGATCTTAAAAATAAAGCCACGCTATTTCCGATAGTGTCGCGCGCTGAGCAGATTGTGTTTCGATCAAACGACAGCTCCCACTCTTTCTCTCTCTCTGCAGAGTTGCAGGGTATACAGTTTTCTGGCCGCGCCGAATTTAGGAAGCTCCCGGTTTTGCCGTTTCGCGTCTGCTCTCTGTCTACCCGAGTGTCCGTTCGTCAGCGTCCTCTTAAAAATACACACATACAGAGAGATATACAGAGACGAGAGTGAGAGTCCATCGCATGGCGGACCGTTCTTTCGGCCTGGGAAACGTGAAGCTCGTTCGTTCGTTTGTTCATTCGTTCGTTGGTTCGTTCGTGCATCTAGAGGGAGGGTTTAATTCCCTTGAAGCATTGTCCACGTTAGCTACCATTACACTCGCACGGCCGTGCAATTAGCAATGTAAATGCCGGTTAGTTAGTTAGCGTGTTCGTAAAGCAAACGAAGGTGGGCACTGGGACTAGATAACGGACCTCCCAGGCGAGTGATCATCTCAATTAACCTTTGATAACGATACGGCGATCAATTGCTTTTTGCATACCGATCGTTGCTGCTGCTTTTCCGCCCCCTGTTACTCGGACTGTTTGCCGTCTTTCCTCGATCGTTTCTGTCTTTTCCGCTATTAGTTGACGTTTCCACGGACCTTCGCCTCGAGAATATTTAATGAGACACGGTTTAACTTGGTACGTTGATGAATATTGAAATCTCTGGGTTCGAGCCGTGTGAAACGCTTTTAGACTGACAGGCTACTTAGTCTTGTTGTTTTCGAGTACCGAAGAGTTTGTGCTGTTCGTCCAGCGACGCTAAGTGCGGTGAGATTAGTAGATTGTATCTATAAAATATTTATAATAGGTAGACAAGTTGTTTGTCCAAGGGAATGGAAGAAATATGTTCTTAATGGCGCGATATTCTTTTTCCAAGTCTGCTCAGTGACTTAATAGAAAAAATGGATATATAAAGTTGTTCTCACAATGATTCAACAGCATCCAATGCCTGCCAATCGTACAATTGACAAAAACGACATCTTCCGGAAAACGAAAAACGTCTTTGTGTTTCCCATCGAAGATTGAAAGGAGCGACGGGTTGTCATATCGAAAAATCATATTTATGACAGAAGAGTATACCTTAAAAATCGGCTGATCGTGGTCGGGGATGGCGTGGCCATCGTGCGGTAACGAGCCATGGCCGGTAATCGTCGCGGCGAGTCCGATGACGACCGTTGAACCTTACTAATGGAACGGTCGCGCGATAGTCGATCACCACCACTTAACATGTACGGGTATAAATCTCGTGTAGAAGGCGAGCCTCGGCGAAACAAGCCACCTAACGAAGCGCCGTGTCGATTCCTCGCGTGGCAAGGCGCGACTACCTCTCCTCTCTCACCTCTCGAATTCCAACGGTTCAGTTCTCTCGGTTCAGTTCGGTTAGGTTCCGTTCCGTACGCGGGTACACATTTTGATCCGTCCTACCGCGGCGGATATCATCTTTTTCGAGGGCCCCGGTCCGCGGTGGAACACAGCCCATACTCCGAGGAGCCATACCGAACCGTCGGTTATGGCCGCAAGGGTGTTTCCCACGGGCGAAGGACCTGCCCCTTGTCCCAAATTTCTCTGCCACTCACCTAGCGCGACGACCATCATGGTCGCGGGACCCCTACCTTCTCCTAGCCCGATGCATCTGTTCCCTTGCATACTTCTGCCGACTGCAGAAGACTTGGATACACTATGGGGCACTAGGGGTGTGTAGAGGGGGGTAGAAGACGCGACTGGTTTTGAAACTCGATCCCCATGTCTGTTCGCAGCCCTTTGTTGGATAAAACGTCGAGGAAAATTTCGGGAGATCTTCTGACAACATTTTCGTACGAACGTCGCGCGTCTAGTTAATGATAAGTAGTCTGCGTAAAAATTATTACGATGTTTATAAACGTTCGAATCAGCTTCTAAAATGCATTGATTACCAGAAAGTGGAAAGAATGTGCAAATAGGTGGCAGTATTAGCTGCGTATACTTGCTTTCGTTATTTGCAATCGTGAAAGGGGGATGAATCTCTTGAATAAAAGTCGAGATGAAATTTGTCGAGGCCGCTTTCGGTTTTTTATTATTTTTCGTTGAATTTATGGAGGGCCGCGATAGTTAGATACGAACAGAAATGATTAATCTTCCTTATCCGTACGAATTTGCTTTATTTGACGAAGTTATTTACATACATCGGGTTGTAAATAATCTGCATATATTTGTTCGCGAGCTGTTACGTTTTGTCAACGTGGCGTCAATATTTCAAAATTCCGTAGCGAAATCCACACGGCTGAACTTCGGTCGAACGTAACACCCGGGCTCTATCGATTTTTCGAAGTCATCCGAAAACGAAGCTTCAGATAACAAAAAGAGTCGAGAGCCAATAGCTGCGCGCGGTGTCGGCTGAATAATGATTGTGCTTTTTTTATTTATGGTTCCGAATTCGTCAGTGGACAACGGGCCAGGCGATAAGATCGTCGCGATCGATGTTCTACGCGGAACAGAATCAAAACAGAAAAATAAAGAATGAAAAATAGAGAAACAAGAAGAAAAAAGACAACGTTAACTTCGGATAGAATTTCGAATGGCGAAAGCATTAAAATGAAAACCATTCGAATATTCCCACGCAATTAAACTTCGCCGGAACAGAAAAGCAAAAAAAAAAAGAATGGTGAATTGCGAAGTATTTCACGAACGGAACAGTTTCGTTTGTAAATAGTTGCAAAAGGACGTGCGCGCCGCGCCAGTTTATTTTTATTTCTGAATAAACAACCGCGAAAAAAAAAGCATAGCCGGGTAATTTTATCTCGCGCGAAATGAGCGTCAAACGGGTCGTATAACGTTCTGGCGAATTCCCGCGTGTTTCGCATCGAGCCCATTAAATCTTCCGGCCGGGACGGCTCGCAAAAATGAAAATTAAGCGATCCCCGATTGTTTGCACGGTCCGGAGGCAGCCATCGCGCATCGCGACCTTTCGTTTCTTTTCGCTCTTTGTTCTCTCGTCCTGTTGTACAAACGGGACCGACGTTACCGACCGACCGAGAGAGAGAGAGAGCGAGAGAGAACAGAGCACGATCGGGTTCGAGGAACCTCGGGACGATGGCGCTCGCATCTTTATGCCACACCCGAGACACTTGGGGGACGTTAGAGAGGGTCCTTTACGACTGACAACCAGGCGGCCACGTGCCGTTGATTTCCCGGGCTCGGTCGCAGCATGGCTCGTTTACCCAATTCCGGGCGAACCGGAAGCGGCTCGATAAAATCTAAAACGACGCCGAACCTGTACTATAACGAGCACGTTTCTGCGGTCTCGATGACAGCACCCGTCACTCTGAAGGATTCGGGGACGCGAAGACAATGCGACGTTCAGCAGCCACTTTGCATCGCATTCCTCGATAGAGGATGCAATAAATATCCGTCTCTCATCCACTTAAAATTTTCGGTTTTTACTGGCCACAGTGGCCCTTGTGTTCGTAATTGGGTAACCGACTTATATAAATTTTGGAATTTAGTAGGTTCATCCTCGTGCTTATAATTGGCTACCTGACTTAGGAATTTCATTTTTCGGTATTTTCATACTGCGTGTCTAAATAGAAAAAAAGACTGTGGAATCATTGTCCGTAACTAAAGCGTGGAACGCGCCCACCGTATCTGAACCGCGCAAAACTATGTATTGTACATTATCATACAAAAGAAATACGATCAGAATATGAATAACACCCGCATCTCCATTACAAAAAGCAGCAGCGTGAATCATGGAACGCATCAATTATTGAGAGAAACTAAATCTAAAATTTAAGTAGACACACTTGCAACTTAAAAGATCCACGCACAAACAGACTAACGAAACCGCTCATCGTTTCGGGAATAAACTTTCGAGAGCCGCGAAAAAGGCAGCCAATAACCTTTTAAACCGGAGCCCTTTAAAAGTCGTTTGCGGCGAAGGTTGCGCGATTAACGCTCGATCGCAATAAACGGAGCGGCGAGGAACCTCAAGAGAGACCGTGGCAGTCTTTAAGGTTCCAGAAATCACGAGTGAACGAGGGGAGAGAATAAGATCGAGAGATCGGGACAGCGAACGGCCTTTGCTCTTCCGGCGGAACGATCGTCACGGAGCGGGCTGTGTTCTCTTCTGCCTAAGCTCGGGTTGTGGTCGAACGAGAGAAAGAGAGAGAGAGAGAGAGAGAGAGAGACAAGGAGAGTAGCGAAAGATTCGCCGGGGAATGTCTTCCGGTCGTTGATTATGGACAGGTGACGGGTCCCGTAACAAACGTTGTTACGGGGCATTTCGTAGCCGGGCGCGCAAGTGGCTGCCGATAACAAACTGCTAGTCCCGGTGTGGCGGCAACGGCCCGCCACCTTGCGACGAAATTAGGCTGTCCGTAAAATGTAATATTATTTTTAGTTGGCTGCCCTTCCCTGTTCACCGGCGGCAGTAACCATAACTTTCGGCGGGCCCGCGTGCCGTGACGCCAGCTATCCCGCTCGGCCGGTGCCGGTGCCTCTCGCACGCATACCGTACCCGATCCGTACCCGATCCGTACCCGATCCGAACGCGAACACCAATTCTCTCTTCTATCCACCCACATTCACGCTCTCTACACCCTCGACCCCTCTACTGCCTCGCCTCCCCTACAGCAATCCCTTCCGCGGCCCTCCAATCTCTCCTTCCCTCCCCTTTCCTTTCTGTCTCTCTTCGCCACTCTTCAGATTCGCTCTCTAAGGTCCTCCAAAGCTCTTCCCCTTTCTTCCTCTTTTCACACTGTTACCATGTCTGTAGAACATACTGTACGTGCAGTGGATTCCAGTTGATGGAATTCAATCAAAAACATGAATACGATACTATGAGCACAGTAAGTCGCTTTATTGAGACCCAATTAACTAGAATCCACGGTGTGTAATGAAATGTGAAGAGTAAATAAATATCAATGAAATGTGAAAAATAAATAATAACAATGACTAAATAAATGTATAATATAATCAAGCAATGTGACCAACGGCATGCAGGCCTTGAGATCCTCTCTCTGAACTCTAAAGTCTTCGGATCCTTTCCGTTCGTTCTCGAACGCATCCCTCAAGGCTGAATCGAATTTCTATCAGACTATTCGCGATCGAGATCCAAGGTCCTCGCCCCCGATCCTGACCACACTCACGTCTAACTACCGGTTCGAATAATACCCACTGTCGATTTCATTCGATCCCCCTTCCTCCGGTAAGGTACCACCTACCTCGTGTGTGCCTCGCCAGAGCGTCGACCATGATCGTCTACGACGCCGACAAACGCTACATGAATCGATTGTTGTTGGCTTAGACCGGGGGTCGCGTGTGTCTAATTGCGTTAACCCGACGATTCTTGCTAGCGGCGACGCGATACTTTCAATGCTTAGCGGACCGTTTTCCTGACGGCGACGATGCCACACGCGTTTGGATAATTTGCGACTGGAATGGAGAAGTTGGACTGGGAAAGGCAAATGTAAGGGGTAAATGTAGATAAGGGGTTAAAATTGTTAAAAATATTTTTATTCAATCTCAGTTTCACGTAATTGATACGGACAATTTTTATTTTCCACATAATAATAAAACATTTTCGCACAACGTCTGTATCACACATCAAAGATCCACCCCAATGAAAAAGCAACTTGTTCCACATCATAAATGGCGGAAAATTCAAAATTCTACATCCCATACAGGGACCGGTCGCGAACATAACGCGAATCAAATGAGGCGAAACGCTCCAGAGGAAACAAATCAAGGAAAGGGTGGTTGATGTAGTACAGCTTGAACCAGCAAAGGGTCGCCGATCCCCCAGTCCTTGACCTTCCGCGGTTTTCACGGAATATAAAGCTCGCGGATCATTTTAGCGAGCTGTTCTATCCTCTTTTCCCCGGCAGTTTCTGTCACGCAATTAACGTATACGCGGTTGCGACCGGTCCCTCCGCAGCGGAGCTACGATAAATCGCGGCCGGTGCTCGCGGGCTCCGGGGAGATTTAAAAACATTCGCGCCCCCGTTAGAGAACGCGTGTTTCGCGACGCTCGCGAATTCTCGATACGCTCCAGACTATCGCGCCGGAAAGGCCGTTGATCGCCATCAATTATCGCGCTGTTGATTTTTGCTCCCGTTCTCTCGGCGGCGAGACCCGAGCATTTCGACAGCATAATCCTGCGTAGGAACGATAATGATAACACGGTTGGTACGTGTTAGCTGTGGCCTCGATACCCGATTTCATAGCGCTTGCGAAATGTTTTAAATCGTGTCGGCTTGTTGAATATTTGCAATTTTTACAGAATTGTTGACCTGTCTAATTTGAGTGCAAGTGAATATTAAGTAGACGAAGACAAAGTGATATTTTGCGACGTCGAATGGAACGAAGTTGTAATTATGATTTGATTACAGCCCGCATAAATCGTCGGTGTTCTTTTTCGCACGTTCCTTGAAATGACAACGTTTTGTTTCTGTTGCTGGCAGAAAGTCGTCGTTCCTCTCGCGATTAACATTTTAGTTAACAATGCACACCGCCTACTTCTTACAATGTATTCAATTTTAACCAGCAAAATGATACGGTACGGCGCGCAGCGATTACCACTCGTTTTCGTCGTGTTTCGCGAACAGCTTTTGCAGTTCGAAAAATTCCGATCGCCATTTCGACACGATCTTACCCGTACTTACAGCGAAAACTTTCAATCGATCTCTCAGTCGAGGGTATAATCAATCCGTTCTTCCCATCCATCGCCTTCCACCGGGTTATCCGCGATTTGCATACAACATAACGCATCTCCGGTGAACGATCTGTTCTGGCGGAAAGTGATTTCAACGATGTAGGTAAAAATAAGTCAGGAAATCGAAAATTACAAATCTTTCAGCCCGGGGAATCAATTATATTCTGTAATTGAATATCTTTGCATGAGATTATGGTTCTAGTTTCGTTAATGGGAAACACCAATTAACTTTGTATTGCTTTCACGCAGATGCGGCGGTGAGATAGGGACTAATGGGCAATTTAATTTTTCCTTGCTGCAACCGAACTGTACGTTGCGCAAAAAAATGGAGCATTAGTGATGCATTAGCATCGAGCGAGCTAATCTTGGCTGGTTCTTCCCCCGAAGAACAATCGCTCCGTACAAACTGAATGTGTCCTCTTAATTTGCTAGATCGGGCTCACATTAACAAATACAAATTTCCTATAGAACAATATTCGATTTGCGATACTTCCATGAATAGAAATTAATATGACAGTTTTACTGTATTTCTGCGCGACATTAACGACAGCTTTCCAAAGCGAAGGTGTCTGCCCACGGCGAAAATTGAACGCGCAGAGAGAGGCGATTCCAATATTCCTACGACATCGACCCGCTCCGCGGCCATTCAACGGAAAATGTTCCATAAAACGAGCAGATAGGTGCCCGGGAAAACCAGAATCCGGCGTCGCTCTCTTTCTCTCTCCCGCTCTTGCCGCGACAATTAAAGTGATTTACGTAACGGAGACATTTTTCAGTTGCTCGTAAAAGTTTACACCTGTATCGGGATTCAAACGGCGGGAGTTGGGTATCGGAGCCATTAATCCCGGGATCGATTAACGGCGTTTCGTCGGGAATCGACGGCCGTTTGACCCGAGGGTAAACAACGGACGCCAAGCATCGCATCGCGACGCCCGTTCGACGACGTTGTTGGTAATAACTTGCCATTACGGGGAACGGATTGCCCGGCCAAGAAAAAGAAGACGAGACACGTGTACCCCGGTTGTGTACCTGGAATCACTTCTCGCCGCTCTCGGCCGCAGACACACGCTCTCTTTTCATCTTTCTCTCTCGTTCCCTGTCGAGAGAACGAGAGAACGAAAGAGCAAGTGAGCGTTCGTGCAAAAGGGGGCAAACCAAGAAGTTTGCAACGGGGGCGGGCAAGGGGGGCAACGGGGGGAAACCAGGGGGGGAGTGGTACGCGTCGAAGGCGGCCCTATGCACGGCTCGCAAATCATCCGGATGCATCATACCGCAATTACACGGCGAGAGTTCATTTAAATGCAATAAATAATACGCCACTCATTGTATCGTGCCATCTGGCGAGTAGGATGCTCCTCCGCGCACACGTTCCCCTGGATATGCCTACCTGCGACTTTCTTCAAGCCCTGTGGAGCCCACTTTCGTATTACTTCTCTCCATTTGACAAATCTTAAACCAAATTTTTTATAGTCTCGATACATTGACCCGTTCGCTGTCAGCGTCACGAACAGAGACAACCAATTGTGTGCCAATCGCACGCGAATTTTGCAAGAAGCTTACTCCAAGTAAATTCTTTCAGACCGAAAATCGAACGTCATCGAAAACCAGTTAGGGTATAGAAGCAGAGCGGCCTCGTATCGTCCGACTGTAGGATTGATTCCTCAGAATCGAGGTGGAGGCCTACTCCTCCTGTCTTCGCGTGGAACGAAAACGCCGAGGTCACGTGACACACGGGACGAACACGTGTGCATGCATACTATCGCGTCCATACGTATGTACGCGGCACGTAGGTACGGTCGGTAGGCAGTAACCGAGCGACACGCGATCGCCGCCCGAGCCCTTAGGGTATAAATTATTGCGATTTCTTTTCGAGTAACCCTTGTTTATAAGGGTGCGTCGGCCGATCGACCGGCCCGATATGTCGTGACATCAAAGGGCCTGCCACGCTTCTCTGTCCGCCGGCTTCAACCGGATCTCCTCGGACCACAGGACGAAGGAGAGAGACGTGTCCGTGCACTTCTCGTGCCCGCCAGTTTCAACGTTATATCGTGCCGGGTTCCAGGAATGTGCAAATTCCACGTCTCGAATTATCCTGACGGCGCGACAGGAACGGTGTGCGAAACGAAGGACGTTCGCCACGTGGAACAGGAGACGAGAGAGAAACGAAAAGCGAGCGAGCGCGGAGTTCCGGCCGAAACTCTGCAAGTTCGAAATATTTCACCGGAGGACGGACGGTTTTCTTTTTTGATGGGACGCCGGGGCCGTGGCCCTTGGATTTATGGGCACATTAAGCCAGTCGAGATTTAGAACGATAAATACGGGGGACAAACTATCGTCGTAACGCACGATCCGCCTAGTACGCGCTCCTCTTCGAGCTGCGCCTGCCCTTAACCCATTGTTCGATTCTTGTTTCCGTTCACCTTTCGACTTCTTCCTGTTTCGTGCTTCATCCTCTCTTCCCTTTCTCTCTCCCTCTCGCGCGCCTATTTACCTTTTTCTTTTTCGACATGTTACACTCGTTTTGTAATTTCGATGCCCTCGCTCTCGATCGGTCCCCGCGCCCGAAATATTTTGAAGCGGCTCTCCTTCTCTCAACGATCCGCTACATTGTGTTCCAAGGTGTACGCTGTTCCTCTTATTAACACTTCGCTGCCCTGCAACCTGGTCGAGGATAATAGAAATCGAGGACGTTGAGCTCCGGTCTCTGCATCGAAACATTCTCATCTCAGAAATCATCAGATTTTTAAAAATTGTCTCCATCGATGTCAAATATTGTATAATCTTTTCCATTCGAGTCCCAAGGGTTAAATCTAGATGAGCGATTTCGTCACCCACGCACACGCAAAAGAAGCTCTCGGTGCCGAACACTGCGAGCTCTTTTTATCGAAACGGAATTACGAAATGTTAATAGAAAGCATTAATTACGCGCGCCACAGACAGGTTTTTCGTCAAACGGCGATCGACATCGAGATACCGTAGCTGGGACTGTCCAGTAATTAGCGAATTCTCGCGATGGGCACGGTAATAAATATTCCACTCACGTGACGTGTCTCATGAAGGAAGAAGAAGCTCGTCGGCGTGACTGCTGAGAAAACATTAAGATGTTAATGCAATGCGCGCGCAAAAACAACCATTTTTGGAATTTATCCGCGCAAGAAGCGAGCGAGGATAAATTACGAAGGGAAAGGGATCAGGTTTGAACCGCATCGATCAAGATAACGAGAAAGAGAGAGAATCCGTGTTCGCGAGCATTGCGTGTCTGTTTAGCCTTATCGCTGACACATTTCGATACGCAGAACGAACCTGCTATTCTACGATTTATCTGCAATATTTCGTGAATATAATTGCCCTTATCGTTGCACGAGGCTTGTAAGTGCACCCACGAGTCGCGAGGAAGACGTGTTACGATGAGGAAGGACTTAGGTTGATGAACATTGGCATACAAAGTTGAGTTTTATTGTAATTCGCCTTCCTAGACGCGAGCGAACTCATTACTGATTTCCTGTTCATTCGGCGATGTTCATAAAGACTCCATTTACTTATTCTTATTTTGTAAAGTTATCTTAAATTTTCTGTTTTAAAACGTCGTTGTTAACGCTAAACCTACCATTGCCAGTCTTACGTTTCTAATTTTATAATTATTAAAATTATAATATATTATTATATTAGTGGTCAGCTCTCGCTTGCCTCGAGCGATGCGGTCAATTTTTACTCGGCAAATATGTGTTGCCCTTTTCCCGCAATCTGGCAATAAATCTGAGAAATTGGTTTGCGCTTGTTTAGTATGCCCGAAGCAAGAGAATTTTTCCAGATTTTCGAGTGGAGTAATTGCATGGACGAGTGTGCTCGCTTGGCGCGGAGCGCGTTATAGCAATTTAATTGAGCGACGCGCCTTAATTGAGATTCCGCGATGCGAATAGAGGCGTGCACGGTGGTCCCTCGTGGCGCCGAAGAATGTCGCGCATTAATATCGGTGCCGGCATTTCCGATTTCGCGGCCCTTCCGGCTCGACAGATCGATCGGAGAGTTCTCTCGATTTAATATCGCTGGAAGCCCCGGTCCGTGGCACCGCACCGCACCGGATAGATGACATCTTTACATCAACCAAATAAGCCCTAAATTACGCCCGGATTGGAATAATTCCAACTCTTCTGGAATACGTCCAAACCCACGCGAAGCTTACCCCCCACAGGACCATTCTCGTTAGCAGTTTAAGATCCAAAATAAGAGGTGCAACGCTGTTTTTTTTTTACCACCGAAAGAAGAGTAGAGGAAAAAAAAGAACCCGCAACATTATGGCCGGGATAGTCTAGGACCGCGCTCTCTGGTGTCCGAGAACAATATAAACCGCCTTATCTCGGCAATGGAGGAGATCAGGAACAAGGATCGCGGAGACGAAGTACTGGGATTTCCGGGGGAAAAGCCTGCGTATTGTGGAAATTGCCTCGTGAAATAGAATAAAAAGACAAGCATAGGGACTTCCTGTTTGATCTCTGTTCGAAGGTGTTAAGAAGGTAGACAAGTTGTTTTCGAAAGATCTACGAAGATAACGAACATGTCGTGGGAATGCAAATGTTTTGAGCAAATCTAGCAGGATCTCTAGACATCGAGAAATGTACAAAGAGCCGGATCCGCTTCTATCGACTGATCGAAGACCTGCAGACTCGCTGCATACTGGGTTGCAGAAGATTAAGGCATGGAAACCCCGGGGCAAGCAACATCGAACGTTGCATGAATCATTGAGCATGTCCGAGTAAGCAGCCAAGTTGCTCAGCTTAGCTTCCGCCGCACAGACATACTGCACGGGACGACTATTCACAAAAATCGAAAACCCTGAAGATTCTGAAGACACTTAAGATTCTGTTCAGCTTTTACTGGAAATTGACTGTACGTGTTTATTGTGGATGATTAAAAAATTGAATCCAGGAAGCAAGAATTGAGAAGAGGTCCTAAATATTAGAAGAACGAAAATAGTATTTCGACTAACTCGAGAGCTTGGCCCAATCGAGTTCTCTATTGAAGATGAACTCTGGACATCATTTCTGACAACACTGCAATAATATGAATGGTGTTATGTCTACGAAAGATGTTCCCAGAAAAAAAGCTGGTGCGAAAAACGCGGAAGAGGCAGTGCAGACGGGATCTTTGAAGAACACCAAAACGGTCGTGTAGGATGCAAGGATCGGTAGAAAGGACCCAAAACACCTAAGCGGCCGATGAAAGACGAATGGCAGCCGCGTTGAAGGCCCATGGGTGCCGCGCGCTAGCCGTGCGGTTCAGGGTGGTCCGGCAACTTTCCGCCGCAGGAATGTAACAACGTAACAGAAATCGTCCCCCTGGTCTAACCCCGTTCCTTTTGCTTTTTGCGCGCGCGCACGAGACTGCTGTCTCGCTCTATCTCCTTCCCTCTATCACTCTCTCTCTCTTTCTCTGATCTCGGTGCGGCCGTTTTCTTCTCATTGTTATTATTATCGATATTATTTTTGGACGGCTGCAGCCTCGTTGGAAGGTGGAGTCGCCCGTATACCGGATAGCAGAGAGCGGAAAGGAGGGCGACCCAGGACGAGGGGGGCCCAGGAGGGGGCGTAAAGGGGGCCCAGCAAGAGAGAGGGATACGTGCGTGTATCGCCATGCATCATCCTTCGTTCGGTCGAGAAAGCAAAGGCCACCGCGGGGTGCGTTACCTTAGCTGCTTTGCCTATGGGCGCCTAAGAGCTCCGCAGTCTCCTCGGCCGAATACTTTCTGAATCCATCCGGGCAATTTGTACTGAACTAGGCAGAAGATACTCGGTTGCAGCAAGCTCGAATAATTTTCGGATTTTTTCTTCGGGAAATCATTGCATTGTTTTTGGCGTCGACTCGTGTACACCGGATCGTCGCGAAGAGTCACGCGAGTACGAAATTGTTCAACACCGTTTATATTTATGTGGGCCGACGGAATCGAGAGCACCGGCGGCGCGGCGCACTCGTGTTATACTTTGTTGGCCCAGGAAGCAACGCGGTTCTCTGTCAAACAATCCACAATCCGTGTCTCTGAGGAACGGAGCCGCGATCATTCTTACGAACGAATGCGAGCTTGTCACGGGATCGCTCGTGGGGAATGGAAAAACGTGTCAGGAAGAAGGATACTTCGGGTATCGATATAAAGTTTTCTAATATACAAGCAACCCGTAAGGTTGTTGCAATAAATACGCCTCCCGTCGTTGAACGCTCGCTCGCTCGCGACGACGACGACTGCTTGCAAGTGCGGTACGTGCTCGTGCATCGCTGATAGGAACGATCGAAATAGTGGAGACAATTAGGAATTCGAACGAACCCGAACGTGCCCGATGTGTCAATTAGAATGACAACGACCAGGCTCTCTCGGCTCTATGTCCTGGCACTGTAATTTCGCGGTCAGTTATGTCGGGAAGGATTAGAAAGCGCGTAAACCAACGTTTCGACATGTCCGTTACCCAATAATTAACTACGGATCCTGCCATTTAGATGCGGTCGCGGTAGATGCAAATTTTATAATGGAGAAATCGGGTGTTTTCTGTGACCGATCGCTAAAAGAAGTTTGTGCTCGGATAATTGACCGGGAATTAGCATAGTTTCGTCGTCGCGACAAATAATCAATGCGATTAACTCCGATACATTCGTAGTAGATGCAAATTGTACAATACAGAAACTAGCAAGTTTCGTAGCGATCATGTTCTTAGGGTGATCGATCGATCATTAAAATACGTAAAAATCAATCTCTATCAACCCTTGTGTCAATAACCGGGTACCTGTTCTTTTTAAATCTTCTTTAATGTTTTTGCCGAGAAATATAAATATATGCGTGGAAAATCTGATGCTTCCTTACCGAATAAAATAGCCACCGACCAGAAACGGGCCCTAGGAATTCATGAAAAAATTGCGCGAACGATTGCATCGACATAATTGAACGATTCGACAGATGCAACATGGAGGCGAGTGCAGCCGGCCGGTCATCCATAGACGGTATGGCATCGTCAGAAAATGAATTCAATTAAGAGTACAAAGAACATCGTCAGAAGCGGTGGCAATAAATCGCGGGGAAGAGGCTCGTAGAAGGGCTGGATAGTGGAAGACAGGCCCTCTCGGCGATCCTCGGGAACGTTTTACACGAGTTCCTTCCGGCTGCGCGCGCGGTCACACACCATCGTGTTCCAGGTTATCGAAACCGTGCGAGCCTATACTTGGAATACAGGAATATAATGCCGGGGCCGACTATAGGGGGTTTGCGAGCTCGCAGCGTGGTACCATCGGAGCACGGGTAATGAGACGGCCCCCGACCAAGAGGAGTTGATATGCCCAAGCGCTGCTGCTGCCTCTATAGTCGTCGTCTATAGTCCTCTCTACAGTCGTCGACCCCCTCCCCTTTTACCATAGACCGAGGAGAGAGAGTATGCCCTATACGTCGACCGCCTAACAAACCCGGCGATCCTCTCGCTTATCGATGCCCGCAACCAGGGACTCTCTTAAGGGCCTCTGTAATTGCGCCTCCGACAACAGCCAAGAAATTATGCAATTGCGTGGAACTGCCCCGCGATATTTACTGCCGGACAAAATTACGCGCGAAACACGACTACCTCGTTGGGCCCCTTTTCGACCGTTTTTGACGAAGGATCACACCTGGACTTGGACCTCCTCTTGGGCAGAGTGTCCTCAACTTTTCCACCAGTTTCACCGAAAAGCAGATCTTTCATCTCAGCACGCCGATTTTTCAGTCACAGCGAAACAACGATTGATACATGTATCAATTAACAGGGAATGAAAGGAATGCGAAATATCGAATCTAAAGAATGTTAGAACAGAATAAAAACAGAGTTTCCTGCACATACATGTTCTACAAGGCTACAAGGGAACGATCGGAATGAAGTTATTCATCGATTCAGAATGTCAATTCATTTCCACTTGCCGACATCTTGAAAATGTCTCAACTATTTCCCGATCAATGAACGATTTAATCGATCGTTAAATCAATGGGCTGTGTCAAGACCGGATTAAGATATTCTCAGATTTCCTGCATCTGACTTCGATTTAAAATCTAATCGAGCTGTTGGACCAGATTTTTATATCACCGTACGGGAATTTATATTCGTAGAAAACACGGTGAACTTTTTTAATTAGATCCGCGCACGGATCAAGATCTACCGGCGGCGTATGCGGTTATTTACGCGTGAAACAAAGTTGCATCGCTCGATCTTAATCGGTAGCACTTACTTCAAACAAATATGTAGTTGTTCGCGGAGTGAAGCATTTTGGTGAAATCTTACGCTCCCGACGACTATTACTATTCAAATTTAACAAGCATGAAATTAATGCGGTGCGTATAGCACGAAATACTGTTCCCCCGATATTAACATACGTTCGTGAAACATTCAGACCATGTATAACGCGCGTGTAATTCAATTTTCTTCTCCGCTAACGATTAAGCAACCCCAGGACGCGCAGGCGCGGAAGTAATCCGTAGGACGAGCATTAACCATTACCGGAAATGCTCCAAATTTTTGCAATATCGATAAAGATCGAAATTGATATCGATATTTATTTCATCACTGCGAATTTTTATTTTGCATAAAGATCCACGATTACGCGTATCAAAATTCCCGAACCTCGAGACAATTTGACCAAACATGTTTTCATTTGATCAGCAAAAAAGTTTGATACCGTTGAATCTCTGCTGTTTAAACTGCCAATACGCGAACGGCCCGAATTGCAATTAAATTGCAGGTTTGAGTGGCACCCTTTGCGAATCGCAGGCGGACAGTCGGAGGGCTTGAAAAAATCCGCGAAACCTGTTATGCGGTCGTGCACCGAGAGAGAAGCCGATCGGTGGAGCCGTGCAAGAAAAAAGAAACAAAAAGTCGGCGAGCGTCTCGCGCGCGTCGCTCGCGAAACCAAGAGGCGTCGACGGAATGCAAAAGTCGTCCGTGGAAGCACCGTTGGACCGTTAGCGGCGCTAATTCGCTTGGGCATCGCCCGGTGAAATTCAACCGAACAACATTCCCCGCTTGTAAATCACGCAACCGTCCGGGGCTTTCCGTGACCGAGCGGCGTATTTTCTCGAAACTCGCATTTTTTTACACGGCCGTTAGCGAATTTTCATAAATTATCCCGGCGATAACGTGGCTCTCCGCTCTGCCCGAAATGGAGGCGGGGGGATTCGCGTAACACCGGAGAGCTAACGGAAATGAAAATCATGCTGACGAACAAGAAAACGCGATTTCGGGTTCGTGTGTAAGTGGAGCGTGCCGCGAAACTGTTCGCGCGCTTCGTCTTCATAAATATTTGATCATCGACAGCTGCTTCCCGCTCCCCAACCGTAAGTCATGTTAAGAGAAGCTTCTCGAGATGTTCTGTCGAGGAAAGCTGCCTTGGATCTGTAGATTTTTCAAAAAATTCGAAAGGCTCGATGGAGAACGCGCGAATAAAATTCGATTTACGAATTCGTCTCTATTTTAATGCCACCTCTCGGTCCGTAGAAAGCTCGGGTCGAGATACCGCGATCATTAAACAGCGTGCGCGCGCGGTTGAATTAAATTATCGGTAATCTGTGGATCGATCGTTGCGGCCGATCGGTGGCTCGAAATCGGCGAACGTGACCTCGCACGTGAGACGTGGTCTGGCCGTTGCAGTGGGTCTCATGCTGATATTGCGATCGATCACGAAGGTCCTTCGAGGGGTGCAAGAGAAAAGAAATTAATGTCGGTGTCTCTTTGTAGAGAGAGCGTTCCTCTGCGTATGGATCATAAGACGATCGGTGGATCGCGAGGGAAACCGCACTTTCCTGTGATCTATCTTACTAGCCACCCAAATTGCCCCGAGGTCGAGAGAGCGAGATCTGATGGATCGCGATAGTTTAAGACAGCACGCGACGAGGATCGTCTCTGAACAACTCGCTATTATGATACGTCCTCGCGGTTTCGCAAAACTGGCAAATTCATCCTCGATCAATTACCGTCCCTATAGCTCGTGTTCGATCCGCTACTTACAGTATAGTTCGATCGAAGGATGTAATTGATTGCAAGTCGCTCTTTCCGAAGATCGTGTACAGAGATAATCGAGAAACGAAATGCGGAACAGCTGTATCGTTTCTGTGGCATCGGGCATATGGTGTTCCGCCGTGAAATATAAATTACACGATATAAAATGTCTGTCGCGGCGTGAGAGAGGCGAACGGATTCATTCATTACAGGTGAGACTCACCGGGCTGAGGTGTTTAATGATATGTTCGACGTGAATTATAGCAGGCATTGGGGATATTAAATATACGGGTCATTCATGCTCCCTCGAGATAATCTTTTTACGATCGTGTGTTTGTCGTTCTTGCGGTGCAATCAATGGAATTTAACGTGGTAGCTTTTGAGTATCGGACGATCATCTTGAAGCATTCCGATTCGTTCATTTAATAAATTGGCAATCGTGTGTATTTAACTTTGACTTGCATCTGGACATGCGACTTGTAATCGTCTTCATTCATCGATTATACTGTACAATAAATTTAATTTCTCTGTTTGTACACGCTATCTCCAACCCAACAAACACTCGCAACCCTTCCTACAACCCTTAATCACTTGCTCCTCTTAAACGACACACTAACATCCCACCCCGACATGACCGTCAACTATGAAAAATTAACGGCGTTAGTTCAGAACGATTTCATCCGACCCGTCCTCCCCTAAATATTCATAGGCTAAATATTCTAATTCCGCGGAGTGAGTCCCAACCCCTACATCTCCGGAAGATACTCGGAACCCTTGACTAAGAAGCCGCGACAAACGGTCGCGCGATCAGACGAAATAAATTCGTCGTATAAAGGGCGAGTATTCGTAAATAAAAGTGCGACAGGCTAATAAAGTCAGCATCGATTTTAACGAATTTAAGGGGTGGCCCGGCGTGGTCTATGGAACCGTAACACAGCTACACAGCCATTTATCCAGCCCTGTGGCCCGGCGAGCGTGCGCTGGGAGAGCAAGGTCACCTAAATCTCGCCGAGCGAAGTCGCGCACTCAATATTGTGACCGAAGGTGTAACGTATCGCGTTTTACACCTCTTCTTCGTTCCCCTCTTGTTCTCCTCTCGTTCACCATCGCTTGGAACGAGACCGTTTTCGTGGCGGTTCCAAGGCGCATCCTGATCGAGCCGCATCCGAAGCGTTGATTTGATGCACGTTTTAGATAGGCGAGGAGGCACCAGACGTGAAGATAACGAGCTGCTAATGTTAAGCTTGAAACTTACGCGCCGGAGAGTATTGAAACTTTTTCTTTCTTTTTTATACCCCCTCCATCACCCAGGAAGAGAGCCGCGCCTAGCAAGCGCCGGCCCAGGCTTTTCCTCTTTCTCTCTTCCTTTTTCCGAACTAATTATCAGCAGTCTGCGCGCTTCCGTGTCTCGTTACATCTTATCGTAGCCCGTACAACCGCCCGCGCACGCCCGTCTCCCCTCTCTTTCTCTCTCTCTCGCTTGGCCTGATCGTTGTAATATTTTATTTCTCAAAGCACCGTGGAAATTGAATACACCGTCATCACCGTAACGAAATCCTCCTCGGCCATCGTTCGAGGCCTTATGAATATACGGTTTATGAATTTCATTAGCCGATCGACGGATTTTCTTTGTCGGTTCTCTATTTTATTATACAGCGACGCTGTGGCTCTGGACTGTGGTGTGTTCGTCGAACAACCCAGTACGATCGCTCTCCTTCGTCGAGTCGTAATGGGCGTAACGAGGACCGTAGGACCGGTAGCTTAACCCCTCCTTCTCTGCTATGCCCTCGGACTGAGGATCTGGCTCGATCCTCTCGAGCTTAGATCGCTAGCGCGCAGATCTTTCCTCTCGAGGAGCTTCTGGCTTTTGATTAACCGATTGCTGCACGCCGATAAGAACAGAAATTGATTCTGCCCGTGGCAATGGGACCTCAGGGTGGGAACTGTGGCCTTGAACAATTTCTCTACCGAGGATCCACGTTCTACATCTTCGAAAATTTTGTCATTTTTTTCACGAAGGGGCGTGCTGCTCGATTTACCGATTGATGGGTTGCGATAGGACTCCAGCTTGGGACTTCAAGGTGCTAACTGTGGCCTTGGAGAGGTTCTAGTGGACCCTTTCGTAGCGAAGCGTGGCTTTGACAAATTTTAAAGCCAAAATCTAGAACCTGGTACTTTCTGAAGTCTTCTTAAACGAAGAACACGAGTCCATCTCTTTCTCAAGTCTTCTTTTGCTAGTTCTTCAGCGGAGGGGAAAGATCGTGCTGTATTTAGTGTTACGCTGTCCATTCTTATGTTAAGATAGAACAATAAAATACGTAGCTACACGGACAGAAAAAAATGAACACGCGTTAGAGGCGGGATTTAACGACTTGGAACTATCTTTACGTTCGCGAGAACCGATGCCAGACTCTAGAAGCACCGAATCTCTGATTAGGAACTGATATGTATGTGGCGTCGTAAAATACAAGGTGCACTGCGATTGCTCCAGAATCGCGGATACTTGGCTATCGATCAATACTGACAGACGCATTCCAGTTTCTGGGCTCTTTACATTATCCGCGACGTGTCTAGCATTCGCGTAACCACTGCAAGTCTGAATGACAAACAGGAATTAGGAATTCAAACAATTTTCAAAAAATTTCAATCAACGTCCACTAATATGCTAAGCTACGTTTACGCAATTCTAGTTCACGTCTAATCTAGGAAACCAACTTGGAATATTAAAGAATTGCTGCGAAGAATTTATAGAGATCGTTCCGAACTGACGAAACACCAGTAACGGGATGCAAAAATCGCTTCCGGGTACGCGTCGGGACGTTCGTCGAGACAACTCGTCCATCAGCGAGGGGTTAAGTACATGTGCGCGTAGTGGGTCGGTTATTTTGCAGATTTAGTGGGCACACAAGGGTCGGCGCGTGCTGATAATGCTGCCTCAGCCCCCGGCCCTCGAACTCGCCGGGGAAAACAGGTCGTAGCCCTCCCGGGGAAGTGATTTTTCCAAATTCCGCGGCAAATTAGTCCCTAACCTCCCAGCAGTTAATACTTCGACCCTTGTAGCGTTTACAACATAATCTCGATCGAACAACCAAACTCGACTGCCATCTCACATACGATCGACTTGCTTCTTTAACAACAGAAATTGAGTGTATATCGACTGTCTCAAAATCAATTGTTGTTTCAAATCGTTGAAACAACATTACGGGCCACCAAGATGATTGATACGAGATCCGCAATACATAATCTGTCCGCGGCGATCCGCTCCGTGACGCTAGACAGCGTACGCCCGACCCACGCATCCTCTATTTCCGATAATTAGTATATTTAATCGAGCCAGCGGACTATGAGAAGTTGGGAGCGTGCATCGCTCATTTTCCGGTGGTAGTCTCGCCAGCGCTCGTTTCCCTTGTTTATTTTCGTCGGCGCGAGAGGGTTTACATAAAAATTTCAAACGCAATCCTCAGTTGCGCGCCGCGTAAAGCGCCGCGCACCGAAGTTCGCGCGGAGGTACAATTATGCAAAAATCGAGTGTATTCCCCGTCAGATTAAGGGGTAGGTTTAACCACACCTGCTCGCGGAGCCAGACATACGATTAAATCCATGGGCATGGATAATGAGATGCGTGTTCGACTTTAAGTGGTGCAGCCACGAGTGAGGAACCTCCCGACAACCGGTCCCTCTTCTACTAGAGGCTAAGCTTCTCCGCGCTCCACTCCCCGCTGCTTGTTGATCTCGTGCTCGCGCGATCAAAGCCGAGCAAACGCGGAGAGGGAAAACCACCGCGAAAATATGCTCGCCGACGATCGATCTGGTCACGAAATTTCGTCCGCATTAGGGCCGAGCGCGACCTTAATGGCCTGTTATTTCCGTTTAACGCTAAGTACGCCGCGAACGATATACAAGCGGCGACGCTTCTTTAAAGCACGCTATAGCGACCCCATGCGCCTGACTTCTAACCCCCGTGTGAGGAGGTCACTACCCAAAGGAGCTGTTGTTCTGTTTATTTATTCATCCTGGCGTGTTTAACCCCTTCGCTCGGCAGACGTTACGTAAACGCAGGCCTCCGTCTTCCGTCTCATTTTGTTTATGGACAGTTATCTATAATAAGATTTTCATTCGGCATCAGTAGATATATGAAATTGATGTAACAAGAATGTTTTCATTTTCAGAATTCTATTGTACTCTACATTTACAAGCCTGAACAAATAAATATTTAACACTCGTGGGGAGGATAAAAAGAATCAGGAAAAATCAACTCGTGTGCGGTTTCGATCAAGGAAATATGGGTCCGTACGATTATTCGTTCTTTGCGCGATTCACGAAGAAACCCAGAGAAATCCGAAGGACGCGAGTAGTTGAAACTTAACGACGGGCATCGACGAAAAAAGAAGAGCAGCAGTCTCGGGTAGCGTTGCGGTCGACGTCTGCGGTCGAGGAGCCGGGGTCCTGCGGCCCCCATGGCCCTATGGCCAACGGAGAAAGGGTCGCGCGTTCCAGCAATGGAAGGGGAACGCCAGTGATGGACGGACTCCACGCCACGGGATGGCTCGGACGCGCCAATAACTTCCCGAGAACGAAAATGGCATTCGGAGCCCTTCTTCCGCTCGGTAATAACGTCATTCTAATATTCCACATATTTTCGCACTGTCGTAACTGTCTTCCCTTATATGGGCGAATGCAATAACCACATAATATCCTTTCCAAAAATCTTTCTAAACAATTCAAAGCACCCGTTCACCAAAATTTTAAGTCCTCGCGGAACATCCTATACCCATGACTCCCACTCCCCAAACTGGTCCCAACAACCTGGCATGGCGTATATCCATGGAGTAAATCCATGGGGTGGGGAGTCACAGGCCTGCCTCGTTCTGCGGTTCTAAAAAACGATTCCCATGGCTGAACTTTGCACTCTCGAGCCGAAGATAGAACGTGACCGTCCCACATCCTTGATAATTAGTGCGGCCGGTCTTAGCAGAGATCTTGGAAAAAATTGATTAATTTATCGGTGGGGTCCATTCCGCAAGGAGACAACGGTGCTCTTCGTGGTTTCCCGCGGCGACCTTGCCGCAGCAAATGATATAACTCCAATAATTTGTCCCGTCAAAAGAAGGAACGAGGTATATAATGGGGATCGTGACCCGATGTAACGCGATACGTAGCTGGTTGCAATGTTCGCCGTGTTCCCGTGTATCCTTGCGCCGATGCAGCTGCATTAGATGCACGTCCACGCGTTTCGCAACCCGGCGTCTTCCGATTGTTCCGCTGAACTTTTATACGTCGCGAAAAATTGCACAATGTCTGCGGATTTGTGGGCAGAACAATGATCCCGATCTGCTTCTGTTCGAACGCCAACAGGACGATTATTTTGGTGCTAGATCAACACTGGCGGATGTGCGAAAATTCATTATTCAGAGAAAATCACGGGGGATGAATAAATGATTAGAACTCGGCCCTGAACGTATGCTTCTTCGCGGGGATGATGCACTTTGCGGTTGTGTTACTCATCTTTTTCTTTTCACAAATTCCTTTCCTATTCCTACAAAAATAAATAAATTTCTTTCAATTTCTACGATCGATATTTTCCCGCAACGAAGAAATAAATTTTAAGGTTCCTCGTGCTGTTAAGGGATCCACTAAAATAACCATGAAACGATGGACTGTAGAGATTACACTAATTTCGAACGATTGGAAAAATTAGAAACGCGTGTTTGAAAGTTGCTACACTTGGACAGAGGCGATCGTTGTCGCGCGACAAGACATCGGCCACCACTCCGGGCCAATAAAAGAGCAAATAAAAGGTGGCTTTATTAGCATACGATTGGCACCGTCCATCTTAATGCCCCTCGGGACCTGCGGGCCCCCCTTTCCCGTTCTGCGCATCTTTGTCCCCCGTGTGCGTATCTTCCAACAATGTTTATGCCCGTGTTTCGCCGATGTATCGGGCTGTAAACGCGCACGCGCCTTCCTCCGACCGAAATCTCCAAGTCTTCCTGTCGATTTCACTTTCTTCCGGGCCGATTTACTCGATCGTCCCCAAGAAAGTGGAGTGGGTCTCTCTGCTCCAATGTTGGACCACGGGAAACATTATTAGCCTAATCGCCGACACTAGATTTTGAAACGTGGATTGTCGTAACCTCGTTAAACCAACCAATACTATTGCAATTTTGTTAAAATTCTCTCAAGCCTACATTTAGAACGTTCCTCGGAGGATTCCCAGCAAATCTTCTCAGCAGAATAAAATAACAGCGAAGCGCAGCAGAGTGCACCACGACCAACAGGAACCATATCCGACAGAAAAAGGCAATTTCAAAAATCCACATGACACGCGAAGCTCGGCACGTCCATAATTACGGGAATGTATTATGGTAATGGTTCAGCCGTCGATCGGAATCACCGCAGATAAAGAAAGAAGGAAGACAAGTAATTAGTTCCATCACAGACGTCCATCCGACGCACACCGAATCTGTTCGAGCAGGTTGCAATTGCTGTTGCAAAAAGACTTCGCCATGCGAAAATTTTACACAAAGCTCAGGAGAAGGGGTTTGGCAAATTACCAGCGTATAGTTCCGCATCGCGAGACTCCATTGTCGAGAGGCTTTCTAGAGATATTCCCCGTAAAAATCGAAAATACCGCATTTTCATGAACACTGATTAGCCATGGGTGAAAAACGATGCTCGGTTTGGTCAAGGCGTTGCAAAGGGCTCGTCGGAAACGTCCTCGGAGGAAAGCGAGCTCTCCGACGATCGAACGTATTATTATTGCTTGGGCAGTTTATCGTAATGATCGTCATTATTGTCATCGAGAGTGTTGCTAGGACGTTCCTTTACGGTAACAAGTTTAGCCGAGCCTTCAACCGAGACGAGATCGCGAAGGATCTCGAGAGAGCAGACGTTGCCCCGGGCCGCGCCATCATTATTCAATAATCGCGCGCTCCTCTTCGGTTTTAACCGGTCCTTCGGTATTGTCGGGCTTCTCCGTGCAAAATCTCACTCACAGACACATCGACCAGTACCGCAAAAATTAATCCCGCAATTATTAACCCTTTGTTAATTTTTGTTACTAACCATTCTGCATGAAATTTTCAAATTGACTGGCACGCGAGAAAACTGAATTTGCCCGCCACATGTTCGAAAACGTGGAAAATCGCGCCCGCACGCAAAGTGTTAAGCCTCGGAATTGTTGAAATAAATTGTTGAAACATCATCTGGTGAGCGCAATAAATTCCCAAAAATTAAGATTCGCGCGAGCTCGGAGGATTTGCCGGCCGCAGTCTGTTCGCTATTCTAAGTCGCATTAGGATCTCTGACCATAGTCCGACGTTTGCCCAGCCCTTGAAGTAACCGAGTAGGTGTGGGTAGCCTCTCCCAGTGTCCTTGAGTGGCTAGTTGATCTTGCGTCGGCTATACCTCGGGAAGTTTAACCGTCTTAGTGTCGTAAACCAGCGCCGAGTCAAAATGGAGAACAGTTCTCTCGCTCGAGTCTGTATTTGTCTTTCGACGACTCGGCGAGCGTGAATTCCAGAAGCTATGGCGATTGGAAACTGTTCGAGGGACAAGTCTAACTGATCACCGGAAGCTGATAAATCCGGGAAACGTCTGCCGCGAATCTGCGATTAAAATGTAGACGCGAGAGTATGATGGAGGGAAACACGGAGGAATGTCGGCGACGGTGCAATTATTTCGCAGCGTGTGCAACGAGTGTGTTTTGCGATAATGTTCCGGCGTGTGTTTTGCCGAGGCTCGTTCGGCGAGATGTCGCGGGAAAGAAGTGCGTCGGCGGAATTATTAAGCCAGATAAAAATCGATACGAAGCCGAGAAGCTTTTTACAAAACCGTTGCACCTCGAGATGTTATCCGAATACCGAGCATTATCATAATAGAAACGCTATTAGCGTCGAAGATCTACGCCAGCGATACGCGGGTCTGAAAAAGAAAAGTTGATCTACTTCATTATTTCAATCGTTATCGAATCATTTCGATTTTCCGCGAGAAACATTTATTATCGCGGATCGATTAGATAGAAGTGGATTGATTAGGTTGATGTGGTCGGTGCCTTGATATTTTTCTTGCATCACACCTCCAGGAAGAAGCGCCGATGCTAATTCACCCTCTCTTCCGCTCTGCATTCTTCATTAACCGTACACCTCACCCTCCCTTTTCTTGTTGCGATTTCCATAGTCTCGTGCGAATATAATGCAGTACGATAATTATAATCGACTATTAATTTAGGGCTACTTAGCTCGAGATCCGGCCGATTGCGACGGATCGTCGCGTACGCTAGCTCTGAGACTGTTTCAGGGAGATAATTGTTAATGAAACTGGACAGTTATGGCTCCTTTCTTTCCTAACAGTGATTAATCTCGGTCCATAAAGCGGTGTTCAACAAGCCCGAGCTCTATTCTTAGAGGAAATCGCTGTTTGCTGACTAGTTGTCGGAGAAATTCTATGGGGGGTGACGGTGACCTTGCGTTCAGGAATATAAAATGGCTGTACGAGCTCCTCATCTTCGCTATTCCACTCTTGTTAACAGAATATTGATATTTTCTGGTTTCTTGAATTTTATAATCTCTCGAGTCGTGTCTGAATCCATGCCGTTACGAAGGAATCAGCTATGCTGATAGAGTTCTCCTTTCCTGTCGGTACTATGACCACAAAGAACAATGTTCTACTCAACTCCGCTTTCTTGCAATTTCCATAAACATCCGCAACATGGTGATTACGCATCAGGCATATATGCTTACAGCAGTTACTCCCATTAAATCATCCTTACATATAATGTTGCATGAAGAAGTCCTCATTACACCGATAAAATCAGGAAACGAGAAAATGGCGTATGTATCTCAATTTCGAGAACAATGGACTCCGCATAGACTGGCATGAAATTGTAAACCTGAACTGACGTGCTGAACGCCACTGATAAAAATTTGAAATTCTATGCAACTTCAATTGATCAAATACTGTGTCTGTAATTTTCACGAACTTCTTGATTCATTAATATTGAACATCACATTACTCAAACATATCTACGCGTTACGACGCCGTCTAAAACTGCAGACCAGCTGCAACGTAACAAAAGAAGTTCCGGTATCTCCGAGGATTGGAAGAAAACGTTCGGCCTGCACAAACCAGCGCCGTTTAATAATTGCATGAATTATGGACAAAATTCTATCCCACGAATTCCGGCGTTCCGTTTTCGGTGCATCCTCGAACAGAGTCGGGGAATTCGAAAAATAGAGAATTCTATGGTGTTTATTTTTACGGGGCCTCTGGCGGCGGAGGATCTTCACGAGGTAGTCTCGCGATCCACGGCTATTCCTCCACCTAGGATGAAGAAGAGCCACTGTCGGCAGTTTGTCCTGTCTTCCGCCACG
This sequence comes from Lasioglossum figueresi, assembly GCA_028455805.1. Lineage (NCBI taxonomy): Eukaryota > Metazoa > Arthropoda > Insecta > Hymenoptera > Halictidae > Lasioglossum > Lasioglossum figueresi. The sequence continues at coordinate 10,256,953 of CM052200.1, read as the reverse complement.
CACTCTTTATTACCCAGTTCTCGCGGCCAGCACCCGCGCGATCCTCTACAAGTTCAACACATTTAGGGGGTTATCGTATTATGTCGAGTCACGAACTCGTTATAGCACGGCAAGACGGATCGGCGCTATAAAACCACTTGGTTTCAGTTTAACCAAAGGGTGCGCGATATAACTGGTTTACATTTCGCCGCCTTTCTCGCGGTCTGCCCCCCCCCCCCTCTTTTCTCTCCCACACCGTCCCTTGTTAACTCTCTTCTACACGGTTTCTGCCGCCACGATGATGTTGCACGGCGAATTTTTTTACGGGAAATCACGGCGAAGCGAGTCTCTGGGAGGCCAGATACGATCAACATTGCCGGGGGGTCCACGAAGTCGGGAGGGTACCCGAAGTTGCTGAACATAGAGCCTGCGAGAACTTGCTGGTTCGAATTATTTCGAAGAATAAAATCAGGAGAACCGACGACGAATTAATTTTCAGAGAACTTTGCGGCTTTGTATAATGATGATATAGAAAGTCTAACTAGACGAAAGAAAGAAATGCCCCTGAACTCCTTTAAAGGCTGGTCGGGCCAAAAGCCGAAGATTCGCAAGAAGAACATTACGTTGCCAGTTAATACGAAAATAATGGAGCCGAGTGGGCAGTCGTTCAGAGAAAGCTGATCACACGTTGCGCCAACATATTTCGCCTCTATAATCAATCGAAAAAGGTGCATCGCTCTCGGTGCATCGAGAGTCGCGCGTTTAAAAACAAGTGCACGTACACAAACAGAGACGCGCACGCACGCACACCGATGTACAGTCCCGAACAACTATGTAACAACCTCTCCTGCCGATGCATTAGCATACCATGGTCTCCAACGACGAGCATTACGGTCCCCGACATTAAGCATCGGCGGAATCGAATGGTACATTGAATGAAGAAAGTACGAGGTCGGAATGAAAGCGACGGGGGCAATTTTCGGGGCGGAAGAGGGGAAGGAAGAGAGAGAGAAAGAGAGCCAACCAGCGCGCGGCAAGTTCCTTCTTGAAACCGGCACTTTCGTTTCACGCAAATTTCAGAGTTTCGCGAGAGCAAATTGCGGGGGGCTGTCGAGGTTCGGAGCGGAACGCGGCGATAGGCGGCGTGCGGATTTTCGAAGCGGCTCTTTCCGCCGCGAGGAGGAACGCCATCGAGAGATCGATCCTAACCAGTTGTGATACGCGTGCTCGTTATCACGGTAACGATATCGACGCCGACGACGCGGGGCGACAGAGAGGAAGATGCACGAACGCGTGCGCGAATGAAAAACTCGCGGACGCGGGAGAAACTGCAACGTGTTGTTCCGCGCGCGGCTGAGGAACTGCATTGGCTGAATTCGGGGCCGATAACTATGATACTGCATAGTCATGGTAGAAACGACAGAACAATTTTCGAAAAAGTCACAACAGCTTGTCTAAAACTTCAGATCGGACCGAAAGGGAAAATTCAAGTACGAGTGTCAAGGTCAGGGATGTTGTCCATCGACGCTCAAGCGACCACATCGGAAGGAGCATTATGTAGAGAAACGTTCAGGAAACCGCAATTCTTGTGCTTGGAGTGTTGGCCGATGGAGAAAATCGTGAAGAGGAGTCCAGTAGCGGCAAGGCGACCATCATACGAGATTGATCGAGATTGTTATCTCGATCGGTAGAGCAGCGATCGACGAAGGCTGTGGTTTGATCGTCGGCCGACGGGAAACGTCCGCGGGTAGGCTGTGTATCTCTCTAGCGCGTGTAATCGCGCAACGAGGAGAACACCGAGACGCAATTACGGAAATTGAACGAGGCCTGATGCGAGGTTAATCAATAAGTGGCGACTCGTTGAGGGAATGTCACGATCCGTCAGAAGGGATTTCGTTATTCACCTTCGGGCACCACTGGTTTCCCTCTTTTCCAATCGAGAGACTGTTCGCTCTCTACACACGACCGAGAGGAAATTGTTACTTGGGCTGGAGGATGCCGCTAGGTGTTTTTCAAGTCTTGTAGGGAACGCAGCGTAGAGATTGTCTACTACTAGACAAAGACGTGTTTCGGAACGGAGACCACCCAGTTCCATGCGTAGCAATATTCGCTATGGGAACCGGGGCTTCAAATAGGCTCGTTATCGTTAAAAATTTACAAATTTTAAATTATAAGGTACTTTGGTTCCCATATTGGTTGTGTATCGAGGCTAGACATTAGAATTTCTTCTGTACTCGTCGATGGAGTAAATCTACCTCGTAATATTTCAACGATTCGTTTAACACTCCTTATCTTCATTGTTCAAATGAATTATTACTTAAATTCAACACGCCTGCGCCTCCTTCACAAAATGTATTCAAACTGTCGTGAAGTCTTTCTTACGTGTTGAGTATACCGAAAAGCACAGAAAAATATTTGATTGAATTTGAATTTGAATATGCTCGTTACAAATTATTTCTCAGACATGGCAAAGTAAAAATTGGAAGCAAAGGAACTCGTGAGTGTTGCACGAAGTTACAAGTTTCAAGAACAGGGATCGATAATGTAGCAATTTTCAAGGCTCGACGAGGATCCGGCGAGCGTCAAACGGCGAATAGTATGCGCCGATTATCTTCAGGTTCGCGGACGCTTCCGGTACACGTTCTGTACGCGCATGTGACCAACGGCACACGCTTCCGACTGCACTCCGTCAGGATGCCGACGTAAATCCTTCGGTGGGCGGGGCGTGGACGCGTTTGCGTTCATGCCGACCAAGAATAGCCCGTGCAAAGTGTATCGGAGCCACCTCCGATTACGATCGGGCTGATATCATCCTCCAACGATGCGATCTTCCCGGAAACTTATTGGCAGAAACAGGACACTTCGGCCAACGCGAAATTCAATATCCCTTCTGTCCCTCGCTTCTGCATTCTCCAGACTCCCACATTGTTATTCACTGGGTCCCTTGCGATGGAACAGCTTATGTGGACACTGAACACTCACTATTTTAATTAAGCTTCCCATCAAAGAGATCCGTCCTACAGTTCTAGGTTTCACCGATTCTTCCCCAATGACACCAATCCTCAAAGACGAAGACCTCGAAAATCCTCGATGACGCTCGGCCAAATTGTCGTAGGCGATCAAGAACGTGTCGTGGGGTAGCTCCAGCATGGCGGGATCGTGCGGAATGTATGCACCGAATTTGTCAGCGTAATAAAAATCGACGAGCAGCGAGATCTAACCCGAGATAAAACAGGATTTAGGGTGGCGGCGCGTGATCGTGGTCGAAGAAAGAGACGACTTTCGGAGGAGAGACGAGATATCGACGACGGATTCAGCTCGACTGGCCAGCAGGCACCGGCGAAACCCGGAAGAGACCAACGAGAGGGCCCATGGAGTTTCGGTGGCTGGGCCCGAAAGAAGGTAAAAATAACAGTTATGTTCATTGTCGCGCCGCCCCGACCCGGACGTTTTATGACTGTTCGTTCGCCCCGGTAAAAAAAAAGGAATAACGGTACCGACCGACTCGCCACGCTTTACGGACGCTATACAAGTCCTGTTTATTGGATTTCGGTAACGCCGAAGACCGTATCAGCACGCCTAACCGAGGGCTTAGCACCCGGGGATAGCCGATGGACTACTCCGAAGGCAAAAGTGTCCCGTGTATTCGACGACGGACGTGACTGCGCGACCGTTTGCCAGTTTTATTGCCGACCCAGGCAAATTACGACGCTATTCTACACCTTGGCCCTTTTTCCGCGTTTTATCCTGCCCTTCCTCTGCCCCAACTCGCCTAATAGACCTCGAGTCAAGGCAGAATGTTTTAAATTTTCGTTAGGCTTTATGGCCCTCGTAAACGATGGTCTAAAAAATATTCGTATCGTTTGGTTCGATTGCTTCATGGCGTCATCGAGTCTTCGAGGTCTGATTTACGTTAGAGGTGTGCTTAAAAAAATGTCTTTAACTGCAATAGTCGAGTAAATTTTTTAAATTAATTTTCCTGTTCAGCTTCGACAATGATAGTTAACATTTTTCCTGAAATTATTCTGAGTGCTTTGATACACTGTCTCTCGGTATTAACGATATACCAGGTGCACAGATAAATTTAGGGGATGAATTTCATTGTAAAGCTGAAGCATCTAATAAAAATTGTTCGCGCAATTTAAAGGCAGAGAATGAAGCGTGGACATTATTTGTAATCGTAAAGCGTGTAACATTTTCTGCGTCGGGTCAATATTTCAACGTAATTGGACTACATCGGCCAGTTCGAAAGTAGGTCGAACGCAGGGTAATGAAGGTTGCAGAATTGTAAATTAAGTGGACATTTTTCGCCAGCTTCCAGAGAGGGTTACAAGGCCGTAAAATCGTCGACCCTCTATACTATCATTCCGGGTGTGACTGTACTCGCATTAATGCCAGATTAACCCCTTGACAACGACCATCCCCCTGGCTCTCGTAGGAACAGCATATTTTTTTCGACTTGTACCGCACGGTATCTTCATTTTTTAAGGTAACAGTTGTTTTATATGGTCAACCTGCCATCTAATCTTCCACCTAATAAGCATAATATAGAGGATCGAGTCGAAGTAATAGCTAATGGCTGTACCAGTTTAATTACGTGTATGTTAACATATCGCTTTCTAATAAATTGAACTACTCGGCTAACTGGACTTTTTTGCTCCCCGGTGTCCGACAATGGTGGAAGTTACAGGTAGGCGACCGCCACAGGGTGTCTCGTAGTTTCTATTTCTAGCCTGAACCAAGTGAAAAAATTTATTTTCGAATGATGGTAGAGCCTTAAAGAACCCAAAAGAGTCTACAGGCACAGATCAAAAATTTAGGATCGTGACCCTTACTTTTTCCTTCGCAATTGCGACCAATGACAAATTTAAGAAAGTATTATTCACACATTCGCTGGTAAACTAATTCTTCCAATGTTGAAAGAATATTCGTTTTTAAAAGGTGTACGAATACTTTGTACACTCGCTGTAGCCATTCCTCGTGTTCGACAGGGTTCGGTGCTTGTCGATTATGAGACGGCGAGTACGTAATTAATCATGGAGGATCGTCCTAAGCCGGCCGAACCAGTCGAGAAGTTTAACCAGATCGCCGTGAACGAGGCGCTCGTCTCCGGAAACGAGATTTCCTTCGGCAGCGGGGTTCGATCTATATTATAAAAGTAAATACGTCGGCTAAGGTCGGCGCGCTCGGAGAGTATGTGTGTGTCTGTGCTCCGGTATAAAGCTCGCGGTGTGCAATATATAATATGCGGTCAGACGCGAGACTACTTTTAACCGCGGCCGTAAATCAACAACCGACCGACTGCGTGTGCATTCCTAGAGAAAACCTGCCCCGGGTAGAAAAATAGCCGCGGCCGCGGCCGCACTCGAGAGATCTCGCCGCTTCTAATGAACGCTCCGGCCTCTCTTGGCTTCGGCTGCTCTCTCGGTTCGCAAAACGAGAAACCACGACCGATTATATTCCTGTACAGGCCGACTCTCCGACTTCCGTCAACGTTTCGTCTGTACACGATCGCTCGTTTGATCGCCGGGAGATCTCGAAACGATCGACAGTCGAGAGCTGACTAGTGGAACGAGAAAGAGAAAACTCTTTTTCTCGAGTAAGACCAGAAACGACCATTATGGAGATATTTTGAAAAGCCGACCCACCGATGTTCTGGGAACAACGATGTCGAAGAGGAGGGGCTAAGGTAATTCGCGCGAAAAATTGGTTCCGGAAAAAATGTCCCTCCCAGGATTATTTAATCGATCATTGAAATAAAGCTTCCGCTTCCTATTTCAATAATATCAGTCGTCGGACTGATTCGTGCAACCAATTCTAGTTGAGTGTAAATGTATTTTCGAGCGAGTTCTAAGCGGTTCGTCCATTTTCCACGGAAACCACGTTAACCGGCAACAATCTAACGAGAAGAAAGATTTTATTCGAAACCAGAGTGGTGTAAGGGCCCTGAGAACGACTTCGAGGGTCTCTGAAGCGACCCGAGCCTTGGGCTACAGTCCAATTAACCCACATATATCCCCCCACTGCCGAGGAAAATGAAATCGAACAGGTTTGATCGATTCATTCTGCGATTTGCGTCGCGAGTCGCTTCTCGAGGCGAACTTCCACAATCGAAGGTTGTCCGACTGGAGTAATCAATATCTTCGACGAACCCGTAGACAGAAAGGGATTGGATAGGAGATAATATTGGAATTAGGAAAGATTTTAAAATCAAAGAAATAGAACCTCTAGTTGCAATGTCTCAAAAACAGATTCTGGGGGAATGCTGTGGGGGAAGGCGGGTTAAAATTTTTTTTTTTAGAAGACAGGACGGGGTACCTTGCACAATTCAAATAAAATTAAAGAAAGTAAGAAAATCGCCGAAGCTAACAGAAGAGAGAAGGGGTGCAGCGATAGGGGGATCGGATACGAGTCGCGTTAAAAATCGCAGCCAGGGGCGACGTTTGTCACGTTGGCCGTAAATTTCTGGCGCTAATGGTGCACAACAAACGCTTGTCCGTAGCTGGTCTCGTAATGTCCGTTCACGCCGGCCTAATATCGTAGCTGGCGTTTAATAAATACGTCGGTCGGGTAATACGTCATAACTTTTCCACGCGTCGCGAACTCGTGCACGCGCGCGACAACACCGACAGAAAGAGAGAAGACCGAGAGAAGAGAGGAAGAGAGAGACTGAAAGAGAGGAGAGATCGAGCACCTAGCCGGAGCGCACACGAGCGGACACGAGCGGACGAGTGTATTAAACGCGCGGCGGGCACGCACGTACCCCGATGTATCACGTTGATATTCGTCGAACGGTTACCAAGCGTAATGTCACTGAGTTATATGGTTCTTAACCGAGACTCTTAATCGCTGGATAATGTTGTCGATTCCTTTCTCTCTCTTTCTCTCTTCCGTTTCCATCGCAGCTCCACCCCCTCTATAGACGCCGTGGGTGCACGCAGTGCCAGTACACGCATACCGATAAAACGAACGCGTAGTCGCGGGCGCACGTGACGAATGCGTAATTCCGCCACGGACGAATGATCGTCGTACGTTTTTAGTGGCACAAAAAGGACGCCAAGATTAGAACTCGCACCCGCCGCCCCGCCCCGCTTCCCTCCCACATCCCCGCACCCTGTTGTCCGGCGCCATACAAGCCGCATGGAAATTATTCAGCGAGCATGTGAGTGCAGTGTCGATGCCGTTGCGTGATTCACGCATCTGGAATCCGATGGCGCTTCCAGAAAATTAATTAAATCTTGCCGTGCCGCCGACCGATTTCGCAAGTCTTTCTGGCCTACTTGTTAAGGCTAGGGGTATGCGTCAGTCCTGTTGCGGAAATTCTGTTTCAGTCCACTGGTCGTAACAAATCATCGATACCACGATCGCTGTCAAGTTCATAATTATTTCCACTTTCAATCATTTTTGAAGATCTTCTTTTCGAGTTTGGACTATTCGAAACTGCCCCACCGAGTTGTTTCAGCGAAACGGGAGTATAAACTGATAGCTACTAATCGTCACTTACAATAGCCTTCTCGGACCGATAACATTAGGAGAGACTTGAATGTTCTACACGACTCTTATCTCGAAAAATAGGCTACAACTTACAAGGGAACACAAGTCAGACAAGTCACACAAGTCGACTTTGATAAAAGACAGCTTCCAAAGCTGTTTAGCCAACGAGATATCCCTTAGAAAAATATTCGACACGTGCGTCCCTTTTTATTAGCGTTCGTTCACATCGAAGAAGCATAAACATCCTCCGAAAAGAAAAGAATTGAAATTGTAACGTTTGCGACGTCGTAATAATTTTAATAGATTGTAACGAGACATTTAGTAGGACAGAAAAACTTCAGAAGAAAGGATGAACGATCCCCAAGCTAACAACTCCAAGCAGCAGACTCGATGTTACTCGACTCTACATCAAGAATTTTAACTTTTCGGTGTATTGTCTGACCCAGTGTCTTTGTCTTGGCACCGACCATAGCCTATCGAGTAGAATGCTGTGTCCTGTGTAGCAGCGAGTCATTCTTTTTCTGTGTTAGCTACCGTAGACCGCAGAGGACGTTCCGGCAACGCTTCCGCGGGCATTCATCGCGGATGATGGACGACAAACGAGACGTCGAGCGGCTCTCTCTATTAACGCTCGAACAACAAGCGATTAATATGGCCGGCGGGTAATAACGGTTTGTGTGTACGCGGCCCGCGGTCCCACTCTCTGTTGGTTGGTCGGCTGTTGGTCGGGCCCTCTTAAAAGTTCTCGGATAGAATCGTACATCATCGACGCGTACGACGTCGAAAGAGGCGTCGTGAAATTAAGAAATTTTCGTTCCGCGGCGAACCGAGGCTGGTTCGCTAGCTAGCTGTATGTATAAGAGCGAAGATAGCTAGGCTCTCTCTGGCACATTGCGAGAGCTCCGCGCGAGAGCAACGACGATCGAGCGATTATTTTAAAAGGTCAAGAGGTTTCTGGTGGATGAGTTATGCCCGTCGTCCTTTCCCACCCGCGTCGGCGGTCAATAGCCACGAAATAAATGGGTACGCAAAACGTTTCGATTCAGTTCTCGCATGAAACGGTGACTTATGCGCGCGGCGATCCAACGACCTGCGTGAAATCGACCAAACGAAGGAAAAGGAACCGCGACCGCGCTAGAGAAAACATAAGTGCCGATCCATGTGGATCCCGCTCGATATCCTCGAAAGCCAAAATCATAATTTATTCGAAAATATGAGAAAAAAATTGAAGATGATTAAAATTGTACTTCGTCGAGTGTACAGCCTCGTAGTAAATCCTAATTTTGTGTTTTTCGCAGAAAATCATCGACGACGGAGAAGTAACTTGTCGCAGTTATGAAAGGAATGACACTGCAAGGGGTTAATTACTCGTGGTTGCGAAACCTCATTGGCCAACAGCCTCCTAGGCCCCCATGCCTGAACTAACCAGGTAGATCGTTGCTCCCCACCTAATACCCGCCCTCCGAAGCCAGCAGATGATCCGAATGACGAGCGGCTAGCCCCTCCGCAAGGTTGAAAGTGTGGCTCTCGTGACTCGGAATCTGTTGAACGGCCTTGTACTCGAAGGAGGCAGTTTCTTCGGCGCGCAAGACGGTCGTCGCCGGTTTTTCAAGCTGTTACAGCAGAGCTCCGTTACGCTCGTATGTTCTTCGACGTTATTACATCTGCCCCGCCCCTTCCGCGGGCAGCGCATTATACGTATTCGCGTACGGGCGTAATAATCTCGCCGGCAGATAAACAAATAAACGAGCACGGATCGACGAGAACGTGTGCTGGCCGCCTCTGTGCCACGCGTCCTGATCAATCCGTCTTTCTCTCTGTTCCCTCTCCGTTTTAGCGTGGCGATAAAGTGTATCGGTGTCACTGGCAATTAGCCGGCCGCTCGATATTCATAACGTTTTTACCGAATCGCTGGAACCTGACCGGAATGAAGAAGAAAGCGGTCGGAGGAGGCGGTGGTGGTAGCTCGGCCGAGCATTGTGTGTCAGTGAGAGAGCATTGTGGCAGTGCCTGGTCGCAGTCAGTGGTGGCAGGTGCTGTACGTAATGGCCGGCCCCCGTCCAGCCAGACACACAGTGTGCGTTGTGGGCAGGTTCGCCAAAAGAGAGGCAAAAAGAACAGGGGAAAGAAGCGGGCCGTGTTGCGCGCGGTTGAGTTACGAACGTCCGTGTCTATTTGCAGTGGCAACGGCGGCTGATTACATCGTCGCGTATTAATTGAATACGGGCCACGGCTACGCGCGTCGCGCAGATGGCGCCAGAACGTGGCAAAGAACTCTTTCTCACTCTCTCGCTCTCTCTTCGTCGAAGAGAACGATGATGATGCGAAGAAACGGATCGAATATTCTCTCTCGGACTCTCATCTTCTTCTCTCTTTCGGTAGGTCGGTTCCCGGCAGCAGCGTACTCCCTTTCTCCAAGGGGTCTGGTTGATGGAAACGGTGCGATACGGCCGGCGATCATCGATTTCAACGAGTTCCACGTAGAACGACGAGGCATCGCGTCGAATCCCTAAGTAACGCCGCGATGGAAGATCGATGGAACGAAGAAACGTTTAGCCAACGCGATGGAAATTGTTTGGTTTTATCGTGGGAGCTGCTGACGAGCCCGTGGACACACGTCTCCTGATGAATGTTTAATGGCCGGCTAATTAAACGTCCTCCCTTTGACTTATTCAACCGATGCCCTTCGATATAGAACCTTTTTCATTCTCCTCCATCGGTTCTCTCTCTCTCTCTCTCTCTCTCGTTCATCCTCGTTCTTTTTCGTTTTACTCGAGACCGGCCTCCGGATTCCCGGCGTGCTGTACCCAGAGCTACATCTTCATCTCCCGAGCGCTTCTCTCGCCGGAGAGGGAGAGAGGTGGAGATAGAAAGAGAGCATTCCCGCAAAAACGTGAGCAGGAACACTTTTCGATTCAATTATTTTGCCTTGTATCCCATCGTTGCTCACGGGCACGGGCGTACGTATCCTTTGTCTGCCGGTGTACTCGTTCCGATCGTCGAGCACCTAAACACGTTCTTCGTGCCTACGAAGCGCGGCCGGCTCTCCGAAGTATGCATTATCTCAGCCCGGAGCAGCGAAGAAAAGGCAGTCCGCCGTATAGAAGCCGCGCACAAAACCGGAGCCTGCAACTCTCCACGAAATCTCCGCCATGATCGCGAGTGTCCACGCGAATGCCAGTTTTCGGCCATTCTTGCGTGCAGCCACTCTAATTGGCTAAACTCCCGCCAGGCCTCCTCGCACAAGATCACTGCATCGGGTGGACCTGTACAATTTATTAGGCATTCACGATGATATTTGACTAAATGTGTTTTCGTCTTCTCACTGTTCAAGTCAATTTCAGAAAATTCCTACGACCCCTCTAAGAACATGGTTACTTGCTTATTGGTTAGTCCAGAATGGTTTCTTCTTTTCCTGGGAGAACGCGAGCGTTCGGGAGCACTAATCGTCTCGTCTCGCAGCGATCGAAGGCAGGGGCCACTCGGAAACAATCTCAGAAACAGCGGGGTAATTGATAAATTGCCGCTAACGACAATGGTACGCGGCGAGAGGATTAATCCTGGCCGCGAGGGCGATAACTCCTCCCGCATGAAATTTGCAAAACACCGAGATAGCGTAGCCGGGCCGGTGTCGGTGTGCAAAGGCGAGCCAGCCAGCGCACCGCGCTCGTACATGCGAACAGCTCGTCCATCAAATTGAGAACCCTGCTAGGCAGGCAGCCGGTAGGCTGCCGGCTGAACGTGCGATCAGCGCGTCGTCTATACTTTGCTAGCTTGCTCGCCTCGCTTCACCTCGCTTCTACTCGCTAGTCGTGTCGGCTAAGCTCCGCGCGCGCGTTACGCGCCGCTCACGTTTCAGAAGCTTCTTTTTCCTCTTTACAGCTCGTAGGCACGAATAAACCGTCCTGCCTATTGTTTCGTCGGACGACATCCAACGCGCTCGATAGAGACGAGAGAGACCACCGTCGCTCGACGAAACGCTCCTTGCCTACCACTGAGATACACGTGTCCTCTCCTCGCGCGATCCTACCACGAGATACCCGACGCGCTAATATCACCTCGTTCATCTTGTAATCGTTCCCCGAGCTTCGTCGGCCGCCCTGTCCTGCCGGCAACTCTTCCGTCGGCTATCCTCTAACCGCGAGATTTATCGCCTCGGCTGCTCTCGGAGCATTCGATATTTTACGCCGAACCTGCCCACCTTCGAACCGATCGGTACGTATGCACTGCCTCATAATAGTGATAACACCGAGTTCACTTCAAATATTGTGCAATTTAGTAAACTTCTTCCATCGATTTCGCCTGTACAATTTTACTATTTGAAAAATGAAATTTGTGAAAGATCCGTCCATTCTCGACGGTCTACGTCAGACTCCTCGCTTAATCATGATCACTGTACCGGCGAGATTTATGCGGCCCGCGGTGGAGATTTAAATAAAAATTCATACCCCGATCGTCTGTCGTGCATCATAATTATTTCATTCAGTCGAGAGTCGCAAACAGTTACATACTCGCAGTAATTGAGAGACCGATGGTCGATGAAAGCTTCATATTTAATCGGCTCGTTTGCTTTATCGCGGGCGAGTTTAAATAATGGCCGACAGCTTGATCGCTTATCGTGAAGATTGTTGCGTTTAATTTTGATACGTTGTCGGAGAACCCGCCCGGTCGATAGTTGCTCTATAAATTTTTAATACTTAATTGGCTCTTTGTGAAATAGACGCGAATTATTCAATTTGATTTTCTCGAGACCGTTCCGCACCTGCCGTTCTATACAATTTCAAAGTGCGTAATCGGCGCGGTTGCTTTTCCGCGTAATGGAATATAAAATCGAAATGGTCGCTTCCTATTTTTCGTGGCAATTTAAAGAATGGCAGACGATCCTTCCCGGTGGGCAACCGGCGCTGAAGCATCTCCATGTGTTACGGTAAGTGATCCAAGTAATGTTTAGCAGTAACCAGCCGTAGATCCTATCGAATGCGAGATGCAATTATTTTGCACATGTAAAACGGCCGGTTAACACTGGCTCTCTCGGCCGTTTGCCAATCGCGTGAAATAATATTACGCGTGTTTACGGGTGGCGGGGCTCCGGAGTTGTCGGCAGAAAAAACGTGAGACAGGATGTAAGTGATTCCGCCGATCAGAAATTACGCTTTCATGGCAGCGGATCACCGTCGACCGTGATAAGCACCTTTAAGGATCCTCGCGTTATAATGCGTTCAACGTGGAAAAATCGCCCGACGATACGTCGGTTTCACGGTGAAATTATGCGGCGAGACTTCGTACAAATTACCCCCCCCGGACTCGATATAATTTAATCAATGTTCACAATTAATTTTAATCGCGCCGCATTCTCTCCTTCTATGACGACAACCCTCTTTTTTTGTTCGCGACAATGACCAACAGCGCGCCACAATCAATCAAAAATCGATTGACAGACGGCCTAATGTATGCGGGAATCGGTGTCGGCAACAATAATTATCGACAAACAAGGATTTTACGGCAATTTGCATTTAATGGGCTTCTTATAAAGGCGAAAAGTTACGACACTGCTTCTGATTTCTATTTCTGCGTGCTAAAGGAAGACTTCGAATTCAATCGTACGGTGGAGAATAGATTTATTATTCCATCGGCAGTTGATTAATTTGTCGGTTTGATTGCCACACGTGATTGCTTCGTTAACTTTTCTAGATACCGAGTTAGATTTACTCAAACCTATTAAGATACACGGTGAGTACTCTATTAACTTTTTCAGGTTCCACAAGTTTCAATGAAGTTTGATTTACGCAAATAGGTTGCGACGACGATTACCTCAAGATGGATAAAGAATTGTGGTATTTTAAAAACGTCCCAAAAAAATTTTAAATCGAATGATCCAATATTAAAAAAGTTGTCTTTTTAAGAGTGTTCAAATATTAGTAGGAGGACATCGCTGTACATATTTTATTATCCAAAAAATTTTGCAGAGTCTCAAGTGACACCCGGTAGTCAGCCAAGCGCTAAATTCCCATCATCTCTCGAAAACAGGTATAAAATGGGGGCATGAACGATCCCACCCGGACATTGTCGACAATGCGGAGAATCGAGTGTCAAGGATGTAGTAAATCGGTGATGGAGAATACGGAAGAGGATTCGGCGAGGATTTGATAGATCGGAGGCGTTCGAGCGTGAGTGGTCTCCAGGATGGAAACGTGAAGGGTCAGGTAATTCCGAGGGCACCGAATGTTTTTCGAGCGGGCAGTACGCAGGAGCGGCAGGCGTGGAGAAGGGAAAAGGGCGTAGTAAGTCATACGGAGAGGCTCGTACGTCATCCTCCATCCGGGCCAACGGAGCAACACATGGAAAGGGTCTGCGGAGCGCCTCCATGCACGATGAACGCACCTACCAAGTTGGGTCGCTTCTTTAGGTCGCCGTTCTGCTTGTGTTCGTTCACCAACATCGTTCCACAAGGCTCGTCGGTTGGCTCGCACACCTCTGCGAACAGCAGAGGCCGAGCCACTTCGTCACGGACGTGCAACACGCACGCCTATGTTCGACGCGACTCCGCCACGATCCGATCTTTTCAATTTTCCGATTGTAAATTACCGGCTTAATCGTTCGACTGTCGCAAATCGCGCTTCTCCTGTTCAGTGCCCGAAAGTGCTTGTCGATCACACGGTAACGTAACAATATTGTAGTCAGGACAATATGCAGTTTTTCCGAACGTTCCTCTAAGACTCTAAGCCGATGAGAATCGAACGACTACATGGAGTGTATGTAGTTACCTTCTACACCTGGCTCCTGCGATGGAAAGAGACACATTATCGCAGAAGACTTTCGTCAGTTCAACGTTCGAAAATCATGTTCAATTTCACGTCCAACAGTCTCTCGATCGATGCAGAGTTCAATTATTCCTCCACATTCGAACTTTGGCCAAGCACGTCTTTACTATGACTGTTCTTCAAGCTCTGCAGCTCGGTCAGAGGATCAATTGATTATTTAGGGGGCTAACTGACATAGTGAATTATTGCCTGGATATTTTCGCTGGATTTTTGCGAAGGCCCCGTGACAGTCAAACGGTTAAATGGTTCGTGAAAACGTCCCCGATGCAGGTCGGACGACCAACCCAAGCCGGAAACGGGGCCTAAGAGGGGGCATCAAGATGGAAAGTGCACTCGGCCATGTTCGTCAGCCATTGAGGTACACACCGGCGCACACCTTGCGACGCGTTTATTCGTCGCACCGGTTGTGATCGATAAACAGCTTTTTCTCGGTTTTCTTGCAGAGAACAAGAGGGAAACCGATGAACAATGGGCGGGGGAGGCGAAACGGGGCGAGCACACTGTCGCAATAACTCACGGGGACAATCCCAGCGAACAGTTGCCGGTAATTAGAAGCTCGCGTGAAACGGACCCGTAAAAACAGCCGCCGGCCCATACATGATTTGTACAATGAACTTGTGTTCCTGTTCCAGGGACGAGACGACTCCTACCGCACACGAAGAGGGATCCTTGGTCGATGTACGGCGAGATAGATACAGTGGCCGACAAAAATACGGGACTACCGTTCATCTTTCGCGTTCTTCACTTGCAACACTAAATTGCGTCGAGTTCAAACTATTCTTTATTTTATTAACACTGAACCTGCCAAAGTAACGGCTGCCTTTAAAAAATTACAACACTGAGTTTACTTTTACCGTCCTTGATTTTCATTGTAACAGATGTTTGAACAAGGAAATTAATTATTCAAAATGAGCACAGACAGAATATTGTAAATTTTTTTTACACAAAGTTATGCAAGTTTAAAGACTTTGAAAATAGAGTTCAGAGACGTGAAAGTAGAGGACTCACTCTGTAGAACAGGCACAGGTAGAATATTTTACGACTTTCTTGCAGGAAGTGAGGGAAGATCAAAGATTAGACGATGGAGGATTTTTCAGAATTTAGTGATCGTTCGATTCTGAAGGAAGGATCGCGCAAAAACCGCGAAGGATGGACAGGTCTCTTATTTTTGCGAACCACTGTACGTGCTCTGTATTACCGACGAGCCCTCGGCAAGCCGAGCGACGATAGCGAGCGTCGAGGCACATAACAGGGAGGGGTAAACGAGCCGAGCCACGATTTCGTCGTCGTAAACGTCAACGTTACGGTTACAGCGTTGTTCCTAGCTGGTTTATATTGAACGAGGTTGCTCCCCGAGGTACGTAACACCTACTGGCAACCGTCGTATCGTCGAGTAGCACCATACTCGAGACTCCCAGACCTCCGGTGCGAGCTGGAAAGAGACGAAGAGAGAACCCAGAGAGAAACGGAGAGAGAAAGACAGAGAAACAGGAGGGAGAGACCACGTGGCTTTTACGCGGGAACCTCGTCGGCTTCGCCACCGAGAGAGTTCAAGGTTTGTTAGCTCTATCCTTTCGTACCCAGCGACGGGGATAGACCAGCCGGCCAATAAAGATCGCCCGTAACGATGCGATATCGACGCGCGTAAATCAAAAAAGGAACACGACAACACACGCGCCGCGGTCGTTAACATTCCGACACGTACTCCGCATTTTTCTAATCAGTTTGGGTAGCTCGACACACGCGGAAAGTGTTCGTCACCCACTGACCTTGGATAATCGATTCACCACTCCGTTGTTCCACAGTCATTTTCACCCAGTTATACTCTTTTCCCAACTTTATGTAGATGGAATTATGTTTATCCTCGCCGTGGCCGGACAAATGAATTTTCTACTCATTTTTTTGTGGAGAAGTTTCGCTCGCTGGAACTCGTCCTGTCACGGTACTCGGTTCAACGAACGTGTCGCTGCACTCATTATCCCGGCCACAGTCACGCGACGCTTATGTGAACTCGTGGCAAGACTCGACCCGGCATCAAAACAGAAGAGATAACGTGTGGTCGGACATCACACGCCGTTACTCAATTGCCATCTTTTCGGGAAACGAGATTCAAGGCTTTGGGATAATGATATAGCGTGGCCATTGCGAAAGGGGCTGAATGGAAGATCTTTGTATCACTCCAACTTTCAAGGAAGAATTTCATTAAAATTGACCTCGCTTGTGATCTTTCTTAGAAACAAGAAATTAGAACAATTCAGAATTTGTTACAAACCGAATGTAAACGTTCGTTGCTTCTTTATCGATAGCCTAACAGAGACATGCTTGGTTCGCATGTTAAGAACGCCGTGTCAGTCTCCGGAAACTGACGATGCAAAATTGAAATGTAGGAATGGAATGTAGAAGTCGCTAAGAGCATTTACGTAGTTCCACAAAAATTTCGGTGCGCTGGATAGCTACCTGACTATTTCCGGTCGCAACGACACCGAGGTTTTTCGTTCGGGACAATGTCGGGATAACGCGGAACAAGAATTAACATTCTAAGGCAAGCCTCAGGGAAACGAGGCAGTTTCGCCGGGATAAATGAACGACGGGGCGCGCGCGGAGATAGTATTCGAAGGCTCCGTCTTCACGCCCTCTAATTACCCCATAGACGCGCGGCAGACCCTTCAATGAGGGGCCATAAATTTCCGTGGACGCGTTTGAAAACAGCCTCCGAAAGTGATACCGGCGCGACAGAGAAAAGGTTTTTGTGCAACGGGGTCGTGTGTCTCGGGAATTGCCGCGGAAACGCGTTCGATAAAAGAAACTTTTAACTAACTGGGACCCCCCCGTTCAATCATCCGTGGAACGATCGTGGCTACGGTGAGTACAAGCACCGCTCGTCGATTGCTATCTAAATAAATGTTGTCTATTCGAATAAAATCTCCGAGGGGTGCGGTATATCTGCGAAGCGATTCATTAAGGCAGAAACGATAGCCGTTCGGTTTACTTCATTACCGTGACATTAACGGGCCGAGACGTTTACATCTGAAATCGGTGGCGATACCGACGCGTCCGCGGCCAATCATAAATCACGGTGAACTTCAACCGGCGCGTTCTCCCTTTGATGTTTATCAACGGCAATGATACAAATGCATTCCGCGTAATCAGGTTCCTTCGACGAACACCGAGACTCCTGAGTACGCGGGCAGGCGTGCGCGGGCGCGCGCGTGCTCTCGACCCGTTTAATGTGTCCCGAGATCGTGTTCCTGTAACGCCGATCCGCCAATAAAACCGAGTTAATGATACCGTGTCTATCGGTCGTTGATTTGTGCGCGATTTGGGCGGCGTAATCGCCACCGCGATCACTTATTGCACACTCAGGACAGACGTTTACGCAAATACCGTCGCAGGTTTCGTAAATCATGCCGCGCGTACACCGCGGACACTGCATCGCGTGCCGTCGCACGTTCGATACCAACATTTATCGCATTCGCAACGACCGCTAGAAGAAAAAAAAAGCAACGGCATGCCGATCTACAGGGGCGACGATTACGCTCACAATCGCCGCGAAATTAATGCCGCGAATTCATTAGATCTCTCGCTGTGGGACGGTTGTTAGCAAGTGGCGCCGATTTTTTAAAGCTTCAACCATTCTTTTCCGAGACCGAGCAAGGAGCATGTATGTTGAAATGGATGTGAAGAATGTGCCAGGTTGTTGCAGGTGAACAAACTGCAACGTTGCAGTAAATAAATTGATTCGATTCAGTGAATCAAATTATTGTCCCGCGAAAATTGATATACGATGATATATGATTATCAATTCAACCAGAGTTGTTAAAGTCTTCAATGTTAAGCCCATATTTACCGTTAACGGAGAACAGGTTAAAAAGTGACACAGTTTCGAGGAAATCGTGAATGAAATGTCCCAAAACACCTCATTATGGCCCCAAATTATTACCCATTGCACTCGACTGTCGGCAATCGTAAATTTAGTCAGCAGAATGCGCCTTTCGAGAGTACACGGGAAGATGAATTGCACAAGATCTAAAAGTAGCGTTCCATAAAACCCGTGCCGCTTAAATTTTCCGCTAAATCTAGAGCACCTACTCCCGTAAATGATTAAAGTGTCGCAGCAGAAAACGCGGATAGATCAGCAATTCTTGCGGGGGTTGTGACAGAAAGCTTGGCGAATCATCGATCGGGATTATTGCGCGAAAAGGGTGAGCGAGCCGCGCGATTCACCGAGGCGCGAGAACGATGAACTTTTTCTGGCGTGGCCGGCGTCGTAAATCGTTGTTTATCATCTGTCCCGAGCTCGTGTTTTTACGCGGGACACGACGCGACGCGACGCGCCAGCGACACTGTCTCGACGGATTGGTTCTCCGCGTGCCGTGACGATAAAGCCGAATTATTTATTATAGCGAGCGAATGCCGGCAGACACGTTGATGGCTCTATATTTACCCGCAGACTTGAATCTATGATGAAATAATCCATAATCCTGTATCAATAAATTTTCCTACGCGCGTGTATCGCGCGCTTGTGCTAGCAGAGGCGAACTGCTACGAGAAAGAGAGAGAGTGAGGGAAAAAGAGAAATAGAGAAAGACCGCGTATCTCGAGAAATGAGTCAACGACTTTCGATCCGCGAAGCGCATAGAACCTGTTCGCCGAGTAGCAATGCCGATCAATAATCTCGACATTACGCGGCATCTTCGACAAGGCTCATAATCGGCCGGTTATGTCTTTGGTTTCCGTCGCGCGTGGCGTCCGCGAGAAAACGCGCGAAAGATCTCTTTCCCCGGCTCCGAATCCATTGACTGCGAATCCGTTTCAGTTGCTGAATGGAACTCCGAAGAGGTCTCCTCGTTTCCCGAGAGGAAGAGAGAGCAGCAAGTTCAAACAAGAGGACCACGCCTACCGAATATTAAAAATTCTACGGGCGGGCTGAGAGCGGGCGCGGAGAGAGTTCACCGAAGGTTCGTTCAATAAAATCCCGTTTCTTCTCTCGGAATAAGCACGCGCCTACGTCACGAGGGCTCGTAAAATAATCCCTACACCTTTTGTATGCATAAAGAGAGAGGCCTCTCGCGTGGTCCAGCCGGAAGAAAAAAAATAGGCGGACCTTATAAACCGGACCGTAGGGCGCGAGGAGGAGGCTAGAGAAAGAGGAGAATCTGAAGGAGACCGAGCGAAGCGGGTCAAGAGGGGACGTGAAAAAAGGATCGAAAGAGAAAGGGAGAGAGAGAGAGAGAGAGAGCTAACTAAGACGAACAGCCTAAGACCCAGCTGAGAGCAGCCGGGGGAGGAGAAGCGATCCCCGAAAGCGAGACAGAGCTCGAGAGAGGCCCTCGGTGATTATATATCTGCCTACGACTAAGCGAGAAACTGCTAGGCCACCTATAGAGCGACAAAGACACCGATAGAAACAGCTGACTACCGGAATTCGGGGTTCCGGAGGGGTGAGTACCACGAGGAAGCCACTTGAACCCCAATTGGACGAGGGCTTCCCCATTATACTCGACGTACCCAACGATTTTACACGCACTTGACTCCATTCTACCTATCCACCAGACGTAACTTTATCGCGCGCTGCAAGACCGATTTTCCACGATCTGACGCTTCCTACCTATGGGAAATGCTCTCTGCGATCGAGCTATTTACCATCGTCACTAGCGAAAAAACATCGACTTTGCTCCATTATGAACAGAGCACCATGTCCTTCGTGTTCAACTGCGCAACAGCACAGGTACAACACCGCATGAATATGTAATTAACGATAAATCCCCAATTATTCCTACCACATATGACGTACGCGGAGGTTTAGCCTGTTAACCGGGAATGACGGGTTTACACTTGCATGTCGGTCGAACATCCTTTTCGTTCTTTAAACTTTGAACATTTGTTAATGTATTAATTAGAGTCTTACGTACTGGTTTTTTAATGAAAAATAAACATTGTCATCGCGATATACAGGAGCCGCGTAGACATCTATTTCTTTTCGTTTTCACTATATTGAATTTGAGCTACTCATTTTTAGCTACGTATAAATTACGATTTATTTACATTAAATAGCACAAAATTCTTGTTATGTTAATTACGCTTGTCTTCTGGTGTGTCTTTGTAAACGTTCATAATTCGGTAGACGTTCAAATCAAATGCTTACAATATGGGACTATGAATAACACATAAAAGTGTAAAACAAGAACGAATGAATATTAACCTAGAATCTTTTCTCGTACAACTACTTCTAAGCAAGCTTTAGACTTTCTTCATTTTTATCATGACTCAACAAATCATTCTACAGTATTTTAGCATCTACATCGATGATAATTCCGTTGACATTTCGTGTACGTTAATTTTACGCTTCTAAAAGAAATTTACGTTTCCACGGATTTTCACATTCCTCGGCCGGTTAAAAGACCAAAGATCGGACGAACATCTCGAAGAATTTCTTTCAGATTTTTCTGGGTTCTAAAATAGATGTTTTCTTTCTGGCGAGAAGACGAATCACGGGGGCCGGTATTAATGACAACTCAAGGCGTCACTTTGCGCGTCGCTTTCACGCGGATTAGTTATTGCCAACCCCCGGCGTTCGTGCACGCGGTGCATTGATTCGCGCAGAAGGCTCCGGAATATTTTTAGTCTGCCGAAGACTATAAATCCGTTATCTCGAGTCCGGCTCGTGACGGATATGTCGTATTTCAATCGGCGCACAAATAGACCCCCGTTGAAAAAGTCCTCTACGAGCGGTGATCGGGATAACGCGACAACGTCGACCTTACATTTGACGATTGTATACAACCGTGTCTTTCATTTTTCAGAGTTGGGACCGAACGGAAGAAATGATTTGTTTCGATTCGTCCGCTCGGAGAGGCGTGTCGAGATCGATCTTCGAGCGTGTTTACTGCTTTGGGAAAAATTGTTCCCGGCGATCGGGAAAACGCGTGGGCGAAGCTATACTACCGATCGCGAGGCGCGTGTACGTCTGTTTCACGTTAATCGAGCCGGTGACCGTGAAACAGCGGAACACGATTTCGCGGAGTACAGGCACACAGGGCGAGGAGAGTGTAAGCCCGATGCACCACGCCTTTCCCGACCACGTGGCCTTGCAACCACGGTGTATGCCTCGCTCCCCTAAGCTCTCCTGTCGCTTCTATATTTCATCACGGCTGTTATGATAATCGTCGGCGCGACGGAGAGAGCCACGGGCCGAGCGGGATAAAGCGATCTTATGAATGTAAACTCACCTGCTATAGCCATCCAGGGGTAGAAGGTATGGCTGGCGTTGGGTTGCTGATGTAGTTGCGTGGCAACCGGTTGGGTCGCGGACGAGTTCAAACTGCAGGTGTTCCAGGACGTCGTGAGGGACCTCGAGGAACTGTTGTTACCAGGACTCGATGCCGGGTCACCGCCGACCAGGCCACCGTAGCTACCAACCCTCGTGCCCTCCGGAGTACACGCGGAAGGGCGCACCACCGAATTGCTCTGACTATTGGCACCGGAGGTCGCCGACTGCCAGACGTCCTTGGCGGCCGCGGCTGCCATCACGGCCGCGTAGCCATTCTGATGAGCTGCTGCCTGGTCCTGCTGTTTGCAATCCTTGGTCGCCGTGGTCGAGTACGAGGACGTGGTGTGCCCGGTCGCCTCGGGGGTTGTCGAGTACAATTTGCAGGCCGTCGCGACGCTCGCGTCGTACGGCGAGTCCTGGGGTGGCCTCGTGTTGGTGCCGCCGCCAGGATGTATACCCAGCGAGGACGAGGTGTGATGATGATGCTGCGTGGACGCGTACGGTGACATGCCCAGGCCAAGCGGGAAACTTCGGTAGGCCGCGGCCGTGGCTGGATCGTGGTGTTGACTCGCTGCCCCTGTCTGATGGTGGTGGCTCCCGTAGAAGCCACCCGTCTGCTCGAAATATGAGTTCATTATCCCGGGTATCTTGAATCACTTGCACTGAAACACCGGCACTCGAGAGAACAACCGGAGACGGCTGAACGGGCTGAAGCAACCACCTCCGTAGAGAACTGTCCGTTGCTTCGGGGTGTTTTGTTTTTCGGGTTTCGAAACACGCGGCTAGTCGAACGATACTAGTCCGTGCTCGGGACCCCGATGTATCTCGGATTCGAGTAGAGTCCGGTTCACCGGTCGGTTATGATGTAGATGTTCGATCTATCGTTTGCGGTTCCTGGTTCGGCCGGGTTCGCGCCAAAAAGGCGAGACGTGAACGCCCGCGGGCTGTGTACCGATGGCACGCTGTTTGACGCAGACGGCGACAGGTGACAGCGTTGACGAGGGACGAGCAAACGGGCATTAAACCGCCTTTTAAGAGGTCATAAAAGTCATTGAGTAGGTAGGTAGGTAGGTCGGTAGGTATAGAGGCGGCGTCGGCGGCTTGCACCCACAGTGTCAATGTCAGTAGGCCGTGGGATTGTAATTCAGAATGGGACTCATGACAGCGGCGGGGGCTGACTTTTATGGGTTTGTTATGGATACGGCCACCGGCGAGAAGCGTGAACCGGCGTCGGTTGTCGGCTCTAGATGGTGGAAAACAGGCGATGATCGTTAAACTGTTACGACGCAATAAACCGGGGTAATAAGACGGGCTATAAAACTGCCTGGTGTGGGTCTCTCTACCGCGTGCGCGCCCGTCGACGGTTCGGTCGGCCGGCACGCGACGATCTCTCCCTCGCGAGCACCTCTCTCTCTCTCTTTCTCTCAGTATCCTCTTTCGAAATGCGTGCGATGATTTCGGTTCGGTCAAGGCCCGGGGCCCCGGTGCCTGGTTAATATCGGAAAAGACGGTCGATATCTTTTTTCAAATGAGGGGGCCAAAAGCAAACCGCTGACTCTGTCCGCACTGCACACTAGCACTAGTCGAAATGTGACTTCGCTGATGACTGTGAGAGGTTCAGTACGAGGCGACGTACGAAGGGGATCGTAACGAACCACGGTATGCCAGTGCGGTGGTCCACGGCACACTACCGCTTTTCTCGCGCCCCGTGTACCGCCACTCTGTACCGTCCTCTGTCTCTTGCCCGCTCGTTCGCCTAGTTTCGTCTCTCTCTATCACCATCGACCTCTCTCGCTTCCATCGTCGAACGTTCCTCTCTTTCTCTCTCTCCCGCCTATCGCAGCCCCCGTTTCTCTCCTCGTCACGCTCTCTCGCTCTTTCTCTCTTTCTCTCTGTCGCTCCCTCTCTTCGTTCCCTCGACCGCTCCTTCTCGCTCGCGCGCGCACACTCTTCCACGATGTACTACGTTCCAACGAGAAGCGCGCACCGCGCCGGGGCTTTTCCTCCTTGTCTTTCGTGCAACGTCCCCCTCTCCAACACGATAACCGACTTCTCTCGCTTGCTCCGTTGTCGTTCGCCTCCCCCTCCCCCGCACACAACGCCCCCTCCACGTTTGCTCTCTCACCCTCTCGTGCCATCTCGCTCCACCTCTCACCGGCGTGTCGCGCGTCTCCTCTCTTTCCTCCTTGTACCGTTCCCGAACAGTCGCTCTCCTTCTTTCCCTCGCTTAAACTACGGTGCGACCCCTGTCGAGGGCTCGGCCAACTCCGGCGACATGCCGCGAGATTAAATTCATACTGTGCTCGAGCCGTGAAGCGCCGTGCTGCCGTGGACGATTCTAGGTTGTGACCAGTCGCTTTCGAACAAGAATGAAAATACTGTGAGGAAAACGCAGAAGGAAATAGAAAATTCAAACGGGTAGAGAATCGAAGAAACAGGGGAAAAAGACGAAACGGAGGGAAAAAGAGTAAGACATAGAGTTACGAGGGCCAAGAGGGAGACGAGAGAGGTACGAGGCCGCGGTGATCGCGCGCGCGGCGGAGGGGAGAAGAAAACAGGGTGCCAAGGGAGGAGGTTATGCTTAAGGACCAATCAGAATTGAATTCGTCACGAGTGCCGCGCCGGCAGAGCACGAAAATTCCTACGCCATGTGAAAGTAGTTCCAAGCTGGAACGACGCCCATGACCGGCTAGGCGCCGCCCCGCGCTGCCCCCACCAGGCGGCAACGCGCGAGCAGCCGCGGATACAGACACGTCGGTCGCCGTGCGGTAGAACGAAAGCTGCACGCCACACGCGCGTCACGCAACGTTTCCTCTCTCCACTCCTCGTCCACAGTCTCTCTCCCTCTCTCTCACTTCATCTCTGTCTCTCCTTACGGCTCTCCACATTATACACGGGTCCGCTCGTGGGGATACGTGCACCGCCACCTCTGAGTTCCGCGGCGAACTAACGCTGCCAGATCCATTCAGACGTTCAAACGACCAACATCAACGAGGCACCTTGCGATTATTGTTATTGGCGAAAGCGGTCTCGCCAATCGTGCCTCGCGCCCGCGCTTGATCGACAAGCGGCCCCGGGTAAAGGAGGAGAGAACAAACCGTGCCGAGGTGCCGAGGAAAATCTCGCATTTCATCCGATATGATGACTTCGATTCAGGTCGAACCGGTCCGATGTTACGGACCGTGTCCGAAGTCGGCGGATGACGACGCGATTGCGAGCACCGGCGACAGGAATGTTATCATAAACGTCCTTTACGAGATACTTGGGCGTTTTACGAACCAATTAGACCACGGCCGTACAATTAAAACACCGTAAAAGTGGGCCTCTCGTGAGAGGCGAGCCGAGTCGGCCGAGCCGAGCCGAGCCGAGCGCCGTGGCGCGCGCCGCACCAGTATCGGGAATGTTTATTGGGATGTAAATGTCGCTGGATTATCGCCCCCGCGGTTCGCACCTCGTAAATTATTCCGTAACGAGCCAAGTAATGCCCATCATAAGCTGCTCTCAGGGGCCGGCACCGGACTATTTGCTCGTTCACTTTCGCCATTATGAATGTTTAGGATATCACCCACCTACTTCGAAGCAAACCTCGAAAAAAGGGGTTTATAAACACACCGGACCGGCCCGTCTCGCCGAACGGCGCCCGTTTATGACCAATTATTCAGACACCGTACACACTAGTCCCGCGCTGGAACTCGTCATTTGTCACTTTTTACTGCTCCACCGAGATATCGCTCTTAGTTCAAGATCGCCTTTCTCCGCTACTTTGTTGAAATTATACGTCGTTTTGCATGTTGCTATTGCGAGACGATGAAGCTACAATTTTACAAAAGACGTTTTCCGTTATTGATCACTTTATTTACTAAAATTAGTCAAATCCATTCATCTGCTACAGTGTAGCTGTCGTGTATGCACCGATTGTTTTACGCGCTCAGATCAATGGCGGCGGCTCGTCAGGACAATTGTCAAAGGGTCACGTTGATGGAGCTCTTGATGAAGAGACTTGACGCCGTTTTCGCTTTTGTAGGACTCCGACAGGTGGCACAGCCCGTTTGCTTGAAAATCATGACGGCAATAAACTCCGGTTTTATGACCACTTGAACAGAATCGTAAAAGTCAGGGCCTTTAAGCTTATAGCGTGGTAGGACGCGTGTCGAATATGGTGGGGGCGTGAAGAGAGCCACCATAACGCGAAAGAGGGGGGAAAGGGTGTTCGGGGCTGTGTGGGTAGCCAAAATGGGCCTAAATGCCCCTTTTAAAACGCCATTGAAGATAACCAGGCATCCGCTAAAAGGGGTTTATTTAATGACCACGGTTGTTCTCACAGAACCGGACACACTGCGGCTACTGACGACAGTCACCTGATGGCTTCATGATTATTACAAGTTTTTTCTTCGCTGCTGTTGCATTCCCACTCCCGTCACCTGCGTCGAGAACTCTATCCGATGCTCCTTTTGTACTTGACGGTGAAAAACAGGAACCAGTTAGATTCTAGGCCTCGATGAAACACGGATCTTCGCCCGATATAATAAACTAATAATGACCCTTTTTTCTAGATTTAACAGCAACGATAAATTTCACATTCTTTTTATGGTCACCTACATTAAGAACGAGGTAGTTCTACCAGGTACAAATGAATCAATTTTTTATGATTCTCTTACGGGCCATTTTGCTAGATATCGTTCCAACGTCAGATTTGGCGTTTTCGAAGGTGCCATCTAATCTGAAGTGGATGACGGACAATGCGCTTATGAATTTCAAATACAAGCAAAGTGGTGATCAGGTATCCGAAGATGGAGGAAGGTATTAGAGGGCGTAGCTATAGCAACCAGAGAAGATGGACACGAAAGCAAAGGGGCCGTTGCACCCGACTCGAACAAATCTGCACTCTTGCTAAACCAGCATCCATTCTTCATCGCGCCGGTGGCTTCGGCTCTCTTCTGGTCTCCTCCAGCATGGTTCAACGCACTGCTCGGACTCTCATTTTGGTTAGTCTTTCTTCCCTCCTCCAACCCTACGGTGTGGTGCCCCCCCCCCCCATCGCTTGCATCCTTCTCTTTTGCTTTCTTATAGCTCTTGCCCCTCCCCGCACAACTCTCCCCCGGGAGGCCGGGGATGAATATTCGATCATGAACGAGCGTCAGAATTTCAGATAAGCGCGATTCTCGTCGTCGTTATTCGCGCGGATCGAAACTCTGGGGGATCAACCTGTGATGTAGAACCACTCGCAGCGGTAGATGATAATGGCGCTCTAGGAGGTCTATTCTTGCAGTGAAAATAGTTCGTTCCACAATGATACGAAGACAAACTTTCGTTAAAAATCCTTGGAAAGTTGTCTTCAATGTCCACACCTTCGGTCCATCACACTGTTACAAAATTTCTTCCTTGGTTTGTATACGTTCACACATGTTTAGATTAATCTTGTGTCGCAGATGTTGAAATGGAACGTGAAATTAAACTTGTACGACCTTGGAATGGACATTTCATGCTTTAAATAAAAGGATTACAATTGGATTACATAAGGTGTACAATTTTCTTTTGCAACAAATTTCCATATCCACTGTCCAATATATTCAAATAAAATCAGGAACACTTCTCTCCGTTTAACTGTTTTCCAGACAAGAAATTCACTTGGAGCATTTCCACTCCAGAATTAATATACGAAATAAACGATCAATGCATTTTAACATGCATTAGTGCGCAGAACAGCTGATTCGCTTAGTGTGCAGATAAACAGCATATTGCAAAATTTCGACGCGCAGTTTCGTGCAGGTCGGAATCGTTTTCCAGCTGTTAACAAAAACAAGTGGACATTTGGATGTCCAATGCACGTTTCGTACATTTACGACGTTGTTGATTGTTGCAAAAAAAACGTTGGGAATGTAGTGCATATTGATCTGCAGGTCATCAGGAGTGAAGTCGAGATCCTTCGCTCCGCGAAGGACACGGAAGAAGTCCTGTTTGCCATCTGGCGGTTTCCTGCGGTATTACCTGGCCGCGAAATCAGAATCGCAGCTCTCTGCAGTTCTCGCAGCCGATATCCTGATCAGGTGAAGGATCCTTTAACCGTTCGCGCAGGGTATAGAAATATTATCTAGTATTTCTGGCGCGGATAGAAATTCTACGTTCGTATCTCCGGCTGCAGAAACGTTCGGGAAAAATGCAGCATCCGCCGTTGCCAATCCTCCTCGTGCAGCTGCACTCGTAAATTGCGAGCTGGGACGCGAATGTTCGAATAGCTGAACGAATTAATATGCGCGAGCAATTTGGCAGTCTTCGGTTTGCTAATCTTAACGATAATTCTGCACGCTATGTACCTTGCTCGGGAAATACGGAAACACTGGGTGAAAAAACAATGTCCAGAGCTCGAGGCAGAATTGTATAATACAACGCGAAGATCGCACACAGGCAACGGGTGACACCTACGAACAAGTAATTGGCGACCAATTTCTTTAAACACAAGTTGAACACTCGTTAAACTCGATGGCGTCCTACCTTACCGATTGGGAAACCTGTCCGGCGACGCACGAAATATTAAGGAGCGTTCACACGGCTCGTCTCGCCTGCTACCTACGCGACAGCGACTCGAAAATTTGTTCGAAATTGCCTGCTCGCGAAACCGTATATTAACAGCGTCGCTCGAATCGGAAATATTGCTTCGCTCGGCACGGATAAATCGGCGCCGGCTAATTGGAAGAGCCAGCTGCTCGGTTAAATACGATGCTCGCTTTAAATATTAATAACATCCTCGGCGGTGTTAAATCAACGACCGGGGCGCAGGGGTGCCATTGTCGACTTAACAAGTCCTATTATACTTGGACGAGACGCGCGACGATTTGCATAATTCCAGGAGCAATCGGAATGCCCCGCTATGAAGTAGCAATCTGAATTTTTCTCTCTGCGAGCAATCACGCCAACTTACAGTGCGGACAAGCGGCCAAAATTCGTCACATCTCTAAATTTGGTTACTAATGTACATATGATTCACAGAAAATGAAGTTGAACTATATAATCAATAAATTTAACAAGAAATTCACTATTTTTTAGAAATAATAAAAATTGATTATTAATAACAATCTCCTCCTAATATGCAGTTTCGACAAAAGAAATTTATCGTACATCGTGATATAAGTGAGTATTGAGATATGCCAGGTTTGTCCACACTGTGCAGCGATGACGAAGAAGAACATTACCTTTACCTGATCGACTCGGACTTAATAAAACTAGAGGACGAACCTCGGAATAATTGTTTGAAATGAATCGGAAACGACGCATAGAACTGAGTCGTAAGCAACGAGTAGTAAGTAATACGTAATGATAGGATACAGAGCTGCCGTGGGTAATGAAGAAAATGTGCTCGCGACGACAAAGGGGAATATAATGGCTGGTTAGAAGTAGCCGTGTGGCCGAATGAATGAGTGGCAGCTTACATGTAAACAAACAAGTATCAATGCGTCCAAATTGAAACATAAAACGAAATGAATGAGCCCATAAATACTTAGACCTAATGGTAGGGTGCGGGTAAGCTATTGCTCGAAGATCGTTACTTATGCGAACGTTGTACAAGAACGAGCTCGATACCTTTGGAAATACTGATGCGGTTTCACTTTAAACGGCCGTTTTAATCGAAATCCTAAGGCCGTTAGTTTTATCATTCCCGGGGCCGTAATGCCGGGGGATATTGAATATCGGCAATTCTCCAGCACAACATTGTCACAACTATTGCGTTACGGGAGCTAATCGAATCTGTTTGATACCGAAGCGCGCTGTAGCTTAGGAATTCTCGCTTCTTTTATTTCCGATCGTGTAATGCAATCGATGCTTGACTCCCCGGGATACCGGATAATCCGTGAAAATATACGAAGATTATAATTACTGTTTTAATCGGCCAAGCATGCTTCTCTATACACTTATTGATCACCGATCAATGAACTGCTCAATCCTTCGCCACTGAACTTTTGTTGTGAGCGGAGTATTTTCTTACAGACCCAGCAAATGGCAATCCATTGGAGCTATATTCGCACAATAGGTCCCAATTGGCCCTCGAATGAGAATCAATCCCCAATTGTGCGACGTTACTTTTCCAGATGCTGATCTCACTACGATTCGCTTTTACTTCGAAAACAAAGTTCTTCGTAATCCTCGAACAAGTCTTCATTATGCTTAAAGGCCCAGTTATTTATACTTCGCTATCTTACGACATTCGAAGAGCAGCCGATGGAGTTGAAACGCAGAAGTCTTCTGGACTAATGCATTGATTTTTCGAATACGCAAAAATGTTTACCGTTGCATTGTTACAAACGGAAAAAGTTGCTGTTGTCTATCGAAGTCACGAAAGCTGTAGCTTACAGTTATAAAAATAATTTTTATTTGACACTTACCAAAAATGCAACTGGAATCGCCTCGGCACTTGAACCTCCAAATTTGTGACCGCAATTGGGTTTGAAATTTCCGTTTTCAAGTCAAACCTACGTTCAGCTCAATACGCTTTAGTCCCAGTCTCAGGTGATGTCCATTTGCAAGTGCCATTTTGTCAACCTGGAACAAAGAAACATACATCGTATCGAAAAACTTTATAAATCAAAGCAATGGGAGTGTCTACTTTGTATAAATGCGCCTATTGAATAAGGTTCGCGAACCGAGTCCAGCATGAAATGTCGCCAGAATAATGACCGATTCAGCATCGAGTTTACAATCATTTTCTGTTTCGCGGGTACACTGATGGTCTTTGTGGTCCAGGCTATCGTGACATTAAGATTCCGAGAGGAAGGCCTGACAGATGACCAAGCTCGGTCATGCTCTCTACTGTCGTTGCGACGGACTTTGGCTCCTCTGTCGGTCCCGACTAATTTCTCTCGCTTTTTCTGGCCTGTAAAAAAAAATACCGACTGGAGAAGCACACGGAAAGTGATAGCGGCTCAACGACGGTATTGATAGTGCTCGATCGGTTTTTGTTTTTCATTGCGACTGAACTTTTTGCCGGCGATCGTCGTTACGACGCTGTAACGCGGCCCAGTTGACAATTCAACTGGCTGACTAAACTGGCCAATGACCGCGGTGCTAACCTAATCGACGGTCCAGAAGTTAACTGTTCAAAAATCCCAATTTAGAAATTCGCACACGATCTCCCGAACATATTGAATTACTTGGATAGCAAGCCCTAAGGCTTGAATTTTTTTAGTAGAAAAGGATGCTCTAGATTTTAAGTAATTCAATCCCATTTAATTTGAACAGTGAAACATAAAAATGACATTCCTTATGCCATTATACCTGTATAAATATTTTTCATTTCGCATCAATTGCGAGGAAATGTTATCCCCGCGCTTATAAATATTAAGCTTCTACAGTAAATACAGAGAGTATAGTATTCGTCTTCGTGGTAGAAAATGAATAACAAAGTAACTGTTACGAGTTCGCTGCAAAATAAATCATAAAGCGAAGAGTTGAGTTAATAAACGCGACCGAAGAGAAACGGCGAGGGAACAGTTATAAAATAACGGATAGCCCGTTATTTTCTTGCCATTTCCAAACTGTAAATCCAGTAAATGATCAAATATATCTGAGAGACTGTTTATTAGACTAACATCGCAATGAGCAATAATTCCGATGGAAATTCCGAGTTATGGTGCTATTTATTGATTTTCCTGCTCAGGAATTCTACTGAAATCGTTACTCCACTTCTAAGCTTGCTGTTCAAAAATTTTATTAAAATTCTACATACTAGAATGATCTACCCGTTAGTCGGTTAAATACGTAGCCAAGTGTTAATCTAAGCCAATTCAGCAATAAATCCGCCCAGAATTGAAAACCACCTCGATTGCAGCCTCCAGATGAATTTAGGCTTGTAACGACGCGAAGTCGAAGACTATATTCGTGTCTCCGAGCCAAGGGAAAAAGCGAAGAAGGGTTAACGGTGAAGGTATACGAAAGTTCGAGAAGTCGTTGAAGCACGGCCCGTTGGAAATAGAATCGGTTAGAACCCGATAGCTGGGAACAGAACCGCTTCCACGAGAGAGGAAGAGAGAGAGACGTTTCGAAAAGGGAGCGTTAGTGTCGCAAGATAATTTAACGCGTCCCGCGCTACACCTATGCTCCATATAACGAGAGGGAAACTTGGACAGGCCGCGAAACTTACAATCAGCGAGTCTATCGGCCGAGATTATGCGAGTTAAGTGTTACGTAACGAAAGACATCGACCGTATGTATTAATACCGCGCGAGCGCGCGCGTCGTTGAACCGTTGAGGATCGTGCCAGCAATAACAATAATGCATTTCTCCCGTGGCTTAGGCCGCGCTATATAGGCGAGCGCACGACACGGATTTGCAATTCAAACGTCTATGAGCATAATACGTATAAATCGGGGAGAGGTAGGTACTTGGGAGCCGGAGTATCTACGGACGTACAGACGGACTGTGAAAAGGCAACAGGGACCATGAGGAAAACCAGGATACAGAGCAGGAAAAGACGAGAAAAGACGTGCGCACCCGGAGTTGATACAATAAGGGGGAATCACAAAGTGAAAAGATTCGTGGGGATATTATTTTATTTCATGGGATATTTTAGTTTGATCCTCTGCGCCCTGCAGCACGTCTTTCTAAAGTTTTATTGCTGGGAGATTGTTCATAGAATTTATGGTGGAACTTAAATGCATGTGGACCACTTGAGACTATATTTTTACAGGGTCTGGACACAATACATTTTATTTTACTTTGATCTTTTGGAACCTGAAGTATGTAATCCTTGGGTTTTGTTGATGGAAGAGTATTGGAATAACCCATAATAGTATTGAAAGACTTAAATTTGTAATTAAATGTAATAAAGAGTGCAAATTCATTGTAGTACTGCATTTGGAAAGAACAAACATGTAAATTGCATTTGTTGAAAATTATGGGACATCCAGAATATCCAATCTGACAAAAAAATCTGTTCGCTGTTCGTTTGCTACTTATTCCAAGAGTTACGGTTATATAGTTCCTTACATAATGTTAACAAAACGGTAATAAGAAAAGGAATCTTCATAAACTGCAATTAGATCCTATAAATTCTGCCATTTCCTGCTTGATATGTGCACAACGCTAAGTTGTTTGCTTCCTCTACTTTATATACCATTATTAGCATTATAAAACCTACAATTACACATGTAATTGTATTGCTCGTTGTCTTTTCTGTCGTGTTTTATGATAAAGAAGCTAAAGAAGTAGACTGTTCATTTTATTTCAATTGATACTATCAGTTGGTACATTTGAATAAACTATGGGAATAATACTTAAATCATTCTTTGACTTATATTATATAACATAATATATTGGCAATTAGAAATATAATATATTCACTTGCATTTTAAATTATACATAACTACATATTTTTGCATGTGCTTTATCTTACGATGCCTCATTCTTCATACAAAGGCAGAGATACATTCATTATGATATATTTACATGCATTAAAAACTTTGCACTAATTGTAGAAATAAATCATTTATCATTATAAGTTACTTTACTAATGAAATTACTTTCTTTGTTTAATTGATAATAGAAACTATGAAGAATACATATTTAACAGGGACTTCCTTTTCACTGGTAACTACATTATAATGAATTCTTAAATTCACAGTAAATTGCTGTTTTATACTGCTATACACTGTAGCAATTATTAGATAGAGTCATTTAGTAATTTCTATTTTAGAATATCATTTAACAATGAAATCAACAACTCACCTTCGATCAATGATGCATTCATCAGTATTTAGAACATGTTATGTACCAGATAGTTCAAGTATAATCAGTTACAAGGATATATTAGTACAATTTGTTCACAGAAATAGACATTTTATCCCATTATTTCCAGATTTCAAATAAAATATTCTTCGTTTCTCCAGCAAGAAGTGATCCAAATGCGTACAGTACATGATTGTGCATATTTGATGCAATGACAAAAAAATACTTGAAAAGGTAGAAAGCACTGCAAGTGCTATAATAAATGGAAGCAATGCCATCTCTACATGAAAAACGAAATTATTTTTCGAACGACCTAATGCCTAATACATATTAAAAGCTACTTACGTATGAATCGTCTATAGAAAGTATTGTAAACGTAACAGCACGTCGCGCAGTTTATGGTCGACGCAACCTAACCTCGTCAGTCATCCTGTATAGTCGAGCAGTGGGTAATAATTCAAGCCTGAGGGAAAATGACCGTTCGGAAGACAATAAGGAAATGGCAGCGAGTGCAGTCAGCGGCTTCGAGGCACAAAGGTAAAAGAAAAGGGGGGAAAAATGAGAAGTGTCTTTATTAGAAGCGACCCATGCCGAATGCGAGCGAGTGTCTTTATTTCGGATGATCGTTTCAGGCTCCACCATAGTGATCTCTCTTCATGGTGGTCGGTTCGAAACGGGGCAAGGACTGGATTTAAAGACGTTCTAGGAAGGGGACGTGTTTGAGAGAAAAGGGGAGGACTTCGGGGTCTTTGTGGCCGAGATGCCTTCACTGACAACTCCGCCTTTAAAATAACTCCGGATCGGCTTCGTTAACTTGGTTAAGAGGAACGGTCCACGCACAAAAACCGTCCCGTCGCGGTTATCCATCGAACCGCCATTTTTTGCTACGATCTCGAGAACTATTGCACCACAAAGCGATCTCGAAATGTTTGCCAATATTTCGAGGCAAGTATATATTAAGCAATTATCCAACAATTTTCTTGAACACTAAACCTACCATCACCGGTCAAAATGACCGGTTCCAGATTTTTTATTTTACAATTATTGATATAATAAAAATAATTTCATAAGAAATGATTGATATCTTTAGTGGAGCACATATTACAATAGGAGCTTCACAAAGTCTAAATAAAATCAATCTTGTCATTTTTATAAGGGAATATGCACCAGTTACTTTTAAAGCTCGGTAGGTTTAGTGTTAAACATTTCCTAACATTTATACAGAAATACTAAGAAGTATGGTTCAACATGGCTGCCAAAAGTTATAGTTTATTCGTTGATTGTCTCTTAATATCAGTTATTATTTCTTGCCATTTTTCATGTTATTAATAATGGCGTGATGTTAAGAGTTATTTCGAATATTTAAAATATTTATGAGGGTTGAACGAAAGCAGATGAGACTAATTTACAAGATGGCGTCAAGAAATAGCAATCGCTCACCCGTTAATAATCAGTTACTATTTCTTTCGCGGCTCTATACGCTACAAAATTAATAACCGCACGATTTTGTGTCTGAAACGTTACTTATAATATTTATAACCGAGATAAAAGAAAGCTGACGAGAATTAACGCACCAACAGACGCAAGGAGAAAGCGTATTTTAAAACAGGAGTGAATTTATGGGGCAGATATACATCATAAGTAGCGGTGAAAATAATAAGGCCGCTCGCAGTTAATAAACAACGCACATATTTCAATATTTATTGCTGGTGCGAGGCATAAGTAAGAAGGATGCTCCAGTAAATGTAAATTTACTGGCTCGTTTGCCACGACTATCGAAATAAGACAAAACGAAAATGTTCAATAAACTATCAAGTTGAAAGAAAATATTCGCGTTAGTTCTGGACAAATCGCAAAGGAAGCATAATCGGCAACAAAGAAAGAGGGTGTAACCCGTAGAGGTTGTACAGAAAATACCTGCCACCCCTAACTCCGCCCCCAGAAATAGTTCCAGGCTTTCTTGTCCGGCATTCCTTTCGTCGACATCAAGGTCAAGGTTGCCTAGAACAATTTAGTACGTCGAGACTCCGAAAAAACTTGACTCGCGGACGTTTACCAGCAATCTCTAATAATATATCGAACCCGCTGGAGGACTGAATCATCTCCCTAGATACACCCGAAAACATGAAACATAACTTTCCCGAAATCGAAGCGTCGTGCGCCATTCTATCCTTAATTGAATTGTGCTGTAGTTGCGCCACCGATCGATTATTTATTGCACCTACGAAGAGCCAGTACCATGTTCAAAACAAGAAATAGGAACAAACTTCTCAAAATATTTACTGTCTGCTATAGGTATCGTTCACTCATGAATTAATCATGCTATTGTGCAATGGCGTTTATCGCACGTGTGTATTAAGATAAGGGAACTGAATAAAATGATAAGGACAACGAAGTCCGACGGATCAGGAATTCCTGAAGAGGACACACCTGGGCTTAGTTCTCTGCAATTCAATTCTTTTTGTGTAGTTAGAAGATGGGTATGATACGACCATTTGATTCCGATGTAAACGAAATTAGTAGGTTCTGAAATCTTCATCAGAAACGTGACTGTACAATGGGTCAACAATAGCGGCATCGGCGACTAATTAAAAGGAGCGGCGACGCAAAAAAATATGTGTCGCAACGGACGATTTAAAGGGGGGAGGGCGGAGGGATGAAAGAGAAAGAGAGGACGATAGAGAGGGGGGAGAGGGCTGCGCAAGTCAACCGGGCGAGACGGTACGGAGGCCGGAGAAGTGGGTGATGAATAATGGATGGTACGACGTGGCTATCTCGTGCCCGGTATAGCCTGTAGGACTTTGCCGTAATGGTCCGTAAATTGCTGAACCGTAGGGATAATGAAATCGCCGCGGTTGGCTCTGTAAACGCTTCGTTATTACGCGTTTCTGTATCCCTGTGATCGCGCGGCCAGGAGTTATCCGGTGCCCCGATATTTCTTGCGATTAGCAACGAGCAACCACCACGTTTGCGGCGCCGGGGTCTGGCCTGCGCGCTGTTGCACTTTTTAATCTAGAAGCCTTTCCCGCGCCGTTTTGGCATAATAATAAGGAAGATAACGCTCTGCCCGGTTGAAGCGAACGCGCGCGCGCGCTCGCGCCACAATCTGAAACATTTAGAGAATCTTCTTATCCATTTACCCGGGAAGAGACGAGCACAGCTCGAAGGCTCGCGTTTTATCGCGGATCCTATCCCGGTAGGAAGACGGATCATCGCGAACGCGAGTCGATAGCCCGTCTCAGCTGCGAAAAGCTTTACAAGGTTGCACACGGGGACGGGCCGTATTTCAGAAGATCGTGCACGCCGTTTTTTACCGGTTACGAGCTGCAACTGAAGTCGCCGGGAATTATGGCCGGCCTTATCTCGCGTAATTTATGCGATTTGCGAGCCTTCCGCCCTTTAAATTCCCGTCGAACAAAGTGGAAAATGATTTTTTCAAAGTTGAGACACGACGGGCCGGGAGAAGCGTCTCGGGTTGCGTGGAGGACGCGGTTAGGCTTGAATCGCGAGGTTAAACCGCGAGATATCGTATAATCATAGCCCCGACGGCCTTAAGTAAGTGCAAGCAGGTAGGTAAGCCGAAGCAAAGGTAAATAGGCGCGCCGCAATGTTTGGACAGAACTACCAGCAGGTGGCACGCCCACCTAATTTCCCTAATCTGCCATGCAAATCGGCGACATTACGAGTCCTCTTTATGCTGGTCACTGGAAATTTCATAACAGGTAAAGCTCCCAGCGGGGAAGGAAACCCGGGACCCCAGGAACGTTTCTCGTCGATCCAATAAAAGGGAAGCGGGTCCCAGGATATCGTGAACGGCTTTCTCGGTCATTGTATGCTCAATACCTAATCATTTCACTTTCCGCTATGAAGAATTTACAAGACAGCGTTGAAACTGGTTAACCAGCGTCATCATCGTCGAGTTATTCAAAATCACCGCGCAGCCTATGAAAGTGAAACGAGAGAGAGAGAGACAGAACCGAACCAGAAGTGATCTGCAAAAGAGCATCGCGACCACGACGACTCTGTGCTCGCGACGCTACGTTCCCGCAATTATTTCACGTACGGTCTACCTGTTTAATGGCTGGCCGTGATGTGCACGTTAACGGCGTTACACGGCGATCACCCTAGGCGCTAACAAGACGTGAATGACGCCGGAACGTTTTAGATCAGACGGATAACCAGCGACGTGGTAAACGAACTTCCGGTGCGTGTGTGCGAGCAACGCGATGCACGGCAAAAATACTGGATCTCTGATAACGACGCGAACACTCGAGGCGATCGATAGTTGCCTCGCTGGACTGAATGAACAACATTTACTGGGATGCTTTATTTGTTCTTCACTAATCCAAACACGGAGCCGACAATTGTGGGTTAGAATCGAGTCAACATTTTCCGGGACGGCTTTACAAAAATTATGGATCGGAGCTCTTACAAATCTAGAGGATAGATTTATACTCTTTACAAGAGTTAATGAACAACGTTCGCCGTCATTCAGACACAGGCTCGAGAATTATGAATTAAAGTTCATATCCGTGACACTCGTACGATGTTTTGTGCGTACACGGTTAAAGATGACCGTTTCCGGAGATAAGATAGTAGAAAATAAATTGTAGTGTGACGGATCTAACGAGACGTAACGATAACGCGGTTTATCGCGTTGTTCTCGACGGAAAGCCACGGAAGCTTCCATCATTTTGCAACGTACGGATACAAAAATTGACGTATGTTGAAACAACATATTTTCTCGATTCCCATTTGAATGCACACAATTGAATAGAAAAGAAGAAGTGCTGTACGACCTGAAAATTCCCTGATCCGGCCAGCTTTGTCTCCGTTTGAACGCAGATATGGGGGTGCGGGCGTATTTATTTGAAAATGCGGGTTCCGCGGGCATGCTCGGCGAATCCAACCGCGAAATGACGCAACGTGAAATTCCTGAGGAAAAATACCGAAGGAAATTCAAAGCGTTGCTCCCCGGGCCGCTCTCGGAAGAGGCTGCGCGATGCATATCGCGGCACCGTCCGGTTTAGACTTTGTAATATTACAGACGACTTCTACGGTTAACTGTACATACACGCGATCATAGAAACAATAGAGGTGAGATAGGATCGCGAAACAGAAGTGGTCGTGGATTATCGGGGTAGAAGAGGAGAGAGAGAGAGAGAAGCCCGATGGGCAATGGCTCCTAGATATCCGCCGCGTAGGCTCTCCCGGGACAGGGTCGTGCACAGGGTACACGCGGTGTACACGAGAAGTGGCGACGTGGGCTGCTGGAGCTTTTCATCAAGTGGGTTCATCGGGGCCAAGAAGGCCCTCAGGAATGCGCTTGATCCAAAGAAGTGCCGAGAGAGACCGTCGGATACCACCGAAACGCCAATGAAAGAGACGGACGACGATGCGCGCGGACAAACGGCAAAAACATGATGCCTAATACTGTCTTCCTTCCTCCTGCCCGAGACTTCCTGCTACTCGAAGCTGGAGAAACCCTATACGAGCTTCTATCCGCCTACATTCTTCAACGGTAGGACGTAATAAGTCGTCTCCACCGGAGGGGCTACGAACGGCTCCGTTTTAGGGCAACATTGTTTTAGACGAGGGGTGGCCAATCTGTGGTGCATTGTATCTTTGCGCCGACTTATCCAACCTCAACAATGAACGTAAAAAGGTAGGAAAAGGAAAAAGGATATAGTCCGGGTTATTTAATTGGCTGCGTCATGTGGTAAGCGGAGGAACTGGGTTAGAACTCCTTCATGAGCCGATATTTCATTTTAAATTATTTCTCGGTCGGCCTCGTAGAACATGTGGACCGTGAAAATCTTTTTTTCCGCGTTCGACTGTGCGCACTGTTTGAGAAATCGGTTGAATTTTCCAGTCGATCGCCCCAAGAAGAATCGTGCTCGTCCAAGCACGCAACGATTAAAAGTTCCCCGTTGCGTTTCTTCGACATCGGGGTTGGAAATGTAACCGGCATCGCTCCAGCGAGATATCAATCTATTCCGCGATCCGTAAATCGGTAGTCCATGTGCGCGCGGCAGTGAAACGTTCAGCGGTTAGACGCGGAAGATAAAAAACCGTGTGAAATTCACGCGGGCGAGATATACGGCTATCGTAAAATCGGTAACTTTATCGGAATTTCGCCGATGAGTTTATCTGAGATCGGGGAATATTTACTAGGCTTACTTTCTGCTACTTGTAAGCAAACACGGACCAGTGGCTGGCGCACAGGGGAAAACATTTATCTGATATATAACACGTTTATAAGTTCCGCGGAGACGAGAGATAGAGCGAGAGAGATACTGAGAAAGAGAGGGGCAGGCAGCACGGCATGAAACTCAAGCTGAAGTACTCGGGGCTTGATAGGCAATGAAGTGTAAGTGGATATGTTTCGTGGTCTGCTAAAACGCGATGATATCGGGGGGGGGGGGTCACTTCCAACCCCTCCACCATCTCCAGGCCGGTGAAAATAAACGGATAAATCAACAAAACGTAATCCCGGCTTAATGCCCGGCGATTATTTGCCAGGTTGCAGCCGCCGTCGCGGTT
This sequence comes from Lasioglossum figueresi, assembly GCA_028455805.1. Lineage (NCBI taxonomy): Eukaryota > Metazoa > Arthropoda > Insecta > Hymenoptera > Halictidae > Lasioglossum > Lasioglossum figueresi. The sequence goes on along the minus strand of CM052200.1, from coordinate 10,217,131 downwards.
TTCGCCAAACAGAAAGACTGTGCGGTCGCGCGCGCGCACGCGGTTTATTTTTAAAAACCGCGCCCGCCCTCGCTATAAGGATAAAGGAACGGTTTAAAAATACAATCGACAAAACGACCGCGAAACGCCGTTCGATCCGGCTCGGAGTATAAATCCGGCCGGGTAATCCTAATAAATACATTTTCGCCATTGTTCCACCCAGCGACAGCGGCGGTTACGATGTAATCAACGACGGGATAATGTTACATTACAAAATGTTAACGGCCGCGTATTGCCGGTCGCCGGCCACGATATTCGAAGCTATAGCCGCCGGCGCTGCGGATCGAAACGGCCCGAGGGGTGCCCGAGACTTCTAAAAGTACGATCCATATAAAAACGGCCGGACTTGAAGAGGAAAACACGTGTAACGGTGCAGCCTTTATTTCACCGCGCGTTATTCTTAGCGCTGCCGCTCGGTTCTACGTCGCATTGTTCCTGCAATAAAATGCGTCTGGAGATTGCATTTTTTGAACGCACTGGAAAGAAGTAGTAGTGAATACAGTCTTAAGAGTACAACACGATACTGACGTAGATGATGCAGATGTATAGAGGCATGCAGAAGCTTTAAATACTGTTGCTACGACATTTTAGAGTTTTCTTGGATTCGTGATAGCGGATAAAGAGTGTGGAGCCCGAATAAGGGCGAAATATATGAGTAAAGTACCTGAAGAGTGGCGTCAGCCAGTGTTGGCGAGCCGTGCGGGCAGAGTGCATCGCGCGATGGTTGCTAAGGTTGCAACACTGACTAGCGTGGTGCATCGCGGGCCAGCTGACACGCAAGATGGCTGCCCGTGCCAAGGGCGTGGTCGCCGCGGTGAGCCGTGCTTCTGCTGCGCTTTACGAAAACGGTTTTCAGCAAAACTCGTCGACGAGAATGGAATTCACTCCCGGGAAAAATCACCGAGTTACGACTCGCACTTCCACATCGGGCACCCGTTAGCTCACCCACGTTGTTGCGAGTTTGCACGCGACGCGTACGCCGTGCGAGCACGGCAGCCATCTTCGGGTTCTCCTACCACCGTTCGCGCACGGTCCATCTGTCGCTGGCAGCCTCCACCACGTTCTTTCCTTGCTGCCATGCCTTCGCTTGCCTGCTGCCTTGTCTTGCCTTGCCTTTCTCTTCGCCAACCTATCCTTAGTTTTGCCTATCCTCAGACCGCCTCTTCGACTTTCGGGTTACATGCAGAGAATCTCTGCTACAAACCGTCGTCGTCACAGTCTCAGAACGCCGCGCCGCGCGCAATTTAGGAAATCTTACAACCGAGACGCAGGCCAGACCACCGACACCGGCCCGCCAGACCCTCTAACGATCGATATTGTTCTGTTTTACACGCCATCCGCTATTACACAGAGCCTACATCGAGTGCTCTGCCCTCCATGCAACGCAGCTCTTCCTGCGCGATACGATAAAAATGATTATTACCCGTGTTCCTCGAGATGCGGCCTACAATGTAACCACGATTATTTTATTGGAATTGAACGATTCTCTCTGTGGTTGTTTTATGGATGGTAGAGTCGTTAAAGATGACGTTGCATCCGGTATTTAGGAGCTCTACATTCTTTCGAAGTTGGATATTGCAGGAGATTGATCCTTACTTGACGCTCTATTTATCGACAGGTTTCTTGTAGTCTTGTAGAAATCGAGGAGAAATAGCAGAGGATTATTCGATGAATTGTTGAATAGCAACCGTCGTATCATTGATGAATCAATTCTCATTATAGGAAATATAATCTAGCCAGTTCTTCCGAGATCATTATTTTAGAAATATTAAAATCGGCAGTCCGTTTCGAGTCAGACTGACTTACACAAGAGGGTGAACATCGACTCGTAACTCCAAGCGAAAGTTCACGGGTGATTGCGTTTCGGCAAACTTCTCCCGAGGTCAATCCGAAAGCGTTATTTCTACCACACGGCCGGGAAGATTCGAAATTTCGTCCCCCCATCGCGCATCATTCTCTCAACCCGCCCTTGTCGGCATTCCCCTCCGTAGCGTCCCCTGGCGTCGGCAGACGCGTCGCGCGGCGTCCCGTCACCGTCACGATACATTTCCGTGCGTGTCTTTTCGTGGAAAATCAACGACGGCGATGAAACGACAGGAAGAGGAAAGAACGACGACGGTAGGATTTCGAAAGACGATGCACGCTCTCGATGCGCGCGCTAGAAATCGTCATCGTTTTCGTCGTCGTGGTCGGGGGACGCATCTCCGTGGAAAAGAGAGCGGAAAGTGCGGAGAAAGACGAAGATGAAGTTTAAAAATATTTGGGGTAAGTGTAGACGAAACCGTGTGCGATTGTATGTACCCGTTTCTGGTCGCTGCGGCGAGAGCCTGGTTCTCTCTCGATTCTTGCTCGAGGCAGAGAGACGGGATGGTGGGAGACGGAATGGAGGGAGTAGTCAGCCATCTTGACTGGGTGCAGTGTCTTTGTTGCACTCGCGGAGTCCCCGAATAGCTCCATCGCAGTCCGCGCTTGCGCGTTTCAGCGGCGTCGCTGAATTTCTTCTTCTTCTTCCACCCTTTGACACGTGCCGCCGCCCGATTCCCGGAGGAGCGAGAGACACTTATAGATTCGAATTCGAAGCGTGGTTTTAATCTCTCTCCTTGCCTCCTCGCCGCCTTTCTAGCCCTCTAAGATCTTCTTGTTTTCCCGACGACCGATCGACCGACCGACCGGCCGCCCGACCGTATTCTATCGCCGTGCGGCTCATTTTTAACGAGACGCCGCGCGAATGCGTCGCGACGCTCTTCAGCTTTCGATAGGGCACGCGAAATCCTCTACCGCGGATTTTATAAATTCCGCCCCCGGTAATTGGCCCCGGCGACCATCATCAATTCCCCGCCGGCTATTACAACGTTTTCAATATGGCGGACCCGGATTTTGTAAATTCATTAATCGGACGGCTCCGCGCTCGCGTCCGCTCGAAAAACTCGATTAATCGGTTCGCTTTCACTGTAGCACGCCCGCGTCCAATATCTCGGATGTATACGTTCGATAACGCGGCATTTATTATGCGAAACGATCGGTATCGCGGACGGCATTAATTTATTCCATCGCGGCCGCCATGATTGTAAATTGAATACGTGACGTATCGTTCGCGGGCCCGCGACTAATTTGATGCGCATTTCGAGCAATTAATAAACGATACCGGGGAATTATAGGTCGGGCCCGGTGCGGGCTGTTCGTTTATCGCGGCGCGCGAAAATTTTATTCGTCGAAGACAGCTTTTTACGGGAGCCGTTTTTCCCGGCGTATCTCTCTCCTCCGGCGAGAGAATGAGAGAGAGAAAGAGAGAGAACGTGCGCGCGACCGGATGATTTGCTCGTATCGCGGCTCGTTTTCATGAATCTTTCACTCCGATATTTGCCATCAGCGTTGCAATAAACATTTCTATTTATCATCTCGACGGCGTATTGGTCGATCCACGATTTGCAAACTGCCGGGCACGCGATTGTGCGAGAACCATCGGGCTTCTGCCGAAATCGAATCCACGGGCTGGGCGTGTGCACCCAGCGAAAATGCACCGGCGAAAACCAGTCCCGTATCACTGGTGCATCGCCGCGGCCTGATAAGAATCGAACCGCCCCTTTGGACTCGCGCGTAAGGATCGAATTAAAAATGATAATCATCGGAGGGGTGGTGGCCCGTAGTTTTTACTTGTTTTTTGCTTGCTTGCTTGCCTGGCGAGCAAAGAACACCCGAGGGTCAATTGAAAGTCCGATTATTCGTGCCTCGTAATTTCGTTGGCCGCGTCTCGATCGAGAAATCGCAAATATCCACCGTAGATTTTCACGGCTATCCGATTGCGGAGCGAGAATAATCGAAAAGATTCGGCGCTTCTTGTGGGTCCCGGCGCGATGAAGTTATAATCGTTACTGCATTCTGAGGGCAGCCGTGTTCCCGGCCGCCAGAAATATTACACTTTTTCCAGCCGCGTCTCCGCTATTAGCCCCGAACGCGGTCGCTCAGACTTACTGCATATTGATCCCATCAATCCCAAGCCTCTCCTGCACTCGCCCTTCTGTCTTTCGTTTTCGCGCGCGTGCACAACGCCGTAAATCGAACGAGTTCTCGACCCGACGATCGATACCACACAAACATAATCGGAAAAAGTCGGGCTAATCGTCGTCGTCGTCGTCGTATCCGACTCTCTTGCCTCGTATGTGGGTCATAGTCATTCAGAATATTAATTGTTGGGGCGCTCGTATTAGAGACGACGAGCATCACAAGAAAAATTTCACGATCATAAAGCTTCCTCTGGAATTGCACCGTCTTTTTTGGAACGTTGTTTATATTAGGTCGTTCGGAAAGTCATTAAGTTTTTCGTGTAGAGATGGCATTACTTCTAAAGTACAGCAAGAATGCTATTGATTTTATTAAGCTTTTCCTGAAGACTAGACGTGAGCACTAGTTCCAGCCTTAGAGCGTTCATCGTTCAACAGGAAAAGCACGTTTAGTGACGCCATTACGTATCCGCGTCCATATTTACGATTTCGAGCAGCTACTCGAAAAAATGTCCGGGTCATGCTTCACGGCGCTGATAATCTATTGTTGCTATCGTACTAAATATTCATCATCCGTTTTCCTTTCGTGAACTATGCTGCGCACGGTTACAGTTGTCGGTACAATGTTCGTTCTCCGGCCGACCATAAATATTACGCGCAGCGCCGGTAACACGGTAGTGCGGTATGATAATTTTTATTCGATCGTTGGCTATTGTTCGCGCGGTAAAAATCGCGTGTCTTGCGCGTTTCACGGTGGACGGACATTGCCAATGCACGCCTGATTTGCAATCCCGTGGTATGAATCACTGCTAACTATCCAGAGGCAATTATTTGCGAAGACGGCGTCTATTTCTGGGACTATTAATATCTGATTATTTATTGTCTCTTAAATGCGTGTCCTGCGACTTCTTACCGCTGAAACGATCTGCTTCGTCGCAGGACTTGAAAACTGTAACAATTTTGATTTCAGTAATATGCTAGTTTATTTGAAAGCGATGAAAATAGTGGCGAAAAAACACGCGAGAGTTTCATCGGGTCCCATGGTATCGGTAGCGTGTCTTAGGCCGGATGAAATATACAAACTGCTCGGAGAGCTTTTTTCCGCCATTAAAATTAATCGAGAGGCCTGTGGCGCGGCGGCCCCCATCAGAAGTGTGAAATTTTAAGAATAATCCGTAACGCGGTAACGAGGGGAACGAGCAATCTGGTTGCACTTTTATGCGCCGTTTGGCACACGAGACGCACGTCGCACCTATAAAACGCATAAAACGTCAGGTATAAATGGCCCGGGTCCGCTTGCTCGCGCGCGTTCTCTTTCAGACACCGAACCTTTTAAAACGCGCGCGCCTCCGCCTCGGACACGGATTCAGTAAAAGTTGCCTTTTGTTTGATAGCCAACTAAATCGGCCCGGCAAACCCCTAATGCGTCATTACTGTCGGGTTTTACGGTTGCCTCGTATCATTTCACTTAAGTATATTGATATGGCAACGAGTTCTTGACCTGCCTCAACGCCAACGAGTCCTGCCGAGTCTCGCTTAACACGCTCGCAGTCGTGTATGTACAAACACGTTTGTCACTCGTTCTCTCTTTCTGCTGTGATTTTTGTGCGAACCTTGCAATTTCGCGGTATGCAAATATTTGGACCGGCGGCATTGTGCGCGGGTAGAAAAAAGATGGCCGTTTCATCGAGTTTTATCGATCCCTTTGACGAGAAGGATCGCGATCTAGAGAGTTTCACTTTTTCTCCGGTACTATTGCAGCGTATCATCAGCGCACGTAAACGCGCAATCCTCGCATGCGAGAGCACCGTAATTATCCGCAGACCGTGAGACACTTTTCACGGAAGTGGACGATCGACATGGCGTCGTTCCGTCGACGACTATGCCTCGCTGATAATAACACGCTGTCGTCCCGCCACGCCACCTCTTCTCGAGCCTGAAACTGTCCTTCTTCGAGAATATTCCGAAACACGGGCTACGCGAGCGGAAAACAGAGTTTAACGCGAGGCAATCTTCGACGAGATTGCCGGGCCGGAAGGAACCGACTTATTCCCTTTTTGCAAAGTCATTCGACAACTAACACCACCGTGTAATTTCCGAGCAATTATTTGCTTTAAGCGAATTGGAGCACGTAATGATCTGTGTTTTATTTAGCTGCCGGTTTCTTAAGCTTTATGGACGCTGGTCACGTATGGACGGGATCGCAAGATGGCGGCTGGGTACCGAAAACGCTATCTAGCCTTCGTCGTGCCAGTTATATCATTATCGTCCAATTTATATAATTGCTGAGAAACTTACTATTTTGTTAAGGTTCGTCCTAGGAATTTTTTCTCGAGTGCCATATCAACTTTTGACGATTAAATCACTCTCGAATAAACCGGAAATGATACAAAATCGGTACGGAATCGATTGATATCAGAGAGATCTGATGTTAGAGCTACGGTTGGGTTTTCTCGAGGAGCAAACGCGTGGATGATGTTAGAGCCGCGTTGGCCAGAGCCGAACTAACTCTTGGTCTCTTAACCCCACGGTTTCTGCTCATCGTCAAACGGACGTTGTCCTTGACTGGCGAGGAGAGCCAAAAAAAATGTGTTGCTTCTTCAATAAGGGAGCCGAGGAAAAAAGCAGAAACCCCAAAATGGGCAATGTAGGGTTTACGAGGTCAAGTCGGGCATAAACGGTTAGTTTCAGTCGCAGGCCGGATCCGACGGGACGGCTTGGCCACTTCCGACGGATTGGTATTCTTCTAGACATTACCTGTTACCCGGCTGTGACCCTTTACGACTATGTCTTGGTCGTAAACCAATCTTTCGTCACGGACGATGCTTTTTTACCAAAAAACGTGGCTGCTCTTTCCTGGATGCTTCAGTCGCTTCTCGACGTCCTTTTTCGCCAGCAGAATCATTCTTGTTATTTCCTTTCCTACTTGATATTATGCAGTAAAGATAAAACATTAATTGTAAATTTTCGAATCTTGTGATATCATACATTCAATAAGAATTACATTCCATTCCGACGGACGCAGGCAATGAAGGAATTCTATCCCGAATAATTTTCATTTTATCGAATAATCTTGTTAACAATTTTTTACCCGGTCTCAGGATGAAGTCATAAAGTGGTTCGTTGAAACCACCCGTCGACTTGCAAGTTATTAATTAAAGGTCCAAGAATTCCCTTCAACAGTTTCGCTGAATGGTAAGCAATCTGACTATAAATCTGTCGCGATAAAAGTTACGGCGCGTGTAACGTTTTTACGAGAAAACGAGTGTTATCGGGGTATAATACCGCAGGCGGGTGGAAGCGGTTAGGTCGTTAGACGTCGAAGAAACAACGCGTTCGGTTGTTCAAGCCGGAATTTCGAGGGTTTACGAGGTCAAGCGAATCGCGAAGCGTCTGATTTCGTCGAGTCGAAGCGCAACGACCTTGCAGGTTTGCCTTTTTACCAGGCACACCGGGGGTGCCCGACGCCGGCTATGACCCTTTATGGGTATTCCTGCCATAAACACCCTCTCTGTCACCCCGTTAAATGCTTTTTTAGCCAAACCGGCCGTTTTTAACAACCCTTGAGAGACCTCGGACCCGTCCACCCTCCCCGGTTCCCCCGGTTCTGTCTTGTCTGAGCCGGTCGACCGCTGTGGAAGAGAAAAAAGCCGCACTATTGCAGGAAACGCGGCACCCTGGCTATTCTTTTCCGAGCTTTTTACGAGCAGCCTTGAAATTCCACGCAATTTCGTAACTGCCTTCCTGGCTGCTGGGTTACGGACGAATTTTTTAAGGTCTTTTTGTGGCCACGTCGAACGGCGAGAGGAAAAAACGAGTCGGACCTAGGTAGTCAAGGATTATAAAACACGGTGCGGACCCTTGCCAGTCCTTGAAACTCACAGAAAGAATATCCGGCTGTTTAAGGAAATCGCGTCGTCCGTGACACCCGTGATTCTAGATAATTGTCAGGATGTCAGGTAAAAAACGCGATTTCCTGAAAAAAAACAGAACTTCTCGCCCAGAGCCGCGAGTCTGTTTCCCGACGCCGACGGGGTTGGTCGACGGCCACGCTCTTTTTCCCCGTTTCTTCTTCTTCGGTATCGTGCACCCGGTTCGGTAAATTAACGGCAGTTCGGCTATTAATTCCAGTCTCGGTGCAGTCTCGCTACCCGTTCGTCCCGATTGATCGCTTAGGCAAGACAGTGCAGTTCTTTACGATATCGATCTGCGAGAAACTTCTTGTATCGACACCTGTACACGCCGTAAGTATACCGACACTTGTTGGAATCTGGCCAATTGCTTTTTTTATCTTCGTTATGACCCTAAGTTATTGCTAGGGAACTGTGCATTATACTCCGATTTTATGCCCCACTTATTAGGAATTTTATTGTAATTTGTACGACTTTATGGTGCAATTTTTATAGCTTATTCCGAAATTAAAAACGTATTTGTTGTCGATCTTGCAACATTAAGATTGCAAGAATAATTGAGGTCTCACAAAATATAATAGAAATGATTCTTTCCGTGCTCGGAACGACTGTGTTTCTTCAATTATTAGTTTTATTCGTGGAAATTAATGTTGCAATTTTTTAAACAGAATTTCTCAAAATTATGAAATGTGTAAGGAAATATGCAATGAAAAAATTGTATGTTAAAAATCAGTCCAAAATTATTTTTGTAAAAAAATTCAGTGTCAATCGCGTACGATAAAAACTTAAATATTACCAAAAAACGGCCCCAAGCATCACCCTAACTCGTTCCAGCTTTTCTACGATTATTCGAATGGTGATTAGAGCCGGCATCTTGTTTATGGCCTGCAGCGTACCTGTGCCAGGTAATTAGGCTCAGGCCGATGGATGGTCTTTCGTTCCTTCTCCGAGTAAATTCTCAATGTGTCTCACGATCGCTTTTTCTTGTTACACTCCGTTTCAAATCGCCTTGAACCCTGACGCCTGTTCATCGGATTGAGACATCTACGCGGACCGTGCTCTCTCGGTATATGTGAGCTGCGGCCCGCGAACGTGACGGGAATTATCGGCGGCTAGAGACTCGTTGCATAAAAGTTTAAATAAGGCAATGATCGCTCGAGATTACCGACGACTGCTCAGCGGGGCGCAGATGGTTTTCTTTCTCTCGAGCTTCGCGAGCGAGCTCCTGTTTCATTGCGCAATTTCGCCGACTGCAGCCGCGAACAAAGAATCGCTGCCTCGGTTTTCTTCTGCAACCCGATATTCGCAGAAGAGCCGCCTCCGTTTATTGAAAACTGGTTGTTCGACCCGTTACCGCTGACTTTTACGCGCCTCGTTCCTCTCGGCGACACGTGTGTGCGGTAGCGCCCCGATCCTTGCACCGGGATGCTATCCCAACTGTGTTTCTCCACTAATTTTTCGTCACCGATTTTTCCCCAGAAAGGTGACGCCCATTTTCTGGATGCCTTACACGATTTTTATCGCGTGCTTTATTCACTCGGAGAATTATTTTTATAAAACATTATCCAGCCCTGTTCGTTTAACCTGTTTCTTTGGAAGATGAAACATTTTTCCAGTGGAATAAAAACAGCTGGATTATGTGTGCCTTTAATTGGTATTTTAGAGTCGTAGTCACGCATGGTAGAGTAGTTATCTAGGGTTAAGTTCGCGATGAGATTAACGAGGCTATCAATCAGTAGAGCGTGAGACCTCCTTTCGTATTCCCTTGTTATCTTTTATTATATTTACATAGGGTCTTCATTATAGATCCGATGCGCTTTAGGTTCATTCGCGTCGTTAACAGGTTCCGGACGTGTAAGCTTGATCTTACGGGGAAGCAATGAATTAATAGTTGTAATAAACAGCTAATAAACTCTGTTAACACTTAATTAGTCAGGTCGTTGCGCAAAACATTTTAATATACCTCTTTGAATTCTAATTTTCAAAGCATGTGCTCTCTGTAAAAATAGTATTTCAAAATAAGTGGTGACATTGACATTTTATTCATAGAAAGTGTAAACATGCTATTATTCATTTAAAAGAATTCTTCGAGTGTCGGAGAGACCACACCTAATCAGTTAATGGCCTAGAAGACTTGTTTTGCCAGCCTCAAAATGGCTTCCCATTAATTATAGCGACAAAATCCATTAGCATCGATTACAACTCAGATTTAAGTGTTACGAGATTGTGTATATGTTACAAAAATTTCAGTATTACTAAATTGCTGTTTTCGGTCGAAGCCAATGTTAGTGAAATGTATTAAAAGCAAGCGACTCAAATATTTTTATACCGTGATACCATATGCATTTTTAATCAGCACAAAGAGCAGAGGTAATAAAACCAAAATGATTATCATTGCCAAATAAATTTCCAGCAGGAGAACAAGAAAATTGCTTCGAATTCTGGGGCAACCTCGATGTTTCATGCTTGACACACCCGCTGCCGTGATAATAGTCAGTCCAAATAAATGGACGTATCCACTTCTGATGTATACGGGCTGCAACTAAAATCCGAGCTTCTTCTCTCCTCGCTCTTTACGCGTTGTTTATTTCAGTAAGAAGTACTTGCAAGCGATCATCCCTACTCCACAGTCCGAATGCAACTATCGGACTGTGCAGCACTATGCAACCCTGCAGCCTCTCTTTTTCTTCTCGTCACTCGACAACGTCCGCTAATGCATTCGCGCGACCGCAACCGATAAATAATTCACTACGATGCAACAGAATAATAACATAACGCGGCCGGGCCGCTGTGTAAATAGCAATCATTTTCGCACGGTTACCAGAGTAACCGAATGTTCGACCGGAGTTACACGTTACCGTGCAAATTACCGTGCGGCAAGTTGGTAAAATCACTCATAGGGAATGGTCCGACGGGCCTGAAACTTTCATACGGTCAATCTAAACGCGACCGGGACAGTTTCGGTGGCTGACGGGTTTCCCGGACCCAGCTAGAAACAACCTGGATCGCGTGGTCACGCATACTGCGCTGCCTAAGTGACCAAAATAAAAAAATAGGACCGTTTTCCTGTCGGCTATTGCGTGTAGGCTTTGCTAGTTTGTCCTTGGACACTTTGCGTAATTGAATATTTAAGCAAAACTGCATTCAAAGTATTAACAGGCTTCCGGAATTGTGAATGTAATCCACGTTTGAAACGCAGGTTCTGACGTTGCAATAGCCTCGACGAGTGCGCCAGAATCGCAGAAGCCAGAAGTCGGACTAGAAGTTAGGTCCCAAAGCCCGGTTAGTTCTAGCGCATCCGCGCCATTATTCGCTTTCGGACATTGGTCCGGAACGGTGTGTCCCTGTTGATTCAAAAGAGTATCAACGACGGCTTAGCGGGTCGCGCCGCCGTAGATCGTGGCCGGTGGCGTTGCACATTTATCCATGGAAATAGGAAGCATTGCTCCTGCGCGAATGGGTAAATAGGTATCGATAGATGCATAAAGCCGGTGGCAGAGAGGCCGCGGCCATTCGCATTGTGCCCGTCGGCAGGGTGGAGCTTTCCACGGATACACGCGGAGCGAGAAGAGCCGACCCAGCTCTGGGAACGATGAAACGAGAGAGGCGTCCACACGCGGGAGGGGGAGAAAGGGGGATAGAAAGAGAGAGAAAGGGTCAGATGGAATGAGAGAGAATCGAGCCAGAGGGGCTGAGACACGGGGGGAGGGGGGATCGAGAGGGAATAGCGCGCGGCGGTCCATAACATGCGGTAGTAACTAACCGGATTCCGGTGGGCTATGCGCGGCAGCACCATCGCCCCATACGGCGTAGAATATGGGGAATCTATGGGCTCATATCCACGACCCAAACTGTACACTAGCCAAATGGACGCGGCAATAACGGCCCGTTAACGCTAATTCGCGGAATTCTGATTGACGATGGCCGCAGGGAGCGGGTGTGCCCCTCAATTTCCGTCTCTCCACACACTCTCTCTCTCTCTCTCTCTCTCTCTCTCTCTCTCTCTCTCTCTCTCTCTCTCTCTCCCTCTTTACAGCCCCCGTCAACCTCTTCTCACTTTCAAGATGCTATACGGCCGTGATCAGTGGCGCCGGACACATTTTTCTGCGGACCTATCGTTCGGACCTCCCTGGTTGACTTGGTCCCAAATATTCACCCTGTGCGATCCTGTTTCGAGCCAGACTTCACATTAACTTCATTATAGTCATTCAAAGTACATCAATTACTGTGTCCGTGACTGTGAATGCGGGTCCGACTTTTATTAGGTTATTAGGTACACATCGTTTTGCTATTGGTTCAAGTCACAATTTCAACGGGTAAGGTCTTATCTTGCCCCCGTCCTGTCCCGCATGTTTTCTTTTCAGCCAATATGTGCTTCTCCGGCACTCAAACGCTTAACAAAGGAGACACGTTTACTGTCTTGTCTATTTCTTCTACCACGTCCCACTGAACAAGCTGTAGAGTGTTTTCTAGCACAGAAAGAATATTTTTCACGATGTCCAGATAGTCCAGGTGACTTTTGATGCCGAAGGTACTAATGCGGCCGCATTGATCCCCACACCTTCGACGCCATTGCGTCCTATGTCCCCTATTCCTCTTCCTCCCGCCAGTACATGCACTTGCTCTCCGGCTGCTTTACACCACGAATCTCAAATGCGAGCCCAAACACCGCGACTCAGCCCTAAAACCCTCCGAGAGCTCAAGCGGCATACATTAAGTCCGCTCGCAGACAATGTTTCTTCGTCTTTTTTCTTTTTTTCTTCATCGAGCTTCAAAGGCGGGATACCTTTTTGCAGAAAGCACCTGTGTCTGCTGGAAAAAGTTCGCTGAATATACCTCCGGGCTTCGCGGCCCGTAATCTTTTTAATCTCAAGGATAACGGCACACATGTGCGCTTTTAAGTTCGGCTCAATCGTGATACATGCGCGCCACATTTCTCTCATCCCCTATTCTGCTCTTTTGCGTACACGGACCGTGAAAATTTGTGCACTTTATAGTTATCGACGCTTTGATCCCAGTAGATATTTATTCCATCGAATAACTATCATTTTTATAGATATAATTTTAGATATTGAAATCCAAGTGGATTTGGATTTCGGAAAAAGTAGATCAAAATGGGTCTAGGCCTGTAGAAAAATGAAGAAGTACAACCTTGAAGTAGCCGATCTGAGTTATTCGACCTCCACTAAAATTAAAACGACCCACCTTCCGTTATAAACAAATTCCAACGAAAATAAATTTTCTTCACTAAATAAATCAACTTACTCTTACGTTTCCTGAACCATGCCAGGTTTATTGTTCGTTTCTCTCACATTGTTGCTCTTGGCAAATAGATCTTCGTTAAAACAACCAACGTTTCTGAAAAATCATTATTCGCTGTCAAGTGTTGGCAGAGTCTCCCCAGCGAGCATCGAGGAAACGTTAACATTCTGCAGGATTTACTAAAGCATAATCCAGTCAAACAAATTTGAACTTGCTCTTCGTCATCCCTAATTGACCGGGCCGACGCTGATGTTCGCTGTTACAACCGCAGGAATTGGTCTCGTCAAATTGTTTTTAATTTGAACGGTTCCAGGCGGCTCCCGTGTTAGACACGGTCGCCTAAACGAGCGTTTTCGTCGGTCGATTGACAGAGTCGCTGGGTCTCGGCGACGGTGTTCTTCGTTTTCGCGAAACGGTCGTCTTTTTTTTTGTTGTTCGCGATCCGATGAGATCACCGTTTTAATTGCATTCCTGAACGAAACCTATCGTAACAAACATTGCGTGCGCTCGAACCTTCCAATTAAAGCCGACCGTTTGCCGCATTTCACCGTTTATTTATAGACACCGCGGTTAGCACGCACGCTTTTGCCGCTGTGGATGCTCACCCTCGTAAATGTGTCGACGTTTCGCAAAATGCATAGTCGCCAGAATTTGCTAAGAGCGTGAAATTACGTTTCCCCGGGCGGCGGCGGATCGCCATCGCCCGTAATTTCTGCGATCATTTCTTAGCGACAGTTCCGCCTAAAATTAATACAAAGAGGCCGTTAAATCAGTGTCAATTAAAACGGAAATTTACGCGGCGACACTTGAGGAAACGTACTCTCTGGTCACCGTGACCGGGGAAGGGAAAAGAAAAAGAGGACGGGAAAGGGTGCAGCAGGGTGGCCCGCCAATTAATTGTATAAATAGAGCGTGAGAAATTATCCCTTTGACCAGGTAACCCGAAGTCCGGGCCGAAAAATTCGCGCGATTTTTCGACGAGCAAGGGGACAGACTGAATGAGCCTAAAAGAAAGAAAAATCAATCGGGGGACCAGTTGGACCAGTTCGCCATTTTGAGCACCCATGCCGGGGATACGCCACTGTAAAGCGGTTTTTAGGCCCGGCCGTATGGGCACCGTTATCGTTAACGCGCCAGATTAGTTTTTGTATTTCAATTAAATACAAATTGTCGTTCGAATACAGACATTCGGTTTTGAAAAAAGAATCTCGACGAAATAAAAAGCAGATTCGTTAAACCTCTCTCTTTCTCTCGTTTTATACAGTCATGGGACCTTGTCATGCCGAAAAGAGTCATTGGGAAATACTACATACGAATTTGTCCACATGTGTCTCATTACCAGTAGTTTTGGGATTGCCACTGGCTGCGGATTAGGACAACCATATGGGCGGCAGGTACGAGAACCCCTATACCCGGAATATTGCTGGATAAGAGACTGGACCCAATTAAAGCGCTAATAACAAGCGTTGTCCGACCAACTTGTTCTCCCTTTCTCCTCCCCCGCAAACGTGAATTTACACGTGGATAGCCACGGTAGTTTCCACTATTCCGGAATATTTTAATGTGCCCCCACGGCCCCGAACTTCCCTGTTCTTGTTCTTTTATGGCCTGGATTGTTTAGCCGTTGACGGAGCTCCTATTAGAACAATGTTACGTATTAATCGAAATTCACGAGCCTGAACAACTAGATTTTCCACGTGCGCCTGATAGAAGACATTCTAAACGGCTCAATTTATAGATGGCAATCATTTCCAAGATGCACATTTATAAAATTTATTTAAGACACGAGGCGTTTTAATTATACCAACATCAAAAATAATTTCAGCTGATACGTGCTATGAATTATGCAACCATTTACCGCAATCTGGATTGATTTTATCCTTGCGTCAGTGCATAATCGACGAGTGCAATGGCAATCGACTGACTCATTTGGAGGTCCGTCAATCGTCGCGATTGCATCGACAGTGAGAACCGTGTCAAACGTGACAGCACTCGCAACGGGAACGGCCCTTTGATTCGTGAGAAAAGCGTCGTTTCGTACACGCCAGACGCGTGTAAATCGCCGGATAATCAGTCGTGTGTGTCCGCCGTCTCATGTCCCCGTACTTGACATTCTTCAAGGTAGTACCGAGCTCGGTGGGTGGCCGGATGTTAGGAAGTGATAGCCCGCGGAATTAATTAGGTTTATCGAGATACGTAGCGTCGCAGCGGTGTCTCGGACGTAATGGCTCGGAACGCGGCTAGAATTGAACGCGGCTCGTCGGAAAAACCGAGACTAACCTTAACTCTCAGCCATAGTAACTCTGGGACCTCGACGCGGTGCTAATCGCCTTCTCCGAGTGCAGTTTTATCTATGCAAATGAGCTTTCGTTCGGCGAGCGTGTTCGATTACCCCGCCGGTCTCCCCTAATGTCTCTTAATTGAGACAGTATCAGAGATTTGACATGGTTGTCGTAATAACCGAAGGAAAATGGCGTATTCGCTACCGAACCGGCAATTACAAGCTTGCTAATTACAGCGTTACGTGCACGAATGCGAGCCCGAAGACTCGCGGACACTCGCAGACATCGATGACTCATTAACGTCTCGTACTCGTCAATTTCCGCGTTTTACGAACTACCAGATTCCCTCGTGAACGTCGCTCGAGCTCGCTTCCTCGATCGATATCTCGTTTCGCTTTATACGGATCTCTCGTTGCGCATCTAGCGAAAAGCTTCAGCCGCATTTGTAAATCTACCGCCTACGTGTCGTGCGGCTAACTTCCGACTGCTGTAATCGTTATTCAGACGGGGCTAGCTCCGCGCAGAATTATTCGCAGATAGACATCGACGGTATTTACGCGAAATTTTATCGGGACGGGGAAGAGCCCGATACTTTGAAGCGCGGACAACCGGTATAAATACGTCGTATTTTCCCGTCCCGATGAGACGCGACGCGTATTTTGATGGCGCCGATTTATGGCTGCGGGGAGACGATTCGGGGGAGTATTTGGTGCGTGGTAAAGCTTGCGCTTCCTATTCGGGACGCATAAATTAATTCGCCGCGTACAATAAAAGCAGGGAAAATTCCAAAAATATTGACACACTCGATCCATTGGATTATTCGTCAGTCCTCCTGTGGTCGATCCAAAATGGCGACTCGACAGGTTGATATCGGGTCACTTTTTAACCCAGAGCTCCATTATACACGGTTCCACAGTCTAGAATCTAGACCGGAGCTTCCCGATGCAAAATATTGGGTTGCCGCATAAATTCCATCCGCCGAAGTGCATCTTCCACAACTTGGAAGTTCGAAACCGGTTTGCACGTACTTCAAACTATACATTTTCCGTCGTTACTTATGATTGGATTACAGCTCTCCCTATTTATGGTACGTGCAAATTTGTTAAATACCAAGCAACGTATATATTGACGAACATTAATAGGATTTTTCTTTTATTTTTATCCGAAGCTTTCCAATCGACGAACAAAATTTATCCCTTACCTGTATTCGCAAAAGCAACCTGTAAAAATAGGAATTTGCATGAGAATCGGTGAAGTAAATGTTACTGAGTTAGAACTGTTGAAGTTTCGCTCGTGTTGGTGCCAATCTCGAGAGATATAGTGCATGGCGAATAAGTGGCTGGTGCAATTACGGTCTTTTCTGTTGCGAATTTATTTTATGAACGGTCTTTCAATTCTTATTGCAGTGTCCGAGGTCTCTTATTTTTATTTGTTATCTTCTCAAAGATCTCGTAGCGTCTCGAAAGAGCTTCAACTGCTCGAGAAATCAATTTCGCAGTTCAGAAGTCGGCGTCCATCGGCGGAACATCTTTTCGGTTATCTTTCGATCGAGCGGCTCGTTCGAAATGCAGGAAAAAGCGCGACACACGGGTCCGGTTCTCGGAAAGCCGTCTACAAAGCGATTCTGTCGCTGTTTCGTAGCTCCGGAACGGTCTCCGGAGAGCAGTTCCCTAGCGTCACGTAAGACGCTCGTGGAATCAGATCGTGGACACACATGGGCAGTTGGTGTGCGCACACGGTGGATTCACGTGTGCCCATCGAGGGCAGAGATTCTCCAGGAAGATGAAAGGGAGAAAATCGGCGGCGTGCGGTGCACGTGCAGGTAAACCGAGCGAGCCCGTGGCTGCACCGTGGCTCCGTGTGTGCAC
The DNA here is from genome assembly GCA_028455805.1 of Lasioglossum figueresi. NCBI lineage: Eukaryota > Metazoa > Arthropoda > Insecta > Hymenoptera > Halictidae > Lasioglossum > Lasioglossum figueresi. The sequence goes on along the minus strand of CM052200.1, from coordinate 10,199,768 downwards.
TACGCCGCGGCCGAATGCATTAATCACCGGGTCCGGCGATGCATGAGCATGCATTACGCTCGCTTTCGCCTCCCTGTGGCTTTCTTCGGGGCTGGGCCCTGCTCTATACAGTACGGAGTCACGCACCGCTCGAAACAGTGCGCCAGATTTCCATAATTCCACCTTGTATTTCTTCATGCTCTATCCGATCATTCATAAAAATTTCACTTGGACCTCTTTCGACCGATCGAAGGGCTGAGCCTGGCTCAATAATATTCTTAGAGAACTATTTATATTTATATTTATTGCAGTTCTCTGAATCGAAAGCGAACTTTTCAGTGCTACGAGGACTCGTGCGTTGCACAAAGCTCGATCTTGGTGCGTGCTGGAACTTGGCGTGTCCGCGGTCTGGAAATCCGCAGTTTCGGCGCGCGGTCCGCGTATTCGCGATTAATATTCATGCGGTCGCCGGTCGGGCGGTTATTCCGCGGACATATAAATGGCCGTTAAAAATCGTTAACGTTCACGAAGCGTCCGCGTGCGCGCTTGAACCCTGTGGGGGTTGAAGACGATTCCGGGAGCGGAGTAGAGAGGGAGATAGAGAGAGAGAGAGTGAGAGCAGGGTAGCGGAGAGAGCGGGAGCGATGGCTCGTCGAAAGGTTGTATCTCAAAGAGAGATTCCGAGCGCTCGGCGCACGGTAAACTCGGTTATCATAGCCGCGGCGGCGCATTATCCGCGAAATCTAATTGCTGATACTACGTGAAACAACGCGCGGTGTCTTAGGTTAATGTGACGCGGCTCTCTGATATGGTACCGAGGCAACGAATGCACGCGGGGGCCCCCGGAATGAATAATTCAAGCCACCATGGCGGCCGCGCAACCAACCAGCCCCAAGTCCGCAAGAGGCTGTTTCGCGCGCGCTGCTGCGAGAGAACCTCGGGCATTCCTGCACGCATTCGCCCCAACAGCGATTGTAAATCCCGACACCGGCGGGGTTATGCTCGATCTTATGCGCCAATGAGCACAGAGAATGAAATACAACGCCCTGCTTCATTGCGTTCGCTTTGTCGCGAGCCGTTCGTTTCGCCGATTCGCTCCTCTTATTGTCTCCTCCCCGCACGCGAGAACTCTCCTTTAATGCACAGTCCCTCCCACGATTACTCCTCGTTTGCACGAGGACTCTGATCCTGCTCCTTTGTTTTATCCACACGCCTCGCGGCGGCCCGTTTCTGTGAAATAGGTGGAATCCATTAAAAATTTTTCATACACAGATACGGGGCGTCCGCAATCTCGCAGTTTATTTAAAACCCCTTCCTCTGCTCGAGTCCCCAAAGTAAGAAAAACTGCTGAATCTACAAAGAAATTCAAGGAAACTCTCGCGAGGCCTACATTGTTGCTTCTCTGATCGCAGTCTTTCTTCCGATTGCAGCACAGATTCCCACGGATGCGCTCAGCCAGAAAATTGCAACACTAAACTTCAGAAAGACGTTTATCCACTTAGTAAACTTCGCTGAACAACGACTTCCGCAACAGCATTTTGCATCGACGTTCTAATCTCGCGAAAGGTCAGTTATTCTTCCAATCCTACCCCACTTATCATTCCAAGTCTTCGAAAAGGTTAAAGACATAATCACCGGGAACCCCTAAAATCTCTGATGGCAGAGGAAGCACCGAACAAAGATGTGGAAAGTGAATCTGTAGAAATCGGTATCGTCGGTATCCGTTCTCGAAATGGTGTGCCCGGAGCCAATCGATAAATCCTCGAAACTCCATCATCACTCGATAAAGATCGTAACTCTTGTTGGGTCCATCGATCTTTGGGCACGGCTCGCGCGTCCACCTTATCGGTATCGTGTCCCGAGGGAGGCGCAGTCCTCGTCGATTCAATAATTCGATAAAATTCCATCGGATCGTTCGCGCGAGCTTCGCCATATTTTATGGGTAATTATTATAACTTTATTTTCTTTCGATCGTTTTGCCGGAGCGGTTCAATAAAATGGTCCTCGGGATTTAATGGCAGAAACGCGTCCGTCCGCTTCCTCGCGGGTCGATTTAAATTGTAAATGAAACGGCGATCAATTTGCTGGGCCTGTGGTCGGCTCTCTTCTGCAAAAAGAAAATCGAGGTGTTGCGGGGCGGGTTGGGGTTCTAACGACACGGCCAGGATACGCGAAATTACTTTGAAATCGGAAAACCGTTCTGGTCTCGGCGCGTGAGGGGCAAAACGGAGGAGGGCCTCGAAAAAAACGTCTCTATCTTTAGCCGAGGGAAGTGTATCCGAAGATGGATACACTCGGCAAGTACCAACAACCCCGAGGCGTCTACTCGCCGCTGATAAATAATCGATTCGCGATGGCCGTCCTCGAGAATAAATCTAGCGGGGCAGGCTCATCCGTCTGGGACACCAGCCACACGAAAACGTATGAAGGTGTATGGCCGGCGACGACCGGGACGACCGAGAGGAGCGAGGAGAGCCACGCCGGGATGCTTGTCGCTGTTTACGGTGGTTCGTTATACACTGACGAGGTGTACGAGGTTATACGAGGTGGTAGATATGCACCACAGTATCTAAGAGGGGCAGTAGCGATCGTAATTCTCGCCGAGCGAGTCGGTGTGTTCCTTTGCGCCGTTCGAGAACTCGAATAAGGCTGCGGGTATACTCGATGCGATTCCTGATCGACTGCGACACACGCGCACGGTCATCCTTTCGCTGATACTGCGCGTTTTTAATGCGGCCGAATCGTGATCGCAACGCACAGTGGCGCGATACGACCTGATGAAATTCTGTATTGGAAATGCTTCCATGATTGCGTATCGTTACTCACAATTTTCCCATGAAATCGAGAACAACGGGGACAATCGTACAGTCAGGTGGATTTAGCCTAAGCGTCTCGCGCGATCAAAAATCTCGTCCAGTATAACCGCAGCCTAAGCCACGGAGGCAGCCCGTTTGGCAAAGGGGTGTGCGTGTGTGTCGGTCGGTGCTCGTGTCCGCGTTGGTCGAAGGTAAGCCCGGATCATATTCTTAACGAGAGTGTTTTACGATCAGAAGACCCTTTATCTACGGCGGTGTTGTTCGCGTTATCCAAGACCAAACCGAAAGGGAGTTAGCGTGAAAAGGGTGTTGGTGGAGGGGGTTGACCAGGGCGGGGGCAGCTCGAAGGGGGTTCTGGAGGGAGAAAGAGAGAGAGGGAGAGCGAGAGAACCGGAGAACCCGAAGTGCCGTGGAAGGTGGCCGTGATGTATCTCGCACTTAGCTCTGCCACGCCATGGCGAGCCACGCCGAGGCGAAGAACCGAGCAGAACCGAGAGAAAGAGAGAGAGAGAGAGATAGCCGTGCCGCGCCACGCCATAGTTGGCCGGGTTTTTTATGCGTTGTCACGATATCACGGCGTGTTGTACCTATGGCGTGTATGTCGATCGTCCGCCGTTGTCCGTCCAAGATCTCGCTCGTTTGTAATTGTCGCCGTTCGGTGTACGTTGCACAAGAACGACGACGACGACCACGAAGACCCGATAGCGATGGCTGAAGTAGAGGCTCGAACCTTGTTTGACAATGGCCTCTCGAGAAATAGGCTGCCCCGATAGCCCCGGCGAAAAAAAGGCTTCCAGTCTTCTTCGGCAAGGGATAGCTCCAATAGCGATCTTCTTATCAGACGCTACCCTCGAATAATATTTGCCGGACCATGTCTTTTGGACGCGTCGTCATCGAATCGATTGTACACCTTCTCAAGCCTTCTTTTTTTCTTCTATGTTGGAGAAGCTGCGGATTGAGTAGCCGACCGGACTTTATTTTAATCTGATCGCATCGATCTCCTCCAGCTACGCCGCTACAACCCCTTTAACGCCGTTGACGTATTTACATACGCCGCTTATGCAGTCGCGCGCGGCTACGCGTCCCGACCGAGAATAATAGCACGCTGAAAATTTATAAGAACCCCCGACCATTATTCGACTCTTCACCGAGGAGTACAGGCCCGAGGAGGCTGGCTGACGATCTCGATCGATCACTTCGCGTCCTCCTCGAATAATCCATCAGGTGGTGTCATTGAGCTGCGATTGATCTAGTTTCTAGACTAGTGGACAACTGCCCTGTATCTTCCATTTTTAATCAGTTCCTGCATTTTCGGTTGCACCGATTTAATTACCTTGATTCTGTAGGATTGTCGGAGTTGACTGTCGGCATCTAACACGATGGCCCTCGAGTGGTACCATGTAATAAAATCCGCCGAAAGTGTTAATCGTTGAGCGATCAGCGCGCGTTTCGACAAACATATAACCGCGACGATCGCGGACGAATTAATACGTCGTTCCGGGATGATTGTACGGAGTTCGAGAGAAAGAAAGAGAGAGAGAGGAAGAGAGAGAGAGAGAGCCGGGGTTCGCGTTATCTTTATGCGCGGCGAAAGCTTTCATCAACCCTTGCGGGCCACGGCGGAGCAGCTCGGGCAGCACTTATTCAAATGAGACGTTCGCTCGGAGCGTCCGATACGATAAAGAGATAATTCAGTACACGTACGAGTGCATCGTTATTGCAATTATACGTAAATGAGACGATTACGTGATCGGCCATACAAAAGACGATCGGCTGCGAAACGCGAAGGCGTCGCGACGTCGGCAACGAAAACCCGAAGACGATGGAGGCTGAGAGAGACAAAACAGGCCTCCGTTTCCTTCGGTATTCACCTACCGAGCTACGCGGCTGCTTATATACGACGCGAGACGTGTTTTTTCCGCGGAGCCGTTAGCGATTTTTTTTCATAAATACATCCCGCGAGCTTTCGCGAAACCGTTCAGAACCCCCTCTCCCATAATTTAGACCAGATACGCTTCTTCTTCTTCTTCGTCTTGTTCCTCTTTCTTTCTCCGGTGTTTGTCTGTCTTTTCTTATTCTTCTTCGTCTGCCTCTTCTTCTTCTTCTTCGGTCTACCGGGGCAACGCAAGAGAAGTCTAGAAGATTTGAATTTCTCCTCCTTTCACGGGGGTAGCTCGCTCAGAGATCATTCACCCTGTACACGTGCACGCGGATAAGATCCCATGAATACGTACCTAACGTTGGCTAATTTGCATACGCGAGAGAAACCTATCGGTGTACACGCGTTCTGCTTATACAGGGTGTCTCGACTTGACGCCGTGAATTAGGATCGGGCACGATCGATCCGTCTTCCTGGGGCCAGGGACGATTTACTTTGAGCCCACGACATCGCCTTTTTCGTCTGTGTGGAACCTTCAGAAACGGACAAGTGTTCGAGAGAGAATTTTATTTTGAACGACTGGTGGCCATTCTATATTTCATTTTTTTCTGAGAACTTGATCCTCGATCTTAATAGCCGTATCGTGTTGTGATATTTTGAATCTTTCATTTTTTAAAACCAGCTGAATTAAATTGGCAGCTGTATCATGTCAGCATATTCTTTATTTTTCATTGCTAATCATTTTTTTAAACAGTCAATGTACTTGATCTGTTCGAGGAGTGTAGAACATTGTGCAGCAGCATCTCCGAATTTTTACTCGAGGTTAGAAAGTCGGCCTGGTCCAGGAGTGAAGATCTTTTGTTAAGAAACGAAACTTTGGGTCGCACTGTAGCACGGCAGAGAGCATATACGTATATCCTTTCTACATATAAGTGTACGTAGCCCGAGAGTGGCCTACGTGCAAGCGGTGGACCGACAGGACATCGCTCATGGCGCTCCCTCCGTCCTAAAGCGCTATGTTACAGAGGGTTGGGGGCACTTACTTCGTTCTCGTACTCTTGTACCTTCGTTATCCACTCCCCATTTATCCTTCACGTGATCCTCGTGTACGTGTACGTACACCTTCTTCTTCTTCTTCTGTGTAATCGGAGAACTGTGAGCACCATTACGACAGGGGCCGCGGTGAAAAGGCGAGTCGAACACTGCGAGAACCGCGCATACCTCTTTCGCAGCGAAAGCGGACGCTGCGCCGGTACGGTTTCACTTTTTATGAAAATTTTACCAGACCAGACCTGTTGAACCTTCTGCATCTTTAATCTCGGCTCGGCCACCCCTTCAACTTTTACAGGACCCTTGAATTAGGCACGTCCCCTAAATCCGTCGCGATTCGTCAGCGAACGTTGCTTCGCTCCACGAGGTCCTTTCTTGAGATCCTGGGTGAAAAAGTTTCAGGAATATATTCTATAAAACTGTAATGGTTCAATTCTTTGTGGTCTGTGAGTGTTTTAAAGACGATGCTTCTCGAGAGTATGTACCCTGTGAATTTTATGCGCGCGCGTTTAACTTTTTACTCGCATATATTGTGTACAATCTCAAAACTTTAAATTTAGAGTTTCAAACATAAACAAAGGTGTAAATCACGCTAGCAATTATCTGTTTGGCATTAAAGTAGGTGATGTAAAAGTGGAGTGCGAGTAATCGAAGGTTAAAGATTGTTTAAATGTCAGACATTTTTTAGAGGATTTAACAACGTAGGTTTTCTAGCTGCACATGTTCTGCCATGATCAAGTATGGTGTAGCAGTGATGACCAGCAAATCTTCAGCCCTTGTACAGGGTCGTGATCCTAGGGTAGCCAACAGGGTGTCTTTTTTCTTCGGACACATGTTCCAAGAAGCCAGCAAGCCTGAAGTGCTCCGACCCCGACCGAAGTATACTTTCACAGTAGGACCGGAACAACGGTAGCGAAAACCACGTTCCCGGTTATTTTCTAATGCCATGTACCGCCGCCTGGTTTACGAGGCCATAAACTGACGTCACAATACCAGGAGCCGCCTTACGCGATGGGTCGGATGCGCTACTATAACGCAAATGCCGCCACTTCAGATAATGGATTCATATGGCCCATAAAATTAAAGGATACGACAAATTTACCGCCATATTTCAGCCGAGGAGATTTCAGACTTGGCGCGTGCCTACCTTGAAAACGATAGGTTTGATCCACCCCCTCCATCTGCCATAAACGATTGTCGATACTCCATCGCAAAGTGGATTCATTCTTGTTCCATTTGCGAATTTATTCTATCCTTCCAGAAAATCCGAAATTGTGTATCTTTATAATTGGTATTTCTGAAAATTTATTCTTTTGCTTGGGGCTGGAACAATTGTGGAATTTTAAATGCGTATCAACAATAATTGTATGTCGCGTCTTAGATGAATCGCACAAGTTTCAACGGATTTAAAATTAAAAAAAACAGGGACAGTCGTTTATTTCGGCTTTGTTAAAAACGTTCGGATACGTATCGCGAACCGCAGAAGCACGCGGAGAGCAATTTTTCGGGCTCGCCTAATAGACAACATGGCAGATTCAGCGAATCGCCCCCGGGATTAATAAAACGCTGGCGGGGGGATGAATTTTGCCGTGGCGCTGCTCTGCCAAAGACATCCGGCACATCGTAGTCAGGTGCAACGCATAAAGTATCGCGGCAATTTTGCGTACCGCGATTCGGATAGCGTTACTGCTGCCACGGGGTTTGATCTACGACGATAATAAGACGTCGGCTGTGAGGATTAGAACAGAACTGCCTTGTGCCTTATTAAGACTTAAATTGGAGGAAGAGAATAGCGGCGGCGGAGCGCGAGTAACGTTGCTCTGGCACAAGATAGAAAAGGATAGAGAAGGAGAGAGAGAGAGAGAAAGAGCACAGCTTCGCGCCGGCAGGGATGGTGGTGCATCCAGGCATTATGGCCGCCGCTCCTTGAGTTTGGAGGGTCCGGGATGAACGGCTGGCAAAGATAAGGAAGCTCGTGGAGGGGGTTGTTGGAGGTTGGGGGATTTGGGGGTCGAGGACATCCATCTTCTCCCCCTCGCCCCACCCTGACACGTCCCTCCTATCTCCCATGCTCTGCCTCGTTGCATCCTACAGGGTTCACCGTACCGGCATACATCTCCTGCCGAGGGGAAACCCCTCTTCGTCTTGTCCTTTGCTTAAGTTAACTTTACACTCGCTCTCCTTCTCCCTTCGTTCCTTTTTCCTCGAGGCTCTTCTTTCTCCGTTCCCCCTATAGTCCAACACGAGCGTACAGCTTCTATCTCTCCGTGTGTATGGGTTTGTTTGCCCGTGTGTACGGTGCTCGTTCGTGTGCGCGCGGTCTTTCTTCGGCGTTCGCGAGAGCAGATCCGAGACCACGAAACGAGCCGAGCCGAGCCGAAGAAAACACAAACTTAATCCTACGCGTGATTCATCTGGGCCGCCATAGATCTGGATTATCTCCCGTCATCTGCATATTTACGAGGATCTGCTTTGTCCTGATTGTGCGTGGCCCCACGCGCTCCTGACATGACGCGGCGTAGGAAGCGACCACGCAGATAAACCTATCCGCCGACTTCTTCGGCCGCGTTTTCCTGCCTTTCGAAATTCGACTCGCTACAAGGATCGTCAAGATCTGGTGCAACGAGTTACACACCTTCGCGGTTTTGTTCCGACGGCTGACACGGCTTCGAAGTATCGTCCGAACGATTGGATTCCTACGCGAGTCACTGAAACATTTCCTGATAAGGTTAGGTGCTTTTCAAGGCTTTTTAACCGAGTCCTCTTCCTGTTCGATGCCTGTATGGGAATCTCAAAAATGTTTTAAGGACGATGCAATTTATTTTAAGAATCGGCGATGACGTTTCGCTTCGTGATATACATATAAGATCTCTAAGTCATCTATTATTTTGTCCAGTACACGCACGTCAAAATTCATCATCTGAATGGCATTTTTAGGTATGTTTTGAGAATGACACTTATTTCGGGTTCCACTCCAGACGTCTCAGTATTCGATAGACCAGTGTCTCGAAGATTTTCGAACACGTCCCGAGGCCCGTATATTTTTGGAATCGTTTTGATACACTGTTCCAGAAGCCCATTCCGACAATTTCGAGCCGTCAGTTCGTTTCGACGAGGCCGAGTGTGCCGGAGAACAAAGGGTCCCGAATAGTCAGCCATTTTCTCGAGCCTCGTAATTCCGACGGCGAGAGCGTGGTACATACATACTTCGCGCACGGTCGCTTCAATTTCCGCCATCGCCGTTGAATAACGCGTCGTTAAGCGTGCTCCATACATCCGCGGCTTAAATGTCGCATAAATAATTGTCTCCGTTGCAAAGTGAACGCGCAGATTTAACTCGCGCTTTAGTCGGCCGGGCGACAATCAGTTGATAAGGGTAACGTATGCTGGCAATAACACCAGCCCACAATGAAAATTATCGACGCTCTATACCGACCACACTTTGCCGAACGCTATCACTCCTAATCATCTGTTTCGCGAAAAAAAACCAGCTTCATAAATCACACCGTCCCTTTTCGAGATTCGTTTCACGCTCGACAGGCTAACCCGCTGTTACGGAAGATTTGGCATATCGTTGCGATGAAGCGTCGATTATTAAACCGTGATTTTTTCGGTGGATGTCGGGGTAGCGTAAACGGAGCTGTTTTGGAAAATGATTCGCCGCGGATAGAATGTATCATTTGCCGACGAAAAGAAGACGCGAAATAACACGTTATCGGCCGCGGGTCGTGTTACGCGGATCGGTCCTTCGGCCTCGATTACAGGAACACGGGGCTGCTGGTCCGACAGTGTTGAAAATTACACAAAAAATCTGTGCGCGGCCAGTTCTTCCGACTTAATAACACGGCCGACACAGCGACGACGCGCAGTCGAGGAAAAAATAATTGCGTTCTTCCTCCTTTTGCCACCAAGCTATCCTCGTCTCGGGTAGCAGTCGTCGTTGCGTGTCGAAAGATAAACGGCGCGATTGAAAATCAAACTCTCCCCGCTCCCACTTCTTCACTCTGTCTTTCATTCTCTGTCTCTCGTGTTCTTTCCCTTTCTACGGGCCGTCGACTTCCATCGCTGCTGCCGCGATGATGGTCTTTGATTAATTCGCGATCAGTCTCGCCGTGTTATTCGCCGATCGACGATCAGCGATCTGCAAATTGCCTACTCATCGCGTAATAACGACGACGTGCTCGACGCTTAACCACCTTCCTCTTCCTCGCTCCCAGCTCGCCGCTCCTCGCCAATTTGCCTCTCAGCCACGTAGAAACAAGCTCCCTATCCTTGATTTGCCTCTCTGTCTTTTTTCACGGACACCGTTCATTTTCTTCGTCCACGAAGTATATTGGAAACGCGGCTACGTTTCGACGAGCTCCATAAAGGCCTTTGTCAGGCGATGTTCCCTTGCTGGGATACGGTCGTTACAGTCCTCGCCATTTTGGCCTTTATTTCGCTAACGTGCTGTTTCATCTGGCTCGATTACGGTCAAATCATTTCTTGTACTGTACTATACATACAAATTATCTGAATTAATTGCTGTTGTCTTTATCCCATCCATTAATTACGAAGCTCATCCGATTCTTCAGACTTCGATGAAGTCTTCTTTCTGATGAAGTCCGAAGCTCTATGGCAAAGCTGGATGGCGCGAAACGCTCCGAGATATCCGTTCCAGCTGTTCCCTCGCGGAAGATGGAGCTGTAATTCGTAATCCGATCGAAGATAGGCAAAGTTTAAATGGCACGTTCGCCGGTGTCTTGAAATTCAGAAAACGACGTGGAAGAAATTCTCCGTTGTACGTCGAAGGCGCTCAGGCCAGGAGGAAATTCTTACGTAAAGGCTGGCCACAACTTACGGATACAACAATGCTTGACCCGCTCGCGATAAAGAAAAGGGCCCCTTTGGCTCTCGGCTCTCTCTCCCTCCTCCCCCCTCACTCTCTCTCTTGCTCTCTCTCTTGCTCTCGACTCCGGTCCGGTCAAGTTTTTCTCGGGAGCCGGGAGATCTATTCTTTATGGAGATTACGTGATAGAGATACGATCGGAGCGTATCTCCTCTCCGCGGTGCTCTCCGATGTTACCGAGAAGTGGTTGATTTAGGTCGGCCGAAGTTACGGTTCCTTTCTCGGTCCCTGCCGAATGTGGCACGAAGAACCCCGGCGCACATACACGGTATTGAATGCAGCAAGCAAGCGGCGTTACGTAACGCTTTATGGTACGAGCACCGGCGAAATGATGCGCGGAATCTCGCTTTTCGATCTTTCCACGGTAAATAATACACCGACGGCCCTTCGCGGCTCGTCCCGCGGCTTAATTGAAAATTTATCGGCATCGACGCTCGATTGCTTCATCCGAACGGTAGCTCACACCCGGCCACCCTAATAAACGTTTCCTCTGATTAGCTGCGCGATATTTCTCACACCGTCAAACGCTCATCAACCCCTTGGACCGGAACTGCATCTGCGAAGTTCGCTTTCGGCGCTAAACTCGTTTATATCGTGCTATTTTTAATGAGCAATAATGCTTTTTCGTATACCTGTGTTTGGCAGTTCATGTAAACAATTTTTATTTAGCACACAGGTCCAGTTACGAGTTGTACATTTCGGGAAACAGCGACTCCGACGCCATTTTTCGGGTCGATACAGTATTTTCTGCTCGAACGACGCTCATTTCAGTTTCTTAAAAGGTCAGGTCCCATAGATTCGAACCATTGCTTTCCCAAAATCGTTTCGGCATTCGCGCAACTTGCCCCGAGAGCGATTTTATTCTTTTTTTTTTTGTGTGTTTGTTTTGTTAGATAAAAGTTTGTTCAGGAAAAATAAAAATTGAAAGTTTCGCATTCCGTATTCTTGGGGAGGCGAGCATCATGTCGGCTCATTCATCAAACCGTGTTGTTATTTTCCAGTTGGTTTTCTACCTGCAATGGACGTAGTTTAGTCAACATTCGGAAGCCATACCATTTTATCACGGCCATTCAAACCCCATTGGCCGTGCAGTAGAGATACCGCACATATCTATATACATGTCTAGTCTCCATTCTACATACATACTGGGTGAGCCCAGCAAAACGTTTCCCGATGCTACGAACGGAGAAATAAACTTCTGAAAAAAGTGGACGGGCTCGTTCGATCGCTGCGAAAATGAATCTGAATCGTGCTTAATCACGAGAAATTTCGCGGCTCGATGGCATCGTTCTTTACACAAAAGTGGACGAAGCTTTTGCTCGAAATTAAATCGTGCAATCGATCGAGATAATAAAAAAAGCAAAAAAAACTGCCCCGCCGTCAGAATTTCCAACGCTTTTGTCTCCTACCTCAATCCTTACCGTCGTTATACATAACAGACACAATTAATTCGATAAAAACATGCAATTTCGTGTCACAACATTTTGAATACTCTCGGAGGAGGATTCTGCACGGTATAAATCACTGAGAAAAATATGTGGAATAAAAACAAGTCTAGATAAAAATTCTAAATGCACCGAAGCGCAACGCAGAAAACGCAGTTTCCGAGAAGACGGCAGTTTATCGTCGCCCCGACGAGAATGCATATAATTAACGGCCGCAAATCAGTACGCTAGCCGAGTGCCTGGTAAACGGTTTCGGGATGAACATTATGTGCCAGCGAAGAAGCTTCCGTTGTATTTCGATCGCATAAAGATAAGGAACACCTGTTTCGATATCGATAACAAAATTATATACACACCACCTTATTATAACACCGTGTCGGTGATATTATCTTCTTTATGCGCCTTTGTACGGTGAAAACTTGATTCCACAGTGGTTATTGGAAATCGATTACAACCGGCCGTAAATTATTATTAACTGCGTCATATCAAACGTAATAAATTCGGCATACCTTGTCTTTAACCATTACCTTTTTCGCTGTTCTCTTCCCACCTTTTGTTCTTACCTCGACTGCCGCTCTTTAGTTTCAACATTTTCATATTCGACACGCGTTCGAACATTTTCGTTCACCTGTGATCAGGTGATTCGCGTCGTTTCCGTTCTCTATCGTTCTCTGGATTTTTAATAATCTTCTAACTAACTCGTTTCTATCTAACTCGTTCACATATGTGTGACGAAAGAAAATGATGTGTTGTTACTGTTAATTGGTAGCACAAGTGTTAAATGTTTTCAAGCGTTCTGTGATGCGCGGAATGCGTAGAAATGTGTTTAAGAGGTAATGGAATGTTTCCTTTCAAGTGACTATCCTTTCAATGGAGTATCAAGTTACGAGATACACAGGCCACGCGAGATACTGTTCTGCGGAATTAGAAATTAATGAAATCCACGCACGAACGTCCGTGAAAAGCCTCGAACAATAACTCAGAGGGCTGGTTGAAGCCTAATTTATTTAAATCTTCCAGAAGACGCTCTTTCGAAGATAAGATGTGGCTGGCGTCCTTTTAACGAACGCCATCTACTCAACTTTGCAGCTTCGCCGAACGTTAAATATGGTCGCCAGTAACTCAAACGGCACGCAACGACTTCGCAGATAATTTCACGATGAGAAACGGCACACGCTACTTTCTTTACGGTATCGCCGTTTCGCAAAGAAGTCGGAGAGAGAAAATACAAGCTAAGTAGAAGACTCTTATCGATAACACCCCGGCGCGTTAGAGAGTCTAAAGTAGGCCCGCGCAGGATCGCCCAATCGGCAAGTATCGTTTAACTGCGAAACGAGGCCGAACTTACCGCAGATAGTGGTACGAAATTCCATATTCGTCGAACCGATATCCACCGGCCGCGAAGGATTTTCGCTGATCAGCAAAGTATCCGCACGATCGGCCGACGTTGAAACCGTCATAACAATAGAATGTAACATCCCCAAGTAGCACTTCGCGTGATCAAATCCATATCTCAACGGGGCTCGCAAAACAACTAAATGGAAAATATCGAACCGGTCTCCTCGGTTCCAGTCACCTTTTTTCGAGTCGTTCCCGAGGATCCATCGGAACTGCTGCGTCCGCACCCGTCGGATAGTTCTCCACGAACACCGCGAATCGATACGAGCTATTCCGAGGGTACAGTTAACGGAAGAAAATTGTTACAACATCGTCCAACAACTGTGAACAATCAATATATTCGTCAATCAATACATTGTTCAAATTCAATCTCTTAATCGAGAAATTCCTAGTCGTTTATTAGTTCACTCATTTCCGGGCTTCTTCAATTATTTTATGGAAGCCGGGATCGAAAATAAAAATGTTTGATTGAGTACAGGGTTGGGTAATCCATTCTTTAACCTTTTTTTAAGAATGTTGTATACAACTTCAATTAAATTTAATTGAAGAAGAACACAATGTTGAAACAGAGAATGTCCCGACATTGAACGAAATTGTTAATGTTAGAAACACTAATGGAATTCTGTGAAACAACTTCGAATCACCAGAAACGTACTTCGGCACGTCGTCGTCGTCGTCTGCACGAAATCACTGGCGCAAGGGCGTCCATAGAAATTCACCCTATTGATCTGCCGGCTTTCCATTGAAGCATCCGAAAGAAGTTCCAATTGCGATGCAGAATTGCGGGCAATATCTCCGATCGCGGTCACGTCGCTGCCATTCCGTGTACATTAAATACTGGCCCGAGATAATGAGTACACCTGCGTGCATATCTTCATCTCGAATCCGGCGCAGCCATTCAATAGCAGAGCTATTAATCTGTGGTGTATCAAGATCTAGCATCGAGGAGGACCTCCGGAACGTAAAATGTTGCGAATCCCGTTGCTAACCGCCAGACTTTCTCATTGTTGGGGCACCGAAACCACGCTGATACGATTTAAACATTGCAAATGATTCATGCATCCCATGAAAAATGGTGGTCTGATAAGCTATCTCGAGTTTTTACCGTATCAAACAGAAATATCAATGATTTATTTATTATATCAAAGAGTAACGATTATTATCTGCCTGATTGTAACATCCTCCCACAAATCTACCTCTGCGCGCCACCGAATTTGGTGCTTAGAACGTTCGGAGCATGGCAGACTGATTCAAGATGTCCGATACTACGGCAGTATATTTTCGTTTTCTTCTTCCTTATGATCTTTTGTCGTCGGAGTTGGACGTCGAGGTCCTAAACATGGTTATATGAAGACATCAACGGCTGAACTCTGGCGCGAACAATTCGATTACGTCTGTATCTGTCAGAATCTCTTTCTGTTCACTCGTTACATAACTAGCAGAATAATATTAGTAATATAGAAGCGGCTGATGGAGAAGCTTTAGCACCAGCCATGATGGTAATGGGCGCTCGACGGGAGTAGGGTCGACCATTCAAGGCCGACCTGTTGGCCGCTCAGGGGGCCCAAAGTGGGCCCCGCGTGTGGAGGGAGTTCAGACCAGACCCCTTCCCCGCCTTTTTCCTCGGGAACGAATGCTACGGGGCCGCGACCATCCGCTCCGAGAACTCGTTCGTCGAAATTTTTATTAAAAATCCTACCAACCGTGGGAACAATCGACTCGCAACCGTGAAAACTCATTTCCAGCCGAACTGGGAAACTCAGGCTCGCCCTTCATCATTTGGCCCACACAGTTCTCATCTAAAAATATTTTCTTGATGCACGAGTTCGTCGATTAACATTCTTGTCGATAGATGGAGCTACAAGAAGATGGTACAATTTCGATTTGGCTGGATATTATTACGTCCTATTGTGTTCGCATTTTTAGAATTTTCTTTTGTAATTCTACTAGCCGGGAAATCTTCCACAGTTTTTATTTGCACTTCTAATTCGTCGTAACGATTAATAGTTGAATGTAGCTGTTACTACTAATACATCAATTTTATTTATATTTTATTTTTATACTTAACTATTATTGTTAATGTTCTACACGATTAAA
This sequence comes from Lasioglossum figueresi, assembly GCA_028455805.1. Lineage (NCBI taxonomy): Eukaryota > Metazoa > Arthropoda > Insecta > Hymenoptera > Halictidae > Lasioglossum > Lasioglossum figueresi. The sequence continues at coordinate 10,184,216 of CM052200.1, read as the reverse complement.
ACCGATACATTTATGGAAAGTATGAAATACAATTGCTTTCGATTAAAAATAAAACAATACGTATTGTCGATGTCTCGAACGATTAAAGACCTGGTACAGCATGAAAAGTGCAAAAAGCGAACGCTTAAAAATAATATCTAGTGTAAATCAATATTTTATATTGAAGACTACCGTAGCACCGATAATTGCGCCCTAGTAGTACAAGAAAAAATCGGCCTTTTCGATTTTGTTCGATACAAAAGGATGCTTCGCGGGTAAGGGGACAGGTTAAAAAGCGGTCGGCACAATTAAAATTTTTAATCGGCCGCCTCCGTCAGCCATTAGCGTATCCCGTATCCTGTTGCTTCGTCGTTAAGGCGTCGCGTTCTCGCGTGCGGAAATTCAACGCAGGCATTTAACAACGGAGGAAATTAGTAATTTCGCGTTGTCTTCGAATCAAGGAAATCCTACGGGCAATCCGTAGCGAGCCTTCTCCTTCCCCTCCTCCTTCCACTAGATTCGCGACGTAAGAAACGCAATTTTGGCGTGGAGAGAGGAGAGCCCGGTTGGCGCAGATGTTCCGCAGAATCTCGTTGCACGATCGTCCCGGGAGTACAACGACTGCGGTTTACGAAATAGTGCAGGATCATAAGGAGAATTAGGCGTCTGAAGTTGCAAGGCACGTAGCTTCGTAACGACGTCTCGAAAGGTTCGTGATTTTACCGAACCGACGAAAACGGTCTCTAAAAAGTATTGTCGGCCCGAAAGAAACCTATTCCCTTCCACGGTTTGCATTAATACCATCGGTTCAGGCGTTTCGACATTCTACCTCGGTACCTGTCCATCTATTCAATATCCACCTTTTTCTGTTCCATCGATCCGCAGATCTATATTTGCGATACAGCCCATTGCTGCCATCGAACGATCCAAAGTGTAAATTGACGATTTATCGCGCTCGTAATGGCCTGAAGTTAGGTGCAGCAAAGAGTTTCGACTTTAATAGAGATTGATGATGTTTCCTCACTGTTGAAACAGGTTTAAGCGGTTCCCTAATTGTTTAACCAATTCTTCACAGAATCCACTATACATATAAAACAAACATTCTAATATTATACAGGCATAATCTTCTATCGGTATAGAAAAGTTTGTAAGAATATTTATTACGAACTGCGTCATTTTCCATATTAACAAAAGCCCAATTAAAATATGCAACGACGAATAGATGTTACAGAATAAAATAAAGTAGGAGCCGAGTATGTAGAATCGATACGTGGTTGCCATAAATAGTCTTTAAAGTCCCGGAGGCTTGACTAAATGCACATTATAAAACGGCGTATTCCTCCCACAAGTCCTACACGTCAACCGAAAGCCAACTCCACCCGGCCGGGCAAGTCCCGTTTAAACCAGAAAAATGTTTCATTTAAAACTTGCTCGAATCCCGGGAATCGGGCTCGCTAATCTAACTTTGTAATTGCGCGGAATAGCACGCGGCGCAGCAACCAGATAACGAAACCGAGGAATGTTGGTTCCGATCTGCCGCGTCTTGCCGCGTTTCACGACTTTAATTAATTTTCACCTGTATCGGCCTCTTATACTTCTAGCAATTCGCGTGTACGTTTCCAATGATCGACAATTATCGATTCATTGCTTGGAACGATATCTGAACAACTTGTAAATTGCTTCTTGGAGGATTAAACGTAACAAAATGTTCGAAATCAGCATGTACGGCTGGAGTTGCTCGCAGAATCGAGGGGTGAAGCAGAAACGGGTGAAGTCACCTGAGAGTACGTTTCTGCTCGAGCATTTCTGAGGAACGTCTGGGGGTTAATGGAGCGTGGCAAGGGTGCGGTAAATAATCCCGTGCGTCTGATGAGTTTAAAAAAAGCTCGGATCCACCGTTTGTCCGTGGGACGAGCCACCGGGGGTATTTCCTTCCGGAATCCCGTCGGCGATCGTTAATTCAGTGCCGTGTGCCATCTTCTGGCCCGTTCGAGTTATCGGGAAGGGATGGGAACCGCCTCGGCGAGAGAAGCGACAGTGTTTGGCTCGAAAAAGGCGAGCGTCGGAGATGCGAGAGGAAAGCCATTTCACCGACCGGAAGCCGGATGGACGCCCTCCGGGGTCTCCATTTCTATCGACGAGCGACGACGTGCCACGTCAGCTTAGGACCCGTCCACCCTTCTCTGGTTTTTCGTCAGCCCCGGTCCCGAGACACTGTGATTCTGATATTTATTTTCACTGCCTTTCCTGTCAACGCTACCTCGACATACGCGCGGGTGTCCTAGGTCGACGAAAGACTTGGACCATTGCCAGATGAAGCCCGGTACGAATAGATCGGCCTGATATTTCTGCCGCCGATCCTCATCCCCGCACCAGGGCCTTACCAATAATATTGTCGCGATCGTGACGGGAGCCGCCGGATTTACTAAGAATTACACGCTCTTCCCACGATGCTTCGCAAAGCGCGTTTTTACGAGCCATTTTTCCGATGGCGATGACACTTGCGCTGCTCAATTTGATATACAGCACTGTTTTTGTCGATAGATATAATTCTTTACATCCTTTATTCGTTCGCGGAGCTGGTTAGACTGTTGGAAAAATTCGCAATGGTTCGACTAAAAATTTTAACATTGAAAAAAATTGCCTGAAATGCAAACGTTCCAGAAATAGGTGTCTTTAGAATTGATCAGTTTGGTTCAAAAACCTGATCCGAAAGATCAAGTGCGTTTTCTAATAAAATTATGATTGCTGTTTTCATTCGTATTTTTTGGAGTAACCTGTTCAATCACTCCTCTCTCGTATCAGTCGACTCATTCAATTTTGAATGAACCGAGATAAGTAACTGTTCAATCAGAAAAAAGCAAATCATTCCGAATATCATTTCTACCAATTCGTTCGTCCGTCAAACGATCGAAGTCGTAAATTCGTGCCCCTGCTCCATATTAATAGCCGCAGTTATTGAAGGAGCTTCCTGCGGGCGGTACGATCACGATTCTGACAGTCAATACAACCTCCAGGTGGTAATACCTTATTGAAGGCACTGGAACGGGGTCTCACCCCATCCTCGATTTCACGGGTAGCTTCCGTTCGCAAAGGGACCGACACTCGAATCGTCGAAACACAGCTGTGCTTCCAATTAATTGAAGAAAGCATACACATCGGTCGCCGGAACAAGCCATTAAAGAGCAATTAATTACCTTGCACGAGCAGCAGCTGACTGTCGAAAGAAGGCGGCCATTTTGTTTCGGAATCGTGTGCAACGGAAGTCGCACATGATTGGAATACCATTTCCATTTAAAATAAATCTGCTCAATAATTGGACTTAAGAGCATTGGATAACAATTGCAAAAATGAATGTACATAATTGAAACTGGAACAAACAAAAGCTCGGACACCGGTTACACCCGAAATTACCGTTTCAAGGATCGGACGGGAGAAGCAGATTACTGGTCGATGATGCATTTCTATATAAAGAAAAGCCGATATACGAGGAGCAAGCATAATCGTATTTGAAATGGGCGTTTCCAAGAGCGGCGGGTTCGTCGCGTCGGTTCCCTGTTCTTAAGCCGGCGGTCGCACCGTTTACCGCAAAATTATAGTCCGCAGGGCAGCATGGGCGCCGCGGGTTGATCCGACACGTTGATTAAAAATCGTGAACACGGGAGAACGCGTTGCTCGTCGAGATTCGAGACATTAAAAATCGCTCGGGACCTTGCTAGGTCGCCTGCGGCCGAGAACACGCGATCTAGGAACGAAAGAAAGAAAAAAAAGAAATGAGAAATCCGACCCGCCAAAACGCCACGCTTGTCAATTAGGGCCTTCGCGGCTACGAACGCCAGACCTAAGTGGTCGAAAACGGACAATTTCGCAATTGACGGCCGTACAAACAAATGTACAAAGGGTCCCAGTCATTTTACAATCCTCTGTTATTACCATTTGTCTTGTTCCACATCGGCAATGTTTCAAGCATTTTATTTGCATTCTGCGGGTTGTTAACTCTTTGCACATGTCGCCTTTGAGGCACCACTGACAATGATTGTACAATAATTCAACCTAGTTTCTACGTTTGACCATAGCATTCATCCATCGGCAGCCACGAGATTGAAAAATTGTCCTGACCGTCGCGTGTGTCCTTCCTTCCGGTGGAGGCGCCTTTGTCACCACCTTCCATTGTCGCGGAGCCCTAGGACTCACCAAAGGGCCGTCTCTGGGCCCTTTCCCAGGAGCGTCCGGCACGCGCAAACGTTTAACGAATCGCTAAACCGTGAGTCGACGGATCTCGTGTATGCGCTCACGCATACGTAATCGCCGAACGGGGGCGTGTATCGGTAAAAATTTCGTTCCCATGCTGATTCGCGAAAGGGAGCGGCGTCCCAGGGCGTTGGGTGGGTGTGGAGGGTGGTATTTGCGCGGGCCAAATAACCCAAATAAAGAACAAACAGCGAGGGCTGAAAGGGAGAAAAAGGGAGCGGGACAGAGGAGGGTATGCCGAGGGCGCCGGCGGCGACGGAGAAAGAAGAAAAAGCGTAGAAAGGGTCCACAGGGTGGAGCCGGGGGTGAAACGAGGGGGGCCTTGGAGAAAGGGAGATTTTGGAGAAAGAGGAGTATAGAGCGACACGGTGAAGGGGGTGGGGAAGGGAGGAAATGGCGCGCGTTACGGAGAAATGGCGCGGAAACTGGGGATAGTGACGGGCAATGGGCGCCCGCCGACTCTTCTAACCGAACGAAAACTCGTAGCCGTGGAGAGAGAGACCGTGGGAGGACAACCACTCCCTGGCTTTGCCGTGGCCTCTGCCAACGTACCGTGGAACGAGGACAAAAGAGAAAACGAACTAGAATACCTTACAAACGAGAATCGCGGAAGGGATAGATAGCCGGACGAGAGACGTGTACACTGTCCAAGAGAGAAACCTCGGGAGAGGAGAGCAAAATGAAGGAGAAAGATCATCGTCGGTCCTGCTGCTCCTTTCCTGTCTCTTTCGCCGCCAAGCCAGGTCGAGGCCCACCCAACCACCCTTCTTCGTCCCCCCTCCCTCTTCTGAAACCTTCTCTTTTTCTGTCGTGAATTGCGCGTAAAGATTGCTCGTACGATTGAACGGACTGAGTCAGGGGCCGGCCCTTGGAATCCCTGCAACCAAGCCACGGTAAAGACCTCCTGCTCTTAATGGACTGCAAATAACGATCTCGAGTATTTCTGGACCGCGGGCTGACCTTGAATCTAATACTGTCGCTGCTCGTTAGGGGATGCGCCACTAAGGACAGTTCCTGTACGGAGAGCCCAGAGAGCTTCTCTGGAATGCGGGCCTGATTAGTCAGCAAGTCTTTCCTATCTTGCGAAGAACGGGAGCGGAGTATGTGGTAGCGACGTCGTGGGCTTTTCGGTCATTTTGGTTTTCCGATTGGTTGTGGAGGGGGCTGAAATAATACATGTTCGTTCAGTAACCGTTGGCCCTCTTAGAGGAAAGGAAGGAAATTTCTAGTTAGCTCCCTACGACAATAATTATTTTGCATAAAAATCGGCAGTCTGTACCAAGCAAGTACAATTAGGGTTTCCCCCTAGTGCGACTTCTTTTCATCGCCGCTTAGAGAATTGGTCGCCAATCTTGACGAAATTGATGCGATAGAAGCCGATTGTCCGCTTCGAGCGATCTCTAGCGTAATTTCGATCGTTCGATAGATCTAGTGCTAGCCCGAGATCATAATACGGACATCGAGTGTTTTTTTCGCAGCGATAAGTTTATGGAGCGGAAAATGATGTGGATAATTTTAGAGGTATCACGCGCTCGTGAAATAGCTGCTCTAGAAGCTCTCGATGTCTGGTAAGCGTGTCGGCATCTAGCGGCACACGGCGAAACCTTTCAAACCTTAATTCGAACCCGAAACAGTCTGCAGTGTTCGTAGTCCGCAGGTGAGGAATGGAAATCGGTGTCGAGTCGAAGTTATTTCCGTGCCTGGCAATTATGAATGATAGAGGCTGATTTACGGGGCACCGTGAACGTTTTTCGTGTCGATCCGCAGAGCGGCGAAAATCATTCCCATCGCGTCTCTCCCGTTCCCCATTCATTTCGGCCGGGCAATTTATAAAATATAAATTGATTAATATTCTGCGGATCGTGTTTTAATGTTACGGCTCGCAACGGGAGCTCGATCCGGTAACAAATTCAAAGAAAAGGATTGCCGATTGCCGCAATTAATCGTGACACCACGAGCTCGCTATTTTCCTGTCGCTGGTTGCAAAATAACAGGTTTTTCTCTTCACCGAAACATCGAATTGACGGTCGCACTCGCGAAATAACTTTCCAGTTGCCTTCATTTACAGGAACTTTCGATAAAACGATTTCATAAAATAATTTTCTTCGTGCGTACAATTTTTTTTACGAAGACGGTGAACCGTGATGTTCCTTCAGGCAACAAAGGCTTGAGTCAATTTTCCACAGAACATTTCAGCAAAATAGATTTACATAAAGATCTTGCCTAATGATGTAGCTTTAAATTCAAGAACATTTCCATGTACATAATTTTGTATCGAAGAAAACATCGGAGATTCAACCAATTATCAACATACGAGTGCTTTTCTTGTTAGCGGTAGCTGTTTAACAATTCAGCTGCCGGAAGCCTGCAATTAGAGGCTTTTTAATGACTATGTTGCATAAAAAGTTGTAAAAGAAGCTTCTCAATGTTCGTTTAACATAGGATTCAATTCGCTCCGGTACATATTGTAATCGCAGGAGCTCGCAATAAATTCAATCTCATGTTTAGAAGACAACACGACCCAGTAGCTTTATTGTTTCACCTACCGAAATCATTTCAGTATCAAAGGATGGTTTTGCGGACACCCTGTATGGGGATCGGAGGGCATCGGTATACGTATTTCGCAGGTTGTCGGACGAGCGATATTTCACGGGTTCGATTTTCGCGAGAAAGGAGGCGCGTAATTAGCGTCCACGGTAGCGGGTAGGCGTCATATTCGATTCCCGTCACGTACCTTATTAGCAGGATATTTACGATCTGAATTTTTATTGCCGTTAAGGGCGATGACTCAAAATGATTATTATTATATCGGTGCGATGGCGGGTACGTGCGTGCGTACAACGCAGCAAAGAGCTGCGTTGCTAGTCTGCGACTAAAGTGCTGTAGAGACGAGGAGGGGCCTAACGTCGTAACGAGGCGCCACGAATGGCGATAGATTGAATTAAGATTGCGCGACAGCCTCTTGCAAGATCAGCCAATTATGAATTAATTACCTCGGTCGTGGTAGCTCTACGGTTTTTAATATCCGATTATGTCTTAACAGCGCGTCGGCGAAACTTTTCACGCAGTCGCCGCAGTCGCGGCCACCTCTTCTCGTTCACGGTCTACGGCTTCGTTATACAACAAATTAATTTAAGAGGATTTTACATTTTCCCTCTCCTCCTCTGCCTTCCACCTTCGCCGTCCCGCGCTCTCCGGCAATTTTCACCTTCGCCGCAATTACCCTGACATTCCGTAATTGGATAACGAACGATCCCCTTTTTTCGAGGCTGTCTCTCGCGTTCGGATTTAACCGTCGAACCGGGAAAGTGAAACTCGCTGCTGACTCGCTTCACTGACTTATTTCTCGGTCGCGACCGTGCACACGAGGCTGCAGCTGCCATTAGTTCGTTTAACCCTTAGCACTCGAGTGATGACCCTGAGGCGCCACTAAAAATTGCTTGATCGTTATTCAAAATATTGTTTACATTATTAAATATGTCGGTATCGGGGACTTACTGCACTCTAGTTCAATTAATATCGCGATGTTCATACGTTTTTGGTTTAACCAGCCAAGCAGTACGTTCCCTTTTCCACTGTCACCACGTTGCCAGCACGTCTCTTCGCCCTTATTGCTCTCGTCGTTATCATCCACGTACGTGTCCTACGCAGAAACGTCTGGCACGATAGTCCTGAAAGGTTTTCCTGGTGCTCGAGATTACAAGGGGAATATAACGCGCTGTTCCCGAGGCTGTAATTACTTGTTAGCTTGAGACAATGGCCCTCGGAAAATTTATCCGCGCTGCTATGCGGTCGACGTGTGCGCAATTTTGATAAAAAAAAACATTTTTTCGATTTCTCTTTCGAAATTTTGCCTGTATAAAAATAATTCTCTGTAGAAGCAAACGAGCCCGACGGCTCAGAACAGTTCGGACAGCTCTCTCGCTCGTTTCTGACGAATTAATCCCGACGAAATCGTTCGCGACTCGGTAATTACGTCTCGGAAGAACCCCTCGCTATTACCGAATGCAGAGTTACGGTCTCGCGGAGGGCAAATAGTTGCCGGACAGGAGGCATAATGTTACACCTACGTCGGTTGTACAGGATCTTGTAACACCCACGTGAACAGTACGTTATTCCAGAAGCATGCAGCCATTAACCGGCGTCTATGCGTGTGCCAGGTCTTGTTGCGGCTGATCTAGAGCGGCCATTTTGCAGGCGGGCCATCTTATTGCGCTGAGGGGGGCACAGCCGAGTAATTATAAGGCAGCCACTATAATTGGCAGGTATTCTCTTCCCGACGCCGTTCCTGCAATTGCAGTTGCTCCCACGTAGAGGTGAGAGAAAGAGAGGGGGGGGAGGGAGAGAGAGAGAAGGAGTATCATCGCACAGAGTCCAACTGGTGAAACATGCATGGGAGCGCGATCAACTGGAAAACGTTTCAGGCTTAAAACAATTTAAACGCATCTCCGGCGTGTTGCGTGCACTAAAGTACAGAGAAAATAGTTACTACGTACACGGATTCCCGAACAATCACGTGCATCTGATCTCTGAGATCAGGCAAGTTTTTTAATCTTCGAACAACCAACGCTTGCGAGCGATCAGGAACAGCGAAATCCTCCTATTCTTTGTTTTGCTGAGCAATAATGTTTATCGGGCAGGCTTCGTGCGAGAGTCCAGATAATTATTATAGGCGATCGGGTTCACGGAGCTGGGAATAAAAATTAATTGCTGCCAGGAAATACGAAAATTGAAGCTTGAAAAACTGCTCCAACAGAAATATTTTCCGAATCTCACGAATTAATTGTAGCTGGAACTAAGTGACAAAGAACAGAAATTTGATGGGGTCGCAGCAGGTTTGAAAAAAAATGGAAAATGTGACGAAACGGTGCAGGTCACGATTAGGGGCTACGGTGGAGCCGTAAATCAGTTTTCCGCCCTTCCTACCCTAAGATCTGCTTCAAGGTCTCCGGGCAAAAAAGCATCGGCTCGATGGTAGATGCAGAGACCGAGTTAACTTAAAGGGTCAGCCAGCGTTGGTATTGTTCGTAAGCAGGAAGGTCAAAGGATCGAACAAAAGGGCTACGCTTCTGCCCACGTAACGGCAAGCCCAGGGATGCATTGTTGTCATCGATGCTAACGGTCCGGGGATCCGCAGACCCGCGTGACTTTTTTACAGCAATTTAGGCGGACCGTCATTGACTCCTGCGCCCGACCGTTTTACGATAGGATTCCATCCAAGGCCGAAAAAAAGTGCCAATGGACAAGGTCGATGGTGATGTTCGCTTCTCCCTCTAGGAGATTCTACGACGACAGAAAAAAAGCAGATGTTTGCTTGAGTGTCCTGGTAAATCAAACGACACCAGGTTTTCGGCGAATTTGACTTTTTAATGAGCAAATGTCCTCCATCCTCTATCAAAAATAAACTGTTTACAATCCAGGCTCGTTTGGGCCTTCGAGAGTAGCATCGACTCTAACGATCCAGCTGGAAAAATGCGATTTTCGTGAAAGTTTAATACCGATCGATACCGGAGTTCGCACGCTAGAGGAATTTCTCTAAATTTTGCGTGGTAGCTGTAACTTTCTATACACCCGTTGCATGTACCAACACACAGCGATGAACCTGTATAGAGGGACGGTCATGGTAGGATGCCACGAGATGTATAGGCAATCTTGCAAATGAGAATCGTGAGTAACGGCGGACATTAGCGCCCCCTACTCGGCCCGGTCCGACCCGGCCCGAGAACGTACTCGTACACGCGCGAGCGGGCGCGGGGTAAAAAGAGTATACGCGTTTTAGGTGCGCGTATAAAGAGAACTTCTCGATAACGGGCCGCCGTTGATATTTTTTATACTCGTCGCCCTCGATGGAGAGAGTGGTTTGCATATAAGAAGGGACGTTCTACATCTCGCTGGCTCGCAGCCTCGCCGAGACTAATATGTCTGCCCTTGTTATCGCGAGCCGAGCCTCTTGTATTGTGCCGTTCCAGGACAAAAGGACACGTTCACCGAGTCCACCTTCTTCCCTCTCTTTCTCTCTTTCTCTCTCTCTCTCTCTCTCTCCTCCACTGCACGCCGACAGTGATTTAACATTCGTCCTGTATTAGGAAAATCGCCTTTTTTATCTGACCAGGATCGGGCTGATGTATTCCGATCGCCTCGGCCCGCTGTCCACCTCCGACTGATAAAGATAGTACAGTCCGCACGAAAACCTGACCGTTCTCTACCCACCTGTGTCCATTTTTCTTGGCATTTTTAAGAACGAACTACGCTCGCAAGAGCTTGATACGGTACCACTAATATTCGGACACTCTTAAAGGGACGATAACTTTTTTAATATTGCACCAAAGCGTCCGAATATTAATGGGATGCTCTTTTGAAAGAAATTTTTGAATTTCTTAGAGAAAATTTGCTTTGGTCTACATTTTCCTAGCAACTCGGCAACGTTAAACAGTTGGGCTCATTGTAGGAAATTTCAGAAAGTGCTTGCTGAAACCAATTAGATCCTATCGCTCTGGGGGAAACGAGATTACATATCTACTTCGAGAAGTTTTTTATCGGATAGAAACTAAAGAACGGAAAAACGGTAACAGACATACGTACAGGTAACAATTACCCCGACATCTACACACGATTTATTGCCCCTAACAGCTATTTTGCAGCAAGTTTTTTCTGATACGTTCTTTTACTACCTTTTTTCGGTGGTAAGGCGCTCCTACGACGGTGAAATAGTTCACCGTTATTATACTTAACGACGTTAACATCGCGTGGGACACCACACAACGGCAGCGATAACAATTATTTCAACGACACGATAACGTTGGAATGTCAGCCGGTTATCGCAATCTATTAATGAATTTCTAGTGTGTGTATAAATCATATGCAGAAGCGTTTAATCTATCTCTGTGATATTACGAATAAAGTTTCTGTGTTCTTGCCGGCGCTTCGTTGGTGGAAACGTTGACTGTAGAATCGCTGGTGCAATGATCGATGGGAAAAGAGTGCGAGATAAGTGTCTGGGTGAAATTGTGTCAGATGACTTCATCGACCGAGATAGAACCGTACAGTTTCGCGTAAAAGTATCTCTTCTGTGCAATATACGATATTATTCGAAACCAATTTGATTATTAAATCATAATTATCATTCTTCTACTTTCTAATTTCTTCAAGCAAATAAAGGCGCTCTCCGACTAAATTCTAAGTTCCAATTTACTTTTAAATCATTAAAATTAAACTTTTATGATCAACTGTATACCTCAGTTATCTTGTGAAGCAGCCCCTTCAGATTTACAACAAAGTCATAGTTCTTAGCCTCGGCTTCGGTATCGCCTATTTATTATGATTATATTATCAGTTACACATTCTTCGAGACACGAAGGGTCCCGTCTCTTTAATGATCTGCATGCAAGAATTCTACAAACATGCTGATAGCCAGCCACAGTCCATCAATCTTCCTTATCGATCACATTCTAGGCAGCAACGGCTCACTTTTCCAAACGCGCAATTTCCCCCGTGCGAAACTCGACTATTCGCAATCAGTGCAATTTCATCGACCCCATCGGGCCCGAAGGAATTTTGTCAGCGACCGGAGGAACCGTTCGAGGTTCCGTGAAGGTTTCTGCATTATTTATGAATCACGTGGCTAAGTAGGATGGCCAGATTTTAGCTGTGCAGAGCGGAGTAGAGCAGAGCAGAGCAGAAGCGTTTATCGCCTCGGATAGGATAGGCGGTTTCCACGGTGGCACGCGGCTAGTGGCGCAACTTGCTTCGGAACGAAGGTGGCTTGGAGAGTTACCCGAAGGTTAAAACACCATATCGCACCCCGTACACACACCTTGCTACGGGGTTGAACACGGGGCTCGGCTCGCGACGGCGACGTCTACAACCAATACAGACGTGCTCGCCATACTTTGCCACGGGCTGCATTGCCCATTGGTTGCTGCAGCTATGGCCTATTTCGCCTCGAGAGTACGACCCATTCACCGTGAAAGGATCGTCCATTTCGAGCTACCCCCGTACCCGGCTACCGGCATTCTTTTCCAGTTCCTACAACCGAAAAACTTCTGGATCGCTTGTAACCGTCCAACCCTTCGACGATTGTTTTCGAATCGTCCGCTGGCTATGGAAGCCCGCGATACACTGTTAATTAGCTGAGACCTTTATCTTGGCTATTAGGCCGTTTTAAACTGTGTATTCCTTGTCTTTGGAATCTCTAGGGAGTGAGCGTAGGGGTAGCGAGTGAACGGTTCAACTGTTTGGGGATCGTCCGACGAATTTATTGGTCGTTAAGCTGGCTGGTATATTAACGAGTTTAATAGTTTGTTCCAGGTATGCTCCTGGGGTCTCTGAGGGATGTCCGAGGATGTCTGAGGAAGATGCGAGACGGTTCAATCCGAGGGTGAGTTGAATTAGTGACATCCCTTCTGGGAAATTAGATATTTTTACTGTTTTTTGGACATTTTATACCGAATCATTACGAATGAGAATTTAGTTAGATAAATTGTGTTCCTGAAAACACACGACAAATAAAAAGTTGCCGAGCATATATTATATAAACGCATTTTGTAATAACCCGAGGCAGCTAACGTGCCCCGAGACACGTTCGCGTAAATTAGAGGGTGCCAGTTAATTACGACGCGCCACCTCGCGCGGAAGCAGAAAAATTGCTTGGAGAAAATCGACTACTGCTAAAAAAAGGAATGATCGAAACGCGCCGAGTCGATCCGGAAAGATTCTCCGAGCAGACGATCAGCCGGCGACTATCTCCGGGCCGGTGGTTACGGATATTTTTCAATTAAACGCTAATTGCGACGGGCAGGCCGGGCAATGAAGATCGTATCGCCTTCGAAAATTTGCATCGGCCATACGCGAAATTATTCGTCATTAGCCATTAAACGATTATATTGAGAAGCAAGATTGCTGCTCGCGTAACGAGTTGCGTGGACGCAGAGAAAGAGAGAGTGAGAGAGAGAGAGTGTGTGTCCCTAATTAAACAATTCCGAATCGGTGCTATCCACAGAGATAACATTCTTTATTTCTTTAGATGATGCGTTAAGCGTCGTTATAAATAAAAATAATGTTATAGATCAGATAATGAGATCAGAACGAACAGGAGCCACGCAAAATAAAATTATACAATTCGTCTAAGGATTCGTCTGAATGTAAAATAAAGAATCGTTCCGAAAAGTCTGGTGGGTGCAGGATTTTTTGGCGATCATTTGCAAAACCGTGTCGGAATGGCAATTTCGATGGTGAAATCCCGGAAGACCCTTTGATTTCTCAATTTTTCGGCGAGCATCCTGGGTCGACTCGTTGTCGACCAGGACCGCAAGCGTCGATCGGATCGATTCCGCGTGTAACGTATGACAGGGCTGTAACGAGGTGCGTACGCGTTACAACGTATGGCGTTGTTTTCGCGGAGCTGGTGCATACACACACGCACAGCCGCGCCGCGACTAGCCGCAGTTTATGCGAAACATTATTCCGGCATTACGTGCCCGCTAGTCACCCTCCCCACCCCCCTCGTTTCACCCCTTGTCCACCACTGTTTTCGAACCACCGCTCGTCTCCTGTACCCCCTCCGGTTTCGAAAATTCGATGTCCTACGAGCGGAAAAGCTACCAACCGCCGCAGGAACGCTTGTTTACCGGGCCACGGTCAAATGATTAATCACCGTGGCCAGGGCTGCTCGCCGTTCTACCGGTTAATTAATCAGATACCCGCGAAATTAGCGGCGGGACGGTTCGATCAACCGCACGCTACGATCGAACCCGCCGTGCCCGGAAACGTTGTTGTTACGCTCGCGGGAACACCGTCCGATTTATGGCCGTTCGTGTCTCTACGCTGGCTCGTTTCCATTTCACGCTAGCCTACGTGCTTTATTTACATTTTATTCCGCTGGGCCCGAGCTGCCATGATCTTTAATGCTGGAGTTACCATGATCCCATCGCAGGTTCTTCGCTTTGCAATTATTGGCGCAACGGCGACGCTTCTTTCGATCGACTTCTAATAAATTTCATTAACTTCATTATCTGAGCATATTGGTGGTGAACATAATTAATTGACTTGTCGATTTTTATCGGAACTGTTAAAACCGACGATATAGAATATTTTGGAATATGCTATTTGACTTCCCTAGTCACCGACATCCGAGAAATGGCCCCTCACGTTAACGTCTTCGGGGATGAGTTGTATAGAAACGAAATCTAAATAAAATCAGTTCATAGCACGCAGCGTTTGTGCACGAGGTTTGGCGTAGCATAGACGGATTTATTCGCGTTGGATTCGAAGGCGCGTTCTAGGTGTCTCTTCAATGAAATCGGCCGCGAAACAGATAACGCCCACAAACATACACGTAACCTAACCTAACCTAACCTATCCTTCCTCCCAAATGGCGTTTTCCCCCCAGTTTTTATATTTCGGATTTATACGCGATATTTTCCGAGTCCGATCCGGGAAATATTTATTCCGCGTATAAATAATCTGGCATCGTTTATCATACCGCCGATACCGTGTTGCGATCGCCGATACGGTCGCGAGCCGAAACCGATACAAGATTATGAAAAAAATTGTTGGACCCGGTGGTTTCATCTGATGAATTTATCGAGTAGAATATGTTTGAAGTTTTATGGTTCTTTTTGTAGATTTTTTCAGTGTAGGTAGATTGTGGATATTTATGCGTGTGGGGAAGAGTTTATCTTTGTTTTCGAAAAAGAAAGAAGTTATTGTAAGCATGTCGAGTTGTGTATTTGGAGTATACCTTGAAGAGAATTTTTCACAGCGTGCGAAAAGAATTGAATTGGTAGTTTGGAAATAATCGAGTTTGTGTACTAGAATGCTACACCAGATTTGGACACTTCTACAATATTGTTTACACCGTTCTCATCGATTTATATAAACTGGTGGTGAAGAGGAATTCGCGTATTCTCTCAGGGATGCGATTAGATTTGATTTAAAATAAAGATCGCGTTCGAATCGATCAGCATTAAAGGGATGAACACAGCTCAATTTCAGTGAAGAGAATACACTCAGCCGAGATTGCTAGTGAAGCACAGGCTCAGGAACTGATAACACTCGAGCTTATCCATTCACCCCTTGTCATTCACCGCGAAACGCTGCTCCTAACACGTACTCGAGGCACATAACCCCACGTAACCTGAAATTGTTGGCTTTATTTCGTGGGGACAAAGGGATGTACACCTTTTACGAGCATTCTAGCACCGATACAGGGGATGTATCTCTTTATACCTGCTCGAATCAAGATTTCAAACTTCTCCGTTCCTCTGGATCACTTGAAAACGATCCAAACAGGATCAACCGTTCCTCAAACACAACAATTGAAACGTAACACCCCACCCACAAGGTAAACCAAAATTCCGGACGTATTCCTTCGAGTAAATTCACAAATGGCAAAAGGATTACATCGAAGGTAGAAGGCTAAAAATCAAACACGACGCGCACCGCGTTACGAGGCGCCAAGCAACTCCCCCATGAATTCCAGAAATGCTGCAGGGGGATAACGAAACCACAGCATGGAAGACGTCATTCCCAAGGATCCGTGGTCTTCAGGATCCACATGTGCGATCAAAATTCAACGTGGCGTCCGGCGTTACGCGGGAGCGATTTACTGTCCGCTTTGCAGCCTGGTCGGGGGTGGGTAAAGGAAAAAATTGCTATCGGGACACCCGGTACAGGTAGGATGGTCGGTGTGTATAGTTTTAGGTGTAGTTTCGGGAAGGATGGATACGACGAGGAGGAGAGAGGTTGGAGTTGGCGCGATTCAAAGACCTCGTCGTGGGGGCGGGTTGGGGTGGTTGTGCGAGGCGGCTGACGAAATCCAGGGTGGTGGGAGCGCGTCGTGCCGCGTGCTGAGAGCGAGCAGGACAGAGATGAGAGGGCAACAGCGATGGAGAGAGGAGAGGAGAGAAAGGGGTGGTTTTACTGGGAAGCTTGGAAGGAGGGTGGGAAGATGGGGTCGGGGGTGCGAGAGGTGGCGGCGGACGGCAGTAGCGACGGCAGTTGAGGCGCATGAGCACCACTTTTATTGATTCCGTAACTGCCGCCATGACTGCCGTGCCGCTTCGTAGGAGGTAGGGGCTGCCAGGGAATGGGTTGAGGGTGGTTCGTGCCCGGTAGCGGAAAGAGGAACGCGGGGCGAGGTTCCGTGGCGAGGGTGTAACAGGGTGCAGGACGAAGGTTGGAAGAGAGAGTGCGAGAGGAGAAAGGAGGGAGGCCAGGAAGGAGGTGTGGGGGTTACGAGGGTGAGCCTGATGGGGTGGAAACTTTGCGGAGATAAAAAGGAACGAGGGTTGGTGTTGCCTCGCTCGGCATCGCTCGGCCGAGGGGGATGATAGAGGGAAAGAAGGGGTTAGACGGGAGGAATATCAACATATCTTATTGCGTACAAACATACAGCCGAAGTGGGAATAAACTTAAGATTCCTCGTGATACTCTTGTAAATACGAGCCGGCCGAGACAGTGTACGTGATGCATAGTTGATAAGCATGAAATATTCAAATCGTCGACGGGCCTCGTTCGGCAAACAGAGAGAGAGAGAGCTAGAGATGCAGACGCGCGGGTGCGTCGCAACGGGATCGCCTTTCTCGCCAGGTGAAATTGATGTTGCACAGCGATTTTTATACTTGTTTCTTTACTCTGTTTTGTATGCGGGATAGAAGTGACTTCATCCCCCGAAATTCCTGACGGACGACACGCTCGCGGCCAAACGGATCATTCGGTGCGGCCCGGTCTCCTCTGTGCATAGAGATGAAACGATCCCGGAGAGGGTGGCCGAAGGATTGCCGCGCGTTCGACGGCCAATGGAACGGGGACTTGGCTGCTGCTCTCGGACGGACGTGGGTGTAGGCCGGCGATTAGAAGGGGTAGGCAGCGATGCGTGGAGATAATTAAGCCGGCTGATCTATGGCCGTTTCACGAGTTCGCTCGTTATCTCCTCGGCAGCTCGGTGTCCCCCTGGTATTTAGTTCAGTTTCGGATATACGCAGAATCCGCCGGCTAAAACCAATGGTGTACCGCGTCCCTCCCGCCTTTCCCCCCTGGCCAACCCCCTTTACAAACCCCCTGCGCACCGCTCGCCAACCCCCGGAAAGTTCAGAGTCCAGAGGTCGGCGTTCAACGATCCACAGTTTTCCGTCTCCATCCCCGATCCCTTTTGCTGGCCCTCCATCCCTCTCCTGCGCCTCTTCCTCACCTTCCACCGCCTCCCTTTTGCGCCTCCCCCGTACCCCTTCACCCCTATTCTTCTGCTCTTACTCCCGCTCCATCTCCTCCTTCTCCACCTTCTCCTCCTTTCTCTTCTCTCTCTCTCTCTCTCTCTCTCTCTCTCCCTCTCTCTCTCTCTCTCTCTCTGCTCGTCCTCCCACTCCCCCGCCTCCCTCTTTCGACTGCTTTATTGTCTGGAGCCGCTCCATCGAGGGTGCATCCCATTCCCGGCTTTAATTGAGACATAAATAAGGTTTGTTTGGCTTTGCCATTCGACCAGCTAGCTATCCCTGGGAATTGGGATTGAGGCTCTGCCAATACAACCCGTTCTGCATAATGGCGACGCTAAATTCTCTCTCTCTCTCTCTCTCTCTCTCTCTCTCTCTCTTCCCTCCCCTTCTTCTCTCTCTGCCTTCTCGCAAGAGTAACAAAAAATTGTATATATATACATATATATGTATATGTATGTGTGTCGAGGATAAAAGGCGGAAAGAGGACCAGAGAAGGAAACGGTTTTTCCGGCGCGGCGGGACAGGTACACCCGTCGATCTGCATTTATTGGACGGTTCGATTGGCTACGAATATCATAGGATCGAACTTCTATCCAGTTCCGGACCGTTTCTTCTATTCGCGCTCCAACTTTATTCGCTCCGACCGGCGACCGACCTCCTGCCTTCCACTATTAAAATTCAGGGGACCTGCGCGCCCTAATTGGTCGTTGACTAGCCGTTTTTTCCCCCGTATCCGGCAAAAGTTTCCTGTGCGAACGTACTACTTTATCGGTGCACTACACAAACAATTTTCTATCCGATTTTATTTTCATTCAGTGCGCATCCGGTCTGGATCGATCCCGACTACGATGACGGAACAGAATTCTCAATCTACTTTCGTTGTCCCTACAATTCAGTAGACCGCTCCCAAGATTTAATTACTATTTTAATTCGATCCGCAAGTTGATGGAATAAACTCCCTCGAGCTTGCTTCTCCTCAAGTTCTTCCGAATCGAGTTCGAGAAATTACAGTTCTGGCAGTCTTCTCCTCATAATTACGAGGCACCGGAACGCTCCCAGGCAGCGAGGGGTTCCGAGTCTCGTTCCCGGGGCGCAACCCCCATAATTCGCGAACTCTTTCTCCCACGGGGTAATTATATCCGCGCCGGCAGCCCGATGGGATCTGCGTGGCAAGAAGAAAGAGCCCCCGCTGCTTCCCATGATCTTCGTCATAGCTTCCACTGAGATATCGGCGCTGGTCGGTAGAGTTATCGCCGTGAATACAAGAGACGTCGAAGATGGAAAAAGTCACGGGGACATCGCAGAGAGAGAGAGAGAGAGAGAGAGAGAGAGAGAGAGAGAGAGAGAGAGGCTGGTTTACTCTCTCCTGGTAGGCGTACCAAGTCGCGTAGGCGAGGAGAAAACGTAGCTTATGAGGGGCAAGAGCGATGGGATATGGTGGCCAAAGGGGGACAAGCGGGGGACGGGGGCTGGAGGACACGCCGAGGAAACTAATGTGCCGGTACAGTAGAATCTCGTGCTAGTAAGATCGTAATTTTCGTTAGCCAGGTATCCGGCAAGACTTACGAGCCACCTTTGTATGCTGGCGGCGGGCGGCTTTACGGGATACAAGTTAATCCCACGTGTTGGCATATATACGAACACCCTCCGACCAAACGACGCGGTCCTCTCGTTGTCCACCGGCTCCTCTTCTGGCTTTGAGCACTTGCCCCGCATCCGTGATCCTCCATTCTCCTTTTCTCTCTCCCTCCCTCTCTCTCTCTCTCTCTCTCTCTCTCTCTTTCTCTCTCTCAGACTCCTCTCTTGTCGCGACGACGCTCTCGACGTACCTGCATCAGTATGAGAATGAGTCTGCGAGACGGCCTCTCAGACGACTCAGACCCGTTCGCGATCTCCGACTGATTAAGTCCGGATCTCGCCCGGATTTTCAAGAGAATTTCAGGTTTTCCTCTCTTGGCTGTCTTGGCATGCGATATTATTCCTGCACGATCGCTGGGAGCCGTTTTTTTTAAAGGGAACGTAGCATTTGTTCTTCTCAATCTTCAGTTGGCAGAGTTCTCTCATGCTTGTAGTAAGTAAAAAAGCTGGGAGATTTATGCGTATTCGCGAGAGTATATGTTAATGTAGTTCTTGTACAACTGTAGAAATAAGACAGAAACGTGAAGATTTACGATGCCGAGAGTGCTCTTCCAACTTTCTTGTATTTAGTACGTCGTAACTAAATTTGCTACAATCGATACATCAACGCAAACATTCATTTGTAAAAATGTGTGTTCGAATATCTCCTTATCCCCACACTAAAATGTTTTCGATGATCCCACACGCCGCGTGTAAAAACGAAACGAGTCCGACTCTAAAATTGGACTCTCCTCAACAGGTCAAGAAAAAAAGGGACGAACCACGCCAGTGAATTGAACTCCCTAAATTTTGGTGTGCTCCCTCCGCCATAATAAATACGTCCGAGGTATTTCGATCCGCACTCCATTTTTCCCCCAGCGAATTTTCGTGAGGGGAGGTCGGTGAATCGCGATCGCGTCGCGTCGTTAGGTTTGCGGGGCTTCTTTGTCCGCATGTTTATTTTTGCGCGCGTTCCTGCGACGCGTTATTTATCCGCGGTTCCCCATATCCTCGGCAACCCCCATCGGTCCGGGGGTGGGCCCTCCCACGCTTTTGCTTTTCGTTTCCGTGTTTTAACGTGTTCATTCGGATCCGTGATCCCTCTATGTTTCTTCCATTACCGAGGGAGCGAGCGTAATGGGAAAAAATCACGGGAAGGCGAGTGAGAGAGAGGGACAGAGAAAGAGAGAGGGGTGGGAGAGGAGTCCGTGGAAAAACGAACAATGAAAATGGAGGGGAGAAGAGGGAAAAGAAAAACGGGAAAAAAGAGCCGGGCGGAACGGCCGTTGCTGGGGCAGCGCGACGCGCACCATACGTCACCCCCGGTTTAATCTCACCTCTCATTTATGCTACTGCGAAACGAGCGTACCGGCGACCCGTGGAACCCCATCAAAGCGGACTCTGGCCCGGTCGCTGGCGATTCCGCTGACGTATCTCGACTGTCCGTTTCTCTTTTGTCTGCCCGCTTCGCGCGGATGTAAATGTCATTGGCGCCATTGCGCCGCCCTAGTGTCCGCGGACTCCGATTAAATTGCTTTACCGTGTCCGTTGAAATTGACGCGAGGCTACCAACCCCCCTCTTCTCTACGCCCTGTCACTCACCATCGTCATTTTTCTGCGCTGCTTTGTCCTCGATTTAATCTCCCGCGGCTTCGAAATCGCTTTGGAGACGCTCGAAAGCTATCGCTGGTCACCGCCAACTCGGTTGTCCACGAAAATTAGAATCGTGGCGATTTATTTCATGACGAGAACAATTTAGCGCTTCGCTTCCCCCCAGTCGTAAGTTTCCAGTAATTTCAAATAAAGTTGTAAGTGCAATTATAGATGCGTCGTCTAACGAATTTCGCAAGACCACAGCGCAGTCTTCGTGGCCCCTGCCGCACACAAGTGCAAGGTGTGAACAGAAGGCGTAGCCCTCGTCGTAACCGCGTTGATTACGAGGCTAACGAGTGTCCCGCGAGCTCTCATCGCGTGCTCATGAATATTATCTGGCAGCGTTCAGCTCCCGAAGGTCTCATCGGTATCTCGTTCACACTCCGAAGTCCACGATACTATTAACGCAATCTTATCCGCCGGTAGTACGTAGATACTTTTTTCCATGGTATAGGCTTCATGGTTGTCGCGGTAGCGATCCGAAGGTAGTAACATCGTCGTCCGGTGTTCCGCGGGGCGATCGATAGTTATAGTCATCCCCGGTAGCGGGTCTCGATTATCCATAAACCAAGCCCGGTTATCGAAGAAGACGCCCGTAGCCCGCCGGATAAAACTATTTGAAAACTGTGCTCGATAAATATGGGGGATACCCCTCGTCTCGTATAAACCAGCTCTCCTCCGACAGTATGGTAATTAATAACGCTCGGCTCGCCCGGTGGCGCGGCTCCACCATTAAGGGGATGAATTAAACCGGCCCGTAACGACTTTATCACATTTTCGAGATCGGGCGAATAAGGAAAAGCTATCCAGGAGGAAGATACACGCCGTTGGACGTGAGTTATTCGCCGATATATGCGCCTCCAACCATGCACGGGATTCTAATCTCGCTTTCCCGCCTCCAACCACCCCGTCCCACCTTCTTCTCCGAGCTCGAGCCAACCGTCGCTCTCTTTCTCTCTCTCTTACTCTGGCAGGGTTCTACGACCGTCTCCGTTCTTCCACAACATCCTCGTCCCTCTCTGTACGCCCCCGCGGGGAGCATCTTCCGCTAATGAAACGCTGGTGAGCTACCGTCGCCTCGTGCCGGCAGCTTTTACTATAGAGCTCCCCTAGAATCACCCTCGCGACTCGCTAATGCCAGGTCTCCGAATCCAACGACGATACCACGTCGCCCGGGATCATATTCCGCTCCAGAGCCGATGCTTTATCAGCCCCCTACGTCCCCCCGGTTAACGAGAAACGAATCACCCCCTGCGAAAATCACCCCCGCTAATCGCAGACGCTCATCCACTTTGCCGGCATTCAATTATCCCGATTCAATCGTCTTCTTTCTAGGATTCATTTTCATCTCGGGACGCTTTTCCGTGATTGCCGAGACCCCTCCGTACGATGATTCAGGGGCGGAGAATTTTCGGAAATATTGCAAAATAAAAATTGTCAGCATTCGCAAAGCGATCGACGGATCCCAGACAGATTTCTTCTTGGTACGATTGGAATGAACGAGTAAAGCCGGAATAAAGTACGTCGAGTCTACGAGACGGCACGGTTAACGCGGCAACCTAAATGCCTCGGCCACCTAGATCTTCATTGCAAAGGGAAAACGAATCCCGCCAGTCTTCTCGGCTTACTAGTTGGTGACGTAGGTGGCATGCAATGGCCGCGGAAGCTAAATTACCCGATCGTAACTACGGATACGTCGCCTAATGCTAATTTAAGGTGCCATCCATTCGGCCACCTTAACGGTATCTACCGGGGATACGTGAGCGAGCTATTTTCACCGGCGGCGAATTCGTGTGCGAATGTATTCGGGAGGGAAACGCCTTCTCTAAACTCTCCTTTCTTCTAGATCAGATTATTCGACGGCGTAAATTGTCGCGATGCACGATCCACGATGCCGATTCAGGATGGCGGAAAGGATTCGCCGGGAAAGATCCTCTATAAAATAGATCACGCTCGACATAACAGTATTTTTCTTCCGGGGGGATGCTGGGCAGTTTTATTCGCGAGCAAAGTGTCTTGCAATTGATAGGAGAACGTGAATTTTTAAGCTTCTAGTGCGATTGCTTTACCAAGGAATTGGGTCCGTTTCGATATACTATTAAAGTTTTAATAGCCGCTCTTCGAATATCGATCTTAAATACTTTACGAAATTTTGAACGACAAAGAAGTATCGATCACCGCGATTGTAAAATAAATCGTAGTACAAGGGGTTAATATTATTCATGAAATCGTGATTCCGCGATCACTGTGATAAATCACGGTTAGGGTTGATGGACGGTGGCCGCTGCAATCGGCGAAGAATTCGTGCGAAATCGTCGCAGAAAAATTCGCACGAAACCGACGAAGGAAAATATATTCGTCGGAGATCTTGCTGCGGGTAGGGAAAACGGAACGGTGTTTTCACGTTCATTCCGCGAAGAGATTTCAAGGGGGTGTATTGACAAAACAACAGGGTTACGACGACAGCAATTAAAATGTGCGAGGCGCGTCCTCCCCTAAATCCAAGCCGGGTCGGTATTAGAATGCGAGGACAGGTCGGCTGTTCCGTATTTTCACGTTCGGATTTCCGCGTCTCCCGCGAATTTCTTTTGAGGTACGTGACGGTGTAGGAGAAGCGGCGAAGGAGAAAACGAGAAAGAGCCAGACAGACACGGGCACACGGGCACACAGACACAGAGACAGAGAAGGGAGGCCACGGTTTGTGGAAGTACGGAGACAGTAAATATATACGGAATAGCCGGGGGTAGGTATATGCAGGGCGGTAACGTGGTAAGATGGGCCTCTGCATTGCCGGCATGATTGCCTCTATGGCACATCGAGGCAATCCCCGCGGCTACGTGCCCGACATACATCCGCTTCCATCTCACTTTCTTTTTCTTCTTCCCCCCTCTTTCCCAGACCCGCCGTACCCGCCCCACAGACTCGCCTTTCTATCCCGCGGTTTTCGCCGCCACAAGCATCTTAGATATGCAAGCCGAGACCATGCTCTGCCGGGAAATCGCATACTTAAATGGCCGCCACCCCTCGACGGTCTTTACTTTGTAATTAATTTGCCTGGCGTGGACAGAGGTAAATTATTGATCACGGTTTGCTCGATAATCTGGAGTAAATGTTCTCTGGTCAAAGATTAAATTCTTCGCTGACCGGAATTGACTGGCGGCCATTGCACCCTTATACTGTTATCAATTTTACTCATTCTCTTAATTCTTAATCGTCACCATGTTACGGTACGTTTAAAAATATTCAAGGGTGTCGGAGACATTCTATCATTCGTTTCATTAATTTAATTTCTTGTTCGATTCTGCTATTTCACTCGGATTTTCATTCCAAAAGCAGCTGTACATTTTCATTGATTAAGGAACACGGGATTGGCTCGAGCGAGGACCACGTTCGAGAAAGCGTGTCTTCAGTCGCAGGAGATAGGAAAAGCTTCTCCAGTGAGTCAGCTAAATTTCAATTTGAACAGCGTGGCGCGGTTGCAATTAATGCGACCCGGCAGCGTCGTTTCTAGTCGAAAACAGCGCCGTAAAAGTTTTTCAGAGCCCGGGGACATTTTCCGGGGGTCGTTCCCTAAAGAAAACAGTACACAGTAAGCAATGGTCGCAATTATGTCGCGCGCATCGAGCGGCAGTCCCGCGGAGACTAACGGCCGTTTCAGGGCCATCGAGCTGACTTCACCCGCCATTTCCCGCGATCCGAAACAGCCGAACGGTAAACAAACCGTGAAGCTGTTCCTCTTTCCCTCCCTCTCTCTCTCTCTCTCTCTCATTTTGTTCTCCACTCTCGGAAATATTCGTAAATCGTATTTCATTAAAGAACGTGGCTCGTGTGCGCGAGTATTCCGCTCGGGCTGGCAAGAGTCGAGAGAGACAGAAAGAGAGACAAAGACAGGGAATAGACAGAGAGAAGAGAAGAAAGGACGCTGCGGAGGCTAGCGCATCAGCATTCAAAGTACTCGGTAGAAGGAGGGCGCCGCTCTTCAGGACAGAAGAGGAACAAAAACCCCCCGAGAGAGGAGGATGTTGCATTAATATTTATACGGGAAAAGAGGGGCTGCTGCCGTGGAAGCTACGAGGGGCGAAGGGGAGGATGGGAGGGACGAAATGAAATGCAAATGCCTTAACGAGCCACTGAGGGACTGCTGGAGCACATCCTAGTCTCGGTCACGAATGTACCTTCCTCTCATCAACGCTTACGTTATAACGCGTCGCGACTAATCCGCCGACAGAGTCCGCGCGGACGTCAACTTCATTCCTCGTGTCCTACCACTGTCGAGATAGCCTGCAGCACATCTTCGAACAGACTTTGCACTTCCGATTTCTCCGAACCTTCTTCATCGATTTACATAGTTTACGTAGTTTTTACATTTACAAAGTACGCACGACTCGAATGAAGCGTAAAACGAATCGATCAACGTACTAACAAAAGGAACCGAAGCCTGGATCATCGCAACTTTGCCACTGATCAAACTCGATTCACAGCGTGCCAACCATCGTCCGACAATTAACGCAGTCCACGATCCACGGCAGAACGCCGGTGGCGTCAAATCTCTCGGAACGATCAGGTTCCTCTTGCGAAACAGTTTCTCAGCTAATTTCCCATTTCAAAATTTCACGTGCGTGCCGTCCGATCCCGTGCTACCTCATTAAACCGCTTCCGGTCTAGTGCCTCGCGTCGTAGGTTAATTAAGCCGTAGCCATCTCGTGGTTGCAGCTGCACCGGCTAACTTGTACGGATTTATGGCTCCGTTTCACGAGCGTCTCTCTGTCTCGTTCAACCTATGCCGCATACCACGCAGAGCCGACATGCAAAACCTAGTCTGTAATTCGTTTTGGCAACACTTGCGGAGATGTTGGCGACATTGTAGGCTCGGGGATGGTCGGAGGTGATAGGCAGACGTTTGTTATTTGCAATTCCACCCGTGGGATATCGCGCACGGGGGTGTAGGGAAGGGTAGGGAGGTTTAGCACGGCTATTATACAGATCACGTGGCGATTGGATTCCTTGTCGGGTATCCCTGCCCACTCCGGTTCCCTCTAGTTCCCTCTGGTTCCCTTCGGCTGGTTCACCGTGGATCACTGCCTCTTTGGATGGGCGGCTGCCTCTTTGGCCAGGCTGGGAGGGCTGTAGTACCCTCACAAATCCGAGTCCAACTCCACGGCTTTCATTATAAATCCACCCCCGCCCCTAACTCGCCGTCCCTATGTCTGGAGAGAGAGAGAGAGAAAGAGCAAAGAGAGAGACACACCCTTGAACCCCTAACTTTCAACCCGCATTTTCCACGATCCATTATATCATTCGGCTCCCTTCGCCCTCGCCACCCTTTCCCAGCCCCCGGAAAGGGCAAAGAAAACCTCGTGAATGTATTTTTCAATTTGGATCACCGCCAGCTTGTAACCTATGCGCAGATCGCAGCGAATCCCGTTCCAGCAGGACATTCTAGAGTCCCGAGGATCCTGATCGATCACCTTGGCCCAGTGTCCAACCATCGCATCGCCTCGAATGCGCTACGGTCGTTCAATAAGTTTAGTCGGGAACGCGCGAGAAATCGCCGGCGTTACGTGGACTCAGCAGAAAATCGGGACGCTCGCCTTCGGTGTTTGCCGGCGCTATCCAAGAGATTTAGGCTACCATCCGCGTGATTTCTGCTTGATATCTCCGAGACGGCGGGTCTTCCGCCAGAGTGAACGGTGACAAGGCGATGGGGGCAGTCGCGAGTCCTGCTGAGGCGGTGTAGCCACCGTACTCTGTCAATTGTACATTCTTCGGAACTATTTTGGGGATTATTAGAGGCTCCTTTCAGTCTTTTAATCATTTAGTCTTCTGAAGTAGCAGAGTAACTTTTTAAATTTCACCAGGGGCAATCCGTTAACCCAGAAGATTCTAGGGTATTTTTCGTGGCGCGGAGGGTCCAAGGTCCCGCGGACAGCCGAATATCATGTAATTCCTCCGTCTGTACTCTTCACCGAGGGGTGGGAGGAGGTACTCTAAGCGCTCTCTCCCAGATTGTCCGATGAATCAATGGAAGCCACGGTAACATTCACCGGGATTGGATTACTTTGCCGTAATACATATTCCTGGCTCGGTTCGAAGTCGGGCCAAGTCTACCGGGCGAAGGGAAAACTTCGCAACTGCGCGCTTTCCAATTTGGTCGGTTGCCAGATTGGAAAGGCGGCTGGTCTTCCCGCCGCCGCCGGCTGCCATCGCGGATTCTCCACTCCCGTAATAAATGAGAACGGCCGACGAAAACGCCATTAATATCCTCTCTCTCTCTCTATCTCTCTCTCTCTCTCTCTCTCTCTCTCTCTCTCTCTCCCTCCCGCGATCCAGAAGAGAGAGGAAGAGAGGATGATTTAGAGTTTTTATAAGGTGTCCTCGTAGCCATTCGTATAAACAGAGAACTCTCCGAATGGCTCGCCGTCGGGTTCGACTTGGTAACTTCGGATTCGGATTCTGTAGGACGCGCCGGATGCGCGTAACGACGTCTTACCTACTACATCCGGTGCCCTCGCCCTACGTTATTTTTCTGCCAGCCACCCACACCTCTTACCTCTCCACACCCGGAACATCGAACACGTGTTCCACCTCCGCCGATTTGCCCCCATACCTTCCAGCGAGAGAACCATCTTATCCGGAGGCGTTGGATGTGGTCCCAGATGCTGTTACACAGCCGTCGGTCGACCTCCTCTTATTTTCTAAGCAGGGAATGCTAAGTTAGTGCGAAGGGCGGAAGGTCGAGGAAACGCGCTCGCCAACTTGCCCGGAGCCCTGGTATTCCTTAAAACGTCCAACTATCCGCTAACTTCGATGCCTGTAATGGACCGTACCCAACTTCCTTAGTGTCCAGCTCTTCATGCCGATCATTATTTCCCGGAGGCTTTACTCATTGCTCCGACCACCGGACACTCTATATCGCGAAGTCCTCCAGGATTTTTCAGAGTCTCAATTTACAAATTGACGAAGACGCGGCGCGGGACTGGCTTCTGTAGCAGATCGTTCTTCCAGCTCGGTCTGGCTCATCCAGTTCATTATTTTGAAGTATTCGGTCCACTAAAATGTCCGATGCTTGCAGTCTATCGTGGAAGCGTTAAAACTCGAAGTTCCGAGTGGTTGGAGAGAAGAATCGTCTTGGGAAAATGGCGCAGAGCGTAAAACAATAACTGGAGAGCGGCGGTGGATGGTTTAAGGGATCGTGTGAAATTCAAAGTTGCGTGGATCGGCGCGACAACAGTCGCAATCAACGGTCGAGCAACGCGCCGCCGATTAAATCTGAAACAAATGGCGAGATGATCAACGAGAGAACTGTTAATTGCTCTAGCCGTGCGAGAGCGAGAGATATATGTAGAGCTGGTCGGCTGGTTTGCGCGGGTGGGTGGGTGAGTATTATCGAGGGATGGCCGAAAGCCCCGGTTGGCGAGACTTTCTATGTTTGTCGTGTAACGTTACCTCGTGTGTCGGATGGCCAGAGGCGCATAGATGTCGGTTAAATGGCGCCACTAAAACGGAATGGGTCATTTGATTCGGAAACGATATCTCCCTTATGAGGGATCTACGTGTACCTATCCTGAGGCAACACGGGACCGTGCGATATTGTGAAAATATGCATATGGAGGGCCGGGTCTGGATTTGTGGGATGCGACCACTTCGATCCCGTTCGACTGATCAGCCCGCGAACCGGAAGATTCATCGTTCCCTCTCTGCTCGGACATTTTGATAATTCTCCGTTCTATCGGCCCCAACGGCTATTATCGTTACAATTACATAGGACGATAAGCAGCGACCGGGGGACTCCTCGGTGATTTCGAATCCCCCGGAAAAATTTAACTCTGCTCGATACTCGATTTTAAACCGGCTGGAAGCATCAGTTTATCTTCACAGGATTGTAGAGTTTGTGTTATCGCGTGTTCGTAGAATTGCATTGTGGATGAATCGTATTCATCATTTATCATGCGCATATGTAATATCTAGAATGCGGATCACGGTTCTTCAACATCGCAATAAATTTAAAAAATGTAGATATACACAAATCACGCTGTGGTGTACGAATGGTAAAAAGAATTGTTCGGTGTCGAACGTGTAAATATTTGTAGAGAAGTCTTAACAATGCAAAATCGTGGTGGGAACGAGTGCGGGATCGTCGTGGGTTGTTTAGCGGGCCGATCCTGGGGCAAAGTCCGTCCAATCTCGTTCGAAGTAATCAGATTCAAATTTGTTACGGCTAAGTGTCCTAATCTAGATCGACCCGGCCGATAGGTGACCGAGCTTACGTTCGTAGGCCGTATGTTGGCGCGAGAAATGCTCTTCCAGTGGAGTAATGCGGTGTTTATCGGGCCGTATCCCCATCCACCTTCTGCGCTCGATCCAGCCCGCTTAGACCAAGAGGCTGTTCGTGATCCCGAGCGCTCTCTGGCTTCGGCTATCATTGCCGCTTGTTGCAACCGAGTTACGCTCGAAACGGGAAATTTGATATTCCGACCGAAATCCACGATTTCCCTTCGCAGTTCTCCCTCTGGCTCTCGCTCTCTCGCGTAATCTTCGTTAGTATCAATTAAACGGGGATAAATCACCGGCTAATCGGCTTCGCAGTCGATCGTTAGGCTGCCGGATCGATCGAGCCCGCAATTAAGCGAGAGTTCGTCAATTTAAGAACGACAGAGCGGATGCGCCGATAGCATTTCAGGTTTCAGAAAACAACGAATGCTGGAAGGACGATTAAACGCGCGGTTTGGTCGCGAATAAGTCGCGAATTCGAATAAATTGCTTTTATGGTCGGCCGATAATCCCGAACGCAGAAATCTGTACGTCGCACGAGGACTCGGGTAGACGCGATAAATCCTTGATAAAAGACGCCGGCTCTCGCAATTAATTGGTCCTGTTTTCCGCCGACTAGAATCGGCCGACTATAAAATCGACTCATTAGGGAACGCCTCGAGTTCCGATCGCCCCGCGCTCATTAAAATCCCCGAAGGAACTCCGAGAACACGTAGCCGCAACCGATCGCCGCGTTAATCTTAATTTAATAAAACGGCCGCCCCTCTTTCTCTTCTGCGGAACGAATTAATGCCTCGTGTCCACGAGATCCTTCGTATTTCGCTCGGACTTACCGTCCTCTAACGCCTGTTACGACTGGATTACTATCAAACCGCGATGAATGCACTTGACACGCCCAGATAGCGTCGATTTCTGCACGCTATGCGCGTTTATCTACATATTCATTTTCTGGTCCTCAAATTTATATTGTACAGTGTGAATTGTGATACATTTTATTTGTACGTTGACAATTTTGTTCGCAAACTACCCCTTTAAAAGCAGCAGAATTTTAGCAGACGCAAGCATCCAGTAAAAAAAATTCGATTATACGAGACCATGCGCGAGCGCTTTCGAATAAATGAGACATAATCGTTCGCCGAGACGTATTCTAAAAGCTAAGAGCCGTGTCGAAACGGGACGAGCGGATGCACGACACGAAAATCCCCGGCGTTCATCGACCATATTTACAATAAGGAACACGGGGTAATGATCGAGCCGCGGCACATCAGTATGCGCACCAAAATGGCTTCCGTCTGCCGTCTAGATTATTACGCCCTGAATCTCGCGCGGCCATTACGGAAGCGGTTCTTTCCCGAGAAAATGAGGGAAACGGATCGTAAGCGACAGAACTTATTCCTCGCCGACTACTTGCAACGATGTTCCCGCGAATAAAGGTGAAAGTTTGCGTCGAGAAATCTGACTGGCTGATTTAACCGACCGAGATTGCGCTAAACACCGACCTTCGTAAATAAAATCACGATCGCACGCATAACACAGAAAAGAAAGTAAAACAATTAAATTCAGTAATTGATCTGCTTGTTTTTATTAGAAATGCATAAAACTCGCAGTCTAATTATCTGGAAGCTTGTCTGCTCATATGAAATGGCAAGGGGTTTCCGTATTGAGATCTTTCAAGATGGTTTCCGGATTATCCGGGCGGATCTGCCGGGAATATTTTTAGGAAAAATTTCGTGGGAGGAATGACCAATAGAAAATTGAATTTTTCCGGTTGGAGAAGCTTCTCGCTATCGGCACGCATGCAAAGTAACTGTTTGCCGACGGGATCAAGGGGTAGCCCGAGCATTTTCGTCGCTCGGTATCTGAAAAATCTGCCGGAGGTGGCGATATCATCGCGTATAGGTATTTATAGGGCCAGACCTGGCCGTCACCCTCTTATAAGCAAATACCTGAAGAGGGACCGGCCAGGGGGAGAATTCTCGTGATCTCTTCGCGTACGATTCCCTGGGCGCCCTTTCGGTCCGAGCTGGGTCGGGCCTGGAACGCGTAACACGCATTTTTATCAAACGTTACGAGCACTGAAACGAGCCGGATGAAAACCAATATCTTACTCCCGCATGGGAATTCGTTGCCGGCATCGGCGCGCACTGTTTCCTCGTCTATATTCGATCCCTTGTTTACATACGTACCTATCCACGTACGACGAACCGCCTCGCGCCCTTTCATTCCGAACCTTTTCTAATGTCTCGCCGTCTGGCCTGCTCCCTGGGGAATGAAATTCGTGTTCGACCAAAGTTCGATGATCGTCCGATCCGCAAAACTTTTCTACTTGATCCGGGTGAAGAGTGAAACAATTGGCGATTTATTAACTTCCGTTGTTTAGCATTTAACGGCTCGTGTTCTGATTTATTGTGGACCCTCATCTTGGAAGCCTTCTGGAGGCTCTAAAAATTCTCTCGATGACCTGAAGAACCCCTGGGGTGTGTGAGGGGCATGAAAAGACCAAGGTAGGGAAGAGGTATTAAACAACGAGATGATATTTTCTATCTGTCACGTCGGGGTAATTCGGTTAAAGCGAACGGAGCGGTTGGAGATGACCGCGAGGGGTGGAGGACACGTGAGTTCATATAAAAAGTTTGTAATCTTGAGCCTCCGGCGAGGAAAGTTGAGAGGAAAGACAAGAAATACACGAAGAAACGAACTCCTCGCAACGTCCCCTCGGATACATATTAACCCTTAGTGCGCCCTTGGCGAGCCGCGTTGGACATTTTGCGAATATGTAAACGATATTTCGGGAAGCCACGGGAATTTCGTAACGTTCCTGTCGGATAAAACTGCAGTAACCCAGGTCAATAACGTTTCGGTAAACTGCGCGACAATTTGTTAATTTTAATTTCAATCCCATCCACTTCCTTTTATAATCTTTCCACGTTTCTTTCCCCGTGTTCGATCGTTTCTACCGGTGAAAAACCATCGTCACATTCAACAGAATAAAATATCCAACGGAGAAGCAGCTTAACGGGCATAAACGATAACCACTGTGTTTAATGTAAAATATATATACATATACAGGGAGCGGCACCTAAAACAGGTCACCTGAATAAATCGCTTGCTTTCGAAGATAGAAAAAAAAAGGATCAGACCAAACTTACTTGATATCAAGGGGCTCGTAATCTGATGTCATTAATTTTTTTATAGGTGGAGACGTCAAGGAGATACGAAGGTCAACTCTGTTTTTTTAAATGGAACGGTATGGTTTTTTATTTATATTCCGATAGCGTATTTCAAGACGAATACAATGACCTATTATGAAGGTCATTCAAGGTCACGCAAGGTCAACTGCAATAGAAAATAAAATGTCTCAAAGCACTCTTCGAACGCTACGACGGTTTACATGTAACATGTTATGTACGTATTCGCTGCTACTTCAAGTGTTCAAAATGTCGACCTTGAACACCGAGACATAATCTAAAACGTTGCAATACCGATGATACTGCCTGACAAATTTCAGTTGTATCTATTACAGAGCAAGCTCTTTTTATACGTTCTTGCGTATCAACTGTGGTTGTTGGTTTTTCGCGGTACACTTGTTCCTTCAATTTTCCCCACAAATAAAAATCTAGCGGTGTCAGGTCTGGGGAACGTGCTGGCCATTTATTACTTCCTGATCGACCAATCCAACGACCTTCAAATGTCCTGTTCAGTAATTCTGTAACATTTCGAGCTGAACGAGCAGGACATCCGTCTTGTTGGAACCACATGAACTGTCGCATGTCCAGTGAAATGTCCTCTAACAATTCTGGCAAAACGTCTTTTAAGATTCTCTCGTATTTATGACTATTTAGCGTGCCATCGATGAAATATGGACCAATTATTTTATTACGAAGAAGGCCGCACCAGACGTTGACGGACCAAGGTCTCTGCTTGTCCACTTCTCGTAGCCATCGTGGATTATCTACCGACCAGTAATGCATGTTGCGACAGTTAACTTGTCCGTGGTTTGTAAATGTGGCCTCATCCGTAAACAAAATTTTATTCAAGAACATTTGATCGTCTTGCAGTTTCCGTAGGTCACATTCGCAAAACTGTAAACGTTTTTGAAGATCATTTTCACTTAATTGGTGATGCAGTGAAATGTGGAATGGGTGAAATTTGTTAACTTTAAGTATTCGCAAAATACTTCGTTGACCGATGCCACTCTCAAGTTCAAGTTGCCTCGTACCAACGTGTGGATTTTGTATTACACTCGCTACAATGTCTATCGTGTTTCCATCATCAGTTTCTTGTTTGGCTCGAGTGCGTTTTTTCTTATCCACATTTCCAGTTTCCCGAAACTTTTTTATAATGTTTGCAAAGACAGAAAGCGAAGGACTATTACGATCGGTAAATCTTTCACCATACACGCGTACCGCTTTCCTCATAATTCTATGACATTCACCATAGATGATAACCATTTCCACTTTCTCTGCTATCGTGTAACGCATTCTTGAAAATTGAACACTCGGATTGAATATTTGGAAGCCGTACTCTAGCCGGTAGTCAAACAACTAATAACATTTCTGGATACAGGTAAGCATACAATGCGATGGTATGTTTATTTATGTTCTGCGACCCTTACCAATACTTGGAAGAGCAGTATGCCAACAACCAGAGAAGACACAAAAGTATTTGAAGAGTGCTTTGAGACATTTTATTTTCTATTGCAGTTGATCTTGCGTGACCTTGAACGACCTTCGTAATAAGTCATTGTATTCGTCTTGAAATACACTATCAGAATGTAAATAAAAAACCATACCGTTCCATTTAAAAAAACAGAGTTGACCTTCGTATCTCCTCGACGTCTCCACCTATAAAAAAATTAATGACATCAGATTACGAGCCCCTCGATATCAAGTAAGTTTGGTCTGATCCTTTTTTTTCTATCT
Source organism: Lasioglossum figueresi (assembly GCA_028455805.1). Lineage (NCBI taxonomy): Eukaryota > Metazoa > Arthropoda > Insecta > Hymenoptera > Halictidae > Lasioglossum > Lasioglossum figueresi. Next base: position 10,150,312 of record CM052200.1, on the reverse strand, counting down.
TCGAAAGCAAGCGATTTATTCAGGTGACCTGTTTTAGGTGCCGCACCCTGTATACAGGGTGAGTCACCTAACGTTTGCACCTCAAATATCTTTGTTGTTTCTAAAGATACGTAAAATATGGTAAGGACAAAATTGAATGGTACAATGGGGCTGACACGATGCCAAAAAAAATTTTGTTTTTATGTCATTTTTTTTAGAGATATCAAGGTCACCTTGACTTTTTTAAATGGAACCACCCTTTTTTAAACACCTACAACGATAGTCCCTTTCATTAGGAATTCAGTGACTATCATTATTCCAAGGTCGTTCAAGGTTAAGGACAGAAGAAACGTATAAAACTAAAATATGGAAGCAGAATACCTGTATTTTATAAATGTTTGAAACGATGGCCGTCTACGTCGATACGTTGTTGTAAACGAGCTCCGAAGGAATGTTGAACTCTGATAAGTACATCCGAGGTGATATTCGTACATGCTGCGACGATACGCTGACGCGTATCTTCAACTGTTGTTGGAGCATCCTTGTACACGGTCTCTTTTAGCAGAACCCATAAAAGAAATCCAGTGGATTTAAATCAGGCGAACGTGCTGGCCATGAAACAGTTCCAAATCGAGAATCCAACGTTTCTCTTGCTACTCGTGCATAATGAGCAGGACAACCGTCATGTTGGTACCACATATCATAGCGATTTTGTAAAGGGACATCTTCTAACAAAATTGGCAGATCTTCTTGCAAAAATTGAGCGCATTTCTGTCCCGTCGTCATTCCGTTAACGAAATATGGGCCAATTACTTTGTCGTTCAAAATACCACACCACACGTTTACGCTCCATTGTCTTTGACGATCAATTTCTCGCATCCAGTGCGGATTATCCACAGACCAATAATGGGCGTTCCGTAGATTAATTGAGCCACGATCAGCGAATGTTGCTTCGTCCGTAAACAAGACATTAGAAAAAAATGAATGATTTTGAAGCAAACCCCATTGACAAAAGTTAATTCTATTTTGATAATCATTCCCGTGCAATTCTTGATGGAGCGATATGTGGAACGGATGAAATTTATGTCGGGCCAGAATTCGTATTACGCTACTTTGACTTATGCCTGCTTCCCGGGCAATTTTTTCTCGTACTCGCGCGAGGATTGACAGCTATAGCTGCTAAAATATTAATTTCATTGTCTTCGTTAGTCGTGGGATTCTTCCGTTTGTGCTGTCTTGCATGCACACTTCCAGTACTTCGGAACAACCTGTACGTATTAATGAAAGTATGTCTAGAAGTATGTCTTCGTAAAGTAATCGAGCCTGCACTGCATTTTGTCTACATTCACAGTAAATCGTGATCGTATCACGCTTTTCAGTCATCGAATAAGACATAGCGGAATCGCGTTTAGAAACATACCGATAGTAAATAAGAATTCTGAATAACAATAACATTGAAGGGCCTTGGTATGTTTACTTTAACTACGACCATAGTATGTTTACTATTTACTACAAGTCTCAACCGTGATAAACGTATTATACTTTCATATTCTAAATCTTATACGTTTTCTCTGTCTGTGACCTTGAATGACCTCGGAATAATTATAGTCACTGAATTCCTAATGAAAGGGACTATCGTTGTAGGTGTTTAAAAAAGGGTGGTTCCATTTAAAAAAGTCAAGGTGACCTTGATATCTCTAAAAAAATGACATAAAAACAAAATCTTTTTTGGCAGCGTGTCAGCCCCATTGTACCATTTAACTTTGTCCTTACCATATTTTACGTATCTTTAGAAACAACAAAGATATTTGAGGTGCACAAACGTTAGGTGACTCTCACCCTGTGTATATATATATATATATATATATATATATATATAAAATACATATATAAAATGGCCGGCAAGAATCGTGGAAAAGTGGCTCAGGTATCGATTTAATATTTTTAGCAGCTTACCGAGACTAACGGCCGCGGAACTGTAACGGCGCGAGCTTTCCCCGAAAGTATTCAATAATTTTCGCACGTCTTTTTGAAATCGTCTGGCGCTGAGCAGAGGGAAAGAGGGTTTTCCTCTTTACAGATATATAGCTATCTCTACACACCGGCACGTAAGCCCGGCACCGACGCCGGGATTTAAACTCAAGCGTGGAAAGCTTATACAAAGCTCCAAATTTATTGGATGGAAATCCTCTCGGCATAAGCGTGCAAGTTCCCTACAGGGGGCAAAGTTGCTCGCCAGGATTAACACTTTCCTATCTTCTGCTCAATGCGCGGCCATTCCACGGTAAACTTGCCCGTTCCTGTACTTATTCATTCCTCCTGGATTTTTCTCGACCACGCGACGCCTGTTTCTGCCTTTACGGTCAACACTAACGCGTCACTTAACGGTTTCATTATTTTACCAGCTAATTCAACCGCGCCATCTCAATCCCTCCTACACTGAAAAACCTCTGGCGTGTCCTTGAACGTCTTTAGGGGATTATAATCTCCACCCTCCGCGTGTAAGAGCCTTTTATTTCATACTTCGATAACGATGGAGTCTGTTACATTGGTAACTCTCCTCTCGGTGTCGCTGACTACAATACAGGGTACATACTTATTCAGCAGCGTTTCATTGCATATTTACCTAACTATTCGACCCAATAAAAAGTAAAGAGCCAGTCGCCAAGAACGTAGATGTGTACAAAGAATTTTAAAGACAAATTGAAAGGATTTCAGGTGTTGAAGTAAGGGTTGATCGCCTCTTTTCCACCTTCTTCCAGCAGCGCCTCCGTTTCTACCGCGTAATCCGTAAGAAAAGCTCGTGCAGCACGCGAAAAGCTTAATTTTAAGGGCGAACCGACATCGCATAAGTTTCGAGGGGGGGCGCTGCAAGGCGTTCCCGGTTTAAACAAATAGCGGCGACCCCGGGGTCCGAGGGTGGAGAACGAATAAACATGATCTACGTGGGCATTCCGGCGCGCACAATTATCGTCGCGATGGTATTTTTTCGGAAAGCCCGGCGTGTCCTCCCGCGTATCCTCTTGCCTTGGACCCCGCCTCCTACGGGAACCCCACGGTGTGTGTCTGCAACTGAAAAGTTTCCTGGCGGGATTTGGGAAGCGAGGCGAAAACGCGAGCTTTCCTGCCGAGAAAATACTGGCCTGGTGGGGGGCCTCCGCAGGATAACGCCGCGTCGCTGCTGCACACCGGCCGCCGCTGCCGACGGCAACCAGCCAGCAACCCCGAGGAAATACCATTCCCGGTGAAAAACGCTCGGTCGCAGAATTGTTTGCAATTTTTAAACGCGAATCTCATGCTTTCGCGCGCCCCATCATTCTGCCGGATATTTTTATTTCATCGCCGACCGACCCAGGCCCCCGCACCGTCCCCGCTCTGTCTTTGAACACGAATCTCACCCTCGCGCATATTTATTGCGTTTTTTCACCGTGTACGAAAGCAACGTGAAATATTAATAGTTTATTATTATTCGGTTTTGAAAATATTTCTTTTGCCAGAGTGCAAGTTTTACGCGAATCTTCGTCTTCATAATAGCGACAGTTTGTTATCTTATATATTTTGAATGGAAATTGGATAACAATCCATTTTTTCAATACCCTACAATTTCTCTCGAGGTCTTAGAAGCCTTCTTAATGCTCTAAACATTCACTAAGAATATTCAGTTGGAAACATTCAATATCCACCGCCTCCAATAATCACGAAGGAGCAAATGTGCAATTGGCGTCGTTACAATCTAGAAATCAGCCCCGCAGCTCTTAACTTTTGAGAAATCAAGGATGCCGGCCGTTCAGAATCGCCGGTCGATTTTTAGTGAATTTCTCCCCGCGAAATCTTCGATCAAACGTTCCATTTCCCGGGCGGTTGTACGGGGGGGGCAGGGCCATTCATAAAATTCATCAACTCTTATAGAAGGAAAAAGTCAAAAGCAAGGAAAATCCTGAAAGGAACCTCGAAGGATCTGGAAGGAAGGAAGGAAGGAAAGTCTCTGGGCGAAGCTGGCCGAGAAAGAGGGAGAGAGAAAGAAATAGAGCTAGCGAGCGAGCTAGTGGGCGGAGATAATGGGAGTCTTGAAATTGGATTATCAATCTCCACGACTCCTCGACCTCTTGCGCAGGTATTCCCCTTTCGTCTTTAGAATTAAGATCAGCCTGGCTTTTTCCAACGACCTTCGTTCCTCAACGTTTCCTTTTCCCGGTTCCAGCGGCGCGCGAACGCAAAAATTACCTCCTCGCCTCGGAATAAAACCCATTCGCCCGGCTGATCGTTAAAACCGTGGCCTGGCTGGAAAAAAGATCCATTCCGGGTGAATTACGGAACACCAAACGGCGCCGGTGCAACCGAGAAACGTTTGTCGCCCGCAGCAGTCGCAACAAAAGCTCGATCTGATCCTTAGATCACCCGGCGAGGCTAGATCTCTCACTGCTAAAAGGCAACTTCAACGATCACAATAGTACTCGGTTAAATGTAACTAAAACTCGCTCGGTTAACTCTTGCGTGGCATCGCGTTTACTCAAACTGCGAACTATCACAGCAGGGCGACTCTAAAACTCTGCAAAAATTTACTGGGTAATTTTTTGTATAATTCGAGACACTGGAACCTTGCTCGTTGCACACTAGCCACTTCCACCACTCGTTAGAAGTTCTGGAACTCGTGGTGGGAACATTACGTATCGCTATGATTACCTACCCTGATTTTTGCACGTTCGGTCCCATTCTGTGCAACGATCGAGGTTCTACCGCACACGATCCTTCATCCTCCCTAATCCTTTTTATCCGCGAAACTGCGTGTGCGGGTCCACCTCGGTCAGAGCCTTCGGAGGCGGAAAAAAAGCGACGAAGAAGAAGAAGGGAACGGCGTGGCATTTATGGAGTTAACATTTCTAAAACTCGCCGGTTCCCCCGGCTCGACTCGGCGGAACGGGGGCGGAAAGGGGCGGGAGAGAAAAGGGGACGGGGGACGACGAGCGAGAGGGAAACAGAAAAGCAAAAAAGATAGAAGCGCCGGAGCGAGTTTGGTGGACGGGGGTAATGGCAGTCTTGGAATTGCGTTATCAATCTCCGGACCCCTCGGCCCCTCGACAACCCCCTCGCCGCCCTACGGCCACTACGCTCGACTCCATTCCATTCCATTCCATTCCACCCCTTCTCCGCTCTCCGAAACCATCCTAGAAACTCACGGAACCCATCTCGCCCCCGCCCCAACCCCCTGAACCCCCGAGCCCCGACCAAAGACCCCCTCCCCCCGTTTTCCGCCGCGCCGGTTTTCCCGCGCTAGGGGGAACGGTGAAACACGGGGTTGCTTCCGGACGATGCCCCTTCCGCGCATGCTCTATCCCCACTTTCCCCGCAACCACACACCGCGCCGCTTCTCCATTCCCTTCGATGTATATGCATGACACCCCCGCGCACTCGCCCACCCCTTTCAACCTAGGGGGTTGAAGCCAGGGGGTTGAAGGGGGTGGGCACCCCCACGGCCGACGTCTTTTTACCGCCCGCCTCTTAACCGAATACCCTTATTGCGCTTTATATTTTATCTGGCCGTTTCTAGTTTCGAATCGCGCGTTTTTCCTGAGCCCCGTTAAATGGTCTTGATCAAGACGACCTCGGGCCCCCATACGAGCCACCCCCGTGTCTGTTCCATCCCCCGTTGTGGATTTCTGACCGGTCCGAGTGCAGAACATGGGGTGACCCTTGTGAGATGATCAAAATGTCGGTATATCCTCCTTTGTCTCCTAATTTCTTCGTGAATTTTTCAATCCTTCATTGCCGTCAGAAGTACTTGTCCATTTGTTTGATATGCAACATAGTTTCTTTGTTTGTACGATTATAGTTCCTATAAAAATGCGTGGTCTACAATGTAAATCCTGAAGAACGACTCGTTGAACGATTCTTGCAGAATTCTTCAACCATTCAGATCACCTTGTAGATTAAATTCCCGAGACGTAAAATTTAGTCATTCTGTAACCGAGATGACAATCTACCCTTGTCAAGCAACCTGGTGACGGCTCGATTGCCGCTGATCTCTGATACGGAAAGCGACGTGGAAGTATACAAGGTGTCCTACCGAATTAAACCTCGATCTACTTGTTCAACATAACGAAAAGAATGGAATATACTCGACATATACTTTATGACTTAATAAGTAGATCGTCTCTTATTTCTTCCTATATCTTGCTTCGATCTAAATCAATGGACCACCCTATACGATTCAGTACACAATAAACTGCGAAAATTCAGGTTCTACGTCACCCCCTTGTAGAAATTCCGCTGCAAACTTTACTCGGAAGAAGAGGGACGGTTCGTGGACAGATAATATTCATGAACACGATAAAGAATCGCTCCTTTTTTTGAAAGACTCCCTTTTTCCCCTTTTTCGATAAAGAGTGTGATCCAACCACCCTAACGCTCTCATTGAATCTGGAAAGAGCGAGGCTGGGACGATGAGAATTGTCTAGGTTTAAATAAAATGAAAGTTCCATTTAAAATTACAGAAATAACATTTGCATTGAATCTAGAAAGAAAGAGACAATTATCCAGATTTGTTTAAATAGGGTGGGAGTTCCATTTAAAATTACAGAAAAGCCGATTAAATGGGAGAACGGTGACAAACCTGTTCCTATTTCGGCGGAAACATTTCCTCGGCTGAGACCCTTACGGTGGCTGTAATGGGCAAAGACAGCGAGCGGCTGGGTACACGAAAGTGCCATTATCTACTACCGCATTAGTCTCAATCTGATAGCACTTCCAATGATTCCTCTGATCAACGTTCGCCAAGGCAACAAAATCCGTGCGAATTGGATAGCGGAACGAAGGACGTTTAATTAGAACCGCCACAACCTTACTGCCACCATTTACATCCAAAACTAGCATATCAATTTCTGCATTTTCTTCCCGCTACCTCGAACCAGTATTTGCAATTCCGTTGCAGATTATAACCAACCTAATTCTCTACATTACGAACCGTACAGAGAGCCAATTACAGTATTAAATGTTTTACTAGGTTCTAAATGAAACAGTAGCTTCGTTAAATTTTATATAAATTATTAATAACCTGCCTCGCATATAGCGACATTTACTATGCATGGTAACTGGGAGCTAACCAGTAAAATGTTGTCCCGGAATTGTGCTTTTATTATTTATTTGTCAGATGTGGCTGAGCGCGCGCGCGCGCTACATCAGACTAATTTGTGTCACGTGATTAAAAAATATAGTGGATAGTATATCGTGCGATTATTCAAGAAAATTGACTGTTCTCGTGGCAGGGTGCAGCATGCTTTTCACATAATTGGGCTTTGTCTTGCAGCCACGTTATGGAGCTAGAAATGAGCAAATGGGAGTAAGGGTGACAGAAACAATGGCAATGAAACAATGGCCGAATCCTGTGCTCTATACAATGGAGTCTCAGTCCCAGATGGCGCCATTACCTCGATAATAACGCTGTCTAATTTAATATTTTAAGAATCTTCTGCAAACGTTTTACACCTTGAACCCCACCGAAAAGAGTACAATAACGAATGGTGAATTTGGAGTGCAAAACCTGTATAGAAATAACGATATTGCGTTTATATAACCGTGAAAGACTATCAAAAGAATATTTCCAAGGTCCTGCCGGAGGTGTGGATAACTACTATCGGACGGCGTTGACGAATTGTCAGCGAAGCCCCGAAGGGGTGGGTCGTCGTCGATAGGATCGGTAGGTGAAGGAGATAAGGGTTTGGCTGGCATCGAGTATAGTAAGTAATCCTATCGGCATCGCGGTATGCGCGGAAGAAGACAAAATGGCGGTGGGTGAAAGGACGGAGGACAAGAGGCAAAAGGGCGGCTTTCCTATACGCTCCACGAAATGCTGCGCGACCGGGCTACCAACTTGATAGCGTATCGCTTTCCACGGACCCAAAGGTTACCGAATCGTTTCGAGACTATCTTAATGGTCGGATAGATCGTTTGATACTATGGGTGAGTCGTAAAGGCTATTGCTCTGCCCTCCGTCCTCTCCCGTTCCCAACGTATTCTCAACCCCTGCGCTGCCTTCCAGAGAGAGGAGAAAGCTGGCTTAGCGCCACTCGAGGATGCCTTGTCCCTTCTGTCTCTATACGCACCTCATTTATACCCCGGAAATGTCGACATCCACCGTCCCTTCAGTCGATTGGCAACTAGTCCTCGCCTTTGGTAATTAATTCCTATCGATACCTATCCCCGAACTATCAGTCTCGACTTCGGGGTGTTTTATCGATCCCGTTCAAGCCCCCCAGATGCTCGATTCATTGCTTCGGGAATAAAGAAACATTTTTCTTCTTGGCTTGCGAGCCTCGGCTCTGTCTGCTCACGTTTTGTCTGAGGGGTTGGTCAGGAAGCGGATGAATTAAGTGTGACTAAATCCGAACAAAATTCTCCGCCATGTGCCAAAGGATTGATCCATCTTTTCCGCATAAAATATTTCGATACAAAATTTCGCCCACGAATTCCGTAAAATAAAAATCGTCGGCCGCGGTACACTGTATATTCAGCGGAATCGCACCGTTACGCATGATAACCGTATTTATCCCAGCATAAAAACGCGAATCATCGGGAATCATTTCCTGCGCGGGGGCGTATCGTTAATCGGCGGCTCATGAATTGGCCGAGGGAGAGGCAGTGTTCAACGGTTCTTATCTCGGTAAATATTTCGAAATTTCCGCGGGCCGTTTCGCGGGCCATATTTAACGCGATTCCCGCGGTCGGTATTTAAAGGCGTTAACAATAATTAAAAATTATGTGCCCGGTAGGGAGGGTGGCTTAGCGAGAGGGTTGACCGCCGGGAATTGGAAAATATTCGAAAAATCGATCGGTGTCCACCTGCGGCCAGTGGTGTTGGAAGACGCGCAATATTCGTTTCTTCGCGCTGTCGAGCCAGGGGTGGTTTTGCAAATTATAAGAAAAAGGGGTTGGAGCGTATTTCGCGGGCAGAAATACGAGAGGAAGCCGTTGCGCGGTTTCGCGAACGAGAGAACCCGGTATTGAAACTAATTAATATCATTCTCCCCTCTTTTGCAGTGACATTTATACGCGGCGGGAACAATGCGAGCGGCGTGTAACTTAATTAAGGCAACGACGCGGACCTGACCGTGGCTTTGCGGCTACCGTTTCCCTATATCCGGTTCGCGCATTATTATCTAGTCTGCTCTCTTCCTCTCCCTCTCCTCCCTCGCTCTTTCATCCTCCCTCTCTCTCTCTGTCTCTCTTGCTTTCTCTCTCCATCTCGTCGAGCCGTTTCGCGAACCGTGAAACGCCGCAACGCCCACCCACGAATTGTGTTTGTTGCGTCGAGCTCCGCGTACGTTTCACTCTGTCTTCCGTTAAATCTGCTCCTCCGGCGAACCGAGAAAATGGCCGAATATTCATGGAACCTCCCGTGAAGACGCGAGGAACAGGATTAATTTTTTCCGCGCAGTTTTGCTCGTCCGAACAATGTCCAAACCATAGATTCGATGGGACTCGCGCGTACATGAAATTTTTTCTACGAATAACGAATCTAGAACTTCCACAATCGAACATTGAAGCTTGCGAATATTATACGAACAAATATAACGAATATAAAAAGAAGTTCATTGCACGTTAAAGTCGATTATTATTAGCCAGAAGTAGAACGAGAAGATTCGGGAACATAATCGTGAATGCTGCAACACGAACAAGGAAAGTCATTTCAGTTTATCGACACACCTTCGAACAATGAAGTTCCACGTCCCCAGGAGAGAAATTTACGACACGGCAGCCAATGACGGCAGTAAATGTCCCCGAAACTCGTGACCGTTGTGTACGGAGTAGCTGTTATGTTTCACGAGGAGTCAATTATACCGTGATCCGTGTTTCGACAAGCCATAAGTCAACCGAAATCACCGACAGGTATTCCCGATTAAATCGCGATAATGAGCTCGTCGAATAATCCCCGCCAAAAACGAGGAGACGAGTTCATCGTCGAGTCCCATCCGAAACCGGTGGCGTATACCTGCCGAGTTGTTGCGTAGTTATGGTCGCCGGCAACCTAATGAATCTGCGCGAAAAAATGTGCTGAAAACATAGAACACAATTTCTTAGTAGATAGTTCTAAATTCGAAAAGACTCGGCAAGAATTTTGACCAGAGATGAACATTGTCGAAGAAAACAGGCATTGTTAAGCTTGGAAAATAGTTTAGAAAAATTACTAATAAATGGTTGTTCAGTCGGAAGGATGTTCTGTAGTATTTTAAAGAAAACGTTTGAATCAATTTATAAAGTTATACGTTTAATATTATTCGATTATATAATTTCCATTATTTGTAACTTGTTGCCATCTCTCAGTTAACCTGTCAATTCCTGTTTCCCAATCACTCACAAGCAACGTGTATTTTTCATTTACAAGCAAAATTGGCTGCTTATTTAAAATACGACCTAATACTTAAAGCAACTTTGTTAGTCTGTGAAAAGCAGTCCAAAGTCTTTCCCAAATTCAACAAAGTGACGAAGCGTCCATAACATCGAAGCGAGTAATTCTAACGAGCCAATAAATAAACAAACGAAAATCCAGGGAAGAGTGAGCCGCCGTCCGTCGGCGTCGCGTCGGCGAGCGTCGGTTCCGAAACCTGTTAAAACGTCAAGAGGTCTGATAGGTAGCTGGTACATCGGTGAGCATAACTGGCTGATTAAAAGTAACGACTGAAAGCGTAAACGTAATTTATGGCCAATCACGGAGCCACCTAGTTCACGTGGTCGGCCGGTTGGTCGGCGAAGAGAAGAGGAGAGACGAGACTCGAGCCGACGTTTTCTCTTCGTCTTCGTTCCTCCCCCCACCCCTCTCTCTCTTTCTTCATCTTCTTCTCTCTTTGTCGGCCGTCTTCTCTCATCCCGCCCCTGTCATTCAAAAAGGTGTCAACGACAATCGCTTTTACGAGATACTTATTAATTGTTACTGCGCTTTTACGACGGCATAAAAGCGCGGTCTACGACCGTTTGAGTGGGCACGACGGCGCAAGGGGGATTCCCCCGGCGGATTATTGCCTCCGATGAGGCTATACGAGCCGTGTATAGCTGCACACGCGTCCTCCTTGCTCATTCCAAGACGGGAAAACAATATAATGACCGCCGAATGGATGACAGGACCAATTAACGAGCACCGCATCGCCCTCCAGAACCTGTTCGGACGCACGGACTCGCTAAAAAAGCCGAGCCTCACTTTCCACGTTTTAGAAATCACTTTTTAGCCAGCACCCACTTCATCGGAATCGTGAATAGCGATTAAGAATGTTTATGCGAGGCCTGATTTTCGCGAATGATTCTCTGGAAACCGTTGTCGAATTTAGACGGTCCATTAGGCGATTTATCACGGCAAAAAATTGATTAAGTCAACGTGGAGAGAGAGAATCAGAGAATAGAGACATTATTGCTGTTCTAGAGAGAGTGACGATCGAAGATTGTGTGTAGGAATTATGGCAGAGACGGCGAAGGTAGAGATTAAGGATTTGAGTTTTTGTTGGTTCGAGTTTCGAGGATTTCGTGTCAAGGAGAGGCGAATCGAATTTTTACGTTGCAACTGGGTTTATTAAGCCGTTCGATTCAATTAAGTCGTTTGGACCGTCGACGGATCCTCGGACCAATATCCGAAAATGGCCGCCACTTACCTATGAGTGTTAGTTCCTTTATGGGGATCCTACCGGAGCTGTTTAATAAAACTGGGGACGCGATTGGGTGACTGTGATTGTGCTAAATTCGAACGGGAAGAATTTTCTGTGAGGTTCACGCAAAGACAGTGTATGCGAAACGTTCAAGAGCTTGTCTCATGGGCTTTGCTCAGTGATTTATCCATGAGAATACATTCCACTTCTTGCCACCACGATTTATTCAAATATTCGTATCTCGAAACGAAGCTCAGGAAACCTTCAATAATTAGGATAAATATCGTTCTTGTATTGCCTAACATCGTGCGAAGATTCAAGAGTTTTTTACAATTCTCTTTAGAATTTCTGGATGAAAACGAATACTAAAATGTACGTATTTTAATACCAACAATAACATTTTTTTTTGTGTTTCAGGTTTCCCGAAGAATCCATCTCGACCACGTGCAAGTGTGAAAAATGTTTACGACGCTGAAAAATGAATTACCCTTTGAATCGTGTAACAAATATGTAAAGCAAGTTCAGAAATATACAAAAGTAAAATTGAAAGCCGGGCTTCACAAATTCTGCGAGTCTCCTGTTTAGTAACGAAACAACTAACTTTTGAAATGTGTTTGAAAGGGTTCAATTGATTGAAGGAATCGAGCGACGGCAGTCATGAAATCGTAAAAATGGCCGATTCGCGTGTTTTCGCCGAAACCGAAGAAAAAGGTGAATTAAATGTGGCGCGAGGGGGTGCAAAGCAAAGGGTTGTAAGAGTCGGTGGTGGAGGATGATGGCGCAGTCTAAGCTTTAAGCTTTGGATAACGGGAACGGAGAGGCGACGGTAACGTCGTTGCGCAAGTAAAAGAGAGTTTTTCTTTTCCTTCGGCTCGTAGCCCCGGCCGCGGCTTATCTCCCTACTAAATCCAGCAATTTTAATACGCGTTTCTCGGCAATTTCCGTGCTACACGCTCCGCCGTCGACTTAGCACCCCTTCTGAAGTCGGTTACCCTCCTCTCCTCCCTCTTTTCTACGTCCCTTTCCTTTTCCATCTCCGTCCTCTCTCGATTTCCACCCCTACGCGTCTTCCCCTTTTACCCTTCTTTAAATAAACTTTATTTTTACGGTGCTATTTAAAGCAATTTCTGATTTCCCTTAATTCATTACGACGCCGTTCCCCGTAGCCCTCTTAATGCGGCACGGGGCATTGCTGGCATTTCTCATTTCACCCCCATGAGCGACGCGATACCCCGTGTTCGACGCCGCGATTTCTTCAGTTCCTTGCGATTTGATTTCTTTCGGTCCTCCCGATGGCTGCCGACGGCCTGCGACTATGATCGTCGAGCTTTTCTCTGTACCTATGCGACGTTCTGCTCTTAAAGAGGGAAGTTGATACTAAATGAACTCGATGACTCCTTTCATCCCTTGGGAGAAATATTTTTATAGCGAACATGACATTTAGGGAGTAGTTTCAATTTAAGGGTTGTTCTAAACAGCAAATTTTTTATTTTTGATCGTATTTTCAGTTACACAAATGTACAAGTCGACAATTTTAAATTAAGTACAACTAAAAATTCTTAAATTAAAGTACAACTAAAAAAATTCTTAAATTAAGTACAACTAAAAATTCTTAAATTAAAGTACAACTGAAAAAATTCTTAAATTAAAGTACAACCAAAAATTCTTAAAATAATGTATGCTCTAAATAATTACAAATTATAGTACAACTAGAAAAGCCGCGAATAGAGTACAACTTAAAATTCGCGAGAGCATCTACAAGTTCGCTTTAAAAATCGTCGATAGCTTTCAGGGAATGATGCAGCAATGGTGGACCCTCCATCGAAAAGTTCCGAAGATCTTTACAACAGGCTCGAATTACCGGAACGCTCGAAAATACTTCGTACAAGTAACAATCGACTGTCGTAGGAATTTTTCCCGTGGTATGGAATGGTACGGTGGAACGATCGTTAGGGTATCGCAATAATCGGTCATAAAGATGTGGGTTAATAAACCGATCGACGACTGGTGGCGGCGGCGCGGCGGTGGCGGCGTGGAACTTTCTTCCCGGGGAAAATTGAGTCGGATTTGAGTTATGGGAATGGCTCCAGAACCCCCCGTGTCTATTCCCGAACCCTCCTCGCTCTCTGCAACACATCTATCGCCATTACCGTGTCGCGGGGGTAGGGAAACTTGTAAATAAAAAGGAGTAACGATGACGCAGCCATCGTTTCGCGGTTGGCGGGCCACCAGCCGACACCATCCCCTCCTTCCCTATCGATCCGTGACGGAAACAACGCGTCGATAACAATCGATTATTGTTTCAGGAGTTCCTCGTAATAGGCTCGATGTCTTTATTTTTCTCTCTACACGCCAAGCGCGATAAACCGCTCTCCCTCTCTCTCTCTCCCTCTCTCTCTCTTTCGCCGCTCCGAATTACCTTCACACTGGCTCTTCCCTATGGATAGACTGGCTTTGGAAACTGCGATTCCCTCAATCCGACGATTTTCTTCGCTCTGGGGGCTGTGTTTTTGAGACTGTTGATGGTGCGCACCCTTTCGCTGCGAAAAAGTGGAGAAACGTTCAATTTAATTTCGTTGCGTTGAAATGTACAAAAAGGAATCTACTATCCCACAAAGAAAGGATGAGTTCAATTTCAGTTTGTTTATGAAACCTTTGCTTGCCATCGCAAGCAACAATAAAACCACCCGCAGCTCTCGACCGTCCGAGATAAGACAGCGATAAGAAGCGGAATCGCAGATACAAAGTAACTGGAAAGCAGAAGACATCGGCGAAAAGGGGTCGCGATTCCCACGTCGGTGTTGCTGTCGCTGCGGGCAATTCGGTATCAGTTCGGATCATTATACATTCATACCCCCTTCAGGAGGTTAAGCAGGGAGCGGGTTTCTACTTAGCAATAAATTCGGGCTTGCGAGGCAATTACTCCGGCGCGGCCATAACCGGGCGATAGTCTAAGATTAAAAGAGCGAGGAGAAGAAGGAGAAGTCGACGAAGAAGAAGAGAGAAAGAAGAGAAAGAAAGAGAAGGTTGTTCTCGGCCGCCGTAAAGGTGGAGCAGGGTGACACGCCGTTGGCCGCAGGTAGGCAACGCGATAAATATGATTTTTGTGTGAAACCGTCTGGAAGATGCGGGATTTGATCACCAGGGGTGGTCCCTGCGCTCGTACGTCACCCGGCACGGTCCTCGTCGCTTGCTCACCTCCTGTACCCCTCTTGTACCCCGTACTGGTCCCCTCTAACCCCTCTTATCCCCACTAGCTTGAAAAGCCGGGCAAGATCATCGAGGCCCATGGACAACCAAAGACATTCAAGGTCCCCGCGAATGTCGTTCGTCACCTCGGCTCGGAAGGGGACCGACTCCCTATTCTGCCTCTCTTTGTCCATCTTCTCTTCCCTTTTGTCTGCTCCCCCCTCTCCCCCTTTCCTCGACGCATCTTAATCTAGATATACCCAGCCTCTGACCTCCGGTACCTCTCCCGGCTAACTAATCCTATCTCCTACCTAAACCACCCCTCTGCTGCCATCCTCTCTCCGCTCCCCTCTTCTTTCTCTTTGAACGTCCTCTCTCGACCATCCCTTTTGCCGCCGCGTCCTCCTCCAAGAGAGAGGACCCGACAGGTTTGTACGACACGGTCGTTGTTTCGCCGTTTGAATCCTTTCTCCCTGAACCTCATCCCCGACCGAGAAGCCCCACCACACTCTATTTATGACCGACGGGACAAGGAGCGCTTGGGAAGTGAGCTCTCTGGCAATCTCGCTGACTATCGTTAATAGAGTCGTTCCCGAGTTCGACTAGCTACCCCGACCAGTTGCACGGGCTGGTTCAATTTCGAGCATTGTGTTGCCGAGGATAGTCCCGTTGAAATTTACGCGATTTACTCGGTTGCGGATGCATTAGGTCAGCGCATGTCGCTTCTTGTCCGTCCTCGTGTACTGGAACGTACATGTTTTATTTAGAAGCGGGCAGAGATTTCTCTATGTATCTTTTAAATGTGTTCATCAATTTAGGGGTGACCTGTCGGCATGAGAATTTTGAGAATGTAAATGATTTCCGAATTTCCGTAGCATTTCTACGAGTTTAATATAGTGGAAGAAATATTTTCCATGAACGTTTGACGGTAATGGAGCTAGTTGGATCGGATGAATTGGTCGGGAGTTGGTCGCAAGAAGGAGAAACTAGAAAGCGATCGCGTTCCGGCGCAGATTCAGCGGCCACGATTCGGCTTTACGAGCCGATAGCCGGCGACACGCGAGAAAAGTATAAAGGCGTAAGTTATGGCTGCCTGTTACGAGGCAATCTGCGTCAAAGTGGATTTATCGTGATCCCCGCCGGAGGCCTCTAATAGAGCGGTAAATACGAATACACGGTGGCTCGTAATGGCACCGGTACGGATGGCTGCTCGAGGAAAGGGGTTCCGGACTTGTTAGATCGAGGAATTGTATACCCGACCTCCTAGATACCGATCAGGTAATTAACACCTTCTGTATTGTCCTGGTCAGTTTTGACACGATGTTTCTTGCTCTGACTCGGGTCAACAGCAGATTACGTCGGAAACGTCCCCTAATTGTCTCGTCAAAGCGGAGATCTAAGTAAATGCTGTTTATCCAATTTTTTCTTCCATTAACACGTTAAATGCGTTACGTGCAAATTGAAAAAAAATCACTAGGACCACTTTCATAATTATGGGGACAAATGTTGTTTCAGTTGCTTATTAGAAATCCACTTATTCATTTCTTATACGTAGAAGTGTCCTCGTAATATCAATCAATATTAAATGAAACATCTGGCGTAAAGAATAAAAAATTTTCAAAACAGCAAGCGTGTAATAAGCGAGGTTTAATGAAAAGAATTATTAAACTCTTATTAAACGAAACTTTAAATACGTTTTATTATACACAACCCAGCCGCTGGCCTCCCCGTTATTAGTAATTATTAAACTACGGAGGTTAACGCAAATTCAGATTTTTATAAATCAGTGTTTATACTCTCGACTTTAATAGGAATTTATTACACCGTTAAAGAATAAAATACACTCTACATCAACTTTACATTGTACCTCCTATAAAATTATAAAATAGTCTGATAATTTTCACACCGTATAAAGAACGGTTTAATACAAAATATTCTACGCGTACAATTCCCTAAAAATCTCTATTGCCTCCAAAGGGGTTGTTTCTACAAATTTCCTCAAAACTGTCCCATAAACCGTGACCCCTATTTTCCTAGTAACATTTAGGACAGTTTCTGCTCTTGATCAGGTTAAATCATTATGAAGCATTCTGCACGAGCAGTAATTACAAAGGACCCGGTAGCATGCTTTTAACCAACAATGCACGCCTACGTCTGCGCGCCATTTTCGTTTATCCTAAAAGGGGCCGGGCAAAAAAAGCCGGAAAGGATGATAATTAAGATGCAGTTAGAGCAACGTTATACCGTTGGTAGCCGGATAGTTTTACAGAGAGAGAGAGAGAGAGAGAAAAAAAGAAGCCAACGTGTCGCTCCGGTGGTTTGCGCCGTCCGCCGCCTCCGGCATAAAAATTTTAAACGAGGTCCAGGAGAGCCACTCTTCGGGAAGTTTGTATCATCTATTGTTCCTCCCGACGTTGCTACGACGATGCCCGCGTCGAGATTCGCGGAGATTTACGAAGCAAGTATAAACATTGAGAAGATTACGGGCAGAGCTCATTTTAAGTTCTAACGAGCTCCCCTCGGCTCGGTGTCGGCGGCATTATCAAATAATTGAGAGATGTAACTCAGCGCTATCTCCGCTGCACCCTCGCACCGTTTTCTCCTCACACTCTTGTCACTCTTTCCTCCCCCTGGAACACCCTCCGAAATAGATCGATCCTACCCTCTTTCGCAAGGACCTCGTCGCAGATAACCCTTCACCTTCGAGCCCTTCGAACCCTTCGAATCCTCCGACAGCCCCTACCAACACCCCCACTAAACACCCCCTTGAACACCTAACGCGATACGCTTTTAGATAGATTAGGTACTCAAGCGATATTTTTAGTCTTAAAATTATTTTTTCTAGTGGCAAGTTTACATTTTTACAGTGGACCATTCTTCGAGTGTCGAAGTTACCAACTACTTGCATAGAATCTAATGAAACAAAGAATTGTGGACTGAAAAGAAGACAATAAATAAATACTTCAACGAATCTAGCAATGTGTAAGGCTCTCTAAAATCGTAAAACCAGCAGCGTCCAGCTCCGACACCTTGACCTCCATCGCAAAGATCGTTGCACTCTCCGAAACAAATAATCTCGCGTCACTTATAAACTACTGTACACGCAATTCCTTCGGGGGGGGGGGGGGGGGGGAATAAGCCGGGGGGTGTCGTTTCGGCTAATCCGGGGGAATCGGAGCGATCTCGGGGAGATTTTTTCTGTCAGGGTAGGTTGCATCCGAAGTGCAGCATCGTTTGGGGTCTCGTGGCAAAAAGTCAAGGGTCCAGGAACCAACGGTGCCCCTTGAATTCAGCGTAACGAAGATGCGGCTTGGTCTCTCGCGTTGCTCTCGGGCAGAAATATAAACAAGATCCGCGGCGCTTAATGGGTCCCGTACGTCACGGGGAAAGATTAAACAGTTAATAAGAATAAGAGTCTCGGAGAGCGTGTTTCTCCCCCTTTATTCCTCGAACGGGGTTTCTTTCGTGGCCGTCGCCCGTTTACGGGCTCCCAGGCATGGCCAGGGGAGCGACAGAGAAAGGATGAGTAGGTGGCCGAGGAGGTAGGGGGGACACTTGCACGGGTGGTTGGAGGGAAATGGCGGCCATCTTTCCCACGGGCTCTTCTCGAGAACCAATCGCCTTTCTCCGGCGAGCATTAAGGCGGCAACTCCGGCTGAAGAATTGCCTCTGCCACGTTAGACACATTTTTCTCGCTTTTCCTTTATTCTCTTCTCTGGCTCCAGGAGTCCCGGGAGCTATCCTCTCTCCTTCTGTCTCCCGGCGTTCCCGATTCCTCTCATCTCTCTCGCTCTCTCTCCCGAGGGCTCCTTTCTCCGGCCTGCACCGTCTCCGGCCGCGTGGTCGTTTCGCATCTCTTATTTTCTTTGTTCAGCCAGACCCCCTGCATCCCTCTTCCTCTCCTCTCCTACTTCTTCTTCTTCTGCTGCATCTTCGTCCTCCTTTCTCTGCCTTACCTTTCTTCCCGCGCCTCTTTCTCCACTTTTTTTTTCTCCCCGTTATGTATAGCCATAGCGCAGAGGGGTATAATAGTGTTCATCCCTGAAGTGAGCTCCATCGAGCGGCAGGTGGCTGACCTTAATAACGCGCCACGCAACGCTGTTTCGCTCTCCTCTCTCTCCTCTCTCTATCTCTCCTTCTCTCGGGGGTGCAGAGAGGAGCCAGGGAATCGAGCGTGCCATATAGCAGACGTCAGATTCGAGATTTACACGGGGGATGGCCGATCGCGGAAAGGGAGCAACAGAGGGCTGGCAACTCGAGGGGTGTCTGAACTTTCCAAGACTGTCTCTCTCCTGTGGGAAAGTTCGAACAATCTCTCTCGAGTGTCCTCTTTCTAGTCGTCCTTTCGTCCTCTCTAATAAACAGCTTGTAGCTACCGTGTGGCGAATGCGACGAATAAAAATGTGTAGTCCTTCGAGATATTATTGCACCTCTTCATTGTGCTCTCTTCCTACGAGAGCAGTCTATTTGGGTGGCTGCGGTACGGGACTGGTCTCCCCCCCCCCCCCCCCCCCCTCTCTCTCTCTCTCTCTCTCTCTCTTTCTTTTTCTTCAGCGAATTCAGCACGTACCCGGAGAAGACAAGCGGCGACGACAATCAGGACGCCCCTCGGTCTTGCCATCGTAAAAAGGAATCGTGTACCTCACACGTCGAGCATCGGACCAGCACGTTTTAGAACCCACTGACACGACGAACGCCGCCATACCGAATTTCAATGGCCCCACTAGCGATTCGCTCCCACTCCCCTGGGAATCGCTACTGTAATTACCTGCACATGATTTAGCTACAGTCTGATTATTCATCTGCTGGCCTCGCTGTTAAATTACGCGAGATTTCATAACAATTTTACTGGATTGTCGGGTGCATCAGACTTCAGAAAAGAAGGAAGTGCTATTTTCGTTCTGGGCATTTAGCCGCAAGAATGTAGTCCTGGTTTGTGTCAAATCAAGGTAGAGAAATAAACGTACCATTCTTATTATTCAGAATTTAGATACAGGAGTGTAATAATGTTTGAAAAATTTTACTCACTGATGGGTAGACAGTTTTATTTTCTTCTTCAATGTAGCCTTTTTTTCTCCAGAATTGGCATAGAATGGATTGATGTGCCATTTTTTGGCTACGAGAATGAAGATGCTGTTTGGAATGTTTTGTCGATATCGACCATTTAAGATCAATAAGATTCTTGAGAGTGTTGCGATTAGTATGAGATTGCAATAGGAGGAAGAATTTAACGAATATGCAAACGTTCGTATGCAAACGCGGGAAATGGCCCTGTTGACTTATACAGTGTTTTAGCTAGCATACGTGTCGTTGTAGTGCCGATACCATGATATTCCGATACAGGGCGGTTTTATTCGTTTTATGACTTCTTTCGCTGCCACTGTAGGGCATTTCCAATTCATGAACGAGCTCCCCGAGCCAGTAACGAATACCGAGCTGCTATAGGGTACCCGAGTCGCGTTCATGTTAGAATGTACTCTATCGAGCATTTATTGATAAAATTCTTACTTCAGGGAAATAATACTCTACAAGCGCAAAAAATATTTCTTAAAGAATGTACGCGTGCTCCAACCAGCATTGCACCAATAACTTGTATTCAAATTTAAATAAAACATTTCTGAAAAATTTACCCCTATGTTCATCAATCTTATTCCATAATTATTTCTCTACTGTCCTTCATTTTTCTAACTTAATTTTCCATTTTTAAATTTAATTTAAAATGTCTTACACATTCCTTCGACAATTAATACGATAGAAAAATAAAGTATTAACTTTGTAAATTCCTTCTTTGAAGCGTAAATATAAAGTTAGATGCGATCACTGTAAAATGAGTCAATGTAAAATATATATAAAATTGATGAGACGATGGTTAAGAGTTAACGTATTTGTTTCGCATCTGTGTACCTCCAATTTCGAAAATAAAACAGTAGAAGAAATAAAAATCAATTGTGCAATCCCTAATTAATAACCAGAAGCTGAATAGTTAGACGATGCTGTTAAAATGTTGGGTCGAGACGATCTTAATGCATGTTTATAAACCCCCGCAAGCTGGGGTGCACACCGACAGTCTATAAGCTTGCGAAGATAATAAATCTGTTTCGAGATACAAATGAAGTCATTAGACCCGCAATAAAAGTCACCCTTCCGCGGGCGCTATCAAAGACCAATTATTCGAGCGAGGTGCAGTTATGGCAACCACGGTTGCGGCGTGTAAAGGTCCCGAAAGATTACGAGGGCCATAAGCGAGCAATCAATGGACGATTCCTCGGTATTGTGACTCGGCACGACATAACGAGCGACAATTATTGAGAGCTGGATAAGTAAACGTGCCGAGATCCTTTCCGTTTCAGTTTCCGTCAAAACTTGAGGAGGGTTATAGGACAGACAGGGTGTGTAGAGGGGACGAGGGTGCTCCATTCTCGAGTTTATGGCAGGCAAGTTGGCCGTGCTGTACCGGCAGCTCTCCGGCGAAGTCGTCAAAGACTTTTACGAGCGGGTAAACGGGATTTAAAGTGACGATGATGCAACCTCAAGGTGCTCACTTTATCCTTGACGGCCTCATAAATGTAACTGATGACATTGCCAGATACGTTTGACTCTCGCCTCGTCTTTTCAGCGCCACCGCGCCACCCATAGAAACACCGTGGATGATCCCGGCGTTGATGAGCACGGCACGAGACCCCACTTACTATTACCGATCGTAAAAATCGAAGGGTCCATTGAACTGGATTAACTTTTCACGCCTCCGGACAACTGTGATTCCTCTTTCCATTTCATCTCGCCCACCTTTATGCGCGACCTTTTAATTTTAACCCCTGCTTCCGTTTCTTACGCCTCCCCTAATGGGAAATCAATTCTTCTTACTGCGATTGATATTGTAATCGCTCTTCTCTAACGATCTCAGATTATGTTTCGGTACAAAAATACATTTCTTTTGATCCTTTAACCCCTTGTCGTAACATTTTCTTTACAATTACAGAGATTAAAACGTCCTTATCCCCAAAAATGTCGTAGAAGAGAAAAGAAAATTTATACTTTTTTGTATGGCTACATTTGTTTGAATTAATATAACTAGTTAGGGGTTAATTCAATTTTTGACACTAAAATAAGGTTCGGAATGTCGGATTAATAATGTTTAGAAAATTGGGTCAGAGCACAGAAAATTGTTGGACAAATGTATTATATCGGTGGTAGAAGCGGATGCGATAGATTCACGGGATAGCTTAAATGTTTACAGCTATGACTTTACGACCTGTACAACTTCCATACCCATAGATTCTTCTCCGGGCCTTCTTGTCAAGGATACCAATAACCCGTTAACCATTCTCAATGAGATTCGCGAAAACACAAACTCCTACAAAATATATACTGACGGTAGTAAAATTAAGGGGTCTAATTGTGTCGCCTCCGCCTGCCTATGCCCAGATTTGAATTTGACAATAACGCGTACCATAAACACTCTTGCCCCTATCTACACTGCCGAATGTTTAGCTTTATCCGATGCCTTTGAAATTATATTAGAACACCAAAATCACAACTTCCTTATTTTTTCGGATTCTCTTAGTTGTTTAATGGCATTACAATCCCCTACTGTAAATATAAAGACCAATCCACACATATTTGAAATCAAAAGGAAATATAATCTCTTTATTAAAAATAATCAAAACAACTATGTTAAATTAGTATGGGTTCCATCTCACTCTGGTATTCAGAGTAATGAGGAGGCGGATAAGGCAGCCAAATTGGCTACTTCCTCGTCTTCCTTGGATTTTCCGAAGGTTCCTTTTACAGATATATATGAAAAATACAAGAAACAGGCCAAAGAGAATTCTGTGGAAATTATCAGGGGGGCAAGGTTTATTTAAGGGCAAAAATTATTTCCAATATTTTTTCCGGGAAAGTTCCAAACCCTGGTTCTCCCATAAAGGGTTGAAAAGAGGTTTCATTACCACGACTAATAGAATGCGAGCGGATCACTACCATTTGGCTGCTTCATTGGCACGATTTAATATAATTTCCGACGGCAAGTGTAGTTGTAACCAAAGCGATGAAACTTTAAACCACGTTATCTGGCAGTGCGAAAAGTATAACATTCAGAGGCACAAATTACTGGATTCCCTATATAAAATGGGTTTCCAACTACCTCTAAATGTTGACATGCTCATAGCAAAACCTAATATCAAGGCTTGTATTTGTATTCACAATTTTTTCACAGATTGTAAACTATTTATATAAATCTTGTACTATTGTAACATCAACTTGCAACTTTGTAAAACTAAATTGTAAAGCGAAATGGACCCAACTAAGGGCCTAAAGAGCTTCAATAAAAAAAAAAAAAATTGTTGGACACAGGAAATATGGGAGATAGAGATTGTATATCTTCCGTTGGGAAATATTTTTCTAAAGTAATCAAAATGTAATCGTGGATTTTCCAAGATTCAATCATTTGTGAGATACGAATCAAAATCGATCGCGGAATAGTGTTGCCAAAATGATAAAAGCAGGAGTTAAAAGTCACTATGCTGAAGTATTCCGTGGCGCCATCTCACAAAAGAAACCCCAAACAAGTTGTACTGGTACCACAGACACCGACGAGGTACTGCCTTATAGGAGATAGTCTGAGACTCACGCGAATAAGGGTCTGTCCATACTGGAATATTTCCGACGAAATATATCCGACCAGACAGATATTTTTCAATGCATTTTAATGGAAGTATGTAGACGTATCCATACCTAACCCATACCTACCGTAGGTCTACATACTTCCATTAAAATGCATTGAAAAATATCTGTCTGGTCGGATATATTTAGTCGGAAATATTCCAATATGAACAGACCCTAATTCGGTGTTTTCTTACGCCCTCTGGGATGTATTCTGGCTGAAGTAAGAAACAGAAGGCCATCGACGTGATCTCGCCGGTGCAGAAGGCAACTGAGAAGATTCTCATCGGTGAAGAGGCAAATCGTCACGGAACCATATTGATTATCACGAATTGTTACATTCTGCACTGAACGTATTCCAAGTTAAGCAGATATTTCAGACGACGGTTTAGCGTTGATTTTTAAGGTTTAAAATATTAAAAGCAAAACTCAAGGACAAAAAATTCCTAGAAATGTATCGAAGCATAATTTTAGGGAAATCAACAATTCCTACTTCAAATATATGAGATACCTCAATTTGTAATTACAAAATATTTCATAAACGAGAATTATCTTACCGCAGTATTTACATATCTTATAACCATTTCGTTTCGTTCGATTAAAATTTACATACAAGCACAAACGATTCTCGCCATTCTGGCGATAAGATGCCATATGAACAACGGAACAAGAATCTTTTGTAAATACGAGGTGTGATCAAAAAGTAAGGTGACTTTTTATTTTTATCAAAAAATATTTATTTATTCATCAATATTTATGTTGTCCCCTTCAAAGTAATCCCCCTCAGATATAATACACTTGTGCCAACGTTTTTTTCCAATCCTCGAAGCACTTCTGATAAGCACTTTTTGGTATAGCTTTGAGCTCTTCCAGCGATGCAGTCTTTATCTCCTCGATCGTTGCAAATGACTTTGGTTTCGACGTCATAACCATATACCAGTTATGACCGTTTTGAGCAAATCAGGATCGTCATTGACGTAATTCAACAGCTCCTGAGCGATGCTCATGCGACGTTTCTTCTGGTCAAAATTAAGCAGTTTCGGAACAATCTTCGCTGACACACGTCTCATTCCCAAAACATCCGTTAAAATTGCTCGGCACGAACCAAACGAGATGCCGACATCATCGGCAACTTCTCTAATGGAATTCGACGATTCCCCAACACTATTTTCTTCGCTTCTTCAACGTTTTCATCGGTTGTTGACGTGCTGGGGAATCCAGGGCGAGCTTCGTCAATAACATCTTCTCGGCCTTCTTGAAAGAGCTTGTACCACTTATAAACATTTTTTTTACTCAGAGTATACTCACCGTATGCCACAGTCAACATTTCAAGTGTTTTGGAACACTTAATCCCATTTTTTCTTCAAATTCTTTGATCCATTTTTTCTCGACAGCAGAAAATCGCCGAACACGCAAAACACTTCTAACCTTTATGCTTTTCGCAAACAAACAAAAAGTGCTATATAGCTGAAACTGTGAACATATGTTCGGCACGAGTGTACCAGCATAAGAAAAAAAAGGAAACGAAAATCGACTGTAGGTATCGCGCGAAATTCAAAAAGTCACCTTACTTTATGATCACACCTCGTAGAATAACCAACTAGACCTAGATCGAAGTATACATAACATAACTCGTGAAACGGGAATTTTACTATACTATTAGTCTTTTTTACTAAAAAAAATTGGGTGGCAAGGTGATCAGAGGAGTGCTTGTCGATATCGTTGGCAAAAGGAATTGTTATACACATTGAACAGCCAGAAATAATAAATTTATCAATAATTGTCACGGCGATCGATATCGATGGATAGATGGATTGGGGCGAGTCGCGCATAGCTGCGCGTAGCGCACAGAGCCCGACGAGAGCGCTCATTGTCAGTCAATCAGTCAGTCAGGCTGTGAAGGCCGGCAAGAGCGGTCAAGGATTTGGGCTCCGGGACCAAGGAGGACCCGGGACTAACCAGGGGTGGACCACACTGTGGTCACCACAGGTCATTTAGAGCTACACTGGCCTACCTTGGCCTAATTAACCAGAGGTGGACCAGGGGTTTACTAGGGACCTATCAGAGGTGGACCAGGTCATCTAGAGCTACCCTGGCCTACCTTCGCCTACCCTTCGCCTTACTCGACATCCTGCGAAATTTGATATAAGTCCGTCGTTGTAAGAATGGGATCCAGAAGGAATATTGCACTCGTTCTGACTCCCTTTCCGAGTCTCTTGTACAGCAACCTCGTCGCGGTGAGACCTGGGCAATCGGTATTATCCTCTATTTGTAAGAACTTCTTGTATCTTACGAATAGAGAATAATATCGAGCTGCACACTTCGAATTTGCGTTAATATTGTACACTAGAATGTAAGACATGCTAGATGTAAGAACAAACGTACTGAAAGATTTTCAATAAATATTCTATAACCTTTTTGCAATGTCACCTTCCCTCAGAACAAAATATAATATTCAAGCTGATTCATTCGATTCTTGTATTAATGCGAATAAGATTACTTCGGGCTAATATCTTCACTTTCCCCAAGTGCCTCTTTACAAAATACCATCTTGCACCTTTAATCGAACCCTCGAATCTTTAATAATTCCTATGGGAATACATTTCAGACTCCTTCGAGTAACCCGTTTATCACATTTCATTATCAAAGTTCACATTGACGATCCTCATTCCCCACATTCATTCGAACAGACATGAAATCAACAAGCAATTGAAATTCTTCTGGACCTTGAAACCTCCTCAAGTTCAAGGGTTAAACTACATTCGTTCGAATCGATTTCCCATCGAAAGTCAAGTGTCCGTAAGACCCGTGGCAAGGTAGTATTCGAGAGGCAAATGTAAGGAATAACATAAAATCCGGGTAACAGTGGCATAAGCGAAATCGTAAAACGCGGGTAATGCCGGTGAACAGGATTCGAGCGCTGCTGGCACCATCTACGATCGCTCAACGTTAACAGCGAACAAAGAGACCTGGCCCGGTCGGACACCGATGCTCGAGGATTCCCCGACAGGGAACGTTCTTCTAGAGTGAAAGTATTTCAGTAACGTGACGACAGATGGCCCGATATCCTTCGTCGTGCGGTACCCGCCGTGGAAACGGCGCGAATTCTTTGCGGCGTTGATTTACGATCGAATTAAAACTGACAATTATTGTTATTGTACCGTCATATAAGGAGGTAACAGATAATAAATTCGACCGTAAAACGTTAAACTAGTGTGGCTGCGTTTTGTAAGGTTGGTTTAGTGCTGAGTCGCGTGCAACAGCGCTCGTTAAAACAGCCGTAAACCGACGTAACCGCCCGCGGTGTGGCTTGTCCCACGACAAGCGACGTCTCGCGATTCTTATGTCCCCGTCAGGAATTTTCCTTTTAAAACGCCCCTTTTGCCGCTATTGTCTGTGCTACGACTTCTCGCCGTTTTCACCATAATTACGCCCGACGCGTTCAACCACCGGATTTTCTCTATTACATCAGAAAAGTAGCCAATTTCTTAACCTTACGCAGCGATCTTGTCTCGAAATGGCCATGATTTTGAGAGATGCATATGTGCCAGAAAAATTGTGGGGACAATTAAGAAGTCTGTCCTTCGGCTTTTCGCCATTTCTCTCAATTTCTTATCCCATTTTTAATCCACACACGCTCCCTCGGAAATAGTCCCACGAAATAATTGCAAATAAGCTGTTCCTTGACAAGCTGGCTTAAGTACTCGCGATTCGTAGGATTAGTTAATAAAATTCACACTGTCATGTTTTATCTGATAAGTACGATCTCCACGAGGTATAAAATAGACTTAACACGCAATACAGCTTTTTGTTGCGTGAATACGGGATGCTAGATTCCCGTTACCGTTTTATAGTCGTGTCTGCTACCGATAAGCATGAATTTCCGGCATCGTTGACAGTAATAAAGGAGACAATCTACGAGTTTAATGGCACACTTGTTGGAGCTACAAATACTGACTGGGTTACAATCTAATTACTTTCGCGAAACTTGAGTCTTACTATTTATTGTTTCAGCAAATTGAAAATTTAATATTAATCTTACAGTCCTCACGAGTAACTATCGTTTGAATTTTCAGCGAATTTTAAAGTGCATTTTTATGCAGAGTAAAATTTTTGTGTATCAATTGTAAGAAACAGAAGCCGAATAAAAATGTCTTTCCTTCCACCTGCTCATTTTTGTCATAAATGCATAAAATTCATAGTTCATTGTTCTGAGATGAAATCGATATTAAATGTCTAAAACCACGGACAAATAACAAATTTAGAACGTCTTGTGCCACTTATCGGTGCGCACGGGGGCTGAAATATATTTTTACGAGATCTTCAATTTTATACGAAGCATAAAACAGTTTTCTGGCTAATATTATTTGATTGGTCTCCGGACGATCGCTCGCGATTTCAAACGTGTAAACGTCACGATCTATAAATTTTGGCTCCGTTGATAAAGTTGCGGGCGACAGGGCAATGATAAAGTGTCGTTAGCGCCCCATAAAGCTGGCCGACGAAAATACTTTGAATGTCAAGTCCATTCTCGTGTCTCGGCCGTGATTTTATCATGCGATCAACTCAACTCGGTGGACATTACAGGAAAGTTTAGCGTTTTACCGTTTAAGTGGTTCACGGCCATCTAGTTTAAGCGTCGACCGTAAGAGCGGCTTAGCTACCGATTCCGTAATGATTAAATCCTCGGGGGTAGTTAATCTAAACTACCCCTGCTATGCTTTCTATCCGTGTAAAAATCTCATAATCGATTTATATGCACATACTAATTTCATAACCGAAAATCACGCGTCCCGGTAATTTTAGAATTTTTATTATTTCCGCTCGCAGTTCGATGACTTCATTCCTCGTTTGGGGTTGGGAACATTCAATAAACAGTTATTCATACATTAAATCAATCAAATAAATAATTAATCAAAAATTATATTGGAACGATTGGCCAAGAAATAAATCAAAAGGATATTTCTTCAAACGTCGGGACAACGTTCGCAATTGTGCTCTATTAAAAATTCAAACATCATCCCCCTAAATGGGGGGTGTGGAGTGACTGTTGCCAGCAGAGACGGGTACCTTCGGTGAAAGGCAAAGCATCGAAAAGCCCGTAAAAGTTGTCGGGATGGTTCGGGGTGGGCCGAAAAGTTGAAACAGACGCATCCCTTCAGGAGCAGCCGAAAAAGCGGCGGAAACGGCGCTGGGTTCGCCGAGTTCGATTAGCCGAATATAGATTTACCACCGGAAACAAATGCGCTGCTGAAAGATAGTCGGGGTGCTTGTGATCCTGACCAGCCCTGGCCGCCCTTCGAAAATCAAAGCTGATTTATGCGTCGGGGTGGTCGCGGTCTCGTGGCCGGAAAAAAATCCATATTTAAACCGTCGTCTGATTCGCGTTGTCCCGCGTATCCAGCCAATCGTGACAGCGTAATGGCCACCGTTTTAGCAGGAGAAGTTGCCAACACGGCCAGTAGATGCCGTTCTGGTCGAAAGTCGTAAATCCTCCGGGGATTCCCGCCCATCGGGCACTGGAGGCGGGGCCACGGTTTCCCGTGACGTCAGCCTGCCTCCCTACCACGTTCCGGTTAGGTTTAGGTTAGGTCTCTGCCTCCACCACCGTTCTCAGCCCTGTCTCCCCACCTCCCACCGCTGATACAAGCCCCCTACCATCGATGGAGACGCTTTCAGAGTCACCCCCACCTCCTAAAGCCGGATCCCACCGTCTTTCCATGGACGCAGAACTCTGTCTCGGGTGGGCCAGCGTATCCCCGGTCATCTTCATAAATGCGAGTCGGCCGTTTCAAATGGTATTGAGGCTAATTCGAGCGGCGCTTATGCGATACAGTGTTTGTTTACTGCTCGCTAAAGCGGCCCGGATTAAATATAAAACAGTTGACAGAGCGTAGACGTCGTGCTAGACGGAGTGGCGCTAGCTGGCAGCCCTGGCGACGTCCGACGGTCGTCTTCTTGCGTTCGGCCTTCTTTTGCTTCTGCAAACACGTCTTCCAAATTCGTTGTCATGCATTCCTCGCTCTGTTCATTTTTCTTCGCTCACGTCCCTCTGCCATTCCAATCTCCGCGTCTTCGGGAGCCATGTTAATCGACACTGCTCCATTTAGGGATGGCTTTCAACCTCCAAATGTTAATCTACCATTACCTGCTGCTAGTTACTTTCGCTTATTGGAGTCCTTTAAAAATCAAAAAATAAATACAATGCTCTTTAAAAATCGTACTTTTTCTTGTGAGAAGCCGTAATTAAAAAAAAGAAACGATTAGACCGAGAATTTTTATCCAACATAAAAATTTCCAGCGTCAATTCAATCGTCGTAACACGCTGGAAAAAAAGTGTAATGGAATCATTGAATTTTCACCCCGAAACTAGGTGAAGCCAGAACATTTCTACACGTCTCTCTATCGGCTTAGACTGAAAATATCAGATCGGAGTACATTCCTGTCCAAACGCATTATTCTAACGATCCTATCCCAAAGTTAGTGGTGCAATCGAGTTTCTCAAAACGCAGGAACATAGGTCAGTCGTTCCCTGGTCGTGGACCGAAAGGTTTTCCTCAAAGCGTCCTCTTTCCATCTCGGTTCTACGGAAGCTATATTTAGTGAATTTCGAAAGAGTGCATAGAAATCCTTGCGGGAGCCTTTTCGAATCTTCGAACAGTAGCCCGGACTTTCTGTTTTCATACGTCCGTGTGCTTGTTACCATTGTGTACGTACTAAATGGATCCCGAGCTCCCTCTCGCATCGGATGACAACAGGACGAACGCGTTCTGCGTGTTTTATCGGTGCACACGTACCACGATGCTTGTGTGTAACAGAGAGACAGAGAAAGATGGGGTTGTTCGCGTGGTGGTAGTCGCGGGCGCAATATTCCCTGGCCAAATTGTGTGTTATAGGAATAGCGAAACTAGTATCCGTCTCGAGGGAAATGTAGACCTTTAGTCTGCAGCAGCAGTTGGATTGCGTCTGTGGAGACGGTACGCCACTAAAAAGATCAATACGCCATCGCAGCTCGCCTGTTCATCGGAATCTAGATGCCGCGAGCGCACCGAGACAGAGAGAGAAAGAGAGAGAGAGAGAGAGAAAGAAAGAGAGAGAGTTTCTCTCTATTTCTCCCTCGCTTCTCTCGGAACGAACACCGCCGAACTCGAATATTGTTTCACCCGTTTCGGTCCTGATACGTGAACCACCATTTTGGAAAACCGAATGGTCGTACGCCCTTTCCTAATGGCCGAACTTCCCTCCGCGTTACTTAATAGCGAATAGAACAGACGCCGTTAGTTTTAACACCTTATCCCCTCGGTTTTGCGAAATTACCGCTCACCGTGCCTCCAGTTTTCGACGTTTTTCGATCCAATCGCGTTTTACACCGTTTAAAACGCGTTCCGACCTCCGGAGAATGTGCAAACTTATTTTTCGGAGTTATCGTTTCCGTTCTCCTTTTATCCCTTAATTATTTGACAAGATTTGCTTATTTCGTCCACCAATGGCCCACGCCTAATTTTTACGTCTATTATCGTATTATTATTACACAAATTTGAGTAGATAAATTCTTGTTATTTTTACAGGATAATGTAAGATAGTATACTCGGTGTTCTCTTGAAATCTTCGTACAACGGAATATGTTCTGCATTAATCTTAGACCATCTTAAATAATTCAATCGAGGCTTAAATAAACAATTTCCCTTCTGTAGGATGTTCGTTCCTCGTTCATCACAAATCTCCAGGCAACCAAAATGGTAGCACAAAGCGAGGGGATGGTGAGATTGTTATTCACGGTCTCGTATCACTCCCTCCAAAATATAGTGGCAGCTAGTAAAAGAATTATGTTGAATACGTACCTCTTGTTTCGAGAAAGCAAAGTACGGCCGAGGATTTAGATTTGGCAAAGTCCTCCGAATTCTGTTGGAAGGATGGCGTAAAAGGGGGATGGCGTAAAAGAGCAAGGATGGGTGGAATAAAATTTGAGATGGTCGCGATTCCTCGTTCGAGGCCACCGATAAGCAGATTTCTTGAGAAATTGCGGTCGGTGGCAACTAGTGCCAAAATCTCGGACCGAGAGAGGTCTTGGTAGCGGAATGGCACGGGAGAAAACAAAGAGATAAGTTCGAAAGCTGCAAAACATTTCTATCCCCCGGGCGGGCGCGGCCGGGCTTCGCCTCGGAACGAATACCGAACGATTCGGCTGCTTTCCATTGTTCCAGAAATATTTGTGTGTTTACTACGAAAGTAACGCTCTTTTCTTAACTCCCACACCCTTATCGCCGCAGCTATGACGGAAACTTGGCCCCCGGTGTTATTACGCTCTCCGGGATAGAGATCTCTGCCCTGCACAGAGCTCTGGGATCTATGGAAATTATCTTTTCCACCTAACATTCCGAACCCGTCGGCCCTTGTTTGCTCGCGATTCGATTCCATTCGATGCGCTATTTAATTATCGCGGTTTACGATCCGCTCGTCAGAATCCACTGACGATTCAACCCAGTCCAACGATGTCAAGGTAGCAAGATTGCATGAACTGGGTGAATGTCGACTACCAGTTTCCGGCGGGAATCCCTCGAAAATCATTCATCGAAAATTTTTATCGCCGAATATTCTCTCTTTCGAGGGATACTTGTCTTAAGTTGAAATTTGCTACACAGGTAGCCGTTAGCCCAAAAGGGTGCACGAAAACGTTATGATCCCGGAAATCCTACAGGATCAAGTGCTAAAAATAAATTAGTGTTATTTAAGTTCCTCTGTAACGCTTAAAAAAATCTTTCATTTCCTTAATATTAGATGATCGCATGAGTTCGTGCCCGATTTTCATAAATGTAGCAAACTGTACTGCACGGCGTAGCGTAAAAAAAAATTAGATAGTCACCATTCTTTTCTACAATTAGAATTACATTCATACATTTCCTACATTTATTTTCTACAATTAGAAAACAATGTATTCTTCTCAAAATTTAACCATTGAATTTTATTTTCAAATCGGTCACGAACTTATGCGATCATTTGATATTTCTTCTCTGCTAATGCGTTTTCCCGGGCCGATAGATCCGAATAAAAGCAACGAAAAATAGTGTATTAAGAGATGTAACAATTTCGAAAAGCTCGCTTCAAAAACGGAAACGCAGCGTCCCGAGCACTCGAGCACCCGAGCACCGGAGCACCGGGAGCGGCACGAAGCGAAATTGGCAAGGTCGAGGACCACACCGGAAGTCGCGGTACGTTGCCCGGGCGCTTTTCCCCGGGAAAATGAATTTCCCGATCGGTTTCCAGTTTGTTCGGGAGCGTGTCGACAGTTTGTAAATCGGCGTGCGTGTGTATGCGGTATTAACGTTGACACAGTTAACCGGGGTGCGTGCTGTAGCCGCGGCCGCGTCGATGTGACCGTTTTACACATGTAAACGCGGCACAATGGCCGTAAATGGTATCAACAAGTGGATGCTTAAGTGCCATTATGAAACGTTGATTATGGACATAAACCGTATTACGTATTATTTGCGACCGTATTAAGATACCGCGCGTGTCTTCGCGCGATTATCGTCGGCCGTTTGTTTTATAATTCGAATAAAAATGATGGGATCGCACGGAGAGAGAAATGTGTATAGAGGAGTGCAAGAAAAGGGAAGAACGCGGAACATCAACGCGTCGCGATTACGCGAATCGCAATCGCGACGGCGAATCGCATGATGAACGAAGATCCTCGGAGACTATTTTTATCGGGCCACCCTTACTTCGCCGACAGTTCATTCCACCGACAGCGTGGAAAACCAAAAAATTTGCATTAACGATTTTCTGTACTTTAGTATCGACTTTCTGTAATTTAGAGTGCAGATTTTATGTGACACAAAAGAGAGATAGACTTATTAAAAAATATTGAATAGAGAAAGCATTCTTTATTCGGCTCCCGCTTCTATAATTAATGCTTGAGACTTTCACTCGGCATAAATATCCGCTAGAGATCATGCCCCCTTATTTCACCTTCTAAAAAATACGAAAGTGGATTTGCATTACCCACGGGATGACCTAATAAAATAAAATTAACGAAATAAAAAAGTCGACGGAAGAGTCAAACTCCATTCCACCGTTGAATTTCATAAATGAGACGTTGGGTACTTCAATCTTTGTTTCTATTAACGCGTCAGCCAATTACTCCCCCCCTCGAGTAACTAATGAAGAAGTCGCCTCGCGCGATAATTCACGTCAAACGGATAAATTGAGTCTCCGAGCCCGCATTAGCAACGATCGGCATTGGCGACAGATGATGTAGCGTAGGGGTTTCCACAGCGAACAGGACGAGTCATCCTGCGTTTCGTTCGAAGGATGACTCGGTGTCATCGTTACGGGGAAAAGTGTCGCAATGGTAGCCGAATCCTGTCATCTTGCGAATTGACTTTTTCAGACGAGTTATCGTCCGGGGAATTTTAATTGCAACGGCGTCGCACCGTTGATCGATGGGTTGTTTATGGATCTCGGATCGATAAAACGATCGTTTATCACCGGTAAATATTTCCGTTCTGTGAAAGGATGCTGGGCAGGCTAATCGGGGCCCGCGTCATGCTGCGAGATTGCTATGTCATTCGAGTCGCGTGTTCTGCGTGGTGAAGGGTGATTTTGCGAACTGGTTGCGGACCGATTTCGTTTTATTAACCCTGATCCATCCCTTGTCTCAATTTCACAGTTTTCCCGAAATAAATTATAGTGTTCTGATATTTGTGGTACATTGAATTATTTCTCGCACAGTAAAATAATAATTCAATCGATCGATCGACACAATAAATCAGTGGCGTATCTTGTAATAACGTCTAACGCAACTTCTTGATACAATTTGCTCAGACGGTAATTTGCAAAACGTTGCACAATTGCTACTATGTGATACGTTGAACGTTCTCGAGTGAATTTTCTTAAGGCCGAGCAACGTATTTTCCAACGACGAATCGAACATTGTTAAGAGTCACACGGCGATTGCGAATATAATTGTTCTTCGGTTAATTTTCCAGTGGGTACACAGGAAAATGATCGCGGATTTGTTCTGCTTCCGTGAAAACGCAACGTCGATTACCAGGGGGCAGTTTCGCTGTTCCGATTCCGCAATTCGATCGGCAGTTCTGTTAATTAGGCGAACGAGCGGCGGCTCGGTTAATTAATCGAGAAACCGAGTGATCTTTCGGCCGACAGCGAGTTTCTACTTTTGCCAAGCTGCGCGGTTCACGCTTGAATAATGCTCGGGAAAATTATAGTTGCGGAACCGAGGAATCGAGGCCGGTGCAGCACAGAGAGAGAGAGAGAGAGAGAGAGAGAGAGAGAGAGAGAGAGAGAGAGAAATCGAGAAAGAGCAGAAAAATTCGAGTTCCTGAAATTCTCTAGAATCGAAATTCGGTCGTGTGTAACCTGATCGGTGCGTACGTTCGCTGTTACGTCAAGGCTCGCATTCCTATTCTCTTTGTTGCACCTTTCAACGGAGTTCCTTATCGAAAATTTAAATTGGACGTATCGATAAATGATTTATAGTATAACCTTTCCATTAGTGGGACGTGGATCCGTGTGCGGACATTTTACTTTGTAAAATAGTCTCTTTTCACAGGAAACAGATTTTCGAAACAGAAAACTATTTATTGTGCGTATAATTATTTATAAAATCTGAACAGCGAAAAGTCCAAAATAAAATTCTAAAACTTAAAGTAATGAATTGACGAATCTGAGAGATAGTTCTCGATGAAAATTTACAAAATCCGTTTCCCCTTCACTTTCCTATCGCGGAACAGCTGTTTAATCACCTGGAGCGAAAGAAAAGCAAAAAGCAAGCAGTGACGAGCAGTCAACTCGTTCTGCGCTCGCACGGAGTGTAACATAATCCTCGAAGCGGGCCCGAAGGATCCATTCGTCGCGAAGAGAAAACACCATAAAGCCCGGCTCGTCCAATTTACTCGCGGCGACTCGCGGCACGTACGCGATGTTTATTTTCTTGCAGAAGATGACATCGTTCAGATAACCGAAAGCTCGACGGTGTCTAGTGGGTGTGTGAGTGTGTTCGCGTGCGCGCGTGTAGAGTGATCAAGCTTCCGCTACCGACAGTTATTATTACCCGGCGGCTGTGTGTTACCATGCAACAGAGAGAAGAGGAGAGAAGAGAAGAGAAGAGAAAAGAAGAGAAGAGAAGAGAAGAGAAGAGAAGAGGATCGAGCCTGTAGTATCAGGCCGAAAAAAAACAAAGGAGAAACCCGGCTCTGGAAAATATTTATACGAAGGGGTTGAGAAGAGGGGTTGGGAGCGGTGGTAGAAAGGGGGCTGCGTTCGGAACGCGTCCCCCGTAATCTGGCCGCGTGCAATTTACCCGAGCAGCCGGGGCCAATTATGCGGCGAACGAGGAAGAATTTGCGAGCGACGAGAAAAAGAGAGAAAGAGAATAAGAGAGAGAGAGAGAAAGAGAGAGACGGGGAACAGGCATGGTCGCGTTGGCAACTTTGTAGTTCGCGTGTGCTCGCAGAACGGCCTCGTTAAAGACAATCTAACCGTTCTATCTGACCGGTATCGGGTCGGTCCCAGAGCACAGAGACAAGAAAATTACGCGTTCACATGCGGCAAACAAAAAGGTCGAGGGGAAGAGCGTGTAACGAGCAGCTACGTGTCCGCGTAAATTGTTAACTATGACGGGGGCGGACATGCTCCGAGACTGTCCACCACCGGCTCGATTCGCCACTGGCGTGTTTCAGTATCCTGCGATCGGAAGATCCACGAGAGATCGCACTCCTCAAGAATGTTTATCGTAGATATTTCACCGTGGGCAGCTTACAGGAACGCGAATTGGACAGATATTCGGCAGCCGATGTTCGCGCGCTACTTTGTTGGCTGCTGAAATCGTTACGCCGGTGGTCGTTTGGTTCCACAGAGAATTGCCAGGTGGATATTAATTAGAATTTCTGCATGGACTCACGGGATAGGCTGTTGGTGAAGAATTTTAATGCAAATGGTTGCTAATGAGAGCGTTGATGCGGAGGTTTGGTATTGGCCCGGTTGATTGTGCGAGAGAAGGTAGTGAAGAATGCGTGTAGCGAGAATGTTGCGAAGATGCCAAGTGTGATACAGGATCGGTCAGATACCGAACCAAATTATTATGTGTGCGTGGTTCTTGTAAATTCGATCGACACGGTCGCTTTGGTGGAGGGTTCTGATTGAGTTATGGCTGGTGGGAGCGGTGTCGGCGAGCGACACGACGGCCGCCATCATGGGGTGGAATATGTATTTTTTGTGCGTCGTTTCACAGATGTCGACTCGGACATTTTCCTGAGAAAATTCAGCTAAATTTCTCGCGAGGTTGTATTCCAGTAAAAACGATCTTTTAACCTAGATCGGACACACCAAAGTTGCAGAAACCGTATTTTTTTAATGCGATCTTTCCCAGAGGTTCAATCGAATTGTAAAGTGCTACGTGTTTTTAATTATTCTTTAATGGTTACTTTAATGGTAAATGTTCTGTTTAGCATCGCCACTTTATCATCGCCTCGAATTACTGGGTAATTTGAGAGGATCTCGATATGAGCTCTGAATTTGAGATAAGAGACGAGACTTATTTTAAAATTGGAGACGTATAATTTGGTAGATTGCAATCGCGAAGCGATAACGCGAGGGAGGAATTCGGTGCTTGGTGTTTCAAGCGTGAAACATCGAGATATTGATTTCATCCCCGTTATGGCGGCCGTCGCTCGCTAACAACGGAGGAAGCTTCCCTCCTCTAATCCTCCTGTTTTTTACGCAAGCATAAATCAAGCACAAATTATACCATTCCGCTCCGAATATTCTGCTGGATGGGGTTAAAAATAATCCACTCTGAATCCGACTGTCTTCCCAAACCATTATTAACCGGATCCCACCCTCATCGCGTTTTTTAATTCTCCGGTAAACCCTGTCAACCCTAAATCACTAAAAACTAGCTCAAAATATTCTTCTTCTCGTCAGAATATTTTGACGGTATGTTTTCGCTCTGTGATTCTATTCATAAAACATTTGTATAATTCTAATTATCGTATTCGATGGTCTGCGCATGGGGTTTTTGAAAATCCTTTTCATCTGTCCACTGCGTTAAATTTCACTTACCTATTTTATAGTATCGGCCACATAATTCGGTTCAAGGGCATTTTTGCCCATCTTATCCAACTATACCCTTCCATAAACTTGCACAACTGCGATTTAAATTCGGATGACCGCATCGCATTCTCCATTCCGCAGCCATCGAGAAACCATGTTCCCATCCCCACCCCTACCCAGGGGTGGGCAGTCGTTCATCTTGCCCGAACGTCACGGTTCCAAGCGAGGTTTTCCAGAGACCAGCCCACTGGGCTCGTAATTTATTGGTCGAATCCATCCTGACCCGACATTGTCTGCGTAATGTCCATGCTCTCGAAACAGTGCACCGTTGTAAATCACGAGCCGGTGAAGTGCAGCGTGCGTTCTCTCCGTTTACAGCTAGCAGAACCGCGCATCGAGACGATCCTGAATCCTCGAGAAGTGGCTGGGCTCTCTCCCTCTCTTTCTTTCTCTCTCTCTGTTCTGCTGTCGGAGAAATTCTCTGGCCGTGACAATGGCTTCCCTTCGGCGTTCCCTTTGACGTTTCGCAGGCTCGGCTCGGCGTGAACGTCGAAAAGGGGTGCGGGAGTATCGAGCGACCAACCCTCCACCCCCGCACACTTCTCGTTCCCGACAATTTACACGGGCGCGTAGCTCCTCGTTACATGTACCTCGCTCCCACGCTATCTGTTAGCAACGATTGATTTGTTTTCTGTAGTTACGGGGGACGAGACTGACAACGGTTTCCTTCCCTAAGCATTTTCGTCGGAAAATGGAAATGGGACAATCGGGTAAATTATTTTGTTCGGGAATGTGCCGAGGAAATGGACTCTGTAATTTTGAAGCAGCCTGTAGATATTATCAGAACCCTCCTCAAGATTGTACTATATTTTATTTAACTCAAGATAATAAATAAAATGTGAATGTTAAAGCAGCTACGACATTCAGCAGCTACTGGTCATTCAAAAATTACAAGACATGACTGTAAAGAACTATCAAAGAACGATGGTACATAATAGAGTGGTACATAATAATTACACGATTATCTAAATCGAGGCAGGAAGTCCCGCGTGAACAACGCAGTAGAATCGTCTAGGATTTATAGATCGTTTCAAAATGCCGGGCAGAAGCTCGATCGAAGAACGGCGGGCTGTAGGAAACTTTTAAACGATTACACGTTTCATTGAGCCATAAAGTTATCTAAATTGGCGATCCTCTAATAATTTCGAGTAGCATACGGTCGCCATAAATCTCCTCTCGGGCCGCAGGTCGCCTAATCGCGGCGGATCGCGTGTATCGGGGCACTTTCGCATCTGTCTCGCGTTGCCTGGCGTCGGGTTTTCGGTAATTTTTATTCACGCGATAGGCGCTCGGTCACTGTTACGAACACTGTAGTCACCGCACGGCGCACGATCGCGCAAATCACATGACACATACACAACTCGGAGAGAGAAGACTTGTTCCGGAGAGTCTCGTTGGTTCTCCGCATAAGCGAGCAGAGAGTATGGTAGCACGTCGTCGTCGACGGCGATTAACCCGAAAGGACTGACAAGAGAAACTTTTCACGATCAGATATCCCGCCGGCGGAAAAGGGAAAGGCTTCCGTCATTGGCCAAAAAATATTCCCCGCAGTAAAACTGGCAGACCTGGCACGTCGGGGACAGGGAAAAAGGAAAGTCGCCGTCTCCTTTCCTCCAGGCCCGTGGAGATCAAAGGGCCTTTCTTCAACCCTGTCTTTTTAAAAACGTGAAATTTTTATGGCCGCACTTTCGCACCGCAGTCGACGGAGTCCCGTCACAGTAACTTTCTCGAGACCGTCCGTCGCGCCGCCGTGGGGAACGATTCAAATTGTTTCAAAGGGTAGTTCGCACGCTTCCTGCCGGCGACGAGCCGCTACGGAATTCTGCGCTCCTTCCCGTCGCTTTTCTAGAATATTTTTAGCCGCGCGATAAACAATTTCCGAAGATAAAATCACGACTCTCGAAATTACGAAACTTTTTTTGTGGACTTTTAAAAAAATCATTTTCATTCACCTTCCATTAAGGAGACAACAAACAATATTTTTTAAATCAATTTTCTCGCAATAAATAATTGCAGGAGAGCGACAAAGTTTACAATTTGTACGGGAACAAAATAGGCGAACACCGGCTCGTTGTCTATCTCGTCGAATTACAAGGTATAAAATTTTCGCGGCACGCCGGCGATCCGCGCGGCGATTTTACAGCCTCGCGGAAAGCCGCGGCGAACAAAACAGCGTTAAGTAAATAACGAAGGGGCTTGTAAATTCCGTTTACGCGCGGTAATATGTATCGATGATCGTTCGCGGGTATTATGGGCAAATTGGAATCCGTATTTAGGTGACTATTATAGACATTAAGCCGTCGCGTTAACGCAGCTGTTTGCGCCGCGAATGGGAAACCGTTTAAGAGGCAACAGCAGCAGCGGTGTGTGCAGAAGCAGAAGCTCCTCGTCGCCATCATCGAGCTCATGCTCGTTGGTAGATGGGCCCTGAACGATCGAACAAATGGGGCCCCCCGTTTCCGGTGCTCGAATCGAGACCCCCTAAACGCTTTACGATTTGCATTGCGCCGGCCACCGACAACCACCAACAACAGACACCGTAAAGAGCAACAAGATACGATCTCAATTAGTCCCCGAAAGCTCGGGGACCACGGCAGTACCGGTCCCGATAAGGACCCAACCGCCGTGTTCCACTTATACATATTACGACGCGCAACTTCTGAATTATGAGCCTCGGGGACTTTCAGCAATTCCGCGAAAACCTTTCTCATTCGCCTTTCTTGCGCGCGAAATTAACGATATGCTTTTAGGGGATCGATCCTCGGGCTGCCGGAGAAAACCTTTTAATGGCGTGCGAGGTCTCGCCGCCATTTTGGGTGACGTCCGCGCCGTTCTTTTAAAGCTCAGCATTTTTTCAAGGCTTTGTAGTTGATTTTCATGCAAGATAAAAGATTCATTGTTTCTTCGACGATTTAAAACAATTCATAATCAAGTTCCGCGTAAGCGCTCTTGCTAGCACTAGTCCCGAAGGCAGCTTCAACAATTGGAGTCAATAGTAGACGTTCGTAGCATCAATTCCGCAAAGCACGTCGTCCACGTGCAAACAGTGTCCGCATAAATTTGCATAGAACAAATACCTTTCTCGGGGTGCATCAAGCTAATAAACCGACACGGTAAAAACGGCCGTAGCCGAGGACCTAGTCCGCGATCGAATCCGTTTACAGCCAGCCATTAACTCCAGGATCGGGGACGGTGCTGCCGTGGGTTCGCGGCAGATTTATCGTTACCATTTCCCCTCTCTCTTTCTCTCTTTGTCTCTTTCTTTCCCCGCGACCTCTTATCTCCGCCATTCGTGGCTCTCGTTATCGTTTTCACGGCCCTCGTTGCGAACGTGGTCTGTCCACGGTGACCCCAGTTCCTTGCTTTCTTCTGGGATGCGAGAATATACCACTGGCGAGGTCGTACACACGATTCTGCGAATCCTGCGTGCCCCGCGGCCTGTGGTAGCAAGGTCCTCTCGCTGGTGCTCGAGTCCTCGAATTTGATATGACGGAGGTTCGCCTTGCCGCGATGCATTTCAATGCAGAACTCCAACGAAAGTTCAAGCTTGTTCCCCGGTGACCCCGGAAGACGTCCCGTGACCATTTAATGGGGTTGCCATAATTTTCTAGTCGTGGAGATCATAGTGGTAAAGCGGAGATCATTGATAATTGTCTTGAATAATTGGACTGCGAATTTTCACGCAAAGTAAAAATAGCATTAATCGCAAGAAGCATAAACTAACTCGACGACCGAGTACCGACGTTAAAAATCACAGAAATGAAGACAAATAAAAAATTATAGTGTTCAAAAAACCAGCACAGCTATGCCAGCTTCGAGATTCAATGATCTTATCGCGATCTATCAAGAAACGAATCAATTCCCATTTCCTACCGAGCATCTGATAATCCTAATTAACAAAATCGCAAGTTTCAAATCCGCGATAGCATCGCGATTTTCCTTACTAGTCGTTTCAAGAGCAAAAATAATCTCGAGACCGACATTCGATGAACCAAGAGTCCAATCATTTTCTCCGAAGCAACGTCAATGTGGTTTCGTTCCCGATAATCGGCGAATCGATTGGACAAGCGATCGAATAATCACGACAAGAATCGTGTCTCGTTTGATAAGCGGCAACACTGTGCACCGTCCATGCAGTGTCTCGCGAATCCTGTAATCTGCCATTTCGCGTTCGGCTGACTACCTTGTCGGCCCCCGGAACGAAATACGAGCAGGTTTTCGCGACAGAGGCGCGGGTGCCTTTTATTTTATCCGTGGAAGCAGCCCCGGCGTTCGTTACTTTGCGTAATAAGCGGGGAGCGGCGGGGGGTCGCCGATTTCTTTAATAATCCGCGCAACAGCGCCGTTTACGGTAATTGAGCCACGCCCTGCGAGCACGCCGTCGCGAGAAACCCGCTCCGAAAACCAGAGCCCGAGGACGAGTCACGATCATCCATTGAAAACGTAAACACAATATACCTACGCGAATAAATACAATTTTCATACAAATTTACTTTTTCTTTTTACACTAGCTGTCATGCGTTGCTGTGGCTCGGTCTGGTTAAATGGAAAAGAAAGAAAAGAGAAAGCGCACGTGTCTAATATGTTTAATTTCACAATGTTTGTGGGTATACAATATTTTCAGGTATATAAAAACACGCGAGTATTCGAACGCAACGTTGTGTCAAAATTTCAAAGCAACCGGTGTTGAACTTTCGGAGATTTAAGATTTTGAACAAACGAACATTTGCATTTTTATTTATGTAGATTACAATTTATTTAACTCTCCAATGCACGAATTGGATCTGTGAAATGCACGAATTGAATTCGTACCGTTTTAATCTCCCTCAAAATATCTGGCAATTGTTGAATGAATTTTTGAAATTGTAGGGTTTGGCGCTAAACAACTTCTTTCTCAGCAAGCCATCCGCGGGTACCATTTTCCAGACGTCCCGAACGGTTCGCCAAGAGATACCTTCGGGGATATATAACAAGCAAAAATGTGACAATAACAGTATCCTACACTGATCCTCGGTTCTCCGGCCGATTTCCCCTAGCCCCGAGAATCCCCGAAAAAGGTCGCGGCCCTCGGTGCGGTAACTCATCGGATCAGTCGCGAGATTGGTGCTTCTCAGCGGAATCTCGTTTGCCACGGTGTGTGTCATAGTCGAGAGAAATACGCAAGATAGGCTTGGGTCCGAGGGCCGATGGGCATTGTTCCGGTTGACGAATGAAACGGATCCTGCGCGTCTGTTGTCTCTCCTTTGTCCTTGCCCTGGTGTTTCCGTAGGGTCTTATACGATTCCCTCACGGTTCCATTGCAGTTCCCTTGCAGTTCCCGTGCGATTCCCGCGCGATTCCCTTGCGACGAAACGGCATTGGCAATCTGCGAGACTGGTGTAAGCCACGCGGATGGAATATTAATTCGTGGGGTTAGGGTTACCAGTCTTGAAGAGAGAGAGGGAGAGAGGGAGAGAGGATGAGGCGAGAGGCAGAGGCAGAGGCAGAGGCGAGGTAGACGTACACACACACGCGTACACACACATTCTCGAAGCTCGCGTCCCGACGCCTAGCCATATATCCACGTCGCCGCGGAAATATATATGCTGCCGGCGTGCCAGCCTTCTATCCCGTTTTTCCTTCCCTTAGTTATTGGTTTCGTCGTCGGGGCCGGATGCCGGGGAAGCGAGAGGAGACCACGGTCCAGGATACCCGACCCAGGACCTAGCCTTCTACTTCTTCTTCTTCTTCTTCTCTGTCCCCTCTCTCTCTCTCTCTCTCTTTCTCGCTTCTTCTTGTCGCTCTCTTACAGCTTCGCTAGAGAAGAGACTCGCTAGGGAGGAGGAAGCGACGGAACGGTGAAAGGCGCGAGCTCCCTCAGGGACTTTAACCGAAACGTATAAATGGATGAGAGAGAGAGAGCAGCCGAACGACAGCGTTCATGGCTACCGCCTCCAACCGGCCCCGAATTATGCTCTACTCTCCGGACAACAAGCTACGAACCCCGTCCCGTTGATGGATCCGCGAGTTTACGCGCACGGGTCATCCCTGAGGTATCCTCCTGCGGAATCAGCGACGCGGTGGAGAGGATACCTAGCTGCTAATGCGAATCACTGATGGCCGGTCGATAGACGGGTTATTGGAGCTTTTATTGCAGCTTTGAGTCGGTCCTTTTGGGAACTGCGCGGAAATTGTGAATCTTTCGACGCGTCCCTTTTTGTTTAACCCTGGACTACCTATACTAGGTAGACAGAGAACCATTTTCCAGGAGCAATTGAATCGCGCGAAGCAAAAAGACCTAAAACTCCCACTCGATCTGGCAAACGACACCGATAGCAGGCGAACCGGGTCTCCCCGAAATCGTAACTCCGTCCGCGCGA
The DNA here is from genome assembly GCA_028455805.1 of Lasioglossum figueresi. Classification (NCBI taxonomy): domain Eukaryota; kingdom Metazoa; phylum Arthropoda; class Insecta; order Hymenoptera; family Halictidae; genus Lasioglossum; species Lasioglossum figueresi. Next base: position 10,106,364 of record CM052200.1, on the reverse strand, counting down.
TCATAAATATGAAAAGTACCTGGGTAACTGTCCATAAAAGAGCGAATAACGATGTCAGCTTACGCGGAAACCGCAACTGAGTATAATTATAGCGTAATTATATTTCTATTTTACCGTCGCGCACAGAAACACGAGCCAGCAACGTTCGAGCGCTGCATCTCCCGTCATCGCTTCCAGTTAGGCGCATGTTCTCGGCCAATTTTTCTGGTTCACCTGAGCGGAGCTACCTGTGCATAGACACCGTTATCCTCTTCTGCACGCGTGTCAGTACGAAGACGGGTAACTAAATTTCCCACGGATCGGCCGCTGTAAACCATCAAGTTTATGTAGCCGAGCTGATTGTCACCCTTAATCGGCCTGACCATTAAGCGGCTTTTTCCCCGGGAGGATTCGCGAAATTCGCCTCTGTAAATCCTCCTGGTTACAGGATTCCCCGCGATAAGGGCTGATGTCAACGCTTTCAACCGCGTCTGCCAGGTTAGGGTACCGTTGACGAGATACAGATAATTGGTAATGGGAAATTACGTCGGCCGATACCGCGAGAGCCGCTCGCCGGTCTAGGATAATGAGCGCGTTCCAAGGATTCCGCGGAACCTGTTCGCGGAAAATTATAATTCGATACAATTACACGCGATTTTCAGTTTCCCGGTGACTCACCCGACTCGTTAGCACCCCTCCGACTCGCTTTAATCGATCCCTGTAATTATTATTGGATGAATCGCCCGGCATTCTACGGGCGTGGCCACCCACGCTCCCCTCGCAATAAAACAGTAATCTAAAATAACGAATTATTTCAATCGTTTTATTATCTTTATCTTCGACGTAACGCGAGGAACGCAATCTTCTGTGAAATTCGGACAAATCATTCTGGAACAACTTTTTACTTGGATCGGTTAAATCGTCCGTGACGAGTAGACTGCGGATCTTAATGCATTTATGAGAGAGAAATGCCTAAATAATTATTATTAATTCCATCCTATATTAATTTCAGCTCATTAATATTATTCGAAAAAGAAATAAATAAATATCTAGCTTCCGTATCTTGCAATTAACGCAGACAATTTTTATTCTGCATAAATATCCGTAGTCTAGCGATGAGATTATGCGTGGAAGGAATTTACTATTTATATTCGTCTATTTAAAGGAATACTTTCGAAAAATGTTTGTCAGAAACATACTTTGTCTTTCGTATATAGTAATCAATTATTGTTTACGGATATTCGACGAGTGTTTTCTCACGGGGAAATCGTATCGAATTTCCGCGAGTCAGAAGTTAGTCAAGACAGCATCCCCCGCAGCTGACACACTTCTCGCCTGATTATGTTAAAACGTTTTTAAAATACTGCCGGAATGGGGCGGGTTGCACAAAGGAGAGGGAGCCGATACGTTGAGATACGTAGCAGACGCGTGGAAATTCCGTTTTCTCGGTTTCCTCCGGAAAACGATTCGAATGCGGAAGAAAAGGGTACTTTCGAGCGGCCATCACCGCGAGAAAGCGAGGTTTTCCTTTTTCCGCTCGGGGCGTGCGTCTCGAGATCGACCGGCGCGGCGCGTCTCGAGATGCACTCGAAAGATTCTTCCCCAGCTCGTTCGACCGCTCAAAAAAGAAAGTACGGAACGCGAACCGCACGAAAACAGCAGTAAAATTGCCCGTGTGCAACTCGAGCCGGGTCGTTCGCTAAATTTATCGCTGTCGTGCACCGTGTACGCTGCATAATTGCCCCTGTTCGAACAATTCGAAATAAACGGCGATTACGCTAAAATCCCCCGCGTCATTCCGACGAAATAACACATCGATCTTACGCGGCCGTGGAATCTCGAATGAAAATCATTCTCACCGTCTACCCGACAACGATGCTATTAATTACTGGCATTTTTCCAATCAATACCGAGTCGACCATCTGGAATTTTCATTTCACGATTATCGCGTAGCAAATTATTTTTCTAAGCCGGTACTAAATCACCAGAAACCATCCAGAGCACTTTCTACCATTCATTGCTAATAAAAATACTGAATCTACGCTCAAGTATTCACAGATACGAAATTTAAGATAAATCAGATACCTTATAACCACGCACGGGAAAATACTACCCGCAAAAGTAATGAGAAGATCAGCGTTTCGAGGAATCGAAGCGATGAAAACGTCAAATGAGCAACAATATTATAAATTTTCCGCAGAAATTATCGCTGTATTTATATCTTGATCGTCCGTAATGCAACAAGATCGAGCAACGAGAAGCCAGCGGATATAAAAGTAAACGGTTAGGCGCAACATGGTTGCGAGGAGGGGCACTAATTTCATTGTGGTGAAGATATTAATTAAGCCCGTTGAATCCCTATCAATTTGAAGCTTGACCGTATCAGTTTACAGCAGCCCCGCGATACTTTCGAATCAGAATTCACGCGGTCGTAAAACTAGCTGCAGAAACGCATCGGTGCATCCCGTCACAAACCCCGACGAGAACCGAAACCGCGTGCATTAAACTCGATACAGGATCACCGTTGCCGCGGGTATCCCATCACGCATACCTTCTAAACAGCGGTCAAAAAGATCATCCGCGGTAAAATCCAGATTACCTGGACTAACGAACGAATTTCGCTCGCATAAACCTAGAAATTAAAGGCCGAAAAATTCACGTTCCCGATAATTCGACTTTCTCACTAATGAATGTATATTAAGCAAATTGGGATTCCAATAATCAGTGCCAGAAAACTATCACATTTCCTGTGGCAACGTGAAACAGTAGAAAATGGATTTTGAAAAATTTTAGATTTTCACGTGAGAAGCAATGTAGCAACTTGGACAGGTGTCCAGGTGAGAAATGGAGATATTCGCGAGTTCGATAGTTGCGTGGGCGACAGTTCTATCGGAGACAACGACGGATCGAAGTCGAGTAGAGTCCCTAAAGGCTTGTGGGGGGTCAAGCGGCGAACAATACAAGTTAGGATCGTCGAATGGACACAGGGATTGTAAGGCAAATGGGTGACTGGCGCATTGGAAGAGGACCTGGGGAACCATGGCGCATAAACCGATACGGTTATTTCGGAATATCTGCAGCCATACGCGACCACTCGATGCTTCCATTTCAATGTTCCACCCCTCCAAGCGTAAAAGTGGCGAAAATGCGTCTGGGATGGGGTGAGTTTCTGCGACCAGGGCTGCTGCTGCCGCGAGAGAGAAAGAGAGAGAAAGAGAGAGAGAGAGATAGAGAGAGAGAGAGAGAGAGAAAGACCAAAGCCCCGCCAGTGTAATACCCCAGTGACTGGGAAAACGAGCTATCGAGACGTAAACTTCTATACTCCCGGAATTAGCCCTGGACTCCCAAAGACACCCTTTTACGCTTTTTTAAACGAATCTCCATAAAACTGTCCCCGTACACGTTCCTGGTCTACCGTGACCGCAGAATTTATTGTATCTTTTTTAATTGGAAAGTCGCTGGCACAGATTTTCCTGAGAGAATTTCTGCGAATTTGTAGGACAGAATTCCGCGAAAGTAAATTTACGACATTCTTGTACATGTTCGAGCATTTTTATGAATTTGAACACATGAAATAATGAATTATCAAAGAGGATGAATTATGTTTGATACCATCCTAGCGTAGCATTTGTACAATTTTAGGAAATACAGCGAACCTTTGAGCTGACCAAATTTTCTGAGTTAACAAAGTTCATAATATTCTAGATCAAAATAGTGATCGTGAACGATCGCGACGATCCGAGGGATGAGTGAGAGGAGTAGGGGTGTTGAAACACAAGTCGCTGGTAATTTACTATACGCTTTTATTTCGTTTGTATATCATAGATATAGCTTATGAGTATAATTCTACATCAAGTTTCGAAAATGGATACATTTACATTCATTGTCAATGGATTACCTTTTCGCCAGTGTACGGTCGGTAAACGTCGTATCGTCGTCGTCTTCGTCGCATCGCCACCCTCGTGTGTCGTTCATCATTATTAATTATTATTATTATTATTAATTTTCTCATCTTCTTTATCGCATACCGGCATACGTTTTTTTTTCTTTCTCGTCGTACGGTTGTATAATACTAAATCTTGAAATAGTCGGTTAGACATGAGAGACTCCATTATTCCGTTACTTTTATTATTTTTTTTTTTTATTACTTAACGTGGTAGGTAGGTATTGAAGGACAGCTACGCTCTCTTATCAGTTATAGTTATTACATTAATTAGGTATCATCCAGCGGCACTCGGCGAGCCGCGGGCGTCCGCGATTTCTCTATCGTGGTCTACCGATCGAACGCTTCGATCGATCCTCTCTCGCTCTATCATTCGATCGATCGATCGACAACCGGCCGCGGCTCCCCGCTTCACTGAGCAAACGTTAACGTTTACGTAGTGTTAATTATTTACATCGAAGAAAAAACTCTTGAAGTAATACACGGCTTTTCCATTCATTTTAATTGTAGGTACAGCAAAAGACGATAATTAAGATCTAGATCCACGGGCTTCATTCGATATTTCCGGTCTTCTTTATTCGTCCGGTTTTTCTTTTTTTTTTCTTTGTTTATTCATCTATTTACCTCCCCGCCTCAATTACGTCCATCTTAACTGTGTTATGTATCTCTATATGCATGTATCTTATGTATGCTTACCATGTGTTTTATTTATTTATTTTTTTTTTATTCATTTTACGTTATTTACTCTTGTTTTTTTACGTATTTCGCGGCGTTCGTTCGCGTTTGCCAACCGACGAATGTTCTGTGTGCGTGTGTGAGAGATATAGTTCGTTCGTTCGTGAGCTCGACTCGAAACAAAAGGGAACGAAACGAGCGGACGCGAGAAACAAGAGGGACAACCGAGACCATGATGGAAAACAAGAAAAAAAGAAACAAAACGAACAGAGACAAACAAGCGCCGCGAGACCACGAAAACGATGATTCTCGGCCTCGATGCGTTGACGATGACTGCGAGAAGCAGAGGTACAACACATCTTCCGCTTATGGACAACAATAAAAATCGATCACAGTGCGTCGAAGCGTCCGAGTCACTCGAAAACGGATACACTCCTTCCCGATCGAGGCGAACAAAACGATTAATAAACGACATGTGCACAAACCCGGCTCTACGTGTGGCTTTCCACTCACTTTTCCACCTTCTCATCTTTTTCTCTCTCTCTCTCTCTCTCTCTCTCTCTCTCTCTCTCTCTCTCTCAATTATCATTACTTAGCTTACAATCTAGCGATTAGACAGCGGATTCAACATTTTCTATTTTACTCATAGAACAAAGGAGTCGAATAGAAATTTTCTATAATCATTTCAGGAATATTATACAATCTTTATACTTTATTTAAGATTTAACCTATGAAAGATCAAATTATGCGTTCAAAAGGAGTTTTTATGAAATGGATTTCTTTAATGGAAATGTGCACAGAATCCGCAGTCTCTAATAATAAAAAACCGCGACTCGCTCGGTCGTCGAAACGATAAACAATGGCTACTCGCGTTAGGCGACCGCGGAATATAACGGAGGTTTGCAAAGAGCCTCGAGGGTTGCGGTCTCTTCACTGGGACGGGGATGAAAACCACCCCCACACGGAGAGCGCAGAACCCTCGAGGCGCCATCGACCCGCTAAGAAACTAACCGGCAGGATAAAAAGAGTCGCGTAGTACATTCGCGAAAGTGGGACAGCTGCCAATGAAAGAAACAACACTTGAGAGTGTAGACGACCAACAGCTTCGCCGAACTTCGGGGACGATTCACAGCGAGTCAGAAACCGAGTCACAAAACCCAAAATACAAACCTATTTTCCAACCCACCGCTCATGAATTTTTATTTAAAATCCAAAGTAGTTGGAATCAATATAAAATCAAGATATAATCAATTTTAAGTGTTCTTTGCGTAAAACAAAAATTGTCTTTTACTAGTTTTAATGAAAACGACGTGTTCTTAAATTCAAAAAATCATTTTGGCCAAGGAACGTTCGATTTCTAGTCAAAATGGCACTGCCAATCCTAGGTGGGTGTAGTTTGAACAGGTTTGTCTTGATAAAATTAAGCCAATTTCTATTTCCGACCGCTGTTAGGCGATTCCGTCCCCGAGTGCAAGCGGACCGATCCTAAGGTTCTCTAGCACGCAGAATAGAAAGAACGCAGGATAGAAATAATATATTACAAGCAGACGCACCGATTCTCAGTGTAGCCGTTCTCTTCCTTGCGCTTCGAACAACGAGCGGCGATCGAATCCGCGTACTATGGTCTCGGTTTTATGGCACGATGGACACGGAGGGTCTGCTGGTCGATCGTTGACGAGTAGAAAAATGGTTGGACCATGGTACGAGGGTGAATCGCCATTTCCCGTCCTCGTAACGTTTAAATATCTGTACATCTGCACCGCTGGATCGAAGAAAGAATTTTCCTGTTCTAACGAATCGCTATGATCCACCCTTCGATCTCTTATCATGGACATTTCGAACATCGAAGGGTGGAGTAAAAACTTTTATCAAATTTTATATACGTCTGTTAACCGTCTGGTAATATCCAGATCGAAGATTACTATGATATTTGGAAATAAAAATTGAGAAATTGAACGCTTTCTTCGATCGAACGCAAACGCAGCAGCACCGCAACCACCGCTCTCTCTCTCTCTCTCTCTTTCTCTCTTTTTCTCTATCTCCGCATTTAACAAAAAACAAATATACGAAAAAATATGAAAAATAAACAGTTCATAAATAAACAATCAGATCTACAAGGAAAAAAAAAAAGAAAATATAACAAATTCTTTCGTTTTTTTCATAGACTCCGTGAGACGGATTCGGTGATCTCCAACACGCCTATTTAAATATTACGCTTTTTCATTCGTCTACGTTTCTCTTGATCGGGCACGCGATTAGTATTCCAAGAATAGAATTCACTTTGATCTCCGATCGAAGTAGTGTTTCGTGTGTAGTACGGCGCGACTCATGCTTCATTCACTCATTTGAATTTCTTCTCACTCGCACGATTTCGATACAGTTTACCTTTCTCTCTTACTTTCGACCTTTCTCTCGTCTTCTCTCTCACACTTTCTCTCATGCTTGCGATCAGTCTGGCACTCGACAAAGAAAGAACGTCGTGACATCGTTTCGACCGACGCTTGAGCCACACTCTACAGTGTGTTTTTTTTTTCTTCGATTTTCCGTTTTTCTCCGCGGACAATTTTCCTTAATTCGGATAAGAGAAGTCTCGTCGAGGGATTCTTTCTCCCCGGATGCGTTTCTAGTCACCGTCGTCGACACGAGGAGAGTGTACATACATAAACGCTCGTGGTTTCATAATTAACGCGAGTTTGGCAAGTCGGGCAAAAAGTTGTACTACATTAGAACGCAATTATCGTCGACGTTTTCGTCTCGTCGTGTTCGCTCGCGCGTGTGTTTTGCCTTCTCAGGATTTCTCATATTTAATATATATATATATATACATATATAACTTACATTTATATATGCATACGTGTAGACCTAGTCGATATTATTAAATTCAATATAATACATCTATAATATAATGGTAAGAATAGAGCGAGTAAATCGTTTGGATGGACAAGGAAGGGACAAGGAGCGTGTGTGTCTGTGTGTGTGTATGTGTGTATGTGTGTATTTGTGTGTGTCGATGAAAGAATTATCCACGGTTTTCAGGGTGTGTGAGGGTAAAAGGGGGTGAGAACCGGTGAGTGTGGAGTACGAGGAAGCGTTTATGAACGATACATGATATGAATTACGCCGCGGTTATTTGGAATAATATTCTATAACAATGTAGATGCCATTGGTAGCTTAAAAGGTAAGCCGAGAGAAAGCTTCGTATGTGGACGGCGCCCGCACAGTTTCATTTTACTCTAATTATCATCCGTCGATCCTCTCCGACACGCCCGCACGATTTGGGAGACAGTCGAGTCCTTCTTCAACATCTATCAACAATTCCAACTAACAAATTCCATCGAGAAAATACTCGGAAGACGAGAAACTTAATAGGGAATGATCGAGAGGGTTCCACGTTTTTAAAACTAAAATGCAACGAGAACTCGGCTCGCAATGAAATCAGGGATGTAAAAATGGGAAACAGGAGGAAAATTATAGGACCCGAGCTCCCAAATCGTTGACGGGCACCCGGCAACCGGCATTTTTCCCGAGGAAAATGTCTCGCGTGAACGCGCGCCACGCTCGGCCACTTCAGACCCTCTCCTTCCGTTTATTCTTCATCGTCTTACGCTCCTTTCTCATCGTTCGATTCGATTCGACTCGAAACGCAGTTCACTAACCGTTAAAGACCTTAATGCATACGTACGTATATAACACGGCCGCTACGAGTCTCGCCGCTCGCGAGCAACTGTACAAACCACCCTCTAAGCCTTAATCGTCGATAATTATTCGGTAGTGTTCGTTACGTATATCCCTAATTTGTCGGACGCATCGGCGCCGCCCCTTTTACGGCCTCCGTCCGCCAATGACAATTCGCCAATTAATCACACTGTCCTTTTACATCTTCAAGAACCTCTGCGCGATTTTATAAACCAGTTTCGAGAGAAAAAATTTAATTAATTTCGCTCCTATCCCCACCACTCCACGGTACAGCCCACTGTGTCACGTCGTCGAGTCAGTTGACCAATAGGAAATACCTTCCGCTACTTACAAGGGTTAAAAAAGATTTAAATTGTTGGAGAAAAACATATTCTTGATATATAATTGATCAGAATATTTGTGCTAAAGCCATCGAATGGTCAATAATTAGAAACAATATTTAAACCTGCTAGAAAATCGACCTGTTTCTCGTTTTACATTTGAACAATAGTGCCCCGTTTATCAACCCTCGGCGATTTCCAGCGATTTCTCCCTTCGGAGAGATGTTTCCAATTTTTCCAATAGAACATTTTTTTCGTCGCGTCGAGGGGAAGAAATTTTGGAAGAGGAAATTATCGTCGAGCTGGGACCACGGAACGCGTCGCGTTTGTCAAACCCCTGGAAATTCGATAACCGAGATTACCCGGAGCGGAACCGATATACGACCTTCCTCGCGATTTTCTTTTCTTTCCACTCGTTTTCTTCCGTTTCCCTCCGCTTCTTCACCCTCGTTTCGTGTCGGATTATATACCGCGGATTTTTACCTTTCTCTATCTCTCTCTCTCTGGCCGGGACCGCCGAAGAAGATATAGTTGTGCGTCACAGGAAGTCGCAATGATACTGATCCCAAACGAAGAAAGAAACCGTGCACGCGAGCGTGACATGTTCACGCGAGGCGAAACAAACATTACACGATGCTTTCGAAGAAATGAGAAAGTCGTCGGACCGTGTTTCGCACGCGAACCGTTCCAACCCCCTTGGACGCATACGGAAAATTATGCTCGTCGCAGGATTTTTATGCAGACTCGTTACGTATGTTGCCAATTGTTTTTGCGCGAATTGATTCTAGGTCGTCGTGCAAATATTGCACATCGATCTTAATAGAATTTTTCGTGAAAGATCGGAAATGTTAAATCTGTGTTTCTCAATCCCAACAAGAGAGATAGTATCAACCCCTTCTATCTTTGTTTCAGACACAGTAAACAGAAGTGTAATGGTGAAATAAGTAACATTTGTAGAATATCATTTACAATAAACGTATACAGAGATTTTTATCAAAAAGATTCATATAGTGCTATGCGGTCTCAGAGATCTCATATTTCAATAAAATAACAGCAGATAAATCTACAAGCGTTTTGAACCCGATAGAAACGAAAACAAGCCTACTACAACCGAATAAAAATCGAGTAACCATTGATACACCGGTACGTAAGAAATAAGACTACAACAGTTTTCCTACCAGATGACAAAAAACAGGTCGCAGTAAATTCTTCTAAAACCAATATTATATACAAGTAAACGATCAAACACAATTTTCATTATCGTCCATCACTTAAATGTCTGGCAAAATTTCGTTAACACCAATGAGCAACATTTGCACCCTCCTCGCTTAAGAATTCGATTTAACCGGAAGTGCAACTGTGAAACAGGGCATTGGGACAAGTTTAAAAAAAAACTATGAAAACAAAACTGAAATAACGAAACGAACTTGGAGCTCGTAGAATTTTATAAAAAAAAAAATAACAATTGCATATGTTCGGGACGATCAGCGTCAGTGAAATTCGGACACGGCAGCTATAGTCTCCCACGAAACTTTTTTCGAAAACCACGCCCTGTTCGCTCGAGAGTGGCTCTCGAAAATAGAACTCGCTGTCAGAAATCGTCGACTCCAACGAGTTCTACCATCTACAGCGATTCCCGAGTTAACAGGAAGCTTCACGCACACGTGTGCAACATGTCCTACGATATTTTCAACCGGTCTTATTCCCTCGGTTCGATCGACTCCGCCATTAGATCGTGGAAACATCGTTTACGATTACGCGGGGGTGGTTGGGGGTGGTTCGAGGAAAATATCAACGTGCTCCTCGTCTGTAGCCACGCATGCTCGGAGCTTAATCGTTACTTTACGTACACGGGAATATTATCGCTAACGGTACTGTTACTTTAGGTAATTAGCGGTACAGTATTTAATACGAATCCTATATCCACTTTGACTACGACCCCCGCGCCGACAGTGTTTTTTTTCTTTTTATTCCCCGTAGAATGTTCTTCCCCCCTTAAAAACGACGCTATGACTTGATTACGGACGTGTCTATTAAACTTCGTGGTTTCGTTTTGTCGTTCTCCCCCTATCGTCTAGAGCACACGGTTGCGTAAAATCGAGCTAAAAACATCCGCAAGGTAACAAAGTCTTATCTATGTATGCGTTTATTCATTTTTTTCTCATCGGTTTCGACATTTCGTTATTTTTTTTTTTGTTTGTTTGTCTCAGCGATCGTCCGTAAGACTCCTTACGTACGTCATACGTATCCTAAATTCTTAGCAGGCTACTATCAAAATCGTTTTCTTTTTTTGTTTCTTTGCCCTTAGAGCGCGCGCGCGGTACAACAGATTCCCCGTTTTGTTTTCGTATAATATACTCTATGTTCATATATATATACTTTTTTTTCTCATTCTCATATAATAATATAGTCGTTACTTTTAATATATATAATATGTATATCGTGCGGTATCGTGTACACTAGGATTTTACAATCTGGTAAATATATAGTCACTGGACGATTCGTACAACGGATTCCCCGCCTTCGTGGAAAACTAAACAACTCTCCGACTATTCTTTCTTTCTTTCTTTCTCTCTCTCTCTCTCTCTCTCTCTCTCTCTCTCTCTCTCTTGGTTCGAGTTACGTATATGTTTCTGCAAATGTTTCGACGATTCGTCACCGCACCCTTCCACCCCCCACACCCCTCGACGCGCGCGCATTGCAAAAAGGAATTCCTCGCCGATCCTTGCCGATAAAACTTAACGATTGGTAAGAGAGAAAAATGATAATAACAATAAAAGAACGGTGGCAAACACAGGGGAACACGCACGGTAACGAGCAGCGGGACAGGAACATTAAATCACCGAGGGCGTAAAAAGCTTTCGAGAAACCGATCGATTCTTCTCGCGTGATACTCGACCATCGAACGCGCACCGATCGATCGATCGACGTGGAGGATCGTCGCCGGGGATCCCCGGGAGAAACGGCTCGGAATGCCTTGTACGAATCGCATCGACGGACAGCAGACCCCAAAAATAATCAGGCTTCGATTTCTTTCTAATCCCGAGTATGCGTTTCTCTTTTTTCATCTTTCTTTCTCTCGGTCTCTCTCGTCTCGTTTCTCGCGCGGCTGGCTTCGTCTACCTTTTATCCGCGTCTACGTCGAGTTCTACCGTACAGTATTAGCAACAACGGCCTCTATATCTATGGAAAAAAGGTCTACCCTGACACCAAATTACGTATTTAATGTACTAAGAGTGAGATACTCGTCCGGTGATGTGTCGTCGTCCGTGTAAGAGAGCCTGAGTGCTTTCTCTCCTTCCCCTCTCTTCCTTGCTCTTCTTCTTTCTACGGCACTATACAGACCCTTGGCTTCTTCCCTTTTCTCGGATTCGGCCTCTACCATTGTCCAGCTGGCACGCGCGAAACAATAGAACGAGATATTAACGCCGAAAGAACGCCGAAAGAACGGCGAAAGGCGAACATTCGACATGGATAACTTTAACTTTGCGTTGGAACCATCGAATGTGGACTAACTGGCAATAATTTTCACTCGTTAGCACCTTTTCAGTATTTTATCAGAAAGAAATATTTATTGCTCGTTGTCGCTCGAGAGTATGTTGTTTCACGAAATGATCACAATATAGAAAAGAGAACTGCTGCTTTAAATTTATTCGCGTAACTTTCGTAAAAGATTGAACAAAATTAATAGAATGTTACAAATAGATTCCACAGTGTTTTATAACATTAACTAAAACGGTCTCAGGCCTTAAATTTAAGAACAAAAGTTGCCAGCATGTCGATGGTTTCAACGTATGTATCAACGATTTTAGATTCGACTCCCAGTCGAATAACCGAACATAAAAATTAATAGAGGGAACAACGAACCACCGCGAACCGAGCAACATTCGTTCGAAAACAAAAAGAAGAAAACAAAACTGTAAAGTAGAACCTGAAAAATCCGTGACGATCCTGGATCGGAGGAGACGGTCTTCCAGACAACGTCTCGATAAATTATCTTAGATAATATGGAAAACGTAGCGCTTCCTATACAAATTGTCTTGTATATTAACGAAAGCCTTTTAGCGATACCTGGCGCGATATCCTTTGTGAGATCGAACTGAAGCGATAAATTAGTGCAGCCTTCCCGAACCGACTGTGCCGCCTGTCAAACTCGACAATTTCTGAGCTCTTCAGATCGAGCATGTGTCACTGGTCTTTTTGTTTTCGTTTCTTAAAATGATTTCGACGTGATTCGAGAGTACGATTAATTTTTTAAACCAGTGGAAAACGGTATTCCCTCGCTAGTTGCTCGCGGTATGGGACTGCCAGTGAGCTTGTAACGAGGCGAACGTAAATCCCAACTTGGTGCAACAACTAGCAGTCGATACTTTTAAAGATTAACAGCGATTCAGTTATATCGTAACAATTTCGCGAAACAAAACGGGTCGACAAATATTTCAAACTTAAAGGACACTTATAACTCGATAACACAAACAATTCGTTACTTAAATTAATTAATTACATTGGCACACTCAACAACTGTTCAATTAAATACATTTTCGTCTCACCCTAGCGAATATTAAAACAAAATTTCTTTCGTCTCACCAGTGATATTCACGAGATATCAATGAATGGACATCTAGCGAGGGAATACTGTGCTGTCCCGGTCTCGACCGACGCCCGAAAATCGACGGCGAAAGCAGCCCCCTAAACCCTGCGAATTTCGTTACGCCTCATAAAAAAATAAATTTCTCTATTTGAACCGCTGATCTACTGGGGTCGAACCAAAGATGGACACGAGTCTCATTCGAACAAACTAGATAAAAAAGAAAAAGAAACACAACCGACGATTAAAAATCTAATAAAAAAAAAAAGTTCCACCATATACTCGAGCACGGTTCGAATAAAATTCTGCCCATCTCCGGAGAGTCCCACGCTACGGTAAAGATCGAGACCAAAGCTGCGAACGGGGGCGCGTCGATCCCGTAGATCCTCGGGCATCGGCTCGATCCGGATCGAGGGAACCCAGGGAAACCAACAACCGTAACAAGAAACTCCGACGTAGGTATCGGGCGCCGGAACCCGCAAACAGGATCGCGTTTTGCTCTCGCGGATCCTTGCGTCAGAGCGCGCACGTCAGAACGCCGCGCCGCGGATATTCCCTGGGAGCGTTTGTTAATTCGCCTAATTGCAGCGCGGAGTCACGGAGAGGCAACCACCGCCGCGCCGAGCCGAGCCGAGCGTAAACCACGGCTAATTAACTCGGTAAAAGGAGAGCTCGGCGAACGGCATCGATTTGTACCACGAAATTCCTCCCGGCCGAAGTAACTCGGCTGGCGCGATCGTTGCGCATGATTCCTGTGATCCTGATCGTCCGAGCGAGGCATGCGCTCGGTTCCGAGGATTCCTTACGCTCGCATGATCGCTCGATGTTGGACAAACCTGGCCTCGGTCTCACCTGCCACGAGGAACACACCTGCGAAGCGTTCGAACGGTGAACCGTTCTAGAGGTTTGGCGAGGTTCGAGGAGTGTTTGCTGGACATGGGGGATGGTTCGGGGAGGTTGGTTTTCGGTGCAATTAGACGAATTTCGATCGGTTTGATCGGCTGGCTCCCTCGGCTGAACGCGCGCGTCCTCTTTCTCACTGGTGATCGGCCCGAGAGCGGCGACAGGGCCCTCGGCACGTCTAAAACTAATTTCTAGGTCGCGATTATGGTCGCGATCTCTTCCTCGTTCGTCCTCGCGTGTCCTTGTTGGCAGTGATCGTCCGCGGCGACCGAACACACACGCTCGTCACGTTTCTCGTTCCCGCGGCGATCGATTAACACTATACATTTTTATACGTTTCTAGGAATCAGTCGCAGGCTAGGTCCTCCTTTGGCCCAGCCAAAATAAGTACGTACGTAGTTCTCGAGGGTTGCGTTTACTCCGCATCTATACGATTCGCGTTCCTCCCGCGATCTGTCTCTCTAACTGCCTACGATTTCGTGTGTATCATGTCCTCTCCGATACCACGTGTACCACGTTTCACGGAGAGTGTATGCTTGCCTGTGTGTATGTGTTTTAGAGTGTATGTACGCGTGCCTGTGTGTATATGTATGTATCTATGCATGCGTGTGCGCGGATTTTGAGTGTTGCAGGTGTTCGTCGCGAATCCATTCGTTCCTTTCTTCCGTCGAAAAAAGCAAAAGAGACACAGACGACCGATATCGGAACATCGTCGCGCGCCCACTCTTTCTTCGGCTTCGCCCCCGTGCTCGCTCCCGTTCTCGGATTCACCGAAGAGCACAGAGTCCTCTTTCTATGTCCTCGAACTGTCTATATCTCTCTCTTCTTCTCTCTCTCCCTCTCTCTCTCTCTTTCTGTCTGTCCTCGTACCTCCCCGGTATAAAAACGAAAATGAGAACAGAGAAGATCGCACACGGGCAAGGCCTCCCACGCGAACACTCGTTCCGAGTCCTCCGAAAGAGCGAAAACACAGTCCCTCTTTCTTTCTTTCGTCCCGTCTGTCCGTGTATCTCTCCTCCATTCTGTCTTCTCTCTTCGGTGGATGTCTGCGCGTCGAAACCGCTGCGTCCAGTCTCGTGTTTCTTCTTTAAAAGAAAGACAACCGGCCCAGAAAAGTCTCCTATGTGGGCACCTTACTGACCGCCTTGAGCAGATCGCTTTGCGTCTTGTCCAAACCGCTGACATGATGCGGTTGCTGATGTTGAAGCGCCGCGTTCTGCTGCTCCTGCTGCATC
Source organism: Lasioglossum figueresi (assembly GCA_028455805.1). Taxonomy (NCBI): domain Eukaryota; kingdom Metazoa; phylum Arthropoda; class Insecta; order Hymenoptera; family Halictidae; genus Lasioglossum; species Lasioglossum figueresi. The sequence continues at coordinate 10,091,025 of CM052200.1, read as the reverse complement.
TTCGCCTGCTTCTCCGCCTGCTGTTTCTTCATCATGTCCTGCTCCTCCCTCTCCCGCCTCGCCTGCTCGTTGATCTCCTTCACCGCCCTGAGCTCCTTCTTCAGCTTCATCCGCCGGTTCTGAAACCAGATCTTGATCTGCCGCTCGGTCAAGCACAGGGCGTGCGCGATCTCTATTCGCCGCCGTCGCGTCAGGTAGTGGTTGAAGTGGAACTCCTTCTCCAGCTCCAGGGTCTGGAACCGTGTGTACGTCTGACGGCCCCGACGCCTCGGACAACCGTTCGGCCCTGGAAACGTCAGAAACGCAGATTTTCCTAGGTTAGTTTTTTCATGCTGGACCGGGCTCCATTGTTCAACCCTTTGCACTACCACAGTCAATTCAGAGCCGACTCGATCAAACAACTTTCTCTAATTTTCGCGAACAAGTCTATCTTTTTTTTTCTTTTTTTACTTTTTTCTGATTGTCTAAGATTTTCTGGTTACTACGATATTCTCGTAACGATTTTCCAATTTCTATATTTACAGACGAAGCACAGTCGATGATGAGAACATTGTGGGAGAACTTGACTGTTTACTTACCCAGTAAGCGTGCAAGGAGTGCAAAGGGTTGCCTGACCGGATGCTAATCAGCGCGAGAAGCGAATTGGCTAGCGATGCTGTACCATGTTGGAGACGAGATCGTTCGTATAGACTGCGGATTTTACGCATTTATCGCGAGAACGAATAAGCGGTCGGACTCAAAAAATTTCACAATTTCAACGTTTCTCTTGAATCGAACCGGAAAAAATTTCGCATAAAGATCCGCAGTCTGGATATAAGGGTTTTGTAGGTTCTCTAGAGCGTTGGAGTATCGATGCTCTATTACGCTCGACAAGAATATTCAATCTTGCCAGAGGGACCAACTTCGAGAGGTCCAAGCTGATGAAGCTGCCTCACAGTGGAGCCGTAACGATAAAATATTTAGGCCTCGATTATTCGTGCTAATGATCTGTTAGAGCCGCGCGATCGAAGACCAACCAATTAGATCTTCGCTAAAAATTGGCTAATTCAATCTAATCATTTATGTTGGTTAAACCAGCGTGATTAATCTTTGGTGAAAATGGTTTAATTCGATCTACCAGTTCAAGCTACTTAAAATGGTGTAAACTGTTCAGAGGAATTTAGATCGTTGTTAAAAATTGCTTTGCCTGCTTATGCTTCGTAAAACAGTGTAAACGCTTCTTCAACAACACAGCAGAATTTTAACTTCGCTCAATGTATTCTGGTTCTTATCTATTCTAAACAGCTTACGCGCGTGAGAGAAGCGTCAGGATATTTGCAGCAATGTACGCGTTTCTCAGCAGTTTTTCAATTATGAAGCCGAGGGTTGCGATAAGTATGGCGATAAACGTTCATTCGTGATTTTTATTAGTAAAATCTTGGGAAGCGAATAACGCAATTCATCTGTTTCTTTATCATTCGTCTACGTAAACGAATTGGTAAGACAGTTTAATGTTTTCGAAAAGTAGTCGATTATCCGGCAATTTAATTTCACGGGACCGGGAAGCCGTGACGGAACCGTCACGAAGCCGTTGAATAATTCCTGGCCCGGGGGTGGATTGCCAGGGTAAAAAACTCCGAAAAGCCTTTGGAAATTCGTGAAATAATTTATGGTGTTGCTTTCGGTATCGGCAAGAAGCGAACGAGTGTTGGTCGCCGCGGCGGACCTGTCACGTATTTCACGTAGCTTCGCAAAACACGAACGCGGCGCGACGCGGGACCCGTTCGTGACCGTTTTCGACGGCGAGAAAGAAGGGTACCCGATCATGCGCGTCGCTCCTCGTTACATAAGCCGTACAGTTTTCCCGTGTTTCTTTCCCGACGTGCTGCGAGCTGCGTGTCGTTCGACGCGGTCACAAATCTTAACTCTCTCCTCACTTTCTCTTTTTCCGGGTTTTTTTTTCGGCGGGCGGTCTAAAAAGAAAAGAAAAAAAAAAGCGAACACCGTCGCCGTACACAGATGGGTCAGTTTATTGCAGGGGTTGCGGGAAATCTCTGAGAGAAAGAGTGCAAACACGGAGAAAAAGATCTGAAGAAGGGACGCGGAAAAAAAAGAAAGTTTCCCCGAAAAGTCTCGTAGCCCATTGTACCGAAAGTGAACCCTTTCTTGAAATGCCTTTTCCCTCGGCCAACTTTCTCCTGGCGCAGGAGTCAAAGTCGTAAAACGGGGTACGCTGAATTTTTTATGGTGTTTAGGTAACTATCGAGCTGCGCCGTGTCCGTACCGTTGCCAGGCCGGCCGCTAAACAGGTAAAAAGTTCTCTGCTTGTCATCTGGCCTTGTACCTGGAGCCGCAGCTTTCGAACCCGTCGTAAAGCTTGCCCGAGACTGAATTCCGCGACACGTCGAAGCCATTACCGAATAATGCCGGTTTGTTCGCCGAATCGACTGACAAGGGAAACGACACGCTGCGATTCCTCGAGGAATCTATCGACGACTCCAGCGATCCCGTAAAAAATTGCTGGCTCCTTTCGCTTACACCACAGCTACCGACATCTAAGCAGACTCTAACTATTAAATTTTTTAACATTCTCATTCAGCCCTTGCTTCTTTTTCTATTAGTCTTAGATTGAGATAAAGATTGTTCAAGAATTACCATTTCTTGATAATGCTATCTCCAGTATTCCAGGATCCAACGATAAGAAATGAATGTGGTGGTCTCAGAAACGAAGATTGGAAAACGAAAGAAGTCTAGAGGATGTAACCTATCCGGACCTGACTAGTTTTTGCAGACTTAAATTAAAACAAACCGTTCGAAAAACAACAGTCACCTTCGGACCTCTTTTACGCCTCCACTCGCAACAAAAAATACTACCTATGTATTTTGATCCACAACAAGCAGATCGAGAATTTGTTCTAGACTAGTAAAGCGTCCAAATGCCGTAATTCGTATACCGAACTTCGCGGGACGTAACTCCCGTTCCGCTTGCTCGCGACGATATTCGGGGCTCTGACGCGGTTACGTGGATACGTAGGTAACCGGGTCTAGTCGAAAATAAAATTCGCGTTCAGGAATTAACACGCTCGATACGTATTTGAAAAACTTAACAAGATTCGGTATTAACAATGTTCGAGATAAAGAACTATCGTTACAATCAATTTTCTAGATCTCTTGAGTTCGAGCGATTTCTTAGAACTGATTTTCGGTGTGGCATCAAGTTTCGTGCATAAGGTCAACTCGGGTCTATCCTTATTGGCTATTTAAAACTGTATGGGATAACAAAGTGGTTTTCTATTGGCGAGTGGGTGGTGCATTTTTATTGTCGGAGTAGGGGCATTCTGGTAGAACTGTGTTTAGGGCATGCAATAAATTAGGTTTGACGATACGGAAAAGCGATGTGGAACTGAAACTATTTGTTTGCATAAGATTGCCCTGTCAATGGGTACGCTCGTGAGGAGGTCTCGAAGTGGTGTCCGATGACATCCAAATTGTTCTGGGTCCGTCGCGTCGCGTCGAGTGTCTCCAGCTCTTACAATTAGAGCCGACCGTTTCTAAATTAATACATAATAAATCTCACGTTCGGTCGGTTTAGAGACCGAACAACTAAGCTATAAACGGTGTAGCGAATTGAAGTTTCTTTGAGCCATCTACCAGCGACTCGCGTGCATCGGCTCGCGAAAAAGGGTGTGAATCTCGTAGGACCATTACGACGCCATTACCAATTGTGCTCGCAATCTCCCAGACGCAAACAGTAATAAAATTAAATAACCGCGTCGACAAAAGTCGCCGGTCCCGGTCCGCGGCTCACGAACGATTTAAAATGGCACCTCGGCCATTCACGGGCCAGTCGCGCAACGAAATAGGGCGTCTGCGGCTCGTAACGGACCGACAGAAGAAGACTTGATAAATTTCTCACGAGCAATTTTCGCAATTGGCCCGGGCGTAATTTCGCTTTTGACCGTCGACAAGGCGAAAGGGGTGGAGCGAGTGAAAAAGAGAGAAGACGAAGAAGAAAGGAAGAAAGACAGAGAGAGAAGGGGACTCGTATTTTCGGTTCGTCGCCGAAGAAACCGGTTCCCCCGGTGCAACGAGGGGACAGCCATAATACCATCATTCTCACGAAGACGCTGAGTGGCCATATTATTGCCTCGTGATGAAGCAAATACGCGCTACCGACCAATAAAAGATAGCCAGATTTTGTGGTGCGCCGCGGTCGCAGGCTCGTGCACCGAGAACACGCGACTAGGGACTAGGGTATTAAGAAATTGTGTATACCGAGATACGAGCTCATCGAAAATTGTACGATCCGAACGAATTCCTGAAACACTTCACCTAGTTCTCGACATTTCTCCACTTAGGCATACCAAAATGCAAAGCTGGCGCCAATAGCACGATGTTCCACTCTTCGTACAATGCAACCGAGATAAATCCCAGAATCCCTGGTCTCATTCTCGAGTAGTCATCCGGTTTTCTCGAGTTTCCCGCGAACGGCCGTGCTGCGAGCGTGTCCGTACGTTTCAATAGCTCTTGTCAGGGAAAGAGAGAGAATGAGAGAGAGAATGAGAGAGAGAATGAGAGAGAGAATGAGAGAGAGAAAGAGTGGGGCCATCCGGTGCTCATCATTCAAAACCGAGAAAGACGAGGGGCCAAGAAGTCGTAGAGAAAAAAAAGGAAAGAAAGAAGGAAACGGGAGAAGCACGGGAGGGAATGCCGGGAATGCTGATATTGAATTCAGCATGGCCGTTCGCAGCAGTGCGGTCCAGGATTCAATGGGTGTGCGTGCCTCTGAGCACTGTGTGCGTGTGCGCGCCGCCTGTTCACGAATCTCTGGGTGAGGTCTCCGTGCAACGGTGTTGGTGAGACGCGTACATAGCCACGAAGAATATCCACGGTATTCGACGGGACGGCTCTGTGTGCGAGCGTAGCCAGCACGAGCGTGGTTTTTCGGAGTTGTGTGCGTGAGTTTGGCTCACGTACGCTGGCCCGGTGCAGCCACAGCCACAGGGGTGGTTTGCTGAACCCCCGAAGGGTGGGCCATAGGTTACCCTGGCAACCGGAGGGAAAACCATTCCATCCTGCTGCCGGCACATCACGCCAGGGGCGAGTCAAGCAGCCAGAAAACCCTCCGCTGCATCCTCATCCCCCTTCCCGCCCCTTCGAACCCCACGAGCAACCTCTCTCAACCCCTCCAAGCCGTTCCTCAGCCGAGTTCGCTGCTCCTACACCACCGGCGAACCTGATTGTCCCCGCACTTCAACCGCCGTAAATATCCGCGAGACCGTCGACCAAGTGCTGGCGCGAGCATTATCAACCATTCCGCCGGATCCGGCTAATGCCCCCGTTGAATTTACCGTGGACTTCCTTTTTACCCCAACCGGGCTTCCTTTCGACTCGGTTTTATCTGGCTTTTGATGAACTTCGAGGCAAACCGAATCTGTTTGCGGATTTTCTTCTTCCAGCTTCTCGGATAGTTGCTTCTCCGTTCAATTTGTATAACAGAAACCGGTTCGAAGGACCTGGCAAATGCAGAATTTACCAGAAACTTCCTATTTCTGCTATCCTTCGACTCAAGAGGAACTGTATAAAAATTTAGGAGAACGAAAGAAGAAGCAACTCTTCGCCAAGTTGGTAGCTAAATCTATCCGCCTCCGAAAGTATTCGTATCTTCTCTCCTAATCTAGCAATCTCCGTTCTTCATCGGATCTGCCTAATGGTTCAAAATGATTCGATCTCGGCTCGAGTATCACCGTGGACTTCATAAAAATATCAAGAAAGACACTATCGAAAGGAAGAGGGACGGACGAAGAAGAATTTGGGAACTAAATCTGTTTGCGTCTGAAACTGTTCAATTTGTGGTCCCCGTGTTCTAATCTTCCCATAATCTCCGTTCCTCGTCGAATTTAGTTAATGGTTCAACATAATTTGATCTCGGCCCTGACTTCGGAGGATTTCAACGAAGTTTACGAACGAGTCAATACGAGCTCTCTCCGAAGCGTTCAACTTACGAAGCTCCTGTTCTTTTTCGTCGGAGCTAGGTCTTTGTGCAGAGGTTACAAACAACCGTCTTTTATACTCTCATCCTCTTCTGGATCCTCGCGGTAACGTTTTCGACGACGATATCTAGGTTGTGGAGCCTGTTAGCTTCTTGGAGTGTGAAGTCTCTGCATCTTCCCCTCAAGCGTTCGATCTTTTCGTTTCATTTAGCCGGTGGTTTATGGGATGTTTCTAACATTAATGCATACTATTCATCAATTACCTTTTCTCAACTGCTTCAAACGGTGTTTCTGCATAATTCTGGCAATAAAACTATGCTTAGAAAAATCGAGAAACTGTCTGCAAATGTACTCAACGGCTCAGTTATTCCTGCAGCCACCGGATGCATTGGTTTTCAAAGCGTTACGCCGCAGAAACCAGTCTTTCTCTGCGAATGTTCGTCATTCTTTCATCAGATTTAGCGGATATCTTGACATAACTCAGCGGTAACCCTGTCTCCTCGTCTCCCGGTCGTCCCCAGATCTCAGCACGATTTCGACGGGTTCGAGCAACCGGGATGCCTTTGCGACCGATTTGCGCGGTTTCTCGAGGATTTTTCTGCGAAAGATTTTCGCCGGGGATGACGCGCGCGCTAGGCGCGTCGGGAAACAGCGGCAGCGGTTAGCTAAGCTACCGCGAGATCCCGAAGAATGCAAACGTGGAGAAAGGAGCGAACCGTTCTGCGAAAGGAAATCGCTCGCGGTGAGTAAGTCGCCCGGTTATTTTCACGCACCGCGCTCCACGCTCGATAACCCTCGATCGGCGATCGCCGATAACCCCGGGATTTCGAAAAACCTCACGACAGAAGCGTGTAATATGCACGAGAGGTTGCCTATCGATCGATAACCTCTAGAGCTCGGTAGCGAGCACCGATCCCCGGCGTTCGTTAGAGCGCGGATTTATTACGCGTCGGCTCCCCGATCTTTTGCGAACAACACGATAAATTCAATTCGCTGTTTACGATCGGTAATCGATATGTCGCCCGAGGGAGAGGAACTGAATTTGTGTTCTCTCTCTCTCTCTCTCTCTCTCTCTCTCTCTCTCTCTCTCTCTCTCTCCCTCTCGATTTGGGTGGTCGTCTAATTGCGAGAGCTTTCCTGCCTTGGAAATCTAGATACGTGTCTCTCGTGGTGCAACGAGGAGAGTGGTTTTTCTAATTGTGAGTTATAGTATATCCAAATTGGACGGCACGGTTTCCGGATAATTTGGTAGGAGTGTTCGATGCAGGTTTATTGCCCCGGGAACACATTAGAGCCGCGTGATAGCAGCGCCTTCGAGACGAATACTTTTCGGTCGATGTAGATTGTAGATTAAGAGCTTCAGCCGATCGAGACGACAACCATTCCGGCTAATTAGAGGACATAAAGGAGTTTTTTCGGTAGCCGCCTTTAGCAGGCGTCCCAATAAAATTACCGGCGTCCTTGACTCCCGCGTCAGATAAATTTTCATCGGTTATTTCAATTTACATCTGGCCTCGCCGGGTCAACTATCTAATCGAATGCCCGCAATCAAACGATGGCCGGGCTCGTTAACGCTCCAATAAAATTAATAGCGCAACTTGGACAATTTTGTTGCATTGTACCGAGAGCACTGGTTTTCCACCGATTATATTTGTGGTTGTCAGGAAGAACGCCGCATGTCACATACCTTGTTTCGAGATATCGCCGTTTAAAGTTTTAATCACTAATGCTTCGACATAGGACATTCGAATTTGTTTTCATGACTATTTTCTGGTAAATACGTAAATCCTATACTCCGACGCTCAATTAATGCGTAAACTAAAATTTGTTGAAATTCTAACATGCGGTGTTTGTCCTTACAACCACAGATATGTACATTCCGGAGGAAAAATATGTGTGCGCGGGTTTATAGCAATTAGCGGTGAAAATGATTGACCTATTTGTCGCGTTTGGTTCGCGGAGATCGAGAAAGCCATATACGCGTTGACAGTGATTGGTCGGGAGTACGTTTTAAGAATTCTGGGAAGGCTAATTAGCGGTGGGCTGCCAGTGATTTAGGGACAAAGGAGCTTATAGTTGACACCCGGCGGTCCATTTGGCAGAGGGCGGCCGAGAGAGTGACACGGTGGCGGAACACGGCAGCCTGTAAACGAGAAGGGCCAAGGCCTGCGCCTAATTGCGGCTATATATTAAGTTTAATATCTGCTTTCGGCCGCCGCACACCAACCTCTTCGCCGTTCCTCCCGCAGACGAGAGAATATTGCGGAAGTTTCTGCGCGAGACCCCCTCTGCAAGAGCTCGCCACCCCCGCACACGATTCTATCAATGGCGACGCGTCGATCCCTTCGCACGATTCCACCCCTCGACAATTTATTCGAAATCTCCGCGCTCGTTCAATCGCACGAGCTTGCGCCCTTTTTTAATATTTATGAATTACGAGATATTAAACGTCTGCGTCGAAAGTTATTCCGTGCAATTTTCAACACTGTTACAGAGAGAGAGAGAGAGAGAGAGAGAGAGAGAGAGAGAGAGAGATCTTCATATTTATTCACCTCATCTTAGGATCGTTCACAGATCTATTTAGAAAGAATGGTCTATTTTCACAAATGCAACTCACTTACCTACGAGGAGTTATAAAAATCTGAATAAGTGGATCGAGCCTTAAAAATGTCTTATCGCGGATGCTGTTCGCCGGGACAGTAAGAAAACAATAACCGTAATTAATTGAAATAAAATTCTCTGGTTAATTCATAAAGTTTATCTCGCCTGAGTGATTACTTTCGTGTTTTCCTGTCTGGGACAGAGCAGAAGCCGGCGATCTTCCACATAAAACTTTCCAATGGATGACTCCGCAAGAAACTTTTACTGCCCGTCCTCTCCCGGACGATAGACACGGTCGAAGAATTTAATCAGCCCGGCATAAATAACAATTGTCCGTGTACGATCGTCAATTATTTATAATTGGTAGATATGGATAAACGGCAATTAAAAACATTTAACGGCCGCGTTACAACGGCGTTTAGCGTTGCGCACCGTTTTTGCTACAATATTCCTCGTTATCTCTGCCAGCCACTTATCATCCTATCTCATTTCACTCGACAGAGCATGGACTCTCGCGGGTTCGTTATCATTTAGTGACTGTTCTTAAACCATTGGCGGATTCGTTATCTAGATAAGAGGCCTCCGGGCAACGAATCGAAGATAAAGACCCACCAAGTATATTTCTCATTGGGCCGCCATCAAAATCTCAATTGCTAAATGATTTTTTAATATACCCCGATAGTTACGTTATTATCAATTAAAGACGATTTAAGTATCGGACTTCGAAAACTATTTCTCGTTCGAGCAGCTCCGCGAGAATCTCAATCGCTGAATCATTTCTCTGCGCCTCGGCAAATCGGCCCGTTACCGTTAATTAAATAAAAATCTTAACTGGAAATGATTTTTTAATAGTAGCACGACCGGATGAATCGAAATAACATCGGCACAAAACTCTCCATTTTACGATTACTGAAATTACTAACATGACTGCCTTACGAGATGTATTAATTGACTTCCAATTTTTAAGACCATGTAATTATTACAATCTTGGAAGCTCTCGTTCTCTTTAATCCAATTTAACTCTTCGTAATTTATTTCTCACCGAGCTCTCGCGAAAATCTCAATTGCTAAATAATGTTCTACCGTGTTAAGGCCGACATTACTACCAATTACATTGATTTACCTCTCGATCTCCGGAATCTATTCGCCGTTTATTTCATCTTGTTTCAAGGAACAGGTCGCACACATTGTACTTGTACTCGTTTTTTCCTCGAGCAATAAAAATGATATCTTGCGAATAAAATTCCGCAGGCTAGGAAGTGGCTATGAACAAGTATCTGGAGGATTTTCCTTTTCCCTTTCGGACATACGCCCCGTCTCGGCAATGTATCCAGCGATCTTCAGTTTCTTTCCATGCCCCAGACGATAACCGGAGGAGCAATAAATCGCTTCCAAGGCGGTTAATGTCAGCATCAGGTTGACCATCAGAGCCATCAAAGCCTATATCGCGTCTCCTCCGATATCGAAATCGTGGAAAACGATCTCCGCAATACTTGTCAATCCTTATATTTTTATTCGTTGCGATCGTTGCAATAAACGAACCCACTGTGCCACCGCCGCGATGATGAAACTCGGCTTAAATACCCGCGGGAATATCTAGCGGGGTTTTTGTCGACGATTGACGCAAGAAACGGGATTGCGCAATACCGTGAAAAACGCATGGAAATCGCTTGCGAACCGTAGGCGCGCACCTGGAATTCACAATCGCGCAGGGAAAGGTGCATGCCGCCGAGCAAATAAAAATCCACGGAGTTCGTTAGCTTCTGTGTCACTCGGACGCTGCCGGCAGCCGCCATTTTGCGGTTCGATGATCCTCCGATCGCAACATTTCATCCTGGACATTCGATTCCACATTAATAACTGGGCCATATAAATTTGAAAACGTTCTTGATTGGGGTTTAGGCATTTGGCTAATTTTTCTGGTTCAACTTTTATATTTTTGAACGAGCATATACCTAAAATGATCTTCTGCGTGTTAAAATTTTTACACTCTTTTTAAATAACAGAATGACTTGAAAATGATAGAGAATGTTATTTAATTCTTTAAACATCTTCGCTGTGTTAAAATACGCGGACTGCGCATTATAGAAAAAGGACAATTAGAATGTACGTTTCGACCCTCCCGGCCTCTAACCAATAAAAGAAGCACCGTCAACATAGAGATTAATTTGAGTCTAACTTAATTACCGGTGGATAACAGTCGCAAATTTCATCCTCGCAAATTAGCAATCCCCGAGCTCGCAAGCACCCATAAAAAGCGGTGGCGTTCATTTTACGCGGGCAGTAGTTAATCATAGGAACTCAATCGCGGGAGTTAAAGCTACGCGGCCATAATCCAGCAATTGATGTACTGGCCGTTCGAGAATGAGCATTATGGGGCTGACGGTGGTTACCGACAAAGAGTTTCGGTCCACGTGTCGCAAAATATAAAGTCTCTTTACTACGCCCTTCGCACCGCAAACGACCAGTCCATTTCCCCTCTGTCCCTCTGCTCGAATGATTCCTGCCACAGGGCCCGTATAGCGACCATAAGCGGGCACGCGATTCGCTGTCGCTGCGTGTAAATACCTAAAGCGGAGAAGCGCAACAGAAAGAGAAATCCAAGAGAGCAAGAACATAGATAGACAGATGTAAAAGCAACGGTGTAAAAGAGAGGGAGACTATTCGGTCGTTAGGAGTCATAAAAAAATCATAATGTTACACGGTTCGGAGGGAATGGAAGTTGTCAAAACAACAGTGTCGACGGCGAACGTAAACTCGATTACGATTTACAATCGGAAAATGAGGGGTCGGCGAAAGGGACAGCGGAACGGAAGTTCGGTTCAAGTGGACCGGACAGTCGTTTCGTTTTCAAGAGAGACAGAGAGAGAAGGATAGGGAGCTGCGTCTGGCACAATGGCATCGGCAATAGGGCAGCTTGTCGTAAATCTAGGCGAGCGATTAAACGTCAACCGCGCGCCTCGTGCCTCGAGCCTCCGCGCGATTTCGGTTCCTCTGAACGAGGCACGAAACGCGGCCCGAAAACAATAACCGCGATTTTAACGGCCATTTTAAGTCGCTCCGGTCGGCAGACCGGTTATCATTCTCAGTGCGATTCCATGCTATCGGTCAACGCTTTTTCACACTCCACTGGCCAACCTTTTGTTTCGTTACATGCGACTTTTTCCTCTCTTTCTCTCTTGAACACCCTCTTTGTCACGGTTCGAACGACTCGGTCGTAAAAGTAAGGGGTGTTCTGGGCTTCTTGGTAGATCAGTTCATTTTTTGATTCTGCGTACTCTACAATATTTTATTTCTGCTCTTTCCCTCTCTTCAGCAATTCTAAATGGGGCCAGATGATGCTAACATTTTTTGTATCACTGTTTTACACAGTGAAAATTATCCTTCCATTTTCGAGCAACTATTTCCGAGGAGCATACGAGGAGTAAAAAATATTATTGCCACGTGCAAGAGCATCTTTTGAACATTCTTCGGACCGAATTCAGCGAGAAAGATTTCGATTTGAAGGTTCTCGATCGAAAGACAATAAATAAAATCATTTTTTAGTCACCAGTAGTATCTCATTTTCAACTCAAAATATTTATTTTCCAGTCTGCTCCCGCCACTACAAAGCCACGTGATATTTTCACAGACGGTTTTACACATTGCTCAAATATTTACTAAAAATACTAATCCATTCGTTCCACTGTAAAATCATCACCTCGTAAATTCCTCTTAATCCCTTGCTCCCGATTCGAAATAATAATTTCAAAACACTGACAGCGAACATAGCCCGCGAGACAGTGCATGACAAATTCTTTAATAAATCCATTTTTTCCTCGGGGAAAATACAACCGTGAAAATCGTGCCACTAAGAGTTAGACTGTCACTTATAATAGTTCAACAACGTCCGACAAAATTGATTTGCATTACATCGAAGCTCACTCTGTTTAAATATCGTTTAAACATGTTTAGCTGTCTATAACGTCGATAAATAAAATACTGTCGCACTTGGGAGAGCGTACAAAATCGTTCTACCTAAAAATCATTCCCACAGCTTCCACGGTTAAACCAGGAAAAATTCTGAAAGTTCGCTTCGCTTAAATGTGAGCAATCCGGAGAAAACGATTTTCACGTTTATGACGGTTAAATCAACCGAGAAGAATCATTTTCATACTACGGAAACAGGAATTAACCGTAAAAGAAATCGTAGAACGGGAAGTTAAAAAGCGCATCGGTCTCTCTGCGAGCAGAAGGCGTCGAGGGGGTGGTAATCAGCGGATTTTCCAATTTCCCGAGTGCAATTCTGACGTGTTTATACGAGGAGCATAGAGGCGTGACGTAAATCGATTAATATATAAACGTGGATACATAGTGTACACTTTATGTCCACTTTAGTCGACCGGCTGGAAATAGAACGACGCCACGGACGCACGATGAAAGGAGCGACGGCGGTGGCATGGCGGTGGCTCTCGAGCACACACGGGTTCGAAATGGAAACGGGATACGGCCACTGACAGCCGGAACGGCTTCGATCGCCCGGTAAATTCGCGAGTCTGAGTTTTATTCGTCGTACGCTCGCCACTTACCTTGTCGGTTTTATTCGGCATTATTTACGCGTCCCTGAGTTATTATTTCACCGAAAACACGGCCGGCACCGTGTTCGCGGCCGGTAACAAGTCTCATTCACCGACGACATCGTCGCTTCTCCGTTATCATATATCCGTCTCCTGCTCCATTTGCTCCCTTTTTACACCATAGTCTCTCTCTCTCCCTCTCTCTCTTTCTCTTTGTGGCACGCTCTGTTCCTTTTTAACTATCCGCTAAAAGCAACCGCGTGTTCGCGGGATAAATACGCGTGACTAACTCGGAGCAAGCGTAATTCGCGGATCGGCCGATCTAGGTCCCGATTCTAATGAGATCGGGATCCATTAGGGGTGCGCCGGAATTCCTCAAGTTGCCATAAACGCTACGGTAATTGCACTGCTCCGCGGCCGACCAACGGGATCTGCTCGCATGCATCTGTTACCGATAAATCTCGATGTTTTGCTGGGAGTTTCATTTTTATTCGACATAACTTTTAAAGAGATAGAAGAACTCCGGAATGGTACTACGTTATTTTCGTCTTGTTAAAATAATTGAAAGAAGAAATACACTTGTATCCAATTTCTATTTCCTACGATCGATTTGTAACGCTATTATCTCGCATGAAAATCCGCAGTGGATCGACTGCGTAACGATCGACAGAAGGCTCGTTCCGCGAGCAGCTCCGCCACGGTCAAATGAACAGGCAGATTTAATCGCTGGCTCTTTCGTGTACCGATTATAATTATCCGCGATCAACGCCCCGCATGAAATTAACATAAACGAGTCTCGTTCTCTCTATGCACTGCCAGGTGTGCTGTATCTTTCTCTCTCCTCCGCCCCTCTCTCTGTTCGGAAACGATGATCGGAAATTGTGATCCGAACCGCGTATACGTGGATGTACCGACGGTTTCCAAATGTTTTTATACGATCGTTAATTGAAAGAATCATAGAAACAATAACCAGCTTCTAAAAGTAAATCTCTGGTATCCAACAAACGACAACCATGACTCCAGCAAACGCATGCTCCGCAAACGCTGTCCAGTCTACAAATCACTCGGCCCGACATTCTCTGAGTCAGCGATCCAGTATGGCGTTCCCGAAGTCCCAAGAAACTCCCAGCAGTCTCGAGCCCGCTCAGGCCCGGAGATCAACCAATCACCGCGAAGCAACCTAGACTACCTGCGCCAACGAGAGGCAGCAAGTCGGCCACGAAAAGTGCGAGGGATTAGCCAGATAAATCGCGGGAGTGGGTCCTGGAATCTCACGGAGAAAGGACATGGGGAGGGCAGTAGCGGGGGCCCGGTGCTCAAAAGACAGAGAATGGTCGTCGTGTCGGAGTTATCGTGAACATTTCTCCGGGACAGTTTCTGTCTCGTTCTCTCGTTCTCTCGCGCTCGAGAGTTTCTCGTTCGGAGCTGTTCCTAGCCCGAAGTCTCTCTGCGGTGACCCGAGACGGCGATCAAGCGATTCGTGGGTCGTCGCTGGGCCGTATCTTCTGCGTCCTGGACCCCTCGAACCCCCTATCCTCGACGTTCCCCCAGCTCGCGAGGAGCTGTCCACATTTTTCACCGGCCGGAGATTTTATTTGCCCGCAGCGCCACGAAATTAAGCCGTTTTGAGATATTTATGAATGGATCCGCCGGGTATCCGAACAAAGAGGGACGCCCAGCGTCTTCGGGGACGCGATTTGCGAGCGTCCGCGAGAGCTAGCACGACGCTTTTTCGTTCATGGAGAGGATGTTTCTGTCTCTCTCTTATGATTTTTAGTTACATCGCCTTCGGTGTCCATTGTCTATGGAATTCCTCGAACGACGACCGACTGGCATTTTTGCTATATGATGTCACGTAGCCGAATACATTAGCCGTCGCATGACCGACGGCTTTTTTTAGAAGGCCCCCGGACGTGATTAACTGTTCAAGCGAGACTTTTCGGGGCCCTCTCGTGGCCCCCTTCTGTGATAAGCCTGGACGTTGCTTTTCGAAAGTGTACGGTTAGGTTTCCAGTTGTTTTATTCCTCAGCTCGAGGAATATCCTTCGTTTTTGTCGCGGTCTGGATTAAACCAATTTTGTATGGTGGCTTGTGGCATAGTCTCGAGCGTGCGGAACCTTGAACTCGTTAACTCCGTCTGATTCAGGCTCAATGTCAGCCGAAACGTCGCAGTTTTCGGACGTCCGGTTCAAAGCACTCGGCGTACCCTCTATTAACGTATCCGGTCTAGAATTCGTGTCTCGGTCTGAGAGTGTCCTTCGCTCGTTCCCAGATTAGGCGAATGACTCCTTCCACGAGGAGTTCGAGATAAACACGGCGATTTGTTTTCGAAAAAATATTTTCAACGGCTGTAGAGGCGTTTCGATTGGCCTGTCAGACATTTCTTTATCTCGCCATTGCATCATGTACAAAATTAATCAGAGATTTCAAGCTTCAAGATCGTGTCTCGATAGGTTACTCGAACGTAAAAATTTCGTTGCAACGAGCGATGTAGAATGAACAAAACGTGCTAAAAAAAACTGATATACGAACAGGGCGCAAGGATCAACGTCGTCGGCGTCGCGTAATCAGCTTATCTATTCGTGGAACTTGTCGTTCCTGTTCCGGATTCTAGACGCACGACCGTGTTGCGTTTAAAAAATGGCAGCACGCGTGAATTATGGCGGCGATCTACATATCTGAGAGCGGGCGCCGCTCGAAAGCGCGTGGACGACGATAAAGGATATTTCTTGGGAGCTGCCCGGTGTCGAAGGAATATTCGCGTCATCGACACCGGTGAGATTTCTCGGGCACAGTCCTGGGCACAGTCGAGCTATTTATGGGAGGGAATAGGACAAAAGAAGCGAATGCAATCTTGCGAAAGTGGAACCATCCATCCGGCTCTTCGCTTGCCTAAACGCTGACTCGCGGTGCGCTCGTCCTTGTGAACTCTTCTTACCCGGGATGTTATTTTCAACCCTTATTCGGAATTTAATTTCCAAATGTCCAAGTTATGCGAAGTGTAAAAAATCTACAAAATGTACGCAGTGTGCGAAAAGTACAAAATGTCTTCTACAAGATGCTTCGCAATCAGCCGCACTCCCCAGAGGAAACGCTGGTGCCAGAACATCTGAAAGGCAATCTACGATGAAAAATCAGGCGATAACAAAGTGATTCATAGAGGGGCATGTCGGTGCCGCATCCCTTGTGCTCGGTAAGAAGACATTCCCGAGGGGAATGGTCGGCTCCATCTCAACGTGGGTGTCTTTAATCCCCTCCCTTAGCTTAAGACGCATCGAAAAACAAGGGGCTTAGAGTATCGGAACGAGCGCACAGGTGCTCACACATTTCTTCATCACGGATATCATGGTGTGCGTGGGCACGCATAGCTTCCATCACGGAGAACCAATGGGCTTAAATCCCGGTTGGTTGGACAGGTTTGCGGCTCGGTGTGGGTCGTGGGCGATCTGTGGGCCAATACACAGAGACAAGCACGCCTGGACGAGAAACATACGTACTGCAGACAAACCATACACGCTTGGTCAAACCATAGACACGCGCAGCCAATGCACACTTGTAGACAAAGCATTCGCATATACAGAATCCTGCGCGCACACACGCTCAGATATAGCATAGAGCGGTAGAAGAGTGGGTACGAGGGGAAGAAGGGTGGTCATATATATGAGGGTACAGCGTTCGTATATATACCGGGTGGTAATAAAGGATTCCGACAAGGATGGATGGTGAGAGGGGGAAGTTCGCTCCATTGTTCCCGGTGGAGCCCAAACGTCATCCATAAGGGGTGCCTCCCATTATCTGGCGTGTATCTGCCGACGCACACCATCCTCCATCCTCTATCGGATAGGAACACGACGCACGCACACAAATACGCGAACACGAGAGAGCGCATAACGCAGGAATGGTGTGCGGGGGAGATCGGGTCTGCCCAGATGCGCCCGACATGGCGGTGCCTTTCACGGTGTGTGGAATCGCATCTACATGGCGGTCGACGACTGTGCAGCTATGTTTCCTCCACCCCCGCCTAACCGGCCAATAGCGGCTCTAATCTCCCACGAAATTGTAGAGTCACCTTGGGAGCGAAATTTATAAGAGGGCTATACCCGATTCCCGAAAAAAGGATTCTTTGTCTCTTCTGGTCAACGAACGTGCTCAGGAGAAAGATGATCCCTACCGTTGCCTTTCTTTCTCTTCCTTTGTTTTAAACAGGAATTTAATTGTTTTGTTTTGGTGGAGGGACAAATTGGATTGGGTTTCTTCGTTCGGCAAAACGGGAAGCGATATGTAAATGATCGAGGGGTTATGCCAGTCCCGCGAGCCGACTCTCGAGATTTTATGGACGCCTGGATACGCTGATGTGTATACCCAGCTAGCAGAAGTTAATCTTCTGTATTGGCAGCCACTTGGCCGGATTTACTCCGGAGTAATGGGCCATTTCGGGGAAGTGGCCGGCTACTCGCAGTTTATATAACGCCGAATCGTTCTTCTTTGATTGTGCATCGTCTCCTGACCGGCAGGCTTTTCAGTAATTAACCGCAAAAATTATGCGGTGGATGACCCTTCGAGTATTTCAAAATAACTTTCCAAAGCGTCCGGTTGCAGAGAATTCAAAAGTCATTCAGAGCGGATAAAGAGAGTAATAAAGAGTAAAAAGTAGAACAGGCTTGGATTTCGATAGCACATATCAACCGGAATTCCCCAGAACTGCGTATCAAGCGAAACAGCACGTGAGAAAGAATTCTCGTGGCATTCTTCCCTCTCGTTCCCACCCGGCGTGGCGTTAAACGCGGTGAAACAGTGCGCGATAATGCGAATGCAATAGCAGCGCGCGTAAATTGCATCACTGCAACGACCGAGTTGCCAGCGTAGCTGGAAACAGCATAAAGCCGACAAATCGTCGATGTCCCGCAGCCATTCCAATAAATCTTCGCCGAATACGAAACCGTGTTACCTCGACGCTGCGTCACTGGGAATCGCTCGTGCGCCCCCAGTTTGTCGCTACACGAATTTGTAATTAACCTGAGCGGATGCTGTTACTCCACGATTATTTTTAATGACGATCCCATATCGCTGTTCGACCAAGTGAGACGTACGGTACATCAAACATAACTTCTGTTCCCTCCTTTAAATTCTAGTTTAAGTTCTAGAAAGTTAATGACGTGTGTATTCGTTTTCTGGAGCTTCATTTCACCACTTTTTTCCCGCAAATCAGAATTTGTATTTCCAGCAAGTGTCCGTACAAGCAAACTTCCTGACATATTTATTTTTCGGGAATTTCATAACGAAGCTCTCGCGGCGAGACTGCTCCCAAGATATTAAAAGTTCAAGTTTTAACGGAGTCTACGAGGAAAAAGGGCCGGCAAAGTTCCTCCATCGGGCGAGGAGATCCCCGACGACAAACACTTGCTGGGCGAGGGACTCATTAATCGAAAGAACGAAGGGTGTCCCAAATATTCGCTCGCGAGAGCATAATTCCAGCGTAACGACGCGCATCGAAGCCAGCGGAGCGCGAGACGAGTCTCGTAAGCAGCCCCCTCGTGTTCGACGTTCTAATAAATAACGCCGAAAATACTGTCCGTGTATTTATCCGGCCTACCGACCGTTTTTTACCGCGGTAAGAGTGCACGGGGCTAATTACGTGTCACGGTGATCGCATAATTCTCGGCAGAGTATCGCGGGGTTGCGGAGCGGGACTCGCGAAAATAAACCGGTCGGCAACACGCCAATCTGAAAATACTGTGGAGCTTCGTCGTGCGTTCGCACCTCCGTTATGCGAACACCCTGCAACCGAAAAGGTTCTACAATGACCGATCAAATTGTTGGAGACACTCTCATCTATTCGGAATCAATTTTATTGTCGACCAAATTCGAACAGTCAATTTTTAAGTAAATGTCTTAAACGGAAGTAAGACAAGATTTTATCCTTTTTACGTAGCCCCAATACTAGAACTATTGGGTTGGCAAGAAAGTAATTTCGGAATTTTGAGGTGAAATTGAGCCCAATTTTTTATTCAAGCAACGAACTTTAACAAATAAGATAGTTTCCCTTTTGTTCGATGATCTTTTGCCAGAAAGAACAAATAAGAGAAAATATTTTACCGATTAAAGTTCATCGCTTGAATAAAAAAATTCGGTTTTACTTCCTCCTTAAAATACCGAAATTACTTTCTTGCCAACCCAATAACATTCAGGATACCTCTGGTACTGAAGCGAAGAGTCAATTTCATCATTGTGATAAATAAAATTTCTTTATAAATAAATGAGTGTTCATCAGGCCACTTGAGCCTCTGCATTAATACGAATACGAGAGTCCCCGTGGCGCGTACGCTGGGGTCCAGGATTAAATTTTAATTTTGCAATAAAGAATGACGTATTAGAACGCCGTTGCCAAACATTCCGCCCCTCGTAAGGGAGGCGTGCAACCCTCGTAGCAGGTTCCGTACTACCATCCGCAGGCCCCCGTAGCGAACGGGGGCGAGTATCCACCACCCCGTGGCACCCCTAAAACTCTAATTACGCCCTTACATTCCCTGCCTAGCCGTCTTTCCGCGCCCCTTCAGCAACCCCCTTTGCTCATATTTTCCGACATTCTTCGTCGGGGCTGGCCGAAAACCCACCCTCGCCGCGCACCATTACATGCAAATGCCGCCGGTTGTCTCTTTCCGCTAATAAAAGTCGTGGCCAAGCAATTTAGAACATCCGACGCGCCAGGCTACGTACCACCGCTTCCGAAAAAGATACCGGGAGAGGTCCGAAGGAGAAGAGGTGTATGTCAACCGACACGTCGCACGAGATTATGGCTCGTCAACGGAGCGAGATCGCGAGAGACTTTATGCCGGCCACTGACTGCGACCGTGTACAATTGTTATTTAAAACGCTCGAAAGTACACGGGAACGGGCTGTATTTTCGACCCGGCCGACCCGGGGCCGTAAACGTTTTTACTGGGGACTCTAAACGGAAATGTGGACCGACTTCTGGTGGAGGTGAATCGGCGATTAGGGACATTTTTAGTTGAGGGATGATTTGAGGCGCTCGAAGGCCTGGCGATTAACCGCACTGCCGGGTTTCTTTCTGTTTACTGGATGGGCCCTTGATCGGTGCTCAACTTCGCACATTCAGAACGAATTTTTACATTGTACATTTAAAGCGAATGTTTACTCACGGTACGTTCATATTTGAATGACATCTCTATGCTTGCCACGAGAAATTTGTTGGATGTACACAGCGGTAGTATAAATGTTGTGCAAAACAAATATAAAATTAGAAGATCAAGGATAAACAATAAATCCTTCCAGAAACGTCATCGGAACGTGCGACACAGCCATTTCCAATCTAACAACTCTCGAGCTCCAACAAAAGTGAAACACGCTCGACCCCGTCAGTCTGCGTCCAGTCTACACTCGGTCTACACGAAGTCTGCCACTTTGCGATCTTCTGCCAAGCGACGATGCTTAGCATAAGCTCGTACTCGTTTCGCATTCCCGGCCAGTAACTGTCCGATCGTGCGATACGTGCGTTCGAATCGTAGATCCCCGGGGTGCGTGGCGCCAACCGGCGAACACCCATCGCACCACGCCTAATCCATACTAATTAGACGAGCCATAGATAGAGAGAACGAGAAAGGCCTGTGCAAGTTCGTGGAGTAGGGGAACGAAGAAGTAGGCGGCGTCCCTTATTGAAAGAAGCAATTGAAGGGATAAGATCGTGCGCGGCGGTAGGCAACGGTGAAAGCAGAAGTGGCCATCACCGCGGTGAGAAACGTTAGGACCCACATAATGTTTAATCAGAGCACGTTGCGGCTTTACGACATTAGTCCCTGTTACGCACCCCCGCTGTGCTCTCCCTTCGCCATCCCCGCGTTTTCCTCATCCACGAGGTATACTTCCTCCGAAGGAGGCTGCCGCTTCCGGGATCCTACGGATATTTCGGAATTTACAGCCGCGAGGTGTTTAACCTTCGGAAATGTGTTTGCCCAGGGCCGTGCCCTGCGAATCGACAAGCCAGGATGTACATATTGGCTGGGACATTATCGCTCCATCGAATCGGGCCGATCGTGGGTCGATCGTAACCTCCCCGAGCAGCGTAGGAAAAGGTTATGGCCGTGCCTGGGATATACTTGTCCGAGATAACTGCCCTGCCCCCCGGTGTAAAGCACGAATCGTGCCCTTCTTTTTGCGAGAGAGGCGGATCAGAGAGATTTCGAGTTGATACAAAATGTGTCTCGTCGAGAAAGCTCAGCGACTTCCATTCAAATTATTTCTATTCGGGATGACCTTGGAAGCAAAATATATTTCTGCCATTGTTCCGGATGGAATTTTTTTTCGTCATTCTTTTAGATGAATTAAATTCTTTTTGCAAGGTAGCTCTGAGAGGTGAAGAATTGATGTCATCCCTTTCATGGACAACACATATAATTTAGGTTCTACGGTATTTTTCATTTTCAACGAGCTCGCGAGCTCTTCCACGTTCGAACGTCTTCAGCAAGAGGTGGATCGTGGGCAAAGTAAGAGGATCCCCGTCAATTTATCAATCAACGGCAACGATCCAGAGGAAACGGTCGTCGCTGGTCGCTCCGTGGCCTAGTTCAGCGGTCGAGAACCTGCCTCCGTTCTATCTGCATATATTTAACCGACAATTTAAGGTCAACCAAGTTCATTCCGCCTCGTAACCGACGTTATTGAGTTCAAGGCGAACAGCCGCCATCTTCGGGGGCCCGCTAAACGGATAATGCCCGGTTTTCGGTCTAGGTGTGCGTCTCGGGGCTAGAAGAAACGATCGACGAAAACTCGCTCGTAAATCCGATACAAATAATTCCGAGGGTGCGGTTTTATCGCGACCATTTATCTATCTGCTCGTAGCTGCATCGCCGACCGGAATAAGGATGGAACATTTCAGCTCCCTCTTTTTTTGCTCTCTCTGTCTCTCTTCCTCTGTGATTCTCTCTTGGACACAACGTTTCCCGAACGACGTAGCTTCGCAGTCCGCCTACGCGCTCGTGTTTCCGTGTCGGTCGATAATGGAGACTGACAAAATTCCTCCTGCGCGCAGAGGACACACTCTCTCTCTCTCCCCCTCTCTCTCTCTCTCTCTCTCTCTCTCTCTCTCTCGCTCTCTCTCTCTCTCACCAACTCGCTCTTCAGGGTGTCTAAACAATTCTGTTAACATTCCCCTCGGGCGGGAACGAGCGTCTAGCTGCTTTAGAGAAACCGTTTAGACGTCCATTACCGGCGATACACTTCGGCCCCGAATTAGGTGGAAGGTCAACGAGAATTGTTCCCGTATTGGCGCCATCAGAATTATTACATCACCCGTTTACGACTTTCGATTATGCCTAGGGTCGTTCGTCTACCTAATGTCTCGTAACGCTGTCCCTAATTTCTCGTCGCTGCGACGACATAGTTCCCGGCCAAAAAGCGAACGAGGCCCCTGAAAAATAACACTGCAAGCAATTCTCAATTTTTTTCAATTTCCTAACTGGCTTCCGTGTCTTGCAATCGATGCAGACAATTTGTATTCTGCCTGAAGATCCGTAGTCTAATCGTCTACTAGATTTTTTACAATAACTCATTCATACAGTGTGCAGGTGCTCGACGAACTACTCTGCACGATACTAAAAGGGGGTATCATCTTCCGCCGACTAGAAGATTCATCGTAGTAAAACTAAACTGAAGCTGTTCTTTATTGTGTGTCATAAAGTTGCACATGGGAGAAACGCATAAATATCCGCAGTCTAGAACCTAATTTCATCAATATCTAACAGTACAATGCCCGAACGAAGATAGACAAGGATCGACGTATCTTGCGCCGATTAGAAGACTCATTGTACCGAAGCCGTTTTCTCTTGCATCTTATAAATTTTCAGACTTTATTGCAGTGCGTATAATTCGCTGGAGAACGGAGTATTTCGCCGATTTTCAGCGGATAGCGTGCGGAGCGAGTGATCGGGAGGTGGGCATCCCCTAATTCGCGATCGACCGAACCGCGGCACCGAAATCTGCACGCGGGGTGCCTCGGCGGCTGGCTGACTGCTCGAAGAGGAGCTAGCCGGGCAAACATACGTATAATAAAAGTCGCAAGATAGGCGAATTCCGTCGGGAGCCGTAGCCGCCGCCCCCGGTGTGCCCCTCGTGCCCCCCGTGCCCCTCGTTCATCCTTCTCGCGGCGGTCTCCATCGGTGCAAACACGGACAAAGCGGAGTCCCCGGGAGCATGCGCGTTTCCTTCGAGCTCCCGGTAACGATTCCACCCTCTCCCCCGTGTTATAACTCGTCTTCCCTCCCCTGCGCACCCCCATGCCAAGCCAGGTGTCCCCCTTCAACCCCTCTCCCTATTCGACGACCACCATCAGCCTGACACGAGAACGCTAGGGGGTTCGAGAAGGTGGTGCACACGCATACAACACACCGATGAGAAGCGGTGTGTGGGTGGTTGCAGAGCTCTAGCAACTCTGTGCGGTGTTCGTATGTGTACATCGACACAGGACGATGGCTACGATCCGATTTTCGATTTCGAACTCGAGCACGACGGGGGTGGAAAGTGCACGCTCGATGGCACGGCTGACGACCGGAAGAAACGCGCAACAATGGCCCGAATGATATTACATTATCATGCGGCTGCTCTGCTGGTCACGGGGCGGAGAATGCGCGACGATACTACGAGATCGCTTTTTTTCGGAATCGAACGAATCGAGACAGGCGGTATTGAGGGATTTCCGAACAGAGAGATGTCTCTCTTTACGGGGAAATCGAGCCGACGACAGGACGATGCGTTTGCTGGATGATAGGGAATTAGTTTAACGGAGGGTGGGGAACTTGTTTACGGGGTGCGAATTGCGGACGGAGATTCGTTGCGCAGTTTTAGGGAGGATACTTTTGTTCGTTTTTAGTTTTGTTGAGAAGTTTTGTATTTTTTATGTTCACTTTATGATAGGGGTGGTTTTCTCTTCTCGTAACTTCACCAAAAGCATCGGCACACCTCAGAAATAGGTCAAACGAACGAAACAAGTTTCAACATTAAACAATCAAGCGTTTAGAAACAACGGTGGAGGATGTGCGAAGCTGACAGAAGCCTAAACGGGTCCTGGGCGTGATCGCTGGCAATTAAATAAACGCGACGCTAATATATCGATATCGGCCATTAGATCCCATTCGGGAGCCATCGTTATTACACAAACTGTGGCCCGAATTGGATTAAATATAATCGAATCGCGCGAAAGCTATCGTTCCCTCGATCAAGAACTCGTTAAGCCCACGTACCGGGGAATTAAGGTAATAATCTGCGGTCCTACGTTACCAACGGGATACCTTCTTAAAGGGGGAGAGAGGGGCGCAGGGTGCGTAAATTTCGAGACGGTTTCGTACCGCGTTTAATCGCCGGAAGCAAAGAATTGTCACTTTTAGGGTCCCCTTAAGCGATACCGTGGCTTAATGATGTCCCAATTAACCGGATCGCGGGATTCCACTCTGTAATCGATTTGTTCGTTTTTGCTCGGGAGCTCGAACCCATCGCTATCGACTCGGGGAGCTTGAAAGCAGTTTCCACGACCGACATGGAGCGCCAAATATGTTTGCGAAGCGCACGACAACGATACGTGTACGAGCCCGCTCTCTCTTTCTTTCTCTTTCAGAGAGACACACGCGAGTATGGTTGCTTGCGAGCACTATACCTCACACAGAGCGGCGGGCACACACGACTACCGTTCCCCGGTTGTTCACGTACGTAAGTATAAAGAGAAGAGGCGTAATATCCTCGAGCGGAGCCGCGGGACGGTACAAAAGCTGGGAATGGAGCCTTTAGTTTTTATCGAGGGATAAAAGTCGTGATAAGCTGTATCAGGGGTGTTCCGTGAAAGAGCACGGCGACGTACTCACGCGATATCCGGACCAGATCGGTGCCGGTACGTGTGTGCACGTTCCTGCGACATCACGCTACGAAATTTCGGGGGTTATCGCCGCGAGGACGTTCCGTGACGGTCTCCCTCTCTCAGAGAAAGGGAGAACGGGACGCCCTCTCGTCGACGAATTCCCCGAAACGGAACCAGACCGATCGTCGTCGATCCGGTTTAATTTATCGTCGAGCAGCCGATGTCTCTTTCTCGGCGGTTGTTGTGCTCGGAAATAGCGGCGGACGTTTTATGGACGCCGTTAGGTCGACGCAGAAATAACTTTTTTACTTTCCTCTTAACATTATGTATTTACCCGTCATCGTTTCATTAATTCGTCTATTCGTCTTCTTTGCTTTCTAACGTCTCGATGCAGGCAGTTCGATAAAACGAAGTTCCATAAAAATATAAGAAAAATACAGAAAATTGTTCGTTCAGAAAATTGCTATTGGGAGAAACGAGAAGGTAGCGAGCGTATTCTTAATTCTTCAGAATCCTTCGATCGACAGTACTTTTTCGGTTGTTCCTGACGAGACGAGACGGTTGAGAGAATGAGAGAGAGTTTTAATGGCCATGGCTCTTCAATAAAGCGATATTTCTGAAACAAACGCGTACCGAGGCTTCTTCTGCGCCCTGTAATTGAAGCTCGGCAATTATTGGCATCACGATTTCGGCAGTAATTTTTGGCGGTTCCCGAGTCAAGTACGAGAGCCGGGGCAAGGAAAAGGGAGCATGAAAATGCGAGATTCGTGTCCTCGGGGACACGGTGTAATCTTAGGAGACGATTGCCTCGGAATGGGAAGTTGTCGTGCTGTTACGCGACCCTCTTTCTACCGTGGTGTAGCAGTATCCACCCTCTATCCATCCCCCTCCAGTGTAAACTGACTTTGCGACGTTGACGGAGACGACAACGAACGAAGAGTAATTTTTAATGGCTCGGAGAAAGATTTAGAAGGTAATTAACATCTGTAATAACCGGACTGCGCACTCGCTTTGTCAGGAGCTGTATCCGGGGAAAGGGGAATGATGTCGAGAGATGGTTGGACAGACGGTTTAGAACGAGCAATAGTTGTCCGGATACTGGCTACCGTAACCGTAGACGACTTGGCTGTAGGAACTGGATACTGGACGGGGATTAGGACGCACAATCGTTTAGATGCTAGTTTATATGATCGAGTGCCGCTTGCCTCTAACTGGAATTAAATTCAGGATCAAGAATCCCCAGAAAACGGTTGTCGATTGACGTAAATCCTGGACCCACGGTTCGCTGATCGTCGAGGAGCAATTAGAGATCCATCGGAATCGTTCGCGGCGTAAATCAAGACCCGGATCGTTACGCGGACATAAACATCGTAATTCTGATCGGTTGTAAATCTACCTGTGCTCGGGGAGGAGCGTAGCCGAGCTTCTCGGTTCGGTATTGGCCATCCGGAGGCATAGATTATACAGGAGAGTCCCGGGGGATCCGGGAGGAGAGGGTCTTCTACAGCTTCCAACCCTCGTATCTCGCTCTCGCTCTGGCTCTCTGTCCCTTTCGGGCCACCCTTCTTCCACCCTTCAGTCGTTTCAAACCGTCTCTCTCTGGCTCGTTCCCTCGACGGCTAAAGGTCTATATCGCGCACCGTCAAACCTACCCGAATTGCTCGTCGTCGTGTTATGCAAACGGGCGCATTTGTTACGATAGTGCTCGCCGGGGGGTCGTTCTCCACTGGCGTGGCGTGGCGTGGCGTGGCGTGGCTTGGCCTCGGCTGGCGTGGCGCGCAGTCCCCGAGTAACAGAGCCATCGAGAGAAAGAGGATCCACCTAGATCCCCGGCCTGAAGCTAGATCCTCGCCCGGACAGTCTTCGCGCCTGGACAACGTCGTTCCGAGTGTCAGCGACGCGTTCCTCTCGCTTCAACTCCTTCTGGCGAACGTTACCATCGTCAGAACCAACCCCTCTTTGTCTTTATCTTCGTCTCTCTCTTGTTCTCTCTCTCTCTCTCTCTCTGGCTTTCTGCTAGCCTTCGTTAACCTTTGAACGGATTGTTTATACGCTCTCTGCAGACGCGCGGAGAGATGTTTAATTGCGCCGCCTTGCTCCACGGACAATTGGGGATCGGGTTTCCTCATGATTGTCGACAGCCACGACGAAATTCAGGGTGAAAGGACGCGGATCATGATGGCTGCCCGGCTGATTAGTTTGCACCCACTGTTCCAGCGTCCGAGGCTGCTCGCCTCGGGAAAATGGATTTCTTCGGACTTTCTGTCGTTTACGGTTGGTCTGGTATGTCAAGAATGTATAATTGATTCTGGCTTGATCGTGGACGAGCCTCTTTTAGAAATGACGATTGGGATGTTCGAGTCTTGACTGAGCTAACTCGATATCACACTGAACACTGAACCCACCACAACCAATCGAACGACCGGTTTTTTGACTTTTAATCTCCCGGTTACTCCATGCATAAATTCATTTATCCAAATCACAATAAAAATCTAAATAAATCGCAGCCTACCTAACGTTAAGATCGACATATTACCATAGCGCGCGACTCCCATCTCTCACGATCCAGATTAAGTATAAATTGTATCGAAGAAACCAGAGGAATACCTTTCCCTTTAACAAGAATATCCAATTGAACAGCGTCCACGAATGAAGGAGAGGGAAAAAGTGATGGTGGCCGTTTGCTCGGCCATATCTAATTAAGAGGCACTTCGACCGACCGTGGTTTCCGATCGGTTCCGGCTATCGCCGATCCGCGGCGGAATTCCACGGACGCTTAACGATCCTCGCACATCCTTATTCGTCACATATTTCACCGGATCGTCCTATCCTTCTCGTAAAACTTTATCGACCGTGAAAATAACACTCTGTCCGTGTTATATCTGTCAAGTGACATTCTCCGGAGTTTTAACGACCGTCACGCGCCTCCATATCTGTCAGCGGGAACCCTTCTTTCCTCGACTTGATTTTTCGAAGTTCATGTCACACCGAGCCACGGCAACCAGCGAGAAAGAGAGAGGGGATCCTACAAAGAACAAAAGAAACCAGTCGGTCGGTCGACACGTAAAAAAGTTATGCAGAAATTTTATCGTTCCGGGCCCGAAAACGATTGTTCTAACAGCGGCGGGACGCGTGGAAACGATTACGCGTCCCGGGAAGTAGAAATTCTCGTCGATTCGAGCACCGACGAGAAAAACAGCAAACTCTTCTCGTCGTCATCCCTCGTCGCGACTATGGCCGGGAATAAAATGTAAAAGGTCCTCTCTCCTTCTCTCGTCCCCGTCTGCCGACATCGTCGTCGTCGTCGTCGTCTACATTTCGAATCAAGAAACTTTACCCTTCCCGAAACGGAGAACGGCCGGGAGACGTTACCAACTTTCGTAGCCCGGAGAGAGAGAAGCAATTTTTCTCTTAAACACCGCGCTAAAGTTGAAACTTTTGGCATAGAGATGAAGACAAGTTCGACCGGCAGGCGAACTCGACTAGCAGCGACTCGGAAGAATAGGATATCCGACTCGAAAACTCTGAACGAGATGTTTGTTAGAGAGCTGGAACTTTTAGCTAATCGTGGGGGATGGAGGTAGAGGACGAAGGGGATGATGCCGGGAATAAGACTCGGCGAACACTCGAAAAGGCGAGAATTTCCCTTTGTACATGTATCCGCCTCGATGGAGACAAGTTCTCGCGAATTAGCCCGAGGAATTACGCTCTGCGCGACGACTACTCTCTGTTACCTCCGACGTCATCGGACATCAACGAAAATTCGCCGGGAAGCTCGACTGGATTTGATCGTTTGTTTTCGAAACGATGATTAAAAGCGTTAGAGCACAGAGATTATTGTAGTGCTTAGATAAAGAGCTGAGCTTAATGAAATTCGCGTTTCACTTGGAGCTCGTTTCTTTAAATCTGTTTATCGACGATGCTTTCTTTTCGAGATGAAAATGTTGCTCGGGGTAATTGACTCTTTCCGCTGCAGCCAACGGCAGCTGCATCGTGTGAAAATTTGATGCGCAGGGGCGCGATATGGCTGATCATCTCGGGTAAATGCTGAGGTATATTTGGAAGTGCGGCGGGATTTGCTGTTTACGCGGGCGAGATTTTCAGCATAGAATTTCTGTTATGCTGTAGATTTTGTGCATTTGTGCGAGACATCAGGAGACGGAGTGGAAGAAAGCGAACCTCCGAGACACTGAAGAGGATCTATTGGCAACATTGTCAAACGTCTCCAGTCAACAGCTCCATGCCTACAATCGCAATAACTGTATCGCAGTACCGCGAGCATCGTCAGCATTATTTCTCGCGGCTACTGTGCACAAAACCAGGAAAGCAGAGCAAGAAGTAGTTCACCGAATAAATCCGGCGATCGTTCGACGAAAAAATAGGGAGCTCTCGTCGAGTCACCGTTCGTTCGCCTTTTAATTGCAGCTTTCTCGCGACGCGATACAGCCACAATTATCCCGAGAGAGTGAGCGAGAGAGGAAGGGCAACTAAACTAGAGGCCCCGATTATTTTTCTGGTAATTCGAGCGTCGCGGCCCCGTGAATTTCCAGCGTTGGCCATTGGTATGCAAGTCGCCCACGAGGATCCAACCTCTAAACCTAAGTTTTCATTAGAACACTCGTTCCCGCTATCTCAATCCTCGTTCGCCCCGTGGCATAATCGTATTTCAACGAAATCCTGTTAGCAGCCCGGGAAGAGAGAGTCGGGCTGAACGGGCGCATGGAGCGCACTATTTTAACCCAACTGCGCTCCCATTGTACAATGGCTCAGCCTTTTGCAATTTCGCTGGCGCGCGAACGCTTCCCAACTCCGAGGGATATTTACTCGAGCCCGTTCCCGGTCCGCTGTATCGAGCGCGGCTAGAGCACAGAATCCTACGGAATAATTCAGCCGGGAGGAAAACGGTCTCTTTCCGTGGCCGAAATCGGCGACGCCGGGTACGGCACGGATACGGCAGCCTCCTCGACATTTTGCCCATTCCCCGTATTAAACCCGCCGTGTCCAAGTTAGTCGGTAATTAGTCTGTTCTGTAATGATTCTTTTATCAGCCACCTCTTAGTTCAAGCCTTAGCAAACGACGCCGATGGTCCATTTTGCCCTAGTGCTTCGGGAGAAGCAAATTAGAAGCGCCTCCAAAAATGCATCTGATAATTTACAAAGATTTAAGCGAGCCCAATCACTACCGATAGTTCAATCGTCACATATCTTCTGGTTTCCCAGGATCGGGCACGGGTGTCGTCCTTAAATATAGAAATTGTCGTTGAATACGAGTTTGTCGGTCGCGCTAGGAGGCCCGGTCGGAAAAATGTCGGCCGCCACCGGCTATCGAGCAGAAGATAGCGCCACCGTTGTAATTACGATAAATCGTGGCTCTTTCTCTCCCTCTCTCTCTCTCTCTCTCGCTCTCTGCCTCCCCGTTTGCCCACACCGCCGATAATTATCGGTGTGCCGGTGGAATGGGATCCGGCGAGTCCGTGTTTCTCTTCTCGTGGCGCTCTCTCGCCTACGGTTCACGATTTTTCTTTTTTCTTCTCCTCCACTCTCTCTCCCTCTCTCTTTCTCTCTCCCCCGCACCCTTTTTCCATTCGACGAGCCTCCCTCGGGTTTGCGCAAATGGCACCGACAGAATATACGATCAGCCGCGACACAAGCTGCCGACTCCCCTTGGTAATCTGTTCGGTGAACAAGTTTATAAATTAGAACACGCGCTCGTGCGCGCGAGCGGGACGCAATCTATTGCGCTCGCGGGGCCCCTCTTCTGTGCCCTCTATCATTGGACCCTCCCCCCACCACTTTTTCTTCGTCCTCTCTCCGTTTTACTCGTGGATAATGCAACCCCTTGTTCCACCGACCATCATTTTTGTTTCAGTGATTAGCGGAATTTATTCCCTCGACCTTATTCGCTCGCCAACGAGGAAGAACGAGGGGACTTGTTGACCCTTCGGGGACAACGTCTGTGCACCGACTGTCTATACAATATTTAAATAGTTTTACCGTTCCGTATTTGAGATCCATAGATTTTTTTTGTTGAACGTGTCAAATTTACCGAGAATCAGAGTCGAGACAAAAGTCGGCGATTTTTATTTACGTCACGGTAGTTGGAAAAGTAAGAATGACATCAGACCTCAAGTATCGGATGAGTAACTAGAGTTTCTCATTAGAATCAGACCTCGAACCGATCATCAACAACGTCTATGAATAATGATATCAGAGGAAATCATAACGATGAATCGATCCAAGATTTTATCTCTGATTCAATTGTCGTTCCTTTGGATTCCTGCGTTCTCAATAATGGTTCAGTTAAACTGAAACGAATCGTGTAGCTATCCATTGTATGCTACAAGGAACTAATCCATTTTTGTTAACAGTACCTACAGGATTTCCGATTAATTTAAAAAATTGTTGGAACTGTCAAGCAGAAAATTCTAAAACCCATACAAAGTCTGATGTACTTAAAGACTTCCTTCTAAACAATCTTGAAAAACATTATCGTCCCCAATCCCCCAGCACTCTACAACCGAACACAAAAATCCGAATAATAAACTATTCTAATCCAGTCCCCAATTAGGACACAATATTCCAGCACTTAGACCGACTTTGAGATCGACTTAGCATTCCAGTTACCCAGTAAATAAAACGATCTGAGACTCCTGAACATCGTAAACAGTCGCGGGCCACCGTTAACATTGGTCTAATCCGAAATGCGACGACCCCAGGTAAAAAAGACGCCAGGTAATTCCGTGGCGTGATCGATTCCCAGGACAGATACGGACGTCGAAGCCTTCACTTTCACCGGCCGGAGAAACGCAATGATTTACGAACACCGGGGACGAGAGACAAAGTCATCGACTTTTTGGCTGGCTTTCCACGGATAGGGTGAAACTTTATTGCTTCTTGAGGGACGAGAAAAAATACAGCCCGTCGTCTACAAAAGGGTGCGGTGAAAGTTGCGTCGGGTTAGCCGAAGGAAAAAAAACCGACGACCGGATCGAGAAAGACCAGTAAAAAGGGCTGAAGGAAAGCGGCGACCTTGTGGACGGCCAGACGAACTTCGGCGAAATTTTCGGCGACCCTAATAAGCGAGATGCATGTCGTTGTTGTGCGGCCGAAACAGAATTTCGGTCTCGTCACAGACCGAAAAGAAAGTTCATTGTTTAACCGACTCTTTTCCGGGCGAAACATCTGGAAACCAGCCTTCGCATCGGGTCAAGAAACATCGAAATTAAAGTTAATCGAGGACAAAGTTTTCCTACACAGAAATGTGCAGCATTTAATTGACAGTTGTTAGGATTGAGTTTTTCCTCTTAATCGATCGTCGATATTGATCCAGTTTAATTTATGAAGCATCGACGTAGTCATTAGCTGGACCGTCCATAAAAGTAAATGGATAAGAGGCAGTTAATTGCCTAAAACATTTTGTTGCTTCATAGAAAACATACGAGGGTTTTTGTTGCGATTTAGAACTAGTCGATTGAAATTAGTTGTGCAGTGGTTTTTTGCTGCAATTATTATCAGCGTCGCCGGTGAATTAATTGATTGCAATGTAGTATTGAAGCTGGATTATCAGAAAAACTGTAAATTGTTGTGAAATAGCAGTAGACTTAGTTAGTATGTAGACTGTTTACGTTAACGTCAACCTCCCGAAATGGTTGTACACTGTTTACCGCCACAAGCATCTAAATAATGCATGAACAATCTCACAACGGCGATTACCGTGAAATTTATTTGCACCTAAAATGCAAATTCCCTAATGGATTATTTACCATTCGCAAAAAAACCGATAATATTCGAGTCCATTTCCTTAATATTTCCATATGCAAATGCATACCCTTATCAACGGTAATGCGGTCTGCAAAACAAAGACTCGGGGAGAAAAAAGTAAGAGAAAAAAAAACACGAGTGTAAAACGCGAATTATAACGCGTTTAATTTGATGCCAGCAATTACCGGAACTATTGGAAACAGAATCGATGACACTTTACGGACTGACTTCGATAAAATTATAAAATTGAGTATCGAGTCGGCTCGAGCATAATGCAAGTCCTTTGTACCGGACTCGCGCGATTCAGAAGCTGATTACAGAATATAAAAGCCGTATTAATAAATAATTGCTGGAACAAGCAATTCCATTTCGAGGAGTCTTTGGGGAAACACGTTTATGGATTGTCTAGACATTAAAGAACATCAATATCTTGTTTTGTTAATCGTGTTCATTATTTCAAAACACATTGATGTCTTGAAAACAACTTTCACTACTTCCTATACATTTACTCTGTCTTACAGATGAATGATAAGTCAGTAACAAATGTCAATTTAAAATAAGGTTCAAATTATTCGATGTATACACACTTCGTAATTCAAATTAGCTGCCAGATTAGAATCTAGACGGATCATTCGTATCTCTGGAGAGAAAAAAACACAGCTACGACCACCCAAGAGTAAAAAGACATTTACCAATCCACTTCCAACATACAAAATATTAAAAGAAGGGTCACACTTTAAGTCAGAAGTCAAATAACAATTGTTCCGAAAAAAATTATAGTTCTTCACAATTATTGAAATAAAAAAGCTATGAAAAGCAACTATCTCTTCGGTAATTTACGGTAAATCGAATTTTTTCAAAAATTTTCCAGCTTGTCAGAAAAACTGCAGTGGTTTGGTTCATTTATAAAAAAGTGATTCTGATTTGAGCGTGTGCCAGCAATTACGGGACTATATCTTATCGTTTCTTGTTTCTGAAGTCCCGATCGCAGAAAGATCGATCCCCGATCCGATTTCCCCGGCAAAGAACGCGGCAGCAGTTTCAGAAATCAGTAACGGCGTGTAGCGGAGCACGCGACATACCCGTTTGCATATCATCATCGTCATCGTGCGGCCAGGAAGCGTGTCGGCTTGTGGCGTGACCGATCCGCCGGTTTTGCTCCTTAGAAATCGGTCAGAGTAAACATGTCGAGATCGTACGAGCCGAGGAAACGTTGTCGAGAGTCACGTCGCGGTCGCAAACTGCTTTTCCAACGAGCTTCGAGTCTTGCTAGGATCCGGTCGATAGGCGGCTTGTCGACGATACCGGTTCCGTTATCGGCTAGGAATTTATAAAACGTCGGGCGCGTGACGGATGGCAGCGGTATCGTCGTTAACGAGGTCTAATTGGAGCGGTCGGCGAAAACGGATTCTCGATTCAAGAATCGCGCATGGTACTCTTATATAAAAATACATACCCCAAAGAAACTCTTAAATCCTCGAAATACCTACAAAAATCCGCAGTCTAATAATACGTATTACTGGGACCATGAGTGATCTTAGTCACAAGTGCTAATACAAAATGTCTGTTACCCCTCTACATATGACGTGGACGGGAGAATGGTAAACGTAAACACGCAAGAAACTGGAAAAGATCTGTCTCGATGAATGACGCGAAGAACAAGGAAGAGGCCAGAGGTTGGTTCAACTCGATGTCTAGACCGTGGATTTTGATGCAAAATAGAAATTGTCTTGCAAATTGAAACTCAGAAGCTACGCAGTAATTTCTGTAATAATTCCAGCCGGCGAGCTGCGATCGATAAAATTCTTAATCTACTCGGTCCAATGATAACCAACACTGTCTCGACCGAAAATAACATTCCTCCGAAGAACGAGTCTGGTTCTCGATGACTATGCGTGTCTCTTCGCGAAGACACTCTGTTCTGTTTCTTTTGGTTAGGATTGTTTTTTGTTGGTTGGTCGCGTGAGGGTACAGCGACATTTCGAATCGACCAGCAAGGATTTGACTGGTATGATGGGTTCGGCACGCGACAAAAGCGGGGTACGCGCCGCGCCACGCTCTCTCTGGTCGTATGACCATAAAATAAACGCTTCGGGGTGGCGCAGGCGGAGGCCAAACCTGGCAGCGCATAAACACACTTATATAACAGCAATTAAACTGCTTTTAAGGCCCATAAAACTGCAGTTTCAATAATCTCGGTGACAACACCGCCGCTCTGACCTGGCCCGCTCCGTACCCGGGCGCTTCCCAAGGTCGCCGCCACCTTACCAGAACCCACTAACCCCTAGAAATGTTTGATCATTTAGTGCCCCATCGGTAGGCACTTTTTTTTGCTGGAGGTGAAGAGACGCAGAAAAACATCTGACTCTGTCGAACTCGGGACATCTGGATGTTGACGGGTGGCTTAACTGTCTCCCGACCCCTCTGTTTTATATCGACACTTCCGTTTTCCAACCTCAAAACAATACGTGGATCAGCTTAATCGTTTAGAGTCCATTCGATGGATGCTTATCAACAGCAATGTCCACAGAGAGAGAGAAAATTAAATTTGAAGGATCAAGAAAATCCCACCTCCACGATTTTAACACGATTTACTCCGAGCAACCTTGGAGAGCAATCCCGAGCAACTAGAGCCAGAACAATCGATCCGTTTCATCAGGAGTCCTCCTCGAAAGGGCTGAGTAGCCGGCAGAACCCTGAAGAGCATCAGCCCAGGTAGTTTCCGGGTCAGCAAGACGCGACCTTTTGAAATTTCGGTAGATGGTATTCGATGCTGTCGGGCAGTCTCATCGGAAAAGGGGAATTCAGTTAGTCGAAAATATCGAACGACGTCGCACTCTTTTCGCGGGATGATGTCTCGGATATACCTGCCGGGTGGAACGTCCGCGTGGTAGGGAGACGGAATAGGTGTAAAATAGGGGTGTGTGTTTGAGGGTGGTAGGGGATGAAGAGGCGGGTGGAAACGAGCTTGAAGCCCAGGTGGGGGATGCTGGAACGATGAAATGGGATAATACGGACGCTGCAGGACGCGGCAGCCATCATCGAATGCTAATGAGGGGTTGGCGGGCTTTTGGGGTGGAAGATTCAGTCCGTGCAGCAGCGTACCGACGCGCTACTACTGTGTGTGTGTTGCCGGAGGAACGGTCTGATTATAAATTATACATTATCTCGTGCTAGCCCCCGTGTACACACCGAAATCCAACTAGACATCCGCAGGCTACTCAGCCCCGACATCAAAATGCAGAACGTTCACGGGCCACGAGATAGATTAAACAGGCCCGGCCCAGGCATTATCACGGGGTAGCGAGGATCGACGGTACAACCCCACTCGATCCTCGATCGTGTCGATCGGGCGATGTTTCATTGCGATGGCTGGATTAGAACCATTTTTGTGGCTCCCTGCGGTGGAATTGTAATTGATCGCTTGTCGAGCCTGATAATTGCATGCAGGACCTAACTCAGGCCAAAGTGACACAAATATGTGTGTGTACAATGAATATTTAAATCTTCTGTCTATCCGAGAGTAATTCGTTCACAAAGAAAAATACATTGTTTGTAGACGTTTTAATACATTTTTTAGGGTCTCTCGTACCACCGGCGTCTTAGAAATAAGTGGCAGCTGACTTATTCGGGTTTGCAGGTTGTCGACTATTTTGTGCAGCACCGTGCAGCCAAACGGTAAACAGTCGCCACGTAAAGTAAATATAATTGCTTGACCGGGCAACCGCAATCCACGTTTCAACGATTTCAGCAATCCTGTCTTTCTCTCTCTCTCTCTCTTCTCGTCTCAGTGGCTGTTTCTCGTGGCATCGTCCGAGGACTGCGAAGTTCCGCCGTTTGCACTTGGCCAATGCCTCAACGATAAGGTAAAAAGAACGAATTTCAGCCAGCAATTTGGAAGATTCGACCATTGCCGTTTCTTTCCGCGCAGTCACAGAAGGTAAACGTTTCCAGGAACGACACAGCACGCCGCCGGGGGTTAATCAAAGGGTGGAGGAGCACGGAGTACAGCTCCGTGAAACAGTCCTGAGTAAGCCAACAAGAATGCTCTCGGCTGCTCTGTCGCACTGTCGCCGGCAGATCGAACTGTTTATAAATTATACATTATCTCCGTGATAGCCGAGCGCACACAAAACCCGAGCTAGACGTTCGCTGGCCACTGAACTCCCTCTCTCTCTTTCTCTCTATTCCTCTGTTGTTCAGAGACCAGCGAACTGTCGACGTCAGGATGGCACCGGGGTGGCACCGAAATGACGACGAGTGAATTATCTAACCCGTTGCATTTCGATTTTTCCTACATCCCCGGCCAAATGCACCGTGACTGCGGAAAAGTATCTTGTACGCCAATTCCACGATTTTTGAGAAATTGCTGATCTTCGAACTGCTGTCGTTTTGGAAAAAAAGTCGTACGGCGATAAATCTTGACTCATTTTGTAGCTTGAAGTCTCCACTTTCGAAACCCATTGTTCGATTTTTTCTGAGATTCTTTTGTATAATGTAGCAGATCAAAAACTGAGGACACGTTTTTTGACGATGGTGGTGCAATTAAAATTTTTCTTTTAGACTAAATTTTTTATCGAATCAAGTTTTGAGGTCTCGTTGGAAAGAGTAAGAGTCAACCTTCAAATCTGTAAAAGTTTCAGTGACGAAAATAATTTTTCAACATTTTTATAAACGTTTGAATCCGTAGCATTTTTTAGAGAGAAATGCAAAAATGCAGGCGTCGAACACAAATATTGAAATTGACGGCCTATGGGTTAAACAAATTGAGACGCTATTGGGCGTAGCCATTGCGTCAACATCGTCGTATCAATTCATCAAGTGAAATTGCGGTAGCGATAACTTGTAATGAATTATAGCCCATTGTTGTCGACTAACGTCGAATTAGATTGTAATCATTCATAAGTTTAGTACCACAGTCATTCATTCAGAGGCATCAAAACATCAAACATAAAATAGTGTCGTCGATTCCCTCTACCTGAACGTACAGTTAGAAAATGCTACTATCCTTGACATTTTTCTCGCCTGCAGCAATTAAATCTACGAACAAGGTCTACAACGGATCAAAATCCATAGAACCAAGACTCTTAACTACAGAAAATTCGTGTCCTACATTGATTATTTCCTAACAAAAATTTTTGTTCCTTGAACCCTTCGTATACTGTGCTAATATCTATTTTGACCGGGAACATCCAAATTGTCATTCGAGTACTCAATTTGTGGCAATTGAACTAACTGAATAGCTGTTTCATTGAGGATATCGAAAAGACTAATGTGTCTACACGAGTTATCGTCAAAAGTAAATTTTTAAAAGTTATTAATTAGAGCTGCGAACGGTCCTAAGCATTGCCAATTATATAGCTAGAAAAATCGTCCGTTGTCCGAGGGCTAAACAATAAATGAATAATGTCAGGGTTGCTGGAGCGTGATTTAAAAGAGATGATTGCCTGGCAAAAATTGTTGGACGCTGTAGAACGACGTTGCGAGGAAAGAAAACAGCTTCAGCTAACGGGGTAAGCTAATTGTCTCGTGGCAGTGTACGTCCCGTTGTTTAATACAAAATATAAGTTCGGTTGCTGCAAAATTTGGTCGCAGTCCAAACGTAGTAGGCGAGACGCAGCCGACCGCAGAGAAACGGTCTCGCGGAATAATATCCACGGAGCCATCAGCAGGCCGCCGATCCCTGACCTCAAAATGCGCCACGTTCGCATACCAACTGCGACAGATTAGATACACACGTATCTTCTCTCCCCCGGTTTAATTCTGTTATAAAATGGATGCGTTTCTTTCCGAATTTTACGCTCGCGGCGCACACCGGCAACGTGTCGTATATTCCGGCGCAGTGCCCGTTGACGAATAGAAACGGCGAATAACGCCTCCAGCACGACGTTTATTCCGCTGTCATATCGACCGAAAAGAACGAGTTAACTCGTCATATAAATTCATCCCCGCGGCCTTTTTATCCTCTTATTTATTCCCGCGCGCCGGGACCCGAAATTCCGAATAGGATTTCACAGGCGAATCACTTTTTTCCGGTTCCATTTCTTTTTCACTGTTGCCAGATGGATCTGCCAGGTGAGATCACTCGACGTCGCGTATCAACAAACACCCTATTTTACTAGTTACATACTGAACTTGCTTAACACGCTTCAAGTTAGTTTCATCTACAAAAGCGTGACACGAGATAAAAGAGTGGAATTCTATTTTGGAACGAATCTAGACTTTCAGAAAATAGCAAAATTACGAAACAGAGGCAGTCTAGAGACAATAGAACGTTAGTCAGTTCGACGGGCACCGGTGTAATTGCTGCATTGTGTGCCTGTCCATTTCAAATGACGCGTTGCCTTAGTTCATAATTAAAATTCTCATGAATATTCGTCAACAGTTCCTCATTTGTTACTCAAAAGCCGTTTTTCTAAATTTTCTAGGACAAAGAAGATGACGAATGTGTTGATGAATGATTCTAACGACGATGCACCGTTGGTTGTCTAAAATATTGTACGATATTGCGCAACTTACTAGGAATTTGCTGCAACTAAGTTATTGTTATCACATTACCGACCGGTGATTATTGCATAATTTTGAAAAATCTATGGTACATGGCTAAACACTTTTTAATAGAACCTTCAATAGCAACAGCAATTTTCATTGTGAACTAACAATTCACTCTCAATAACGTTATCTAATAGTTTCATTTAAGATTGCAATATAAAAGAAAATTTCTATGCTTTCTTTTGGTACAGCACAATTATTAAAAATCCTATTAATAGGCTTCCGGTAGGTAAAGTGTTATATTATCCGAACAATCAAGATTTTCTGGTTGTTTCGGACAGCAAGGGTTCCGCTGTACGTATACGTAGAATTTTCTTTCGGTATAGAATCCAAAGGCGATACGGGATACGCTATCCGTTGGATCAGTGTTGGACTCCGAAGCCACCCAGTCGCCAATCCCGATCCCAACCTCGACGGTGTAGTACATTCACGTACCAGCGATAGATTACGCCCATAGACACGGCGACGGATATTGCAGCCAGTGGAAGAGAAAGAATGACGCGCTTGAGTTGAATTCAAAGTGCTATTCTTGCATTACTTTATAGCGAACGCGACGGAGTGACGCGGAATTTCAACCATCGATTCCTCCCTCGCTAAAAGGAGACGTCCTACGCTCCGTCCAACAAAATCCTGCCACCCCTTTTCATCCCTCGAGTCCCTAGAAATTAAAAGGGATGTCCTGGAAAAACAACCCCCCAAAATCCACACCGATCTATTACGTTTAACGTTCAAAACTCGAGTCTAATGTTCGGTATTCGTCCATCACGTTTAAAAGAAAAAAACAAGGATTCTAATCATGAAGAATTAATGATTACAGAATAATATTTCACCGGTATTCACGAGTAATTAATTTAGTTTGAAGTTTCTATTTCGAGATACACGCGATTCTACAAGGATGAGTCCGGCAAACATAAATAAAATGAATGTAAGAAGGCTTTTGCAAGGCAAATGTAAATTTATCAGATCTGTCGTATTTCAAGCCAGCTTTCTCTTAACAGCTAATATTTTCTTCGAGTCATGCACTAGCTTCGATTAATTTAGACGCGAAGGTAACGTGACTAACGATGATACTTTAATCAACTGCCTCAATCAACTCCACTTAAATTGAACAAAACGCTGCTCGAGCATCTGAGAGCCACTTATTAAATCTACGAATTTCGACCAAGAGGACACCGAATGAATTTGCCTAACAATTATCCAATAACCAGCAGTATGAAATTTCTTAACTAGTCACATTCGCTCGTGAACAAAACGCTAAATCGAATGAACTGAAAAGGGATTTTTAATAATAAGAATAAGATAAAGTGATGGACGAAGTCCACA
The DNA here is from genome assembly GCA_028455805.1 of Lasioglossum figueresi. NCBI lineage: Eukaryota > Metazoa > Arthropoda > Insecta > Hymenoptera > Halictidae > Lasioglossum > Lasioglossum figueresi. The sequence goes on along the minus strand of CM052200.1, from coordinate 10,050,400 downwards.
GTGCATCCATGCGACCATCTTCCGAAGACGAGCACAGTTGTTGACGAAGTGGCGACTCCCCGGCCGCGATTATCGATGCAAAACCGATAGAGGAAAAAGAAGCAGAGCCGTGTGTGACGGCCGATGCATAATGCATCGAGCGTGGCCGGGGTCTAAGCGTTGATTCGCGTACATAACTTCAATTACAATTAGTCAAACATCCTGGAGGTCTCCTCGCGACACGTTCCCACAGGTTTCTCGGCTGACGCGCCTCGCACTCTCCGTGTGCAGCTCCCTCAATTTCATTTTCACTCGAAACATACACAAATGAGAAACGAGAAACTATTCGATACCGGTAATCCGAATCATGCTGGCTCTCTCTCTCTCTCTCTCTCTCTCTCTCTCTCTCTCTCTCTCTCTCTCTCTCTTTCGAAAACACTCTCCCCCGGATTTGTCTCCGTGATATCTGCTCCCGACTCGACTCGAATTTAAAGCTGTGTTTCAGCCGAGGATCCGCCGTCTGGGCGAGATTAAAGTCTAACGGGGGATGGCTTGTTGCCTCGAATTGCAGAACTTGTTCAAATTCGTGAACGTTCGAAGCTCTGGCTCCCATCGAGGATATAGGCAGTAGGACATAGACACGAAGCTGCTGCCGAAATGAGCGGCGAAATTGTACGCGCATGCTACAGTTATGCGATAAGTAAAATTGATAATGACGGCGATAAACCCTGTGTTGTAATTGTAAATTGTTTAGTCGTGCGATCGACGATAGCCGTGGCTATCGATACCGTGGATCGAGATAAGCCCGGCGATGTCGTCAGAGAGGAATACAATCGCTCATTACTTTCAGCTGACTAAAATTATTCATTGTAGAAAATGTTTATTTTGCACGAAGATCCGCAGTCTAGATTCATCAGCTAGCCCTACAAGATGATCGTCGTGTCTCGAACAGTCGATTGTACGTCCCGAATGGTCTCTCATCGAGCGCCCTAACCGCTCGCCTAACTGTTCCGTTCGTACGAGCTCGGACTTCCTGCGGCGTAATCGGGCGGCGCTTCTATTTGAAATTATGATACTCTCCGTTGTAAACAAACCATATCGTGATAAGGTTTTCATTTCGCCTAATCGGGCATTTACCGCCGTCGCTATTACCCCTTGGATAATAGGCTGCATAATAGATAGTCGCGGACGTAATTTGCGGGCTGCGAACGCTATCACGGCCGACGACAGGTGTGCGCACACGTTCCTCTTGCATGCGCAACTGACATAAATGAACAGGGGGGCACACGGTACACAAGGTGGGACACAAGGTGGGACACGAGGTGGCGCCTTGGCCACGTGTGTTTTCTCTCTCTCTCTCTCTCTCTCTCTCTCTCTCTCTCTCTCTCGCTCTATCTATCTGGAAGTGAACGAACCCCGTTGTGCCCTTGACTTTTCTTGACACAGTTCTTCGAGGCTTACGTCCGCGCAAGGACACAGCTTTTTTACGCCGCAATGAACCCGCGAACGACGCCATCTTATAAAGGGCGACAGCCCACGCTGCCTTCCTGCCTACCTGCTGCCGGATCATCGGGGGCCACGAGGAATTCACGCTCGAATTAGCTTTAAAGCGACTTATTCCGCGACCGTAAGGAGGGTTTAACGATGCACCGGCGCGATGCTTTTATCACCGAACTACTCGCGCTAACTTTTACGGGACCTTCTCTTTGGAACTCGGTTTTTAGACCGGGCGGCTGATGCACTGGAGACCTTGGCGGCTCCTGGAAGGTTTCCCTCTGGTGTCCATAGAGGTGTCTCTGGTGCGACGTTATCGCAGTGCATTGTGCGAAAGACAACAGCAAGTAACCGATCACGATTAAGACTAAAACTTCCACAGTTTCCCGATGATTTAACGAGTCTCTCTAATTGGGCGACGCTAAGGAGGATAGTTGCATTACCGAGAGAAGATTGCTCCTCTCATTGGCGTTGTTTTATAGTGCACGATTTGAAAGGTAGCAGTGAGATAACAGCGAGTAGCTAATGAAGTTAAAGAAAACAGCTTCCACTGCTTTCTAATGGCATACTGTATCTCTCGTATCGTGCGACGTCAGAGAGGAACACTGTATTAACGGGAGGAATACATTTCCGAAAGATTGCTCGTGTCGTTTGCATCGCCCTGTAGCAGAGAATCAGAAAGTTAGCAGCGAGATAGCAGCGAGAAGCTAATGAAGCTAAAGATAATAGCTCCCACAGTTTCTTCGCGTCTCGCTTTAGCTCTGCATTAATGAGAGCAATAGAATTCGCGCCATCCTGTGGCGTTCAATTTGAAACATGGTGGCAAAACAATAATAATTTCTACTGCATCTTGGTGTCGAGACAAGAGGATCAACGTCGACTCCAAGATCGCACGAAAGAAAATTCCATCAGACCAAATCTATCTACTAACCGTCTATAAGAGGATTGTCGTTGATCCGAAGAATATTATAAAAGAAAATATAAACTATAAAAGAAAATTCCGACTGTAAAATCCAGCAGGCAAGGGTTACTGTGGCCTACCGGTTCCAGGTCCGTGGAGAATCTGGTCGGCCATTTTGGCTTGCAGGTCCTTTATTCGTGGCATCGCCTTGTCACCGTGATCTTTGCCCGCTTTCCAGTCCGGGACCCGGCCGGCGGAAATTTGAGAGACGGTTGTAACGAGAGTCGGGAAAAAGTGGCAACCGGCCTCGCATGATAACGGCTCGTGAATGAAAGCGACTCTTACGCGGTGGAAATATGGCTGCCATATGTGGCAGCACGCTTGGGAACAGATTCGTCCCCGCTCGCATATCCGAGACTCGTTTTACCTCCCTGACCACTTCCAGCCGGCGATCCACCGCCGAGATTTACAAGCGAAGCCCGGCTATGCGTCGCGGATAACAGGAGTTTTTCACACTTTCAAGGACACTCGACGTGCCACCCCCGCCATATTATCGCCGACTCTCGGTCCCGGAGTGCTCGGATAAATTATGGAACTGGATTAGAATTGTAAATCGAGAGAGCCCGCCGCTTCTAAGCCACGTGCTATTGTCCCGTCGGTTCCGCTCTTTCTTCGATTTTGTGGCTCGCGGAGACCCGAGACTCTGTTCTCTCCGCGTCGATTTAAATGCCGCTCGCTGAAATACTACGCGAGCACGAACACTGCGATTTGCATTTATAGGACATTACCTGGTTATTGATTGCGTAAAAGCCTTTCGTACAGAGTGCTGCAATTATCGAGCGACGAACGCCGCTCGACCGTGCTAATTCGCTGCTTATCGCGTTTTTAGGAATCTTTAGTGGCAGTTTCTCAGATAATCTTCTTTTTAGGGTGTTTGAACGCAGCTAGTGCTCTTCTATGTACCGCACGAAATTCGTGTTGCTCGTGTGATTCGGCGGTTAGAACTTGTTAACGTTGTTTCGCTCTTTTTAGATCTTGCAGAGTGATTCTTCGCACTCGAAGCTACTTCGGAAAATTTTACAAATAAGATCACGTGAAATCGAGAGCATTTGCCGTTGTTCAAAAAATATTTACATAGAATTGCTTTACCAGCAGTCTTCTCTTTACAATCGCTCCAACGCGAATGAATGGGACAGTAATTAGGGACAGTAATTAGGGACAGGCGACGTCCGCCAGAATCTAAAAGAACGTTCGTCGCGCTAACGGCGCGCATGAGCGCTGTAAAATTCACTCGTCTCCAACATCGACGCATCCGAAACAAAACGAACCAATAATCCAAGCATAGTTTCGGTAAAAACTGAACGGTCGCTGTGTAACAATAAGGTAATACTCACCGCACACGACTCTGTCGAAGGGGCTCATCCAATCTGCAAGCAAAAATAGAAAGAATCGTAATTAGAGAGAGTGTGTTCGCCGTCGAATCGATCCGATACGAATATTATCGAGCTCTTTAACCACCGGTCGTGAAACGCATGCAGGATAAACCGTCGAGGACACGAACAATGGCGGCCGGGTGTAGCCAAGCGGACGGAAAGAAAAATAGATGGCGGAGGATCGGGATAGAGACAGCGAGCAAGAGAAAGGAGAGAGAACGAGAACGAGAGGAGGCGGGTGGAAGGAGAGACAGTGGCGGGCGTGTGCAACGCGAAACTTATTCCAACGGGTACGCAATTAGAAAGTAGGAAATTCGCGGCAGCTCGACACGCAAAGCTCTCCCGCTGTAACTTCTCTCCGCCGCCGTTAGAAACGGGGATTAGACAAACGGATCGGGAACGTTCGAGCGTAACGGGCTTAATCCTTCCCTGCGACGTCGTCTTCCCTCGATTAAACAGAAATTCGTCGCCGGATTACCCTGGATCGGCGACCAGGGACCGCGAGACAGTCAACGGTCACTACACTTGCGCCAAAAAATTCCTCCAGCCAAGACGACGCGAAGTCTGGGTCCAAAGCTGGATCCAGCAAATAAAGTGTTCCAAGTTCTTAATACGGCAGCTAAGTACCGACTGTTCAATTATAATCGTCGTGTCCAATAAAAATCGATTTGGTGTTCGGGAAAGAAAGATATACGATCGTCGTGTTTAATAAAAATTGATTTGAGAAACAGATTGATATTCGGTGTTCGGCTTTGGATAATGTCCTTTTTTATAATGTTTATGGGAATCAAAGCGATCGTGCACGGGTCCCAAGAGGAGGGCCCCGGCAAGTATGTAAGGCCCGTTCCAGCTTGCGTCTTTATTCCCAGTTCTCGAACGAGTTCCAATTAACAACGTTATCCGACTATATTGGCCGATCGAGGACGTTATCCGACCATACACGCCGCATTTATCCCAATAAATCGTGCGACTGTTACAACACACCGTGCGTCGCGACTACCGCGACGCGTAGCGTTGGCTTCCCTCTACCCCTCTTTACTCTTCGCGGCTCGTAAAGTTATTCTTACGCACTCGTAAACCAGATAAGGACTTTATTGAATCGCGAATAGACACTTCTCGCGAACGTTGCCCGATAAGACATCGCATCGCGACGCGACGCTCTCGAATAAAAAACGGCGAGCCAGCGTCGCCTTCGACTATGAGAGTAAATTATAACCGTGGAGGGGAGGTAGAGCACGCGTGTTCGACCAGCTGCTTAAGGGGATAATTAAAGGATTCTATTAGTCGCGAATTGTAGCACGAGACGTCCCACCGTCTCAATTTTCTATTATACGAACGCGAAGGCACCTCCTAGCAGGTTTCAAGAAACGAGTCTATTTATCATGAACGTTCAATGGGCGATCCTGAATTACAGTTGTTGCGATAAGATCAGAATGAACGGTATCTGCTCCTTAAAGACAAGTTTTTATTTTGAATTCTCTATTATTAATGGGAAATTCTCAATATTCGTTAAATCTGTCTACCAACTCGAACAAACGCCGTAACAATTATGCATCTCCGTCAAATTCTTTCCTCTCGGGCACCGTTAGCCTAAGGCGAGCATTATCGCGGAGATGAACGACAAGGCCTCCAGGCAATCGCAACCATAATCGCGCCGCGGGTCAAGCCGGATGGTCTACGATTTACGATAAACATTAGAACGCATCCTCCATTCGTGGATCTAACTCTCCGCAAGGTAAAAGAGAGAGAGAGAGAGAGAGAGAGAGAGAGAGAGAGAGAGAGAGAGAGAGAAAGTAAAAAAAGACTCGATTGCGAAAGCACAGCGAATAAATACATTGTCGGGTACATTACGGCGAGGTGTTGATAGCGGAATGGTCTTCGGAAAATAATTTGCATACCGGACGATTACAGCTTCATCGCAATATATCCGACCGGCTCTCTCTCTCTCTCTCTCCTTCTCTTTGCGCTCGCCCGCGAAAATCTGCGCGTGATTTCGAATCGGTTGAAATCCGGCGGACGTTAATTCGTGCGAAAATTTGTGCTTTCGAGTTATGCTCCGTGCCGGTACAGCCAAGTCGCGGCCGATGAGATCGTTATAGTTCGAGCGAGTTATTGGCGGACGCGAGAAATCATGGCCGCGCCATAATCGTTACCGTCCACTCGACTCTTCCCATTGTCCCTGAAAACCTTCGCCGCCTTATTGCCATTTTGCTGCGGAGTTGTTTGCTAGTCGACGATGAGCGAATGGGCCTACAGTCTACGCTGCACCGGATGTGCCGGGTTCGACCGCCGAAAACCCGCAGGTAGCCAAAAAACCTTCGATGGTTTTTAGCAAGTGTCAGTACGCGTTGCCAGTTTTCCTGGGTCTCTGCGGATGCACAATTTTTTTCATGAATTTCCACAGTGGTCGAGGAAAATGTACTCGAGATTCGGTCTGTGATTTTTCGAATCGCGTTGATCGCGTCTTCGCTGTATAATTTTTGGGCACTGGATTGCGATTTGAAACTGTGGATGTGGGGACTGAGTATAAGATGTGAATTTAATAGAATTTTTGGACATTTTGAACTAAAAATTGTTGTACCATATCCATAAAATGAATAAAATCATATATACAATGGCATTATTCTAGGTCAGAAGTAATGTTTAATTTTCGAGTTGACTGCAAAGGGTTAAATCTTGGATAAAGGGAGAAGAATTCATCAATAAATGAGTATGGAGCCGAACAGCAACCAAGAGATAAATAAATTGGATTTTTAACCTCCGTGAGTATCATAAATTGATATGCCTCTCGATCCCATTACAGGAAATCGAGTTTCCACGGGTGGAAAGATTGTTAAATGTCTGGAATGTGTGTGTGTATGTGGACCTCGAAGTCGCCGCATGCTCACATAACTATAAACGTTTGAGAACTTATCCTAGCGACCATAATCGCTCGCGCATTATTCACGGTATCGAAAATTGCGACGATTAAGAAATCTATCGCGATATCGCAATAACACGATGCCGAATGGGAGTTAATTAAGATAGTCGTGCTACCGATAGAAATCGCGGAACGCCGGGCCGGTCGTTGTCCATATTCGCGGAAGCCCACCGGCAACGAAATGAAAAGAAATGCGTCAAGAGATACGCTCAAGTGCGCACACATATTCGAGTTCCATTTTCCCGGTGGAAAGAAACCGGGGGCGACCACCGACTAACCACATCTCACACTTTCGACTTATTTTTTCGTTTAGGATGCGCATCCATTCTACTCGATTCCCGCCGGGAAAAAACTTTCCGGGATTTCCACGATCATCCGCGAAGTAAATTCTCGGTTAACCGACTCGGTTTCACTGAAAAACTCATCTCCCGATTCGCGTCCGTGAATCTTATGCTCGTGGATCAACGATTTCCATTATCATCTTATTCGGAGAATCGCCTGCCACGAGGAAGAAGATGTTTACTGTCTGCCGTGTGATAAATACCTACACACTTACGCGCGACAGTTCCATTAGCGGCTGTAGCCTGTTTACCGAGCTTGTGAATCATCGGTAATTTATTTCTGTGTTCGATTTTCTCGGGACTTTAAAAACTCGTTTAAAAACAAATTCGTGTGGCGTACAATATCAGGGTGGTGCTCATTTAAACTACCCAAAATTGTCCAAAACTGATCTAGACACAATCTCCCAGCATCCTCGAGAGGCGACAGAGTAAAAATCTCGGCCCCTAAATCTCCGGAGAACCCTCGGAATTCCTGAGCGTTGCAATAAAAATACCCGGTCGGCTCAGGTACACGCGATCGGTTGTCGCGAATTATTTTCGTAGATTTTATTTTCGCGCGGAGGAGAGCCTTGGACGCGGCTCTTTTCATTAAATCCTCGGCTGCGGCGAAGGTCCGCGTCGCGGAATTTATCTCGGGGAAACAATGGCGGTCGCCTCTTTTAAAAATACAGCTCTCGCCGAGCGCGGATTTCTCTCCGTCCTTAAATACACGCCGTCGGCCACTTTGTCCGAGCTAATACGCTCGGCGGACAAAGCCGGCCGCACGCGGAATGCATTATGCGAAACACGGAGAAATAGCTGCTCGAGGGGAAAAGCACGCTATTGTTCGCGTAAATTCAAAATGGAGGGCTCCGAGGCGCGCATTCCAATCGCTCGCGCTCGCGGCCTGTGTATCGAGCTTGTCGAGCACACTGCTCGCGCGAATTAACACGCCGACTGCCAGATCAACGTCCAAGAAATCACCGGCCAACTTCCTCAAGCCGAGGAAGTCGAACTTGCCGTTAACAGCCGCGGAAATTTATCGTTGTCGCTTGACGAGAGCTCTTTCAGATCTTTGGATAAGCGACGCTGCTTGCCGGATCAATGTTCAAGAGTTAGGCTCTATTTTCCTCGTGCATGGATCGTTTTTCTAGGAATAGTCTGCCTTATCCTGAGCTCAGGGATTAATTACGGATGTCTCCAGGAGATTTTAGAGCGGATTATATACACTACGGAATCTTCTCGAGTTTGAATTATTTTCTTTTTATGGAGAACAGATGCTGCAAGGTGAGTCCGCGCTATGTAAGAGGTTTGCGCATTTATAGCCTGTAGGAATTTTTGAAGGAATGTACATACAGTGAAAGCTTCTTTACCACTGAAAGCTCCGACGGAGGAAAGAATCTATTTTAATTGAATCCTACGCAGACTAGCCCCACCCTCTGCTTCTGCAAGCACTCATCGATTTTCGCTGAACTGCCAGATTCAGAGACCCATTTCAGAATCTAGTAACGAGGTGTTAAATAAGTGATTTATGAATTTTTAAAAATTCGGATGATCAATTTTGTATTTCAGCTAGTTTGTTAGACTATTCAGTTTTCAGTCAACGAAAACTAGAATAATGTAGCCCGCGAGCGAGGATTTATGGCGGACTTAATCGCGAGAACTAGATAACACATTAAATCGAGCACTTTATAAAGACGCAAATTAAATACACGTTCATTTTCACGATAAAGAGCCTCGTTAAGCTAAAGAATTTTAGAAGATCTGTAATGTATTCGACTAAACTGCACATTAAGCTGATTTTTATGCGTTTTCGTGATAGAGCTGCAAGAAATCCGGTGTTTATAATACGGAAAGGTGATATATGGAGGAAACCTTAATCACCGTGCTCGTTACAATGTACTATAGACGAAAATTAACAAGCTGGTGTATAAAAAGTCGCTAAATAATCGAATTTGCTTGTACATCTCGAAATTTCTATTATACGTATCCCTTCTAGTGCAATAATTTTTTAAATATAGGATGCACGAGTACGGTTTAACCGTGGAATCCTCCGTCTAATTAGTCATGAAAATATTCGGGCATCTTAAATGCTATGGAAATTTCGCGAGGAATTCTACTACGAGAAAGTAAACGTGAATACGGAGCCAGTATGAAATGAATATTTAGCAGTTTGCTCTGTCTCCGATAGCATCTTTCGTCGATCAGCACGTTCAGAATAATTACGTTCATTAACTGTTTTTCTGTTTTCGCAAAAACCTGCACGCTACGCGGAATCGTTAAATGTTACATACGCGGCGCATACATCTCCCACGCTTTCTGCGCGATTTTAATAATAGATCCCGGCGTGTCCGCCACGTTAACACTGTCTTCGATGCCTCTTTCCTTCCATTTTGCATAGCTCTTACTCCAATTCTTAAATTCAAATTCAAAAGATTTAAATTCAAATCTTACTTCTAACTCTTCGCTAACTCTTTTTCAGTAATTACAGCAGCATATAGATAAACAAGCTAACATACTGATAAAAATGACAAGGTTAAATGTGTTTAGAATTTACACGGTTTCTGTGGTAACATGTGCTCGAATAAAGAAATGTATGCGATGATTGTTGCAGATCTAATATAATGATTGTAAACTAAAATAAATAAACACGACGATTTGGCTAGCGATGGTTGGTTTACTATTAAAATCTCGCTGTGTGTAAACAATGACCCGTCAAAGTGTTGCATTCATTAACACGTTCGCTGCCACCGTTATGCAGTGTGACAGCCACACATTTTATGCATATCATTATTTAATATCGTAACACGTCGCTCGGTGTTCGAGGAATTTATAACTAGCCGTGGCAATATTTCGTGGCATTTAACAGTAAAAACGTCTGGCATGCATTTGAAAAATGACGCGACCGAATTTATTTAGATTTCGTGAGATTTTTATGTGCTTGAATGAATAAACGAGTCTAACCCTTTTTACATTTGTAACGAAGGTTGTAAACTAATTCAACTATTTAACCATCGGGAAAAATGAAGGAATACAATCAATATTTGAACTCAAAAATATATTCCACGCGTTTCTTCGGATCTCGTGTAACTTTGACCGCGCAACGCTCGAATAAACAAAAATACGTTCGACCATTGAGTCACCGGTACAGTTCGAATAATTTTAAACCGAAGAATGGCGAAACGGACCATTTGGTCAGAGACACGTTCAGCGGATTCCAATCGGAGCGATGGAGTCCCTAAGATGGCCGGTTACTTTACGATCGACTGTGCCACGCGAGAAGCGTTTATTTTCGAATGGCGGGCGCGCGACGGATGTTTACAACGAATCATTGCAAATAAACCCGCGGACGTTTTCGCCGATGGACGCCCCAGCGATCGGCGTTATCTATCGAGGTATTGGCCGTCGGCCGGAATTAATACCAGACTGATTAACTTTGAAGGGGAACTATCAAGGCGAATAATCGCGGGCCGTCTTCTCGCTTCGCCATTTCAGTGCCGTGACTTTTCTCGTGATTAATGACGCCGATATTAATTAAACCGGCGCGATTAACCGGCCGACTAGAAACCGCTCGCCGATAACGGACAACGCGCCGCGTGGAATTCTTTAATGAATCTAGCAAACGAACCGATCCGTTCACCCGCGGGACTGGTAATTTATTGTTAACTACTGCCGACTATAATTAACTCGCAGAACGTTCGTATACGAAACAGAAGAGGAATCGCTCCGAGGGAATCGTTTTCGACAATGTTCCGTGATTTCGGAGCGGAATCTGTTTCTCCCTCTCCAGCGGCCACCCCCACCCCCCGGACGAAAGAATAACCATAAACACGTGTGTCGTAGGTCAGTTTCGATCCACCGTAGCCATCCAAATGTTCCCAGCTGCTTCGCCGCGGAATATTTCCACGTTTTTCTCGGTTGGACCATCGTAAACCGATGGAGTCCCGGTTAATCTGCTTTGCGACGCGTGGAGGAGCTCGCCGAAGGGAATCCGCGTGTAAATAAGGGCTGGGATGGTGATCAATCCGTGACGATAATAAATCCGCACGGAGATAAAACCGCAATTTATCGGCGCGTTAATTTATTGGCGGAAATTGCGCTGAAACGACGAATTATTTGTTAGCGACTCTCATGCGACAATTGGACACTGTATTGTTAATTACCTATAATTAATTCTGAGTCTTCAAAATACAACAACGATGGAAAATAATTTATATTCTTCCAAAATCAGGGTACAACGATTGCAATGCAATTACGTTGCTACTGTACGTGTTAGTAAAAACAGTCGAGCTTTGCGTCCCGAAGCTCTGACCTCTGACGTATCCGCGTCCGACGGACCGCGAAGACTCGCGATGTTCGAATCGCTCGGTTTCGACGAGGCTAATTCTATCGGTGTTCCATTATGTATGCCAAATTAAAATGACACGACCTGCTGCGTATCGCAGCGCGATCTATCGCCAGGCTTATCAGCTGTGGCGCATCTTCCGCGCGGAAAGCGGAAACGCAAGCGGACCGTTTAACAGCCATTGTAATCGCGATACACGCGGTTTAATGCCCGACCCCAACGTTCCACGGGAGAGCTTGCTATTAAACGACACTCGCGGCGAGTTTAATGCCTTCTGAATTCCACTCTATTTGATCGGTGAAAAGTTAGGCTGCTCGGGGATCATGCGAGGCCGAAAACGAAAGCGACGGGACGGAGAGATCGAGGAGGATCTCTTTTGGTCGAGTGGACGAGTTGCCTCTGCAAGCTGGAATCATGCTTGCTGGATTAGGAAGTCGGGAATGTCGAGGTTCTTCGGATTGAACTGTCTTTGGAGGTTGTTGCGGCTGCTACCTTGATGTAGAAATTCATCGATCTTGCTCTGAAATGGTAGTTTGTTGTCGGAAGGATTGGATAGAATCATGCTTGCCAGGTGGAACAGTCGAGGTACATAGTTAAGATTGTTGTAACCGTTGAGAACTATGTCTTTGGAAGACTATTCTAGCAACCTCGATCTAGAGATTCATGGATCTCGCTCCGGAAAGATAGATCCCGCCGGAACAATCAGATGAAAGGTTGAATCGCTTGCAGAAATAGCTATACGCGATTGTTATACGAATGTGCACCGTTTGGAACAGTGAAAACGATGTTGCAACAGTTATGGAGAAGAGGGTTCTGGCTTATGTCCGTTCCGGTTCGAGGAATTGTTGATACAGCAGTTGCATGTTGGTCTTATAAAGGTTACCGACGATGGTTTATCGTTCGGTCTTTCGGTTCGAGGGTTCCTGCAAGGATGTTCACCTTTGCGTGCCGAAAGACTTACGGAGACGAGGATGAAGATTGTAACGATAAACGCATACCCAATGGGAACAGAATGGATGTAGAACCCTATACAAAATCAACGATGCACGAGCGTTTTAACATTGTCCGGCAGACAAATGAATGTTGGCTAATTACTATTTGGTATAATGCCTGTTTCCTGGAGTATGATCTAGCGGAACCTGTTAGAAGATATATGTCAACGATTCATGGTAAAAAGAATAACAACAAAGTCGAGCATAGGCATTACACCGGTCTGCGATTGGACAATATTCATTTGTCCATCACGAGACGAGAATTGGGCGTCTCTTCGTTCTAACGGTTGAAATTTGCGTGATCTTTAGCAGGATGGCAGACAGACGAAAAGATGTGTCAACTCTCGAGCTCCCAAGGATGCTTCGACGACGTTTGCGACGTACCAGCTCTCTCTCTCTCTCTCTCTCTCTGAAGAATACTTGGACGATAGAGGAAAGAAGGGTTGGATTAAGAGCGTGTCGATCGGCAAGCAAGCGAGCAAAGACTAAGAAGAAGACGAAGAAGGACTTACCGGTGATAGACATCCAGGGGTACCGAGGTATGTCCGAGATGCCGGGTTGCCCGGTGGTGGGTTGTTGGCAGGAGGTCAGCGGATCGACGACGGCGGATGCAGCTGCAGCCTGATGATAGAACTGCGCTGCGGCGGCCATCGATGCGGATGCCGCGGAGACCGCGGAGGACGCGGAAGCCGAGGACACGAGGCTGCCCGGCGTGGCGCCGTTTTGATGGTGGTGTCCGAGGGTGTAGTTGACCATGGGATCGGCGGACGAAGGTGCGACATTGCCGGTGAGGCTGGCGGTGTATCTGCAGGACTTGTCGCCGGCGGTGGCCGCGTCAACGGCCGCGGCCGCGGCCAACGCGGCGCTCGACGCCGCGGTGGACCCGAAGCCCGGCACCATGCTGGACGTGGCGCCGAAGGCCGCAGCCGCGACCGCCTGCTGCTGCTGATGATGATGATGCGCCGCAGCCGCTGACACGTACGGATACATGCTCGAGGTGGTGCGTGCCGCCGGTGACGTTGACGCGGAGCTGCCGGAGTGCTGGGGGCTCGACCCAGTCGGGCTCGGTGAGTTGTGTTGTTGCGCGTAATTCACCGCCGCGGCCGCAACTGCAGCCGCGGATAAACTCGACTCTAGACTGGCGGTAGTCGGGCCGCTGGTGCACGCCTGGATCGTGCCTGGGTTCGCGCTCGAGAACAACTGCTGATGATGAAACTGCTGATGGTACTTTGGTAGCATACTATCGATTATGAATTTCGAACTCATATCGGCTGCACCTGCTGGCCGGTCCGGTCCTAGTGGAGCCGCGGATGCCGGGGACACACCCGGCGGGGCCCGGGCACGGTGTCTCAACACCGACACCTAAGCGCCGCTGGCGAGCCTGCTACCGGTTGCTGCCTCATCTTCCACACACACTATCCCCCTCTCTCTCTTTTCCTCCCTTCGATCACACCTCCTATTATCCAAGAATTCGGTGATCCGATCTATCGACGAGTCTCGCGCGCGCACTTGGAGAACCGTCGCGTCGGCTAAACCCTAAGTACAGAGGATGTGTACCCGATGATCGTGTCACCCGTCGCTCCGATTCGTTCAATGTTCACTCTCGCTTCCTACCGCTCCGATCTCCAGCTGACTCTCGACTGTCCCTTCTGTGTCATTCAGCTTCAACCCCCACTTTGATTGCCACTTACGCAACTTGTACACATTATCACAGGAGAACCGATAGCTGGCACGAGCTAGCCGTTTCGCAGACGGGTGGACGATCGCGCGGGTCCACGGCGAACTCGCGACGGCACACCGGCGAAACGATCTACTACTTCTTCTTTAACTCTCCTTGTCTTGTTTTCTCGGCGTTTCTATCTCTGTCCCCAGTGGGCACGGATCATCTTCGGTCCCCCGAACGCGGTCCAAGGTCCGAGGATGCTCCCGTTGGTTTCCGGGGTTACGATTCCTTTATGGTAATCGGAGCCGATTCCTTCGCGCGGACAACCGGACGATAAACCAGCGACGGGTACTCTCGTCGGCTCCGAACGCGGTTGCGACGGATGTCTCGGATGTTCTCGGGACCCAGGCCCGGCCCAAGCCAGCTGATCCAGGTCCGTGGCGGTCCCAGCGTCGGAAAATTGGGCTGCGACAACGACGGACGAGACGAGGCGACGCGACCACGGCACGCGGAGAGAGAAGAGAAGAGAAGAGCGTGGCCCCTGTCAGGTGTTAGAAGCCGTTTCTTGCGTACTTCTCGGATAGTCGACGAATCCTTTATGGGCCATGCATGAAGGTACTATAGCCCCCTATCCCGAACGCCGCGTACTACAACCCACGGCCAGCTAAATGTAACCCCTTACAATAATGGCGCCGCTTGTCTCTCCGTTCTGTTCGCCCCTCTCTTTCCACGATCCTCGACCGCGCCGGGGTACCAGCTGGTAAACAGAGCCGTCCAATCCCGTCGCTCCCTTAACCGAGTCGGACCAATCGCAGCCCGGCTAGGCGCGCCAAGATGAATGGTCTCTCTCTCTCCCCGTCTCTTTCTCTCGCTCTTCCACCGACTCTGTCCCCACAACCGAGCGGCCGACCCTCTCTCTCGCTCTTCTCTTCTCTTATCTCTTTCCTCTCCGTTTCTCTTTCTCTCTCCCTCCGTCGCGAGTTGCAGGCGCCTCGTTCCCGCTCTCTCGCTCTGCCGCTGCACACGCTCACCTCGCGTTGCTCTCTTCGCTTCTGCTCCGATCCACTCTGCGTTCTCTCTTGCCCGGTGCAGTCCTGCTCGCCACGTTGCCTTGTTCCCTGCACACACTACTCTCTTCAGCCTTCGGAGCCTCTCGACCGCTGTTACTTCTTTCTTTCTCTCTTCCTCTTTCTCGCAGTTCTTGTCTCGCTTTTTCAAGATCTCCGTCTCTTCGAGTCTCGGTTCTCTTTCGACATCGCGAGGCTCTCGAGCTTCTCGAACTCTCCGGTCTCTTCCTCGGGACTCGCTTCACCAGCGGTTTTTCTCGACAGCACGCGTTCCACCGGCTTTTTCCCTTCACCCCTTTTGTGTGTTCGCGCTCTCGTGTTCTTTGTCTGCCGGCGCGAAAGAGAGAGAGAGAGAGAGAGCAGAGCCCGTCTCTCGTAAACGCGCCGCCCGCAATTCCCCCGGTTCGCAATTCCGTATCGATCTTTCTAATCGCACCGTAACTTCCGATTTTACCCGCTCTCCGGGATTGTGCCCGCCCGACGCGACGGCCTCCGTTTCACCTCTACCAGCCTCGCCACGAAATTTTTGCCGCGTTCACTCTCTCTTTCTCGCGGTCTCTCTCCGAGTGTTCTCTCCTCGTTGCCTCTTACCTCTCCTCTCTTCTCCTCGCGTTCTCCTCCTGGTCCCCTCCTCTCCCACCCCCGGACCCGTCGTCTACGCGGCTCCACCGTTCGCCTCTCTTATCTCCTCTCCCTTTATTGTCTCTCGACGCTTTTGTTCCGCGCCGAACGCTTCTTTTATCTAACTCCGCCCTTCGATCCCGCTCCCCCGGAACTCGTCCGAGAACTGCATCCTCCTCGTTCTCGAAAACCGGCCTCTCGCCTGTGTGTTCTTGTTCCACACGGGACCACCTCGGACACCCGACGGTGGAATCAATTAACGGAAGGTGTGCGCCACACCACCACCATCATCACCCCCCTCTAGGTCACCTCTTCTCTCTCCTCCACTGTGCTTTTCCGGTCGATCCCGATACAGGGGGCGCTTTTCACGAGAAAGGAAACTCGTCTCCGTGTGCGAAAACGGGTTCCTCTTTTCGCGCAAATGATTCGAATTCTACAATTTTCGATTTGCGACAATGCCGGGCCGCGTTTTCGTAGGAGCGTCGTCTGCTCTACTCGTGGAAACCACTGAACGCCGGTCCCGGTTCGAGTAGCATTCCTCTGCGTTCTCAGAGTGGTGGCAGACCAGCGGATACACGAGGAAGGGGACGGATCAAACGGGTTGCGAGGGGTTACGCGACGAGGAGGGGCACCGTGCATCCTGCTGCTGCTGCTGCTGCTGCACACGAGGGTGGAAAGGTGCAGGGGCGGGAAAAAGTCTCGGACGCGGGATTCCCGACGATCCACTGCACGCTACACGCTCACATGAGAGGAGAAGATAGTTGCGAATTGATTCGTGACCACCCTTCGCGATTTGCCTACCCTATGGCACTCTTTGTTGGCCTCTCAGGAATAACTGAGCGCTTTTTCATAGGCAAGTACCGAAATGTTGATTTGTGGCTGGTACGTTGGCGAAAGTGCCTTTGAAAGAGTTTGTTCAGCCTTGTGTTGCAATGCACAAAGTTGTGTTTGCAATAGGAAATAATTAAATAAATTCATTTAGTTGTACGTATATTACAACATCGAATGCAGTTACATTAATCGATCAATACTCGCAGTACTTTGTGTTTATCCAGAATTTATTTTAAACACGTTCGATAAAGCTCGTTTTCCCTGAGACGTTCAACTTCTTGTACAACTCAGTATATTTTTTTGTTCTTTAGAATTTGTCACAAACTGGTAGAACTGGTATGTAACTTCGCGGGTTACGGCAGTAGGGGATCGTGGTATAACCTGGCCAGTTCTAACGGCCGGGTTGCGAAGACGGTTTCATAATAATTTTTGCTTCTCGCGAATTTTAAAGAGCGCCTTTAACGGTCGGAAATCGAGGACTCGGCCTGATTAATTTCCTGATTTATTCGTCTCTGCGCCCGACGAATGCGACAGTTAATTAAATCGAGGATGCACCTGTGTATAGTAAGCGCTGTTAGGTTCGTGGTCACGTACTCACCTCGGACGACTCCCTCCCCACCTGGAACAGAAATAAAATTCATACGGTGATTTACGGGTTCCAATAAACGGACAGATACGCAATGGCGGTAGTTAAACCTAATCCGTGTCGATTTTCACTAAATAGTATGACTGCCCAACCAGTTTTCTCTTATCAACGGTTTAAAATTAGTACATCCATTATCCAAACTACACACGATTAAATTATAGAATAGACAAACTGTTGACAGTAAATCAATAAATACATTTTCTACCCATATCTTGTACCTGTACCATTCCTTCTGGGTTCACAGAAATCCATCTTTCCTCTTCCCCCAAAAGATCGCGAGGATCTTCCAATCAATTGATCTCTCGCCAGTAAATTAGGGGTTAATTTCGAGTCCCAGCTTCCAGAAGAATTCGCAGGAGCGTCTCGATCGGATGATTTACCTTGACAATTGGAAACGATCACTTCGAGATCCTATAATTCCTTGTCCCGAATGCCGGATAAATTAGTAAAGGGGACAGAGGGGGTTGGGGAAGCCTGTTCGCAGGCGTGGCCCTCTCAGGTATCTCGAAAATGGGCTGTACGTCGGCACAGGGCCGTTATGCACTGCCTAAGCGACCTAATCTATGGAGATGAATGTCCACACCCCTTGCAGCGTACTCGAGAGAAAGAGAGACTAGCCGTTCGATCCTCTGAGACACCGCCTGTTTCATCGGACGATACCCAACATGGTAGAGAGAAACCGGAGACCGAGCACAAAAGACGAAGAAATGCCGTGTTCGCCTTTGTTGCCGGGCCCTGGGACCCGGACTCGATAGATGGAACGATACAGAAAACGACCGAAACAACAACGAACCGTTGTACCCCTTTTCTTTTTTATACACGCGGGGGATGCGAGAACGTTTCATCTACAGACTGATCAGCTCGCAGGGGGAAGATAAGAGGCTGCGAACAGTGTGTGTTGTACGATGTTTTGACGGGACACCACACCCCCTTTATTATCTTGCGGCTGGGGAAAAAACTCGGCTGTACGTTTCGACGCTTAAAAGATATTGACTTGGCCTTTCTATTTGGCAATGTTTGGTAAGGACCGTCTGCGACGAGGTGATAGCACACTTGATTAGCACGTTGATTTTTACGTCGAAATTCAAAAGATTTAAGCGTGGCAATATACTCTTTTCTATCTATTAAAATCATTGGAGAAAGGGAGAGAATTCTACTTGGTTCGTACTTCATGCGGGCAATTTTTATTTGGCATAAAGATCCGCAGTCTACTAAAGATTAACATGACAATGAAAATGGAAACACGTCCTCCCACGGAGATGGACAAAATACATCTTGCAACACAAATAGACAAAATACCCAAGTATCTTACGCTATCCAAAAAAAGAAAATGAATGGTTTCGTATTCGGAGGATCACGTGGAGGTAAAAAGCCGGCCATCTTTTTGTGTAACACATAGTTTCCCCGGGGGGGGGGGGGGGAGACGTGGGTAACAAGTATTTACGACGCGGGTCGCTTAGATTAATGGTATCAGCAATTAGGGAGGACTACCGTGGCATCGGCTCCCCTCCATATCACATCCCGAAAGGATCTTGAATCGTACGCGGGACGGGATCCTCTAATAAACTCTGGGATCCGGTGATGTACGGTCACCGATCCAAGCCGATCCCATAATTACGTAAGCGGCCGATCGGACAAAGGTTTCGTCGACGCTTCGGGACCGGACCAATTAAATGAACGATCGCGCGAGGATCGTCGGAGAATCGTTTGCACGCGTGTGTCCTCACGCATAGAAAGGCAGAGAGAGAGGTGTGTAGTACCTGTCTTGTTTGAGCACCACGGGGTGTAAATTGCGACCGTGGCACGGACAGCCGCGTCCCAGACGGATAAAGACAGAGGTTGCCTTTCGAAGAGACCAAGAGAGATCCGTTGGTATGCGTTGGTCTGCGGGAAGAGATGTAAGCAGGATAAAGAGGTGGTCTGGTTCCTCTGGAACCCTCAAACCGTGTCGTTTGGAATTCTACGGAGTCAAGGTTCCCTTCTCTCCCTACGTTTTCTCACCCGGTAGGACGAGGGGCAGTGGGGACGGAGAAATTGGGCGGTGGTCCTACGAGGATCACCCCGGCTAGGGGGTGAGTCGGGGTGACGCCCTGACAGGATCAGGACAGAGGCACCTGGCGCGCCATCTTCGAGAGGAACACGAGAATTCGGTGAAACCCGTTCTGTACCGGCATCCTCTTCGCCCAATCGGCGAATTTCACGACTAAATTGCAGGAGTAAATAAACAATAAGTAGTAACAGTATTAAATGCTATCAAACTTCTTATTCCAGTTCGTTTAGAAAATTTTGTGAAGCACGACTTAAAAATCTATGGTCTACTCGTGAGATGTTAATGACAAGTAAACCTACGCGCCGTAAATCGCCCTGGAAGATTAATTAACTAATTTCTATAAATTTCACACGGATTTAATTACTTCCTGTGGTCTCCCAAAATGTTCTCCAAATCTCCCAAAGTGTCTCCAAACCCTTTCAAACCTCTTCCCCAACCGAGAAAATCGAATTTAGCAGTCGCCGAACCTGTTAACACCACAGAGCTCGCTATTACACCGTTTACAACTCGTGTCCGCTGATAAGCGAGCAAGGCTAATACGTCAGCCGTATCTGCAGGTTTCCGTGGCTTTGATTAACGACCACCGTAAACCAAGTAATTAGGATGTTTACATCTGACGTTCACTCGCAGAATTGCAAATCAATCGGAACGGAACGGTAACCACCATTGAAATTATTTCGAGCGATGGAAACGGACGAAGTGAAACTCGTGTCTGCCGGATATACGTTAATGTAATTCATTAAATGATAATGGCCATCCGGAGATCCGTTTTTTTTCTTTTTCGTTTACAAGCATTATGCAAAATAGTCGTTACGCGTCACTTTTCGCCGGGCATATCTAATCGTAATATACAGCTTACACGCCGTTTAACTGTCGTATACGTTCCCACTAATTATACGCACAATTAAAAAGCAATGCGCGTAACGACTGATTACGGATCAAGGTCACGGTACGTTTTCCCCGGATCTGTTTTACCGATCCAGCCTTGTCTAGCGAACGCGAATCCTGTTTACCTAGCGAGGGAATTTCGCGGTGGGTATTTTACCAACAACGATTTTTTGCTGAAATCTCAAATGTGTAAAATGTTAATGGTGGCTGGGTCCAAAAAAGTTTATTCATTTTTTATATGCACGCTCACAATACGAACTTAGTGGACAATTCGAGCAAAAGGAAACAGTGCAGTTGAGCAAGAGAAAGTTCAGAAAGTAATGAAACATCAACAAATTGATATCGGATGCAAAATTTTTACATCGTGTCGTTTCAAGTACTAATGTTTCCAATCTAAATTTTTCGAAGAAAATTCTATTTACACGGAAACTATTTATTTAATATAATTTGAGCCTTCAGGTCAGCTTCGGTTTAACACGAAATTCGCGACAGAATAAGAATTTGAGGCCAATGATTTTCAGAGACGTTTGTGGACAATAAAGAGAAGCTCGCGGTGTTCAAGGAATAAAATGTATACTATTTGACTGCGGGCACGGCACGCGGCGCTTTTGCGCCGATAATTTACAGCGTCGCTCTCGTTTTACAATCGACCGGTTACTTTGAGAGCGTATTAATGGCTTCCTTGTTACGGTCGGGTGTAAGCGCCCTTAAAAGAATTAACAGCGAAGGGGCGTGCTCCGTGTTGACACGTTTTACGAGGGCGATTTACTCGGTCGCAGATGCGCCGGGAATTCGTCTGTGTAACCGGGAATCTCTCGTTTTTCGACGATAAAGCGTGGCGCGAGCGACCGATCGAAGGCCGAAGAAAGCAGCAAGGACACGCTGTCCGAGAAAGATTGGCCCTAAAACGCCGACGAGGCACAGATAAGAGGACGTTTCTCCCGCACGGTATCTTTTAGATTACCGATTCCCTCGAGTCCGGCTTTGGTCAAGGTGCAAAGTTCCTTTTCGACGCTCGAGCGAAGCGGAAGTCAGGGGAATCGCAGTGGATACGACCAGCATCCACACAATCACAGTGAGTAACGCCAGTTTTCAAATTTTGTTGTAACTCTAGTTGTCAGCGGAAGAATTTTTTCCAAAATGTTTCCGCATCTCGGTACTCCAGATTCGTGTCACATATTTTGACGTGCTGCACGAAGAGTGCAAGACTCGTGCCGAGGCGGAATAATTTCTCTCATGATAATCACCGGTCCGAGAAAGCGACGCGCAGCCATAATCGCGCGTTACCCGTGCCGGAACTCATTTCTTTCCCCTTTTTTTTCTTTTCCGTCGGCGAAGTGTTTCCATAGCCCGGCCGTGGACCGGTAGAAAAATGTAACGTAATTTGTTAAACAAACCTGGCGCTGTAAAAGGCCGCAGGGAGAGACCGGGGATCTTCGAAGGCCAAGCTCTCGGAGAGATGCATGGCCTGTCATTACGAACAATTTTATTAGCGGTTCCGAGAAAGTACGGTGAAACCCGTGATGCACGAATACGGTGATTACGGTGCACTTCGGCGATTGGCCGGTCGATTCTCGGAACGCGGCAACATAACCCCGGATGGTAATAATCATTTTCCACGTTCTATCGAAGAATATCAAGCCTGAGCCCGAGGTTTCCTGAGCTGTGTAAAAACGACGGTACGTGTGAAATAATAACCGCGATACCGCGGAGAAAAAGGAGAGGAACTTTCACTCGGATCGTTTAATCCTTGAGAGGACCAGATGAGGAACCAGAAACGTTCTTTATGCTTTACTGTACACCGTGCTGATTTTTGTCGCAAAAATCTGCGGCGCTTCGTAAACTTCAATAATTAACGCGATAACGTGGCTCTGATGTCTCTCGGATTTTATTGGAATCGTCAATTCTGTGTTTTACAAATTTTATTTTCAATTCGGTGCTAGCTTACGACATCTGTGAATTTACGCAAAAAGGCTCGTCTGAGAAAAATAATTTTTCGTATAGATTAAAAAAATCATTGCATCAACCTTAAAAAGAAGAGTTTGCTGCAACAGTGTTTTCCACCCTGTTAAATGTCGTACTCAATTAAATTCATCTCCCCTTAAGCGTTATACTCAATTAAATTCATCATAGTCAGTACCATAGAGATTAATCTTCCAAGCTGTAAAATAAAGTCTGAACCTGCCACACATGTTCAAAAATTTTCTCATATGCATGTACGTGAGTTTTCCTATTTGTAAATCATCAAAGCCTAGCAAGCTACAAATTGCTAGTGATTATCCATTGAATACATTTATTCAATTTCCTGTAGCCGATCATGAAAGCATAAAAAGCCTAATTAGTGATCCGGCGTTGACACAATTTTCTTGGTGGAAAAGTACGAAATTACGCAACTCCCTCGCCTAATCGTAGACTATCGTCGAAGAAGCTCGGACCCACCAGAAACGCAGCAGGTTATTAAGCCGTTGTTAATGTTACTACGAACTACAGTTTTTCTCGAAGCAGTAAACGTTGAAATGCTCTCTCCCGGTGGGTTCGAACGCCAGGCTGTACGCTAATCGTTGTTCCGGCTAATGAAGTCCGCGACGGCAACCGCTGAGCCGCCATCTTTTTTTCTTTTCTTTTCTCGAAAGGATTCCGCAGGAGTACCGAGTTAAATGACGACTTCGACGCATTCGTATCTCATCGGCACTGGGTTGGAAAGGATCTTAAACGTTTAACAGAACTATTGCTAAAATAATTGCACGCGTACGATAATAAAATAATTGAACGTACTGGAAACCTATTTTAAAGTATGAGCTAACCTTTCTGCAAAGATTACGGTGGGGAATCTGGTTTATTCTCAAAAAACAGACCTTTGTATTCGATAGTAATTTGTCTCGATCGAATATAGAAACGACGAAATGGCGTTACTTTTCAAATAAAAATATCCTAATTTACCGAACACTGCAAAAGAATTGATTTCAAGACCATTTTAGCTGTGCGACTCACGGAAATACTTGTATCTCCAGACAAATAACAAATAAGAAAGTTACAAGCACAGTTAAGACACGTTATAAATAGAGGATTCCAAGTACATGACGTGTTCAACATAGTAAAATGTCTGCCCGCGAGCAGAACCCCGTGACACGAAATAATAACCACGTAAACGTCGAAAGTCTCGAAGACTAGAAACAAACATTCGCAGGAAACGAGTCATAAATTTCATTTAAAAAAGTAGACAGTATCCTAAAGAATACTGTGCGATTCCTTTTTTACGATCCGGTAGCGAAGGTCCACAAAAAGTGGTTCCCGAATTACCGAAACCAATGAAGAACTCCAAGAAAAAATTTCTGGAGCTGCGAACGTCGCTTTGACTTATCCGAGTTCAAAAATTCGCGCGTTGAGAATGATAGTGGGGGTCTGGGAGTCAGCGGAGCGCGGGAAGTTCAAATGTCAGTAGAGAAAGGAGCAACCTGTTAAAGATGGAGATGACCGAGCACGTGGCAGCTTGGCGAACCAGATAAACAAATGTAAACGTGAACATTGAACCATTTCATGGCGATGGCCCAGTGCAGACCGAGCGACAGTGGTTGGTGGAAGGGAAACGACCTGTTAAAGATCGAGATGGCCGAGCACGTGACAGTTTGACGGACTCGAGTGACGTAACGGAGGTGGCGGAAGGTCCAGGAAGCAAGTGTGTGCGAGACAGTGACGGTCTCGCGAACGGGGCGGGCCACTTGACGACATCGGGCAGCCTAACTGTGGATAAAGAAAGACAGAGGGGGCCTAAACGGCCGGGGTAGAGAGACAGACCAAGGCGGACTTGCGACTCGATGCGTTTTACTGCTGCTTTACGACGGTTTATTGCGCCATCAAAACATAAAATGTGCCCCGGGTCCGGGGAGCGTGCACACGCGTGGGTACACCCCCACTTTGCTTTTACCGCTGACTGACGGTAAACCGGCCAACAACGTTTCCCGATTTCTTGCTCCGAGGAACGTTCCGGTTCGGCTGGCTCTCTCGTGCCGATCTTCTTTTTTCGTGGCCACGGCCTACACACGCAACCCTCCTATCACCACCAGCCCCGGCAGTTTCGTCTCCCTTATTATCCGCTCGCAGTACCCTCTCCCGGACTTTATCTGCTCTTTGCTGCTCGGTGTTTTGACGGCGAGTGGCTTGTTAAACCTTAGACACCTGCTGAGCACGCTTTGACGGCTTCTCGGGACATCCTACTTTGGTTTACCGATGGGTGATTGGTCTGGGTCGTTCGTTTCTACAGAGGTGGCTAGGAGAAGGATTTTAATCGTTTTATTGGTGGCAGAAGTCATCGGACACTTGTTACTGGCGTCTAAAGCCATTCTATGAGCATCGGACGACATCAGAGGCTAGTTAAATGTCTGTGACACCTGCCGAGTACACGTTATTGCATCGATTTAAACGGTAACGGTGAAACCATCTGTGAAGGGTTGAAATCGTCTATGACTATATTTACAGTATGTACGGTGCAGTGATAAACAGTCGCGTTTAATTACATTGGTCCGATTTTGCCGCGAGTCCACCGCTTCGTTATATCTGTACCCCAACCGAGAGTAAAATGCATGACCTGATGCACCTTTTAACTCGGAAAAAAATGTCCAAAAAGAATCGCTGGAACATTCGGTCGAATTGAGTCTTCCTCCGAGTCTCGCCTGGAAGTCGCAGGAATCCTGGGAACCTGTCGGAGGAAATATTATCTCAGAAAATGGCGGTGCCCGAGCAGCGACGGGGCATGTCCCGCGCCATTACAGCGTTTTGTCTGGCGGAGAAAAAGAGAAAGGCGGCGCATTCCGGGGCCTCGACTCCGGAGCCCTTGCTATCGCCACGAAACGCGGGCCTCGGGGCCTATGGGGACGGCGCGGCAACGTTTGGAAACGAAAACGCTCTCCATTGGGAAATTTACAAGTACGAGCGGCCCGTAAATTGGACTGGCGCGCGTCGCAAATTTCATTAATCGCGCGCGATCGTCCCGGGGACCTTTTCTTTCTCTTTTCTCAACCAGCTGGCCCCGGACGTTTTTCGGTTCCTGATAACGCACGATGTCGCCGCCGCGAATGGTTATTGGCGTTACGTGTTGGCGTTGCGAGCCTGTATAGTTTTTTTTTTGCAAAAGCAACTTCTTAAGAAGACCGGCGAATTTTTCGGTGACTTCGCTCGACTTCGAGCCGCTGCGAAACTTCGACCTTGTTATGCAAAGAATGAAGACGCCCTTGGGCTCCGCAGATTATGCTGCGAGTTTTGCGAGCTTTATTCCGTTATCCTGCGAAATATTTGATCTTTGATGAAAGCCGTAAGACGAAGAAAATATTTTAGGTATGATAGGCAAAGATGATGATGCGAGGACAAGGGTGTTTTTTATTTTTTTCTGGTTTCATCGTGCAAACAGTGTGATCGATTAGATGTTTCACCGGATCAAACGAAATGATATTTCACACTTTAAAATTGCTCGGACGTCTCATTTTGAAAACGTTCCTAATTTAATTCAATCTTTGACGGCGATCCCAGTAGTTTCAGCGTGTTAAATGACTAGCTTTAACAGTTTTAATAAAAGTGGAAAAGTAATATATTGTACCAGGTTGGTTTTAATAGAAAACACAGAGCTGTGAACGAGAGTGTGACGAGGAAAGGGTGGCTTTCGACTCGCGAAAACCTAATAACCCCGTGCGATACTGTGGCGTCATCTGACGAGGGGTTGCTGAACACAAGCCACCACCCAGTTTCGGGCGCATCGCCAACCCCTCTGCAGAACCGACCGATCAGACAGGAACCGATTGGCGAACCCTCCCTTACCCCCATTCCCCGTGGATTTCCCCGAAGTTTCCCAGATACCGTCAGAGATACATAGTTCCCCGAACTCACGCTAGAGCGGTTAGGAGAATCATTGCACGCGATGTTTCGCAACGGGAAAGTCGTGTCAATGAATACTGCGTCGAGTGCTCTCACTATTATCCAATTCCTCTTCGCTAAAATCTATCCCATCTCCCGAACCTTGTACGAGAAGTCTGGGAAAAGCTGTATCGTCGCAATGAGTATCCTAAAACCATCACAATGGTTCAATTCTTACACGAAGACGTGGAGATTCATTTCGAAGAAATGTCTTCGTGTCGTTTACTTTAAATCAAAGACATTTAACGATTGTAACTATTTCGTACCTTCTAGACTTCACTCTAATGATAAAAAATCAGTTTATGTAAATACGATGTGTGAACACGATGTCAAGATCATGTTTAAAGATACATGAAGAATTGTATCGCTTACATATGACTAGACTGTGGATCGGCATACAACCTCTTGGCTTCAAAAATCATTTTATAAAAACCAGGTTACAGAAAAAATTCATTTCAGCAACTAGAAGACTTCTCGCACTAAATCAATGGGAGAAGGGACATAAATGCTTGCAATACCAACATCTCCTTGCCAATCTTCAATTATCTGCCGCGAACGGCTCAAAACCCTTAGTCTACAGCCAGCCAAAGGCACATTGAACATATTAAAAAATTTCCTGTGTACCAACAATGCGTCTAACTCAACAAAGGACGGTTTCCCGCGACGAAGGCCTAATTTCAGGAAAGAACGGGTCAAGAATAGTCTTAGAAAGGGGTACGGCGAACACGCTCTTAGCTCGTCGAAGCCCATTGTTCGGTTTCTGGTCGGCGAAGTGGATGTATGGTCACATACATCGAAAAGCTCCGTCGTGAAAAGACTCCACTCCCAAGAGCCGTGGTCTGGGAAGGTGCGTGTCTCGCGTACAATTTATTCGAAGTCTCGAGGTGGACGACACGAGAAGACACGAGCGTCGGCCATTATCGGGGTCGACGCTCCGCGGGAGAGAGAGAGGAGAGTGGGGGAGGAGAGAGAAAGAGAGCGTACCTCGTGACATCTCTCGCATCTGCGGGGAATCACGCCGGAACCATTGGTGTGGCCCTCTCGGACTCGCTCAACAATGCAGGCGGAGAGGACGCGAACGGTAGCCCCGGCTCCGGGGCGAAGTGTTCATAAAATTTTAACTGCTTAATAAAAATGTTACGAGCCACTGTCTCACGCGAGGAGTCGCCGACGAGAGGCCTCTCTCCTCTCTCCTCTCTCTCTTTCTCTCTTGGTCATCTTTCAACGGGAGATCGAGGCGCCGCGCGTCGTTCGAAATCCGCGCGCGCCACTTTCGCCGGTCCTCTTTCGCGCTCCGGAGACAAAAGGGACCATTCATGGTTGCACGATAAACGTTTTTCGCATCGGGTCAGCTGCACGCGGATGAATTTTCGTTAATTTTCCTCCCTTCGCGGGGTTTCCGACCCTTCGTACGGCTTCATCGCGGAAATATCGTTCGTGTTATCGTTCATTACATCTAGAGCAGTCTTTATCTTGTAGAACTGACGAAGAACTATATACGAAGAAATGTTTAAAAATGTATACGAAATGGATATGAATACTTCTCATAAAAATTCACAGGCCACTCGTTGGAATGAACGAGAAGGGTTATCAATGGGTTAAGAAGTACACTGACTTTGTTAGGCAAGGAAAGACTGTTAACGTAAATTGGTATTTCTTTTCTGAGAGGATAGGGGAGAGACAGGAATGCAGAGGAAGCAGGGAAGAATTTTTACAGCGTCGCGTTTAAAGCAACGCTGAATGGAAAAAAGCCGGTCAACCCATGCAAGGGTTGCGTGGTTGGCCTTGGAGGTCGTTTGCACTGTTCTTGACCGCACGTGGTGGCCGCCGTAGCTCGAGGTCCTACGAGGAATGCACGAATCCTGGCGTTTGGCTGCATTATGCTCATTGTGCACGTGGGACGCAGTTTTTCCCGCTATCCGACCGTTTCAACCGCATGCAACCGCGGTTGAAAAACCTCGAGACCCTAAAGACAGGGTACCTGGGTCGCTAACGAAATCCTTTTAAACTTCAACAAATTACCGACCGGCGATTATTTAACGTCAGTAACGTCATGTAATAATTCCATTTGGAATTTCGAAGTCGTTTCACTCTTCGTACGCAAGGGTGAAAAATCGTTCGGCTACCATCGCGTGCAGTTTTCCCGCTTGCGAAACAGTTGACAACAACCGAAAGTCTGCGAGAAGGGGATAGCAGCAGGGCCTCCTCGGTCTCCCCATAAATCGGTCGGATTTCCAAGGAGTCGTTATCGCCGGTGCAGGCCCCATATGTTGTGTCAGCGGCGTGCTCGGTGGCACATGCGTGCCCGGTTGTATGTAGAGCCGCGTGATCGCCGGTTTACGACACAAGGCCGTGCAATCGCGAGCGATCATCCTCCGGCCGACATCGTAAATCCGGCCAGGGGGTTCTTAACCTTATCGATCGGCCGTAACTCCGCCGCGATAACGGCCGCCGAATGCACGCTTCGGGCCTGGTAACGTCCGCTCCTCGCATTCTTCGTTCGTCAAGGCCCGCGTTCCTCTGCTTTTACCGCGCCGATCCGCTCCGGCCCGCTTCGCACGATTTTCCCTCGCGCGGCCGCTCCTCCTAGCTCGCTCGCCAATCGGTTCGCGTTCTCCTCGCTGTATAATTGGTATGCGAGGAACGAGCACACTGTGTTTACCTTCGTACGGGCCTATGTTGAACCTTGCAACATCATGCGCAACACATATTTACACGTGAAATGTAAGTTTTCTGCGTCGACTGCTGGAAACAGCAGACTGATTTCGTTTTAACCGTCTGTGCACCGAAGTGTTTTCTCAGAAGTTGCTTTAACATCGTATTAGCATAACAACTGAAAAATACTGGAACTGTTGTTAATGAAAAATGACAGGTGCGCACAGGGATGAGAAAGCAGTATACATAGAGATCTGCCAAGAAGCGTGATATTCGCTTCGTAACTTTCAGACGAGACATACAAATTAGGGAAAAATGACTATCACAGGCCCGACTCATCTATTCTCATTCTCCGCGCAACTTGCAGCCTTCTTAACTATAATCGCGAATTAACGAAGGATTCGCGATGATGCAAAGATCAACAGACTCCGGATCTTAAGTTCTCGTAGGAGTCAAAAATCGCTAACAATTCGTCCCACCGAACAGTCTGAAACAGAGCAATCGTATAACGAGGCTCTTACATTATTCCGATACCGATTCGGAGTCAATAAGGAATTCATTCCACATTCGCCTCAAACTTCGGTAAACGGAGGATCTATACAAATTTACGTTCGCATAAATTCTCGGAGAGTCGATAGGTGCTATCAGCGAGCGGTTACCTTTTTGTTTCCAGAGTGGAAACTAAGAAGTGTTGCGGAGAGCTCGATCTCGAAAGGTTCGGGGAAAAATTACGGCTCGTTAATTTTATACTTTCTCCGTTCTCTGGTCGTTTGCTAATTGCTCGAAACGCGTAGCCGTAAACGATACACCCGGAAACAGACAGTGATTTCCTCTCCGCTCTCGAACCGTACGAAAATTTCAGTTATCTTGTAATCGCGACAAATAATAAAAATCATCTTATCCTTGAAATATTTTATTATCGACTCCCAAGACCGTCGACTATAAAAAAAACCTCTCGACAAATTAACGATACCATTACCGGACGGAATTTACGCCTCTTCGACAGGAGATCGCGCAATCGTGTCTTCGTTTGCAACTGAACCGTGGAAGAAAAAGAATCGAGTAGCTGCCGTGGACAAGGCGTTGTTAGCAAAATTGAATGCTTATCAGTAATCACAGCCCCTGGCGACCACGAGCCGGAGATTGCTACGAAAAATTCAGCCTCTCGATTACGCTAAACCGTGTTCCCACGTGCGCATACCGCGAGAGGAATACGTACGAAGCTGTTCGATGCAGAAGAGCTTCGTCACGGTCCGTCTAGCGTCTTTGTCAGCGTCACAAGGACAGATCGCAAGAAAGTCAAATCGAAGAAAGTCTACATAATTTTCAGTTCAATAATGATCATTTATTTTTGTACACGAATTTAATGAATTTATAGCGTGCGCTATGTTGTAAAAGTTATAAAAAATTGCATGTTTCTAACAAGATTTTCAACAAGTTCGATATAATCAAATTAAGCCTCGATTCTTTGCCATCATTTATTCGTAACACTCATTTTCGCATCACCATTCCACCGTCCAGCAAAAACAAGAATATCCTCCTCAGCCCAATACAGTAAACTACAAATTTCCCTTAAAACTCCGATAAAATGGTCAGCGTTTCGTGACCAAGCACAATCCAATATAAAATGTATACGTCACCAATTAATTTTATTCGGCAAAAGAGAGACTCGGTGCAGTTTAATTTGCATAAAGACCCCGGGGCCCCAGTGATCGGTGACCGTTCGATCGTCATGATTTGATCGTTTGGATTCGGATGGTCGTTCGATTGCACAACTCTGTTTAATTATTGCACGCGTGCGAACGCAAGTTTATGCGGTGCAACTTCCAATATCGATCAACGCGTTCGAAGAGAAAAGTAAGTTCTTCGAATGGAGTATCGTGCTCGGATGAATGTGTCGCTGCGAGAGACGCGTTCGCGAAAACAAAAACGAAAATCGACCGGTCGACATTCGAATGATAATCGCGGCCGGATGCCATATCTCAAACCCCCCGACGCTTTCCAATTACCGATTCCGCGGACGGGAACCAGGCGAAATAAAAACGTGAACTGTAAATGAAAAATGGAAGCGTTGCAACCCAGCCTCCACCCCCGGGAAAAATTAGGCCGCTGCGAGAGCGATTCAATTTTCTCCGCCATTGCTCCGCCACCCCTTCGATGCGCGATCCTGTTATTAAAAATTTTGACACGCGATCCTTGCGCTCCAACATCTTTCGTGATCCCCGTTCGCGCGTGAAAGCATTCGGTACAGTCTCGGGAAGAAGGAAATATTTTTTAAAGTCAATTCGATGCACTTTATTCCACTGCGGATATATTTAAATCGTTCATTACTCTACGAAGAAAGAATAACAAAAAACTCATTTATATTTCTGCATTTTGTTCGTGAATTAAAAATTTTAATTCTTGAATATTTATCGTTGACATCGAATTTACCAAATAATTTGACACAGTTTCCATTGACAGAGACACTTTTCCAACACCTTGAAGCGAGGGGTGCGCAGCGTTTGCGCGCGAAATACGAATCGCGCATAAATCGTCACCGTCGTCGGACGTATTTATGTACGTCGCGGTGACGTTGCGTCATATTACGGCGAGATCCCGGTTCGTCAGGGAATAATAACGCGTAAACATGACGTAATTCAGCTTTATGCGAACGGTAGCGTTACTTTATGATCTCCGCAACATTCGTCGCCAAAGAATGCGAGTTTCCAGGCAGAGAACACCGCGTTCGTTGACCACGACATCGTGTCTTTAGTCCTCGAATCGCGTCTCAATAAACCGGGGATAAAAATATCCAACTGTGTCTCCGTACCGCCTCGTGACGCACTATGAGAGTTCTCCGAGCTCATGCGCCGTCGCATGACGTGTCCAAATGAAATTCTACCGTTCGGTGCAGTCGGTGGCCCTTAGAGTACTCCACGATGGATTTCGCATGATAAAATTTAGTCTACTCGCTGATAAAATTGGGTCAAATGCAAACCTCCTTCGAACGCTGGAAGCGGATTTTTATTAAAATTATACCGATTCTTGTGTTCGAGAATTTTTGCAAATTGCCTAGAACACAAATCAGCTGAAATTAATTCGATTGAAGCTGTTTACGATGACGTGAACGATTAGCACGAGTGATTGAAATGTTACGGGTGAATGTAGTCGGGAGAGATAATTCATGGTACATCTATGAAGGAAGGATTACACGCGTGATTACCAACGAGTCAATAAATTACCGGTAATGTCTCTGTAATAACGTTCACATGAATATTTTTTGTACCGTTGATACTGCAAACAGTGATTTATACGACTGAGAATATTGAATGTCACGCTTATGAATCTACGCGTTTAAAACCTCCTTTGCATTCGACTGTTCAAAAACCGTCCTCTGACTCGATTCCAAAAACTCGCTAACCTAGATAGCTGACGGTAAGAATGGCCATCGGAATTTTTGGACTTTCAAATCCACTGCTGATTACATTTGGTCGAAACGCTTCGGTGAATAAATTCAACATTGTAACTGGAACGTTGTAATATACAGGGTGTATAAAAATTCCTTCAACATCAGGCAATGGGAGGTACCTGAAAACATTTGAAGCGACATTTTCCTTTGCAAAAATTCAGAAATATTACGAACAAAGAAAGTCGTAGCGTCTAAACTCGTCAGCGGCCACCTCACATTCACAACCCGTAATAAACAGCCGCAAAACCGATCAGAACGCGGTACAGACATCCAAACCTCGCAAGGGTCTTCGAAAAATTGCTCGAGTCCACGACCAACGTCCCCGGAATCCTCCTTACAGCTCCATCAAGGAATCATCCCCAATTCCTGGAGCTCTCCGGCCGCGTCGGGATCGGAAACGAAGGAGGATCGCGCGCGAACTCGAGGAGGAACCGATCGGCCTAATCTCCGGCAGCCGATAAAAGCGAAAGCTTGGTGGAATGTTTCGAGGGGGAGGGGTGAAATTCCTCTAGCGAACCGGAGTATCCTGACAGAGGGACAGCGTGGAAAAGAATCGCGCGGGGGTGACGAAAAAACTGAAAAAAGCGAGAGAACGAGCGAGTTGAAACGAAAGAGAGAAGGTTGCTGGGAAAGGGGCTGCGAAGGGACGAAGA
This sequence comes from Lasioglossum figueresi, assembly GCA_028455805.1. Lineage (NCBI taxonomy): Eukaryota > Metazoa > Arthropoda > Insecta > Hymenoptera > Halictidae > Lasioglossum > Lasioglossum figueresi. The sequence goes on along the minus strand of CM052200.1, from coordinate 10,017,587 downwards.
GCGAGCCAACGGGCAAACCAAGGGATGAATCAAGCGGGGTGAACAAACGGGTGGTCAGAGGGTGAAGCGAGGGGTGAGGCTGGGAGGAGGCTGTAGGACGAGGGGTAGAACGTAGAACAGTTCGGAAAAGGATATAAAAGGAAATATATGGTAATGTGGCAGGGGTGGCTCTTCGGCCGGGGGAGATAGGGGTTGGGATCGCTCGCTGGGGGTTGGGCGTGGTGGCTAGCGCACCCTCCGCCCTGGCACCCTTCCTCTTCAGGTTTCTGCTGCTCTCCTCGTCCCCTCCTCCTCCCCACCTCTGCTCGACGATCAGCAGAGGACGTCTCGCTCCCTCTTTCGTCTCTTTCTCGACCGAGTCGCTTATACGCGGCTCCGGCGAGTGCGGAGCTGTGCCTGTACGCCGGTCGATACTTTGGGGCCGCGTGGCCGACCGGCGTCGCGACGCTGGAATCCCGCGCGCGCTCTCTCTCGTCATGGCCGCCCTTAGTACCCACGCACCCGCGTCTCGCTGCCCGCAACTCGCTAAGCCCTTCGAACAGACCAAACACCAACCACGGATCCGCCAGATCACCTGTAGGTGAGTCACACTATCTTTAAGAGTACAGATCGCGTTGTCGCGTTTTTCGTTGGCCGAGATTTGTGTGCCGCCGTTCACCTGACAGCTTTTGGCACCGTCGCGTGCCACCGATCCGATCGCTCGAACACTATGACACCTTCTTTTCTGATCCGCGAGACCGACCACCTTGGCGCCAGCGTCGCGACCAAATGATCTTTCGGTTTTGGGACACGTTGGTCATCGGGTCGCGTTGCTTGGCTAGTGCTTTTTTGGGAATGTTCAGGCTGATTTTTTCCGTCGGTTTTTTAGGTTTTTGGAGCAGTTGGCTTTAACGTGTTTGGTGACGGTATTAATTGCCCATTAACCATGCTTCGAATTTTATTAAGGAATTTCGCACTTTTATCGCACTGCTTCGCTTCCCGAGGTCACCACAGAACAATTTTCATGTGGAGATAGCATGAATAAATTCATACGCGTTTACCGCGAACAATTAGCACTAAATGTGCCTGAAAAAAACTCACAATTACCGGTAATTAAAATCCCTCCGATTAACAAACTCCACTTGCCACCTGCACCCTTCGTTCACTGCTCGTTGCGTTCAATTTTACATTTTCGTCGGTGGGCGTGTAAAAGACGCCGCCAACAACCGCGCATGTTTCAGAATCACAGTCCGTGCCGGAATGATTTGTCTCGTACGAAGCGATAAATATTAATGCAAACAGTCCCGTGTTTAAACAGCGAGACGGAGCGATCGTGTTTCTCGGATGGCAAATAGGAGATAATGGGACTGTATTCTTCCGGTCCCTTAATTATCTCGTTAACTGACTGTAGCTAATATGCATTGTGCAGCGTTCGCACGCAGGAGGCTACAACGCAACGATACTCGGTGTAGTTTTAGGTAATTGGTTAATCGGCGAATGGCCGAATAGTCGAGGCTTTCAGGTGCTACACGATTCAAACATGGCGGCTAGAACTCGCTCGTGTCTTTAAAGGGGGATGAATTATTTATTGGAGTGTGGTCGAGGGATGGGAAATCTCAGATCAATTAACAGAGACATCCTTCCATCATTTTAAAAGCAGTGGCTTCTAAAACAACTATCTAAAAAGATAATTTGTCTCTTTCGGAACGCTAGAAAATATTTACTCGATTCAAAACAGTATAACTTTTACGCTATCAATTTAAAATAATAATTTAGCCTTTTGGGAACGCTAGAAAATATAATTAAGTAATACAGCGAATTATGCAGCAAATTGTTTCGCCGTAATCAAGTTCTCAATGTTCCGCGATGGAGGGTCGAATTATTCATTGTTTCATAAGCAACAGAAGCTTCGTTGTCTTTGTCTTCATCTACCTGGGGATGTTTCCAGAGGGCAGCAAATTAACATGGTTTTTAATCTGCCCGACCTTATTCAACGCACCGAAAGAGATACGAAAGTTCCAAGCAGAAGGGGAAGAAAATGATGTTATGAATATAAATGAGAGTGCTCGCGTTCGCTTCGGAGCTAGTTTTAATACCGCGTCTGATATCAAGCCTTTCGATCGACCTCGTTCCTTTAAGCATCCTCCTACGTCGGAAATCTTTATCAAAATATTCTGAACCGGACGAATAACATCCCAGGGAACGTTTCCCGAGAATCCTCCGGAATCGTCCGACTGAACTTCTGCCTCACAGTAAATTAACTCTCGAAAATAATTAAACGCCCTTGCAGCCAACAGCTCGGTAGGAAATGTTCCTGCGGGAAACAATCGCTGTAAACGTTTAATATTATCTGCCGGCTTTTCTGCAATTGTTACGCCAAGAAATTGTTCACTTGAAAACGCGGTAGTTTAAAAAAATAAATTCAAATATGCTCGCGTTTTGCAAGGTGGAGATCGTCCCGAAGATATTTTGCACCTTCGCAGCGAGTTCTTTCGACTTTTCGTTATCGTCTTCAATTCATTTTCCGGGGGAAACACGGTTGTGAAATCCGTTCGGACAACATGGATATCTTTTCTGTGACCGAACATGGAGTCCCGAACTGGCATTTGGTTCCAGTCAATATCGCTATCTTCAATTTACCGATCCTGCTAGCAAGCTTAATAAGAAGATGTCTTTCCAATAAGACCGAAGTCTGCAGGTCTCTCTCTCTCTCTCTCTCTCTCTTCGTCTTTGAAGCGAAGCGGCAATCTCGAGTATCTTACAGAACAGGAAGGCTTCTCCGATGGAATCAGACGGATTCTCGAAGTGTGTCTCGGGTCTGGACCGTGTTCGAAAAATCGGTGAAGAAGGGAAGATCGTGGACCGAAGGCAACGGATGAGAAGCACCAGAAGGAGGAGTCAAGTTGTTTATTTGATGGTGCCGTAAAAGGCCTCTTTATGTTTATCTGCCATTTAAAACGGTCGCGTAAAACCCCGGCGACTGCACACACAAACTATCAACCGGCTGTAAATCATACCGCGTTCGGGAGTCGCCTCGATTCGCGTTCCAGAACATCGTTTCCCGGGTTTTCTGCTCGCCGACGGCCCTGAACTTCCTCTCACGAGCATTTCTCTCCGCCTTCTTGGGAACCCTAACTTCGTCTTCGCCGAGCTATCGAGCGACGGAACTCTTGCGCGTGGAATTCGGAACGTGCAGAACTCTCTTCTCGCGCAGAAAAATCTTTTCGAGGCAGTTCAATCCACGGAGAATCCGAGAAAATAATTTTATGGTTGTTGAAAATTGCGAAATTCAGGCAGAGAAAATTTATTTCAAGCCGCAGTCGTATAAGAAAATTGATTTTGTATTTTTAGAAGAGAGGAAGCGTGCTAATGAAAATTGACTTTAAACCTTAACTGTAAATTACAAAATTGCTTTCGTGTTTTTAAAACAGGGAGGATGTATAAAAGAAATTCCTCCGACCCCTGTTAAGATCAAACTTTAAATCTACAGGGACTTGGATGTATGGAAAAGTTGAGAGAATAATTTTGTAGTTGTTGGAAATTACGAAATGGAGTTTAAAATTTACTTTAAACCTTAATTAATGCTCGGAAGATTGCTTTCTTGCTTTAAACAGAGTAAAAATCAGTGCCGAACTGAAACTCCGAAGGTTTAAACTTTTATGTTTATAAATTCATGAGATGCTCGTTAGAAAATCCTAAACTGTGTCCGAGAAAATTGATTTTGTGTTGCAATCGAGGTCTATAAAATTCTTTGGTGTTCCTAGAACAGTAAAAATCCAAGAAATATTTTATCTCTGAGCTGAAACGATGCGAAACTGTGTTGAAACGTGTCAGTGTTTCAAAACATGAAATATTGTCGGAGCATTTTTAAAGAATTTTTGGAACGATGATTTTTAGTGAATTTAATCAGATAATTCTACGCGCGCGTAGAGTAAACCGAGAAGACAGGTTTTAATAAACGAGGGCTCAAAAGTCGTTTGTTTCTGGAGCCCGGCGACTTTTACAGCAAGTGTCCAATATGGCGGCCATTAGTGACTTTACGTGCCCCGATTTAATTGCATCATTTCGAGCCACCAAAGTAAATTTCATTTCTGCTGCAAGTCTACTTCCGCACAGCTAGTCTGAGTCATCGGCTAAACGACACAACTTTTACAAAATCTTCTTTTTCTCCCCATACATTGTGGAACGCGTATATTGAAAGTGTAAGATTAAGATGCTAAGAATGTAGAAATACTAAAGATAATAATGAACTTATTCGCGATCAGGAGAATATTTCTGTCTTTCTCCGAATATATTTGCATAAGAGCGGTCGGGGGTTCTTTATCGAATAACGTAATGATTCCTATATCAGCATCAGTGTATCGAGTGCAACATACTACACAAACTTGCAGCAATTTCTGCGGCGATTTGCGAAATTATTTCTCGCATAATGAGCAACGCGAGTATTCTTGTTATCGGAAACTGTAGAAAAGAGAATACAGTATCGTTTGATCTCTTCTTGTATAAATATCGTTGATCTTTATACATTTACAGCTTCTCTTTCGAAGATCATCGAAACATAAAATACAAATTGTTACTACTATCGTGGAGAATAAAATTTTACAACCAGCACGAGAATATTCCATTTCACTGTTTCGTATACACGTATACAGGTTAATATTCTCCTCGTGTGGCAGTACACAAGAATCTGAGTTAATTTGATGTTGATAATGTGAAAAAAATATTGCATATCCAATGTAAAAAAATTGAAGGTGGACCTTCGCATCTTATTAAAAAAGAAGAAAAGCGAAAGATAAATTATTCCATCTTTAGCTGCATCAGTACCGTGCAACTCTTGTTTGAAACATTTCAGTAATTTGTTTAAGACGCATAATTTTAGGTCGTCGGGTTGGAAGACTCGCTCTACAGACAAGCAGAAGCCATAAACGTATAATCGGCCACTAATGTCGCCCTTCGTGGAAGAAAAAGTATCAAAGCGTGCCCGAAACATTTATTCGGCTCGTAAACCCGCGCCGGCGATTAGCACTGTAGACAATGCAGCGAACGGTGTTAGTATCGTGCAAATAGTCATGGCAACCGTCGAGTTCCACCGGAAGTTTGCCTATCAGCCGCAGAAGTCCCTCGTAGTCTCGGCCTGTTTATCTTGCTAACAAGTAGATAGTCAGTTGGCCGGTCGCGCAACAACTCATCGGGGCGTATAGTACGAGCGATGATTTACTATAAAACCGCCGATGATGCCAATTAGGCCACTCGCCTAAGAGACTAGCAGACTCGTCGATTACCGGTTAACAAAGTCGTTAAAGTTCCTGCAGAGGCATAGGAGCCGGCTAAACCGAAGCAACGCGAATAAGTTGCAAGCGGAACGAGTCGAAGTGCGAATAAACATCGGATATTGTGCGGCTGAGAGAGAAGAGAGATGATTCTTTTAGTAAGCTTTTACGGTCCGACACGTGTCCCAAAAATCCATTCTTGCCCGTTCTTACCCCGGTTTACGAACCGTACGCGAACTAATTACTCCCGTCGTTATGCAGATGAAGCTGCGAGCTGAGTGTCCGCGTATCGGCCCATCGACGCGTCACGCATGCCAAGAAAACGCGCATGATCGCGGCCATGACGCCGACGAGCATTTTCACCCTGGAGGGTGACTCTAAGTGGTCGAAACGCTGTGACGGTGCGCGTCCATTCGCATTTATCAATTTTTGTAGGTGAATTTCACGATTTTTACCGCACACTTTTCAACTTGTTCACCGAGAAGGTAAACCGTTCACCGAGGATCGTCTATTTCGACTGACGAATTTTTCTCGCCTCTCCCATCCCCTAACTCGTTCCCTGTGTACATCAGGTAAAAAAAGGCACCATCCGGGAAACGCAATGGTTTCAAAGAACATCCGTGACCTTGGTGGCAAATCGCTACCTCTTCTGCGCGATCCTGAGGAGGTAGGAGGCTCGCTAACAAGGCTAAATTACGATCGTCCTCCGTGCTCATGCAAATTGGAACGAATAACTTTTGAGTAGGATCTCGAAGACAGGAAAAGAAACGACAAAGGAAGAGAGCACAGCGGGGATTTTGCGAGAGAAGAGCAAATGAAGTTATTTTTCAGTTTCGCCGATGTCTTCAGTTGATACTTTTTCGTCGGGGAGGCCGAAAAATTGATTCTTCTTCTTTTCCTCGGACAATGTGTCCTTTACGTGTCGCGTCGCGCCGGAAGCGTCTTAAACTCGCGAGCGAAGTATAATAATAATAAAGTAATTATAATACGCAAGAGCGCGGTAGTGGTAATACTAATAACCAGGGTTTATTATACCGGCGCATAAACAGGGTAAAATAAAGTTGAACGAGGGAAGGAGATTACCAGAAATAAAATAATCGATATACCGGCTCATTTCTTGCCGGGAATTGTGTAAACACAGCATTTTATAGGACTCGATTGCGGCTGATTATTTCTACAAAAAGATAAGTCCGTGAGAAATTACTGTTCGCCGCTGAGAAAATAAAAAATACTGCACCGCAAGGGTGACACTGTGCTGCCTTGTCAGCTGTTACTTTTTACGGCCACCTTGTTAAAATTTATTTCGGTGACCTCGAACGCGTCTTCAAAAAAGGTTCGCGCGTCTCGCGTACATCGACGAAGTTCTATGCTTCGACCGAAAGGCCGCGCGTTTATTTTGGCTGGTCGGTAACACACCCCGAGCGTTTATGTTTTCCGGGAAACGCGTATTGTGCCCACCGGACTTCAAGGTTCGCACCAGAATTAGTCTGAACGGATTCGACGTTTCCAAAGATTGTTTCAGCTGTAAATCAGCCCGCTCTTGGCAACAGTTGCATCGATTAACGGGCTTTCAGCGCGCTTCTACAACGGACCCTCCGCCCATTAACTATAATCCATAATATACGATACGTGATTTAAGTATCGCCCAGCGGATTACATTTCGCTCGCCTAAGTGCCGGCGACGGGAACGCAAAATGGCGCTCGCGTAAATCCCGGGCTAAATGCTGCAACTAGTTCGCCGCGACCAAGAGCCATTCTATAAATTATTGTTGCAGATTGCGATCTTCGATACATCATTCTTCCGACGTCTTCACTGTTTGTGTTTCACTTATCTATTTCTACTATGAACGCATAACAAAATTTATCACGTTGCTGACTATTTGCAAGAATTAAACAAAACTTTGGTTACGGTATAAGTGCACAAATATCGGACGCGACCGCCAGCAGTTCTTTTTAGAACCAGATAAAATTTCGGACGAAGCTCCGATCGTCGTTCCAGAAGATTAGGATCGAACACGACTCGCGCAAGCGTTTCCAGAAGGTCACGCAGCCAGCATTCTCAATCCTCCCCGGATCCTCTAAATTTTTTAACAACCCTGCCGCGTCGTCGAACGGGATGCGCCGACAAAAAAGTCAGAAATAAAGGGAAGAAAAGACGGAACCCAGCAGGCAAGATTCGTCGACCAAGGTCGCGGTCCGTGAGCGTCCATCGGGTTAAAAAGGGTTGTTTGTTGCGTTTTACGGGCTCGGAGCGGAGTCAAGGTCGCTCGAGTAACCACCGTAGCGAACGGCAACCCTTGCTTCCGCAAACGAATAATCGAAGAGGCTAGCGTGGTGACCTTCGATGCCGAAGGGTTAACAGCCGGGCATTCAGGAATATTCTTCGGATCCTTCGCTTTTTTCTCGGGTGCAGGTAGACGATCGCGGGGACGAAGCGAAAAAAAGGTTTGTTACTAGACTTTTTAGTGGCGAGGGTGCAAGGCGACGTGGCCCTGGGTAACTAGCGGGCTGTTAGGCGAGACCTTGGGTCCTCGTAAAGGGGTAATCAGCCCTCCTCGGGCCGGACCTAGGCTGGCAAGTCTCTTTCCAGCTTGATTCGTCTTCTCGTCCTCGCCCTCGTCCGCGTGCGTCCGTCTGTCCGCGTCCCTGTCACAGGGTTTAGGCCGCTATGTGAGCCGTCACGCCGCGCTTCTGTCACTCTGTCGTCGAGGTTTGTCTACGAAACACGCAATGTCATCGGCCGCCAGCGAATTCACCGACCGACGGATCTATTTCGCACGACGCGCTTCGCATTTCTCGATGTCGCCACCTGTATCGTTGAACGTGTCTAGGTACCATATCGTTTGTTGTTAACTATGTGGAAACTATCTGACCTACCACTCGGCGCTACGTTTGCATCCTGTCATCGATACTTTCGTGATATTGCCTGTGAAAGTGTTGTGAAGGTTCGAGGCCATGTGGCGTGTGAGCGACGGTGCCATGTGTTTGTGCAACCTGTGCTGTCACACAACGTTCCGGAGCAGGAAAATTGAAAGGATGTCGATTAGGGGAGGTTTCCTGGTGAACTGTAAGGTAGAGCGAGCCATTTATTTACTAAAAAGAACGTAAAGATTCGCCCTGAAAAATTAGAATATCGAAGTGATTCTTTGTCTTTTATATTCTCTGGCTCTGGTTCTCAAAATGTCGCATGCTTCTCAACGAGAAATATAAATTCATACCTAATTCTTTCCGAGGCTGAGACGTGTCTTTCAAAGATGGCCGCCGCCTCGCCACCACGTGAACAACAGTTGCGCGCTATGCCAATGTCTTGTACCTGGTACAATCAGGATATCCTGATTATGTAAACGCTATAGCGACGTTCCAATTGGTGGAAGCGAGCTGTTGATCTTCGTACGTTCTTCAACGTGAAAATTCGATCTTTGTTCGGTACAAATTTACAATATATAATACTTAATTAGAAATTACATAATTTAATCCATCAAGGCATTGTTCCAACGAATTCGCATCGTCCGATTTTGCGAATTTCTGAAATGGCGTTATTTCTCGTGGGACAAAGCCCTGATCGTCCCCCCGGTCGGAACAGAGAACGAAATACGGTGGAGAAGGACGTGGAAATTAAAGCAGCCGGGGCATGAAGAAGCCGCGGGAGCCAGCTGCGGGTCGCAATTATTTCTAGTCCCACGTCCGACACACGCGTGACACCGTTGCCTTTCGGAGCATCCAGAGACTGAGGGGTCACGCTTCACGAGGTCGCAGCTCTCCTCTCTCGCTGCTATCTAGTTTATTCGTTCTTCGGCTTGGCTGTGTCTGTACGAACAGACTTCCCGCCATTGCTTGTGCAACACGCTCGCCGACTGCCTCTCGACCCTGCTCTTCAGTCATTCCGCTACTGAAGTTTGTCTTCAGAACATGGCCGCTACCGCTCTTGTCTTCGGGACTCTCGATCATCCCGCGAGGATTTCGAGTGTTGTGACCTGTTCTGTATCTCCTCTGACACCATCGTCGTCGTCGACGTCGTGGATCTGCTGTGCTTGGTCCTGGTAAGTGGTTTTTACCCTTCGAGTTCGATCACGGTCTTGGGAAGTTGTAGAGAGCAGTTTTTCAAAATAATAGATACCGAATCCACGTATTGCGACTATATTTTCTTCGAATGTTACAGTAATTTACAAATCATTTATGAAACAGATTAAATTTGAAAATAACAATTTGCACTTCGTATTCGCTGTTTATGTTGAAGTTTCGCTAAACGATCTTGGATTCTCTCTAATTGATCAATTATTCGCACAATATCGCCTGTACGGTTTGATAAATATGTGTTAATTTTCCTAAGGTCTCTAACACCGAGACCAGGCGCCGACGGATAGTTTCTTCCTCTTGGGAAACAGAGAACCGTTCGGAAACGATAATTTTATGGATGCTTTATCTGAAAGTGCGTAACCAAATGCTCTATTAAAGGTCTCGAATGTCTCTACCGATCGAAAAGAAAAACGGAGTTCGAGTATTTCAACGATCGTACCTGTTTATCGTAATTATAGATACGGAAAACCTCAATTACTATTCATAAATACCACTTAGCTAATTCCGAACTAATCGTCGAATTCAATTGCAATTTATAGCTCTCTCTATTCGCGATATCGATATTCCAAATTGTACCCGTATACTTCAGAAGCTTATCTAAAACCGATCGCTCCCCGAGGTTGTTACAATTCCAGTCCTTCAAAAAATGCGTTCCGCACACTTACGTGTGGATTTGCATAACAGATAGCGTATCGGATAGCATCGTGGAATCGATGGGAATTGGCAAACCTGTAACGAAAATAAGAGATCAACAAGTTGCTCGAGGGTTTTGAGAGCGACATAGTGGATACACATGGTGGAGCGAAAGAAGGCGGCTCGGCGCAGCGTCAATTAAAAATTAAGAAATCCTGCGGGCAACGTCGTTGTCCGTGGGATTCGCACGAGAATCCGTCGACTCTCGGTTAAACTCTAAAATCCAGGTTTTACAGTGTTGCATTCCGTCGGGGGCCGGCGAGCCTTTTTGCGTCACCGATCGCCGTGCGCCGCGCCGGCCGATACATGTTCTGGCCGCGAGAGAAATGGGCATTGCCCTTTTCTGGACGAGCCGCCATTATTCGGCGATCCGGAGGGACCGAGAAATCACCGTCGAGTACATATTTTACGGTTTAATACAATGTACGCGCGGCAGTTAAGTTAACGTTAATTTATAGTCGGACGGCCGACGGGAAACGAAGAGGGCTACGAGGAAAAAAGAAAGAGAACCCTCTGAGCAAGATAAAGAGAGAAGAGAAGCGAAAAAACCGCGAAGAACGTGAAAGAAAAAGGAAAACAATCCCGACGATATTAAACGAAAGTGATGGAACGATGCCGCGCGGCGTATTACCGATAACCATTACACCGGCTAATTACCCGGCGAATCGTTATTTTCCAAAGGGAAAGTTTGATGGCCGCCGGAGGGGGCGGGGGACGCTCGTAAAATCAGCTCCGACGGTTTAGCAGCGGCCTGAGCTATTGCAAAATTAATTAAGAGCGTCGCGATGCTCGAGAGCACGATGGGAATCGGCCAGATAATGGCGATAACGGGCAATAAGGTGACGCAAGCTTTATCGTTCGCTTTCGTAACGCGAAACGATGAACGGGATGAACGTAGAATGAAGAGAGAGAGAGAGAGAGAGAGAGAGAGAGAGAGAGAGAGAGAGAGAGAACCGAGAGGAACGTGTCTCTTCCGATACCTACTCGGCGTCAACACGTAGTCGATAAAACGTACCGGGAAGTTTCACGTCTCCGACTGCCAGGATAGCCGGCTCTAGACGTGGATTTTTACTGCGAGAAACGTCGCGAGGATGTCGCGCTCGATGGAAACACGAATTCGACGAGATCGACGGACTGACGTCGACGGGAAAACGAACCGTCGAAACCAACCACCGGAAAACCGATCCCCCTTTTTCTTTCCCACTTCCGAACTGTGGCAGTGATCCGAGCTGTTTTATGCAAAATAAAAATTGTCTGCGTTGATTGTAGGGAACGCGAATGACAATGCACTTCAAACATTTATCGTGGAAAGATCTTTGTAACGTCTTTAGAAGATTCTGTGAAAAATTCTCTTTAACCCTTCAACTCCACCAAGAAGTGTTACGGCATTATTCAAAATATTTGTTACGTTATGAAATTTGTATTTCATCAATTACTACATTGAAGTATTGGAAAATGGAAATATATAAGGCCGCACGAAAAATTTGATGAAAGTAAGGAAGCATGGTGTCCCGGAGTCACTTGTTGGACGCCATGGTGGAGTCTGCGTGGCCCTATGGCCTGGCTTCTGCGTTCACGGTCGCACACACGGTTAGGCGAGCAACGCGCAGCCATTTTACCATGGCCTCGCACGCACAGCTCCGCTCCATCGGCCGCGCAATCTCCAGCCTCGTAGCTTTCTTGGGTAACGGTTAGCCCGAGAGAGGCGGCCATTCTACCATTCTACAGTCGAATCCAATTCGAGGGGAACGATCCGAACCGGTGGCGACCCAGTCCCACTGAAACCGATCTTCCCTGAACCCTAAGACTTACAGACTTTTATTTTTTTCGGTTCGAGGGCGACCAAACTGATTCCGAGCTGTCACAAATATGTCCGGGCTACGAAATTCCTTTGTTGCGTCTGCTCCTGACCCTCCTTTTCTATTTAAATGTTGGCCTCGGCCGACTGTAATTCTCGTATTCGTTTCTCTGATATACCGTCAACAATATCTTGTGGAACTTGATAATGCGATGTAGTCAATGGATAATTGAGTTCAATGTAGTTCAATGAATAATTGTAATTCAAAAGATCAGTGTAAAGAAGTTGCAGCAGTTAATGAATCGTTGCCTTAATACTAATTTTTATCGAGGTCTCCGTGTGCAGCGGAATAGTGGAACAAATATGGGAAAACAGTACGAGAAGACGCGTTCATAATGTGCCGAGTTTAATGGCTCCATTTGCAAGAAAAGTTAATGCGGCTTTTATGCACTCTAGGAGGAGCGAACTAAAATGAAAGCTGTAATAGAGTTTAATGCAACTTTTATCATCCGCTTTGGCGCTGTACAATCGGTAATGGCGAGCGTAAGCTTCCATTTGATTTGCGTTTTTATACATTTGCGCGTGGGGCGAGCGTTCGATAAGAGTCGGGAGAAAAAGAGAAAGAGAGAGAGAGAGAGAGAAAGAGAGAGAGAGAGAGAGAGAGTGATTCTTTCGCATTTTAATTAACTGAACGTCGGTGTGTTTACAAAGCATGCCTGCTCACGTAATAGAAACTGAACGATACCGAAACGATCTCGGTAACTGTTCACGCGAGAGTTTTCATTTTGAGTCATTGGCGTGGGCGGCGCATGAAACCTTGTATTAGTCTGCTGGGTATTTTTAAAGATTCTATCGTTAGTACGTAATCGAGCGTTGTCAAATTTAAAATCGTTTATTTTTGAACGATCGCGCTAAACATTGACGGTGTACATTCTACGCGAAACATTCAACATTTCACCGAATCTGTTATCAGTCTTCCGAAAGCTTCTACATTAAAAATTACACGTTACTTGTCAATTGTACTCTAAAAATTACAGAAAAATATTCACATCCACGAAAAATCACAATAGAGAACAAATATAAAAAATCAGGCGGTAATATACATAGAAACGACACAGATTAACACAATAGAACTCTCGTAAGAGCCTTTCTTCCTTAATTCCGCCACCGGCCATCGTTCCAGCATATCTCGATCTCGATCGACCCATCTCTATCCCATTCCTGGAGAAGGCCATCAGCCTCCCATCAAAATCTGTTTGCCATGGCAGTCCCCCCACCTCTCTGGTGTCCAGAAAACAAGAAAACGCCGCTGGCCAACAAATGTGGCCATCGAGGGTCGCTCGGAAAAATCGCAATCGAAGAACTTTCGCGAGCAAACACAGCAAAAGGACTGCTTAATCCTGCTGGACCGGAGGCCTGAGGATTTTTTTGCCGGAAGTCCGATAATAAAATAGATGAAAGGATAGACGGTCCACGACGACCCAGAGCCTCGTCGGCCATTGTACTTAACGGCTTCCTTCAGAAAAAGGACATCGTTTGTGTCCGCAGTGATTTTACTGGCAGTGATCCCCAAAAAACTGCTTTGACCCTGGACAATTCGGGTTGCGTAAAACTCATGCGAATGTTCGAGTCTTGCAATTTTAGATGACCCTATTACAGAATAATCGTAATAATCCAAATATAAATTTTGTTTCATCGAAGTACAAATGTCGTGCACCTCGTTTCTTTATAAAGCTGCAGACTTAAATGTCTCAACGGTTGCACATCCATAAATAATTAAATTTTATATTTTCCCGTAAAAATAATATTTTTATTTTACACAGAGAGAGTTGCCGAAAAGAATTGCTTCGATCTCGAATCATATATTATCCGATTAACATCGCACTCTGTACAAACACAAATGATCAAGAATTATGGAGCAGCTTCGGCAACAATGTGCACGGGAAGCGTCCACCATAAGATCCCACAACCCGATCGCAAATCCTCGACAAAAGTGCCTTTGGTACCAACAAAGTAGCCTCGAAAAATTCTCCCTAAAATCTTCCAAAAGATCCCAGCGATAAACCGTGCAGATCCGACGTATCAATTACAAGAAAGTCTACCTCCCAGCTGCATCTCCAAGAGAATCTGCTGTGTTGTGATACGATCAAAGATGAGCATTTTAATTAGCATAAAAAGATCCTAGCAGCGTAGATCGTAGATGGACAGGCCGCACTATTTTAATAAATTATCTCGCGACCTTGTCGTCGACGGGCTATGCACTTCACTCAGTTCGTTCGCTTCGTTCATTTTACTCATTTCGCCTAATTACGGTCGCGTTACGACAACGGCGCGAAGGCAGAATATAAAGCAACGCTGACAGTGTCACTCTTTTACCGTGTCCGAGAGCAGTTGATAGTCGCGTTTCGCGATTTTCCCAGGCGCTGGTCGCGAACAGTGCGCGAATTATATCGTCCAGACTAGAGATTAGGGATCTAGGAGTTAATTTACTTTCCCCTTTCGCTCCGGATGGCAAGACTCGATCTTCGAGTAGATAGCGTCGAGATAAATCGGACGGGAAGCTTGCGCGGTCGAGAGAGCGGAAAATACGGGAGCGGGAGTTAGCGATTTTTCTGCGGAACGAGTCGCAGGCCGAGTAACAACGAAGAGAAACGAGCCGGTAGCGTGCTCTAGCTCGGTTTATTAAATGTAAACTGGACGCGGAATTCAGCGTTTGCTTAACCGGCAAACTGTTATGAACTAATAAAGTGTCGGACACACGCGACGGGCGGGCCCGACGCCCCAAACGCTGTTACGACACGATTTGTATTAATCCAGCAGCTGAGAAACTATCAATAAGCTTTCAGAATATTTTGTTTAAATAGCAACTGTGATAATTTATGTTCAGAAATATCCTGTACAAACATAGAACGGTAAAAGATTTAAAAAATTCGAGAATGTAATACTGCTTGTAACAATGTCGTTAAGGGATGAAATCAAATTTGATGTTATTCCTGCTTCCCACGATCAATGCGAAACATTTTCATTTTTCACATAGATCCGCTGTCTACGTATAAATAATGTGTAGCGTGTTACTTCAGAGAAGGTGAATTGTATAAAAATTGCATCGAATAAAGTCGATCATTTAATTCTAACCGAAGCCATTCGGTTCCGAAAAAACGACCAGTGCGCCAACATTGTGTAAAATGACTGCATCAAACGAAGTCGATGATCTCGCTGCAGCCTCGATCGAAGAATTAATTTCGCGAAAACAACTGTGACTGGTCGCAACTTCGGCCGAGAGGATAAAAAGCATGACGATCGAGGTCGCAAATTTATAAACTCTCGAGTCCCCAGGATCTTTATGGAGGGTACAACTTTCGCAACAATGCGCTATATTAGTCGGAACGGTCGACTGAAGAGTCGTGTCGATAAATAAACTGGACCCGCGATGTTACATCGAAAACAGGATCGTAGTGGTCTCGATCACTCGTAAAAATGGTTCTCCTTCGGAACGAAGCGGTTGAACGGGACCATTCTCGACGGTTCGAGACGGTTCTCTCGTCGATGTTTGACGTTTCGAGTTCGGGTCGGAAAGTCGGGCCCATCGTTTTCGCGTGTAATGGAATCGACGATCTTGATCACACTTTCCGCGGCTGTAAAAGCGTTGCGAACCGCGCCGCGGCACGCTGCCTTTAAGTATCCATCTTTCGAATAGCCTGTAATTTAATGGCCGATCGTGCCGCGCCGCCGGCCCCTTAAATGGTTATAACTCGATGTGTAAACCGTTGTAACTCGTGGCCGGATACTTTGAATACCCGGCCGCCCCTTCCGACGAGGAAAGGGAGTGGAATCTCGAGTTCCTTTCGAAGTTGCATTTTCGAACGCTTAGCATTATTTCTAGGTATTCTGTGAGCCCGTCATACATTTTAAAAATTCTTAATAGTTTATTATTGTATTAGGCACTCAGCCAACTGTGCGTGTGCGCGTGTGCGCGTGTTTGTGCGCATTCGAGCCGTTCACACGTCGAAATGATGAAGTACCTTAAGAATTTTCCACATTCTACTGCTATCGATGGCAATCGAACGAGGCTTCACTTTTAACATTTGAAATAAGTTTCCTGAATAATTCGGCTTGAAACGACGAGTGACAGCAATTTAGAGATTGCTTTCAGACGTTGTTTTTATGGGACTCGTGTGTTGTAACGTCACCGAATAAAGGTAACGTTGGAATTTAACACGATGTGACTTTTACTGCGAACCGATACGGTGCAATTCGTTACGTAAAGCTTGTCAGCTTTCGAATGAGTGATGCCGAGGGAATGGCTTTGCCGGAAAGGACTCGCGACAGCTGGTTTTAACATCCTTAAAGATTAGGTAACCGTTCACGTAACTGAAATAACTGCAGTCTACTTGCCATCAACGTTTGTACCTTCAAAGATGAATGGAATAAAATGGTCTTGAAATAATGTGTCCAATCGTTAATGAACTCTTAAGGGCTAATAATCAGTATTCGGAGTTCTGAGTACTCTATTTAAAAATGCGTAGACGACCAGGGAGACAATTTTTCGGTGCACCACGTTCAAGTGGACGACATTCGCAAGGACAGGAGGCTTTCGCTGAGCAGAATCGGCGACGTGTCGCAATTGCGGCAATTGGCAATGGTCGAGGAGATGAAAATAATCTTCGGGCATCCGGGCCACGAGAGTGGGCAGCGCGATTGGGCGCGGTTTGCTCAATCAGCACCGCCGTAAATCTGTCCCCCTCTCGAAACAGAAAAAGAAAGGGAAGCCACGCGTGCGTATGCGTGCATCAATAAATAAGAGTTTAGAGCGTCGCGACGCGTTCACCGTTCGCTTAATCAGCCTTTCGAATTTCGGGAACGTGCCCCGCCGAATAAATAACGCGGTCGCGACCGGCGCCGTTAACCGGCTTGTTAATTAATTACGATCGATTAGCCACAATGAATACGGTCGCATGCGAATTCTCAACTCGTGAAAACGGAAACGCAGTTATTGACCGATCGTCGACAATGAGCCAGGTCAACTAGGATAGTCGAATGGCCTACCTGGATGGCTGACTCCCATCACCGAGGCCTAATTAGCATCGTTATGGGGCTAATAAATGGATCGTAACGAGCGATCGTTTGCTCGTTTATTAGTCTGCTTCGATAGAGGGCCAGGGAAGCTCATTGTCCTGGACATTCCACGACTGCTCTTTGTCTGTCACTTGTTTCCATCGTTTGCGACGGTTTAACGGTAACGCGTCACAGGTAACAATGGAAAGCTGTGCTTTCATCGAGTACAACATAATAATGTACCTCGATTATTTGGGGCGCGAGGTTAGCGACAGAAAAGGTACCATAACCACCTTGAATATTGTGAAACTCTTCGTCAGTGAATAATAGGGACACTTGTTGGGCTTGGGCCCAGGTTCAAACCTAATTATTAGGGTACCTCGGTTAAACCTCTGTTGGGTCCCATCGATCTCTTTCTGTACCTGCACTTTGTGTCTCGAGTTGGCTCTATATATTCTCATTGTAATTTAAAGATGGTACGTAGATGTATAAATTGTTCTGTTTCATTTTTTCTCATTCGAATTAGAGGAATCTGACCTGAAGGAAAAATTTATTTAATC
Organism: Lasioglossum figueresi; assembly: GCA_028455805.1. Taxonomy (NCBI): domain Eukaryota; kingdom Metazoa; phylum Arthropoda; class Insecta; order Hymenoptera; family Halictidae; genus Lasioglossum; species Lasioglossum figueresi. Next base: position 10,000,155 of record CM052200.1, on the reverse strand, counting down.
TATTACATTAAGTTGTTCTATTACATTGAATATTTGATTTCGTTCACCCCTTACTTCTGGATCGGTTGCCTTCTACAAAAGATTGACAATAAAGAATTCAACTTTCCGTCAACGTGTTCTCTGCCAAACTATTTTCTGGGGTGTCATTTTCACGTCTTGTGTGCCAAAAAACGGTGCCCGCTCTACGGTATATCTTTAGTCCTCGCACTTCTGTAGACTATAATAAGTGTCACCGCTGATTTTATGCATTCGCGACGAATTATTGGAAGAAGAAAAAACAGTATCGTCATTTTGTCAAGAAAGAAAATAAATAACGTAAGTGTATTAGCTTGGTCCAGGAGCATTATTGTTTTATAAAATACTAAACATTAGGATGTAACAGTTTGTTATTATTAGAAACCGATTGGCGTCGTTCATTAGCCGCAGTTGCCATAACCGGAACCACATTCCCACGTGTCAGTGCACGTAGCAGGAGCGGATTGAGCGGTATTGTAAACGCGAATGGCAATTCGCCGGATGATTTACCGTGTCCCCGATGTCGCGAGCGCTCGATTCCGCGAATCGAGAGCCGCCTAAGCAGGGTAGGCTAGCGCAGTTTGCAGCGGAAACTCGTAAAACCGTGTTCGGCGTCGGTCTCTATCGGTTAACCGCATTCCCATTCGAGAAACGTGTGAGTCAGCCGAGCGCCACGACGCCTGCCACCGTAAATAACGCGAGAACAATTAGCACACGCGACAAGGGGGCGTCTGGTTTATTATATCCCCGTGTTGAACAGTGACGAGGAGTGGCTGCGCCCCTCGGATCGTGGCTGGGATATCCGATTCCCGTAATAAGAAGGATTAAACCCTGCTTTGAGCTGCCCCCTTCGCAAACTTTCTTGCCCATCTTTGTCCGGTTCAATTTGCAATTCCGTCTACCATCCCTCTTTTTCGCAATCATCGATTTCTGCGGCTTATTGCCACTGGAGTTTCGTTTACCAGATTATTGGACACCTAACGATCTTTATGGAAAATAGAAACATATCGCGTGTAACATTGTTCACGAATGTACCCGGAACGAGGATCAGACGTAAATCATAAAGTAACCAACAACTCTTAAAACTAAGTACTGCCAAAGCTTTCCATTAAGTAAAATTTTCGAAACGTTTTACGCAGTCAACAAGTTACTAACTCCACGACGGCAACCATAAAATTTCTCCGCGACGTTTCTCAAGAAAGACGGATGAGGAATCTCCGGAATACGAGTATTTTATCTAGCAAGAATTGACAAGCTCCTCGAACACCTCTTCGGGAACGACGCACCGGGTAAAGGTTAAAAGTTGAAGCCTCCTGATTCCATCAGCTATCAGTCCGCAGATCTCCAGTGACTGGTCGTCGTCGTCAAGAATTTCTGTCAGTAATTTGGCTAATGTTTCATTCTGCACGCTCTCTAGTTTCCAACCGACTCTCTCTTTTCTTTTTACTGGTCGATAAAATTAATTTGCTGGTCGTTAAGTCAATTAGGCGTCGTAAAGGTACCAGAAGATGTGAAAGTTCGTGGCGAGAGAAGGTCCGAGACGGTAATCAACCAGGGACACCTTTCTGGTGGTTTAAATCGACCGACACCTGACGGTTTCGATTCGATTTATGGAGACTCCGAGGGAAATTATTGGATCCTATGGCCTGGTTGCCGCGAATGAACCGTTATGACATCATTCCGTAGACTTTTAAGTGACGTAATATCGCGACGCCGCCACCAGGAGAGGACAATAAAATTTCCATGCGAATCATTTTTCTCGGTGCATGGTCGTACCGGCGTTATATCCATTGCGGATCGAAACGACGCAATTGATCGTTTTATCGTCACGACCGGTAGATCCGTGTCACCTGGATGGGAACAATTGATTTAGTTGACTCAACGGTACTTCCACTTTATTCCGTATCTACTTTAAATATTACTTTTACGACGCGTCTGGGTTCTCCGTTTGTTTTTATTCCGCTAATCGAACTTCAGAGAGATGGCAGACTGCTCGTGCTGGGAATGCTGCATCCTACTTCGCCATTCTCTATGTTAGATTTGGGCCCGTCTTTAGTTACCATTTTACAAGCCTACATCCCCTTCCATCAATTTTTCACGCCCTTCTTCAAACACTTCTACCACCTGTAACCACCCTCCTTCCTCCATAGATCATTTCTGTACCATTTTTAGCCTTCCCCTTTCAAACCCTGATCCGATCATTCATATTATCAGTCGCGTGCTGCTAAAGACCTATCACCCGAAATTATCCTTCATCTTTCAATCCGTCAAGATCCGCAGTTATCGAACATCGTAGACTCAATTTCATCCGATTATCTTCCACTACCCTTTCTTCCTTTTCAGCTTGTTTGTCCGCTACTTCAAGATTCAATCTTTGATCTTTACTCAGCTACCCTCCTCTAACCTTGAAGATTACTCTCATCCACCTTTTTCCAACACCTTCCTCCGCCAATATCTAACAACCCCGGCCATCTGGCCACAGACCTCGCAGTCATCCTAATCACCTCGACATCTAGCCCCAAAGGGAGTCTCTCCCACACACTCCACCCGAATCCAGCCTGTTTCGCCAATTCCAACCATCCTCGCCCCTGTCAACCATTTTCACTCTCCGCAAATCCCCAACGGCTTCGACAGTCCCGTTCCTCTCGATCATTCGAAGCACCCTTGATCATCGCCGGTCCCCTCGAACGAAAATCCCCCGACCACCGTCAGCCTTCCGATGACCAATGGCCGATTTCTCTGCTCGTTAACGCGAACCGTAGCCGTTCGAGTGGCCATCGAACGATCACCGAAACAGCTCCGATCGGTCTCGAACGCCGCTTGCAGTCCTCTAAACGGCTCTTTACCGCCCGGGTTGATCCTGAATCAAGCGATTACCTTGTAATTCCCCAATCACATTTGTTACACCTGTCCATCCTAACGCGGCAAATAATCCGTAACGACTTTAACAATCCCGTCGAGGCGGACGCGACGTTGAAGAAAAAATATAACAGGAGAGAAACGAAAAACGAACGACAAGAACGAAGAAGAGAACAAAGTGGTCGGCTAACAAAACCATCGAACCACCAGTGTCCAGACCTAAGAAAACCATCGAATGGACGGTGCTGGCTGTATAAGGAACGACGAGGAGGTACTCGAAGACGTGTGCGTGAGGGGGCGATGGATAAAATCCGAAGCGAAGGATCCTTCGAAGTATAAGGACACTTCGAAGGAGTATTAACGGGAATATACGCACGCCGGTTTCCAATCTTTATCAAAGGATACTGCGAGAGCATACCATGATCCTCAACCAATGCAAACACCGGGCCCCACGAGATCAGTTTCTCTCTTCTTCTACTTCTTCGTCTTTTTCGTCCCTTTTTTCTCTCTCTCTCTCTTTTCCACGCTGTTCGGGAACCGGCCCCGGCAGAATAGTTCCCATTTATGTTACATGTTATTATTATCGTGGCGCAGTTACCGTAAGTGAGTTTATTGACTTAAAATTGAGCGTGCGTGTAATGTACTCGTACGTTAGCCCCGATAGCGTGCGCAACGTTCCTTCAACCCTCGGCCAGCGGAACTTGAAGAACCGTCCTCGAGATTACAAACGCCCCGAGGGGGACCCAGCGGCCGCGTTATGGCCGTGTTGCGGATTAATAACCGAGATATCATTAGCGGTTTTACGAACCACTAAGGATTTTTGATGATCCGCTTGATAGCGCGCACCGTTGCTCACTGATCCCACTTCGACGATAGCGGATGCTTGCGAAAGGGTTCAGTGGACGTGTTTCAGAGGTTTTCGGGCGGATAATTGGGCCAGAGGTGGTAGAGGAAATTGTTTCTCGGAGGACTTGTTTACGATAAGATGCGTCTCCGATAGAAACATCACGAATATCATTTTGTGTTTAATGGTTCGTGTTTCGGATGGTTGTATAGTGGTGCGCGGGGTTGGCGGTTATTTCGTCTTCTTGTTCAACGAGCAAAAATAATATAAATGTAAATGGTAGAAATGTAAAAAATATAGATTATCGATCGTTAACGATGACAAAACACGAAGTTAAAAATTTGTAGAATTTTCTCGATCTGGTAGAAACCCGATGCAGTCCGTATTAGAGCATCGATCGCGTTTTAAAAACGCAAGAGAAGAGAGCCCCCGTTTACAGCTCACTAAAACAGCCGGTGCGCGCCGTTAAGTGACGTCATTTAATGAACCGCGTATTAGTGCAGTATTTATAACAGTTCCCGGCTCGTTAAATCCTCGGATCGATTCCATAAATACGCAAACCAGTTCCGGCGTCTCGCCGCATTCGAGATACCTCATCGAGTTCGACACGCGTGCGAGTTAGAATAACATAGTTGGTGCCGGTGTTAGAAGACGCTCAAAAATATTATTCTTTTTGATTTCTAAAAATATGCTGGACTACAGAAGTTTCCAGTCGAACAATTATGCAGTTGACAATCTTTGCGATTTCGGTGGACGCAGTAATTGAAAGTAGCAGCGGCGTTGAACGGACTACGAAATCGTAGGGAAATATGATTAAAACTTCGAACCAGGTTATTTCTTATTCAAATTGACACCCCCTTCTCTCCGATCCAACCCCGATGGCGTTACGTTTCGTTATCGCGCTCTACTCGCAGTGCGTCGGTGCCTAACTCGAATTTGACTGGCAGTTCCCAACGAGAGGGAAGGAGCGTCGTTTTCGTTCCAGCCAGTTTCTATTCCACCTTCTTCGGCGCCCACTTTCCTCAACCGTTCCCTCCCCTCCGGCTTGTTGGATCCCTTCTTCCGTTTAATTTTGCATCTGGCCCTTCGCGAGCTCCTCATCTTTCTTTTCACCCCCTTTAGAATGCACCCCACAGCCAAAAATCTCGGAGCCGAGATATTTCCCATGGAAATGGGAAATATTTCAAGTTGAACGGGAAACGGCGAGATAGCCGTCTGTATCGGATCTAATTGCTTTCGTCTTGTTTAGTTTGTTTATGGAAGAAACGAATTTTTATTTGGTTTCAGCAGTTTGAAGAAGATCATTTCTATTTTGCACAAAGATCCGGGGTCTACTAATTGTCGGTACAAGCGTCGCTCCTCTACGCTGAAGGTTAACGTCAGAAAGCAAGCTCACTGATAGAACGACCTAGTATTCGGGAGTGATCATGTGCCAACTTTTGAGGTTCGAACTACGAGATGGAGACTGGGGAATCAATCGTGCAATGGAGACTGTTCTTGGGTGTCGGTTCCCGGGAGCAGATCCGAGCTCTTTGGAGCGTCGTTGGCTCTCGCCATTACCGCAGTTACTCGCAGCGAGGGAGCATTAGCAGAAAGAGGAGGTTGGAAAAAGGCATAGAGGACGGGGGCGAAGGCGGCGCAGAATCGCGGAGTTGTTAGCCTGGCCAGGACGCCGCATACCAGGCAGAAGCAGAAGTAGCAGCGAGGAGTACCATCGCGCGCTGGCTACGCTCGAGTTTCTTAATGTAATTTTCCTTTTTTGCCTCCATTCGCTTTACGATCGAAACTTTCGCCCCCTTCCGACAGTTGCTCGGTGGTGTATCCTTCTCTTTCCAGCTACCGAGTCGCTTCTTTGTCCGCGTGTTCCTCTTCGTCTCGTCCTCCCACCTCTTCGAGGTCCACCTTCCCGAACCCCTTACCCCTCAATGTCTCTCTCTCTCACTCCCTCTCTCTCTCTCTCTCTCTCTCTCTCTCTCTCTCACTCACTCTCTCTCTTCTCCTCATTTCGTGCGCTCGAACGGCCGTTCGAGCACGAGTTTGCAAACTTTCCTGATTCTACGCGCGGTGCCCCGTCGATCCCAGAACCCCCTGCAACCCCCTCAGGCCTCGCCGTAATTATGCGTCCGACTCGCAGACTCGATTAAACGATATTTCGAACGGGGAGTGGGAAGGAATGCCTTTATCGAGGCGTTTTCTCGGCTTTTTAGTGAACCATCCGGCAGTACCCTCGCGTTTCGAGTCGGTGCCCGTTTGCGCGTTTTCATTCCGGCTTCTGGGAAGGTCAGAGATCGATCCTGTATCGTTCCTTGTGGAGCATAGATCCGAGAGATCTAGGGGAACCTTCACGTTCGAACTACGATGAGCGATTAGACCGATCGCGAGAACGAAACGTAAAAATATGTTCTATTGTTTTGTTATCGCAACTCGGTAGATGACGGCACAACGATGCAACGGTGTATACAGAACCATACTGTATTACTAAAAGACAAAAATTATTAAAACAATTTTTCAGACAAAATTCGTGTCTGGAATATTTTATATACAGATCAACAGTCTAAAGTGATTATAGACACTTCCGAGAATCAAAAAGTTGTATTTCACGAGTCCCGATACGAAGCATACCGACTGCCGGGAAATTCTCATCTGGCGTACGGCTAGCGTGCGCATTCTCGCTCGCCATTTTCAATCGAGCCGGGAAAAGCGTCGAAAAGAAAAATTCGACGCGATTTTCGTTATCTGCAGCGGCTCCGGTGACGCCATCGTCGTCGGCGATAGCAGCACACGTTCTCGACGGAAACTATTCCGCGCCGGCGTTCCTTTATCGAAAATCAACTATTTTCCCGGGGCAAAGAGAGAGAGAGAGAGAGAGGGAGAAAAAGAGAGGAAGATAAAGGAAGAAAGAACAGTGTTTGTCGCGAGTGGAGAAAGAGGAGGAGTATAATAGTGGGAGGCGTGAGAGGTTGAGCCGCTCCGTGCCGGGGCGATCTGAAATCGAAATCGGCGAGAACGCTCGGAGCGTGTGTGTCCGCTCTTTGCTATTCGTTGATGGCGTTATCCTTTGGCCGGGGCTTATCGGAAGTTCGATTAAAGAAAGGGAAAAGCCGTGGCCTCACCTCGCGCGGCCACTTTAGCATCCAGCAGGGCGAAATTTACGTATCGAGGCGAGCGAAGGAGCCGCGAGCGCGAACGGAGACAACCAGTGGACCGAGAGGAATAGGAGAACACGAGAGAACTCAAGCAACAGAGGGAGAGAAGAGAGAGAGAGAGAGAGAGAGAGAGAGAGGGATGGGGTGAGATGGTCTGCATATAAAGTGGACACGAAATGAAGCGGGTTACGTTGCCTCGGTAGGTAAGGGAGCATGTGTCGGTGTCTCTCCAGCGGAGTTTGCCTCGCCTTTTTACTCGTTGTACATTTCGTTTACATAGGATCCACGTGCAAGCGGCCGTGCAAACGCGAATATACGCTGCGGAACGCGTATACGTGGGCCCACGCGTATACTGGGTGACCCAGTAACTCTCTTCAGCACCCACAGTAACTCCGAAAAATATTAAATTACATTTATCCTTCTAGTTTCGCAATCCATTGTTCGTTTTTTCAGAAAAAATTTTTGTCACTGTGTCACTAAATTTGGCCTCCTACAAGTTAGCCCCCCGCTTTTAGAATTAAATAATTTCTAAATTTGCTAAAATCAATTCCCTTTTGTACTCATTTCTTAATTACTTCTATTGCCATCAATTTTATGGTATTCAAGGTCCCAAGAAGGTCACGGAAAGGTCGTCATGACAATATAGATCATTGTATTCGTCCCAAGTTGGACCACAAAATGTCAATAATAAAGATGCACGGTACCGTGAAAAATATGACCTTCAAAGAAAAATGATTCGCATCGTTACATGTCCTTTCGAACCAAACAACTCGCTCCGCAGATACTTTCTTCTATACTTGATAATAATGGAGATAGTTTTACTAGGACACCCAGTATAGAGTACAATACATGCATCGAAAGGGGGCGAGGAGCGAAGAGCCTCGCTAGGTGGGCAGGATGACGGTGAACGGGGGTTATGGGGGACCATAGAGGGCGTCGGAGCGAAGGAGGGGAATCCCACGGCAGAGAAAGGGAGAAGGTCGAGGCTTGGTTAAAAGCGCGCAGGGTGCTCGCAATGGCCGACGATTTTCAACTTTTGCTATCGCCTAGCCGAGAATGGAAAATGGAGAATCCTTACGCGGGGAAGGGGGCGGTGGATAGGGTGGGGTACGTGTGTGTACAGACACTGTGTACAGGGGGTAACCGGGTTGTACGTGTGCATCCGCGCTCCGGGGCTGAACTCATTTACTTTGAAAGTTTCTCGAGAGCCTCCCTGGTCCGCTCTTTCCGCCCGCGTTTACTGTTTTCTCTATCTACTTTTCATCCCGAGCCAGCCCGTTACCGGCGAACGAGATCCCGCGCACCAACGGGATCGACCGTGAACGCGTTCCCGGCCCGATCATCGATGGGGATTTCATGGATTTTGGAAATTAAAGGGACAATCCGGAGACCGGCCCCGGAAATCGTCCCGCTGCGAGATCCACGCGACTGGATCGCTTTGAATTCGTTTACCAACACTTGAGCTATTAGAACTAGTTATACAAAGCCACGAAACTGATAACACAAAAAATTCCAGTTGAATTTTCGATCTAGCAGAAACGTAAAATCCGACACGACACTTGAAAGTACCCCGCAAATCCTAATTCACTAGGATAGCGCACGGTTGCCTGAACACAATGCGCCAGTAAATCCACCGAACCCCGCTATCCTTCCGAACCACCATTAACCTCTACGGAAAGGAATTTTTCCTCGACCCTAATCTCGGTGAATTAATTTATGAAAACCGATATTAGCATAAAGATCCGCAGGCCACGTTCGAACAGACTGAAATATATTCTGAAATCCAACCTTGACGAGAGAAAAGTGGAGGAAGCGAGACGGAGCCGGGTCATTCATGAATTAGAATTAGAAAATTGTTAAATATAGTCGGCGAACGAAGGACAGTGGGAAAGGGGGAAGAATTTCGTAAACGAGAAGTAGGTAGTAGCTAGCAATAAATCACGGGACTGAGGATTAACGCGTATTCGTTGGGTGTTGGTTGCGCCGCGGTGCGTCGAATTCCGGTCAGTAAAAGTCATCGTAAAAATATAATCGTGCTAATGATAAGCAAATGGAATACACGACGCGGGAACGTCGAAAGCGGAGAGGCTAACGATCGTCAAAAGTCAGGAAGCCCGCTCGTAAATCGGTCTATGACGTTTATAGACGGACACCTCTCGCGCAAGGAAATTCTTCCTAGGCTAGGGGAGGCCGAGGGATCACGGGCGATCGTTAAAATGACGTACGACCGTGCAAGTACAAGATCCATGATTTATCCCTGACGGCCTGTAATTGTCGCGAGAATTTACTACCGCACCACCGCAACCCCTCGGTCGTCTAATCGGCCGCCGATTAAAATTTACTGGCCGAGTCGCCAAGCGCCTGAAATTTACCACTTTCCGCGGGACAATTGAACGGCCTTAGCCAGACAACATCCGGCAGGAAGTTTTTAAACGTTTAATAAATTGATAAAATGAAAGACTGGCTAAAAAAGAATGAAAACGAGGATAACAGTTCTCGCTCTATCGGATTCCCCATTTTCCCAACACTTCGCAATCATCTCTCTCCGGAAACGTCCGGCAAATTCCCGCGAGTTATTTACTGGACGGGCCGATAGTTTTTCCCCAGTTAGCCGAGCAAGTTCGTCGTTTCCGAGCCACTGAAATTTCGGCGTCGCGTCGTTTTTCAGCCTGGAATTTCCGGGCGAGACGTTCATATAAAATGAACTTTCTCGTCGTAGGTCGTGCTTTTATGCGGAATTAAAGTCGCGCCGGATCGACGCGACAGGGGTGGAGGTGGAGGGCTCGTCCGGTGGTGGAAAATTCATTTCGGAAAAAGAGGACGGAGTTAAACCGAGCCGAGCAGAACCGAGCCGAGCCGAGGCTCGACCCGGTTAGAAGTTAAGAACGTTCCGCCGCAGCTGCGAACAAAAGTTTCCCGTACTGCCGCTGCTGTTTCGCCGGCTGTGCGACCGCGCGACACGTGCTTTTCTCTCTTTTTTCCTATTCCATGAGGCTCCCCTTACGAAGGGTGCGACCGTCGCACCATGTACGGTCTTCGAAGCTTGCGTACGTACTCCATACGTGACCTTATTCCCTTTCCTGTAGTTACGACGCTTTTAATTAACCGACTCTCGTCCCTTCTGTTCCAGTTCTTTGATAGTTCGTTTGTTTAACATTTCGATGTAAGGTGGGACTAGATTAGTGCTGCTACAAAAATGTAGACACTTTTTACATGAATCATTTTTGCAAGATATTTTGACACGTTTTATTTACTGTGTTTCGCTCGATGGAACACTTCGTCAGCGGATAAAATAGCTGTTATATAATTAAGGAAGATAATTCTTGATGGGGTTTTCAAGCTTGTACAATCTGCAACAGTCTATCTCGAAGACTGTTCCACGTCAAAAATAATTATCGGAGCGTAACGAGGTCACCTACTAAATAGCAGTAGCGGTTGTAGTAATTATAGTATTTCCACTTGAACTAGTTATTAATAGGCTTCATAATGGCTGCGTTATGTTAGGAAGGAGCTAAATCATTCTCCGTACGTCGCTCTCAACGCTCTCAACAGCCTATTCGGTAGCAGATCCTTTGCATTATATTCCTTTGATTTTTGATAAATTACACTGTCCAACAAATTTCAACTTTTTTTTTGGTTATTTCGATTCCCACTATACGATTCTCATAGATTTCTTCGCGCTGATTCCGAATCTGGCCTTAATTTTTCTCCTATACGTAGAATTTTTGAGAAATTTGAGTTTAAAAAAAAAGACACATATTTCAACTTTGAACAATTATCGCGATGTTATTATAAAAGATATTGAATTGTTTTTTTCCGGCAAAAGATTCTGTAGACTTTCCCGAATACAGTGATATCCAATGTTAATACATTATGATTGTTTAAACATGTTTAAACAACGATTAAAGACGGAGAGACACCACTTTTGCACCCATTTTAGAGGATATTTTTCAATTTATATAAAAATATAAGGGCCCAGCGGAAATTCGAACTATACCACGCGATAGAGCGGACTTTTATCTTGAGAAACCACCCTTTTAAATTTCCAACGTCGACGTTTTTTTGCGATCCAGAAAGCAAAATATCTTCGCCCGACATGAATTGCAGTCAGTGGTGCTCTTCCACTAGAACGAGCGATCGTGACGCCGTATCCCGTCGAATGATCGCGCTGGTGGAAGAGCACCACTGACGGCAACTCGTGTCGGGCGAAGATATTTTGCTTTTTGGATCGAAAAGAACGTCGACGTTGGAAATGTAAAAGGGTGGTTTCTCAAAATGAAAGTCAGCTCTATCGCGTGGTATAGTTCGATTTTCCGCTGTACCCTTATTTTTTTATATAAATTTAAAAGTATCCTCAAAATGTTTAAACAATCATAATGTATTAACATTGGATATCACTGTATTCGGGATAGTCTACAGAATCTCTTGCCGTAAAAAACAATTCAATATCTTTTACAATAACATCGCGATAATTGTTCAAAGTTGAAAAATGTGTCTTTTTGTTTTAAACTCAATTTTCTCAAAAACCCTACGTATAGGAGAAAAATTGAGGCCAGATTCGGAATCAGCGCGAAGAACTCTATAACAATCGCATAGTGGGAATCGAAATAATTTTTGGCTGTTGGACAGTGTTATTAATCCGTCTTCGGACGACCGAGAAATGTCAGATCGGATGGAGGATGGAGGATCGTCCGTCCATGTTCGAGGCGATCGATGGATTCACAGGTTCGCCAGCGCGATTAAACTTTTAAATACGCGAGGGCGGTTTAACGAGCGGATCGAGCCGATTCAATTTCGAAACGCGTAAAATCCGCCTCGCGGAACCTCCTCCGGTAACTTTCTTTCGAATGTCACGAGCGTACGCAGCAGCCTACAATACTTGTCGCAGCCCGCCGATATCGAAACCCATTCACGTATGGTTTCTCTCACGGGATTCCAGGTTTTCCATCAGTCCCACGCGAGTCCCGATGCAAATCGTCGCGTCGCTGGGAACGGCGCGAGAAAGATGATACAAACTGTCCCGTAAAAATTCCTATCGCACTCGCGAGATAATGAAGGGTTGTATCCACACCGGTGAATCGATCTCCCACCGGAGAGGATTGAATTCGTAAAAATCCGCAAAACTTCTCGCTCCCCTCCACGACATCGTGGCGAATTCGAAACAATCGTCGCCAAAACAGAAAATGAGAGAAAGAGAGAACGGAAGGGACGTGACGTTTTGCTCGAGAACTCGATTGCCATGGAGCGGACGGACCGTCATCGATCTTCGAGAAGACACGGATCGATCAAACGTGCTACCAATGGCCGTGGAAGCTCTACACACGCGATACGAATTCGTGAACGAGCCTGCTGACGAGATTTCTGCGACCCTACGTGGCTGGCAATTAGCAAACCAAATGATCCAAGTTCGTCCACAACTTTCGTAGAACTTTGTGCGGGGACCCGCGTAGTACTTGCTGGGTCTCGTGCGATCCAGACATCGATTACGAAAATTTGTTTAGTACAACTTCCCCATACAGCAAGATTAAATTTCGCCGCAGTTTGTTTGTTCGGTCAATGATTTTGGCACGTTCCCAGCCCAGTAAAAATATTATTGAATTTAACTGTATCGTATAATTTACAGCCATCTCCCCGTGTTCCTGTTTGGTATGGGAGCATAAACATTCACGATCCACTTGCCACATTTTATTGATGTCTCTGAAACCTGATGCTCGGTGAAATATTTCTATATCGGTAAAAATGAATAGCGTTTAACCCGCCGTTAGTTAGGTGGGGTCCCACAGACCCCAGAGATTTTAGATTGATTGTAAGATTGTAACAACGCGTGACAGCGAGTCGGGCCTGAGTGTATTTAAAAATTTAATTTCGTGGATCTGGGTTTTTACTCTGAAAAATGACAAGCCTCTTAAGCAATACCTATATATATATTATTTCGGTGGGTCTTACCACTTTTGATACATTTTCCCACTTTACCAACGCCGGGTTAACAGAAGACAAGTCTCTTACTTCAAAAATTCATGCCAATGCAAAAGGATGGCCACCCCTGCTGTAGAACTTAATAGAAAGATCGTTTTGTATATTTGACTATTTACGAAGCGCAGAGTCTAATTATAGAGAGCGCTTCTAGGAGAACGCGACACGTTCGTGCACCTATTTTGGGTCCAGGAACTACATACATATACTTTGTCGGACCATTAAAGCGGAGAAACAGCTTGATGGGACGAGAAACTGGCCAAAATAAAATCAGACTGACTCGAACGAGGCGTGCACACATGCTCATCCCCATCGACGGGGGTGGAATCATCGGACGTTCCGGCGCGGAGAACAGCGGATCTCTTTGCCATCAGATTGCCATGAACTAATTTAGCCGCTATCCAATCTCGCTGCTCGTGCATTCCGCGCCGTTTTTAGATTTAACCTGCCCAAATATGCAAATTGCCGCGGAGAGCCGTAGAGCGTCGAGGGAAAGACAGAAAGAGAGGAGAGAGATGAGAAAGAGAGAGAAAGAGAGAGAAAGAGAGCTGCTCCGAGGAATCCTCGAGGAGAATGGGCGATTCGGTTGGCTGGTGGTGGTAGGGGAGCATAATCCTCGCCCATGGTAGATTGTGGGCGGCCGAAATGAAAGAGCAAAAAGGACCTGGAGGGACCGGGTAGAATCGTTGGAGAGAGTGAGTGAGAAAGAGACACGGGAGGATCCGGTCTCCCGCCTGAATTCATGGGACACGTGCGTAACGGTGTTCCCATCGGCGCTGATCAATATCGACCGAGAAAAGTCCGTGAAAATGAGAAATCGCGCGGACGTTCGCCGATCAAAGGAATATCGCGACGTCCGACATTCCGGCCCAGCGAAGCCGCTGAAATCGTCGATTAGTTGCGAACTCCAATTTTGAAAGCATATTATATAGCAAATTTCAGAAATTTTTGTTTCCTTAAAGTTAAAGGAAGGTCTAGCTGGAGATCGTTGATTTTATAGTTTGAAATGGTCTGCGAATGAAACGGGGTTGTAAGTTTGAACAGTGCATTCTGGTGAAACAGCGATATTGCTGAAACGCGTCCCCCGGAACGTGTGCATTTATGTTCGAGGATTTACCGATACTGATAATGGCGAACATCGTACGCCTCGGTAGACCCTTTTACTAAAATCTCGAGTGAATGTATACATTCGCCGCAGTTTACGCATTTATTGTAAATAATGCAAATGGTGGGAAATGCGGTTGCGTCGTTCGCTGCTGAGGGGGATTCTTTTTATCGCGATTCCTGCGCGGAAACACGCGTAGAACCGACGTAGAAACAAGTGTTTATTTGCTTTCGATAACGGCTAGTTAGCCGCGGAAGTTGGACTTAAGCCACCACTCCACTCGAGGAACTTCTACTTTCACTGTTCACCTACTTTATTCATTTTGATGTACCTATTCGTGCACTTTTAATCATTCCGATTATCACTTTCTATGACCTTCAAATTAAGCCCTTTACGATCTTAATGACCTTCAAATCGTGGCCCTTTGAACTATTGTATAACTTTGAAAATATGTATAACTCTGCATAACTTGTACAACTCGGAGAAAATAAAATTCTGGCGTTTCACTAAATAATTGAAAGAAAAGGACTGTTTAGAAGATTAATAACACACTCGTATAATAGTCCCGGTATTTCAATTTCGCTAACCGTATCACGATAAGTGGATTATCTACAGAGCCTGAGATAATGTTCTGAACAATTAAGTCTAACTTCTCGCTACACAGGAGGTCCTTGATAGCTCTGTAATCATTAACAGCTAGATACGAAGCAATCGGTAATTATGCAAGCGATACCGCGGGCGAAAGTGGTTCCTGCAGGTCTCGTGAATCCTGAGCGCAAATCTCGCGCGAAATGTGGAACGAGAACACACGCGAAACACACGTGAAACACACGCGATTAAAGCTCTGCTTTTAAATCCTGCTTTCGAGCGTTCCTGCTGGAATCGTCGTATTTAGACGGCGGATGAACTTTCGACCCACAAACGTCACGGAGCCATGTTGATTCGCGCCTAAGTTATGGATCGTCAACAGTGTTGAAGGAAATCTCACCTCGTAATCGTCATTCTCGACGACCGCAGAAATATTGTCCTGCTTCTGGAGGTCCCGTTACAAAGTTTCTCATAATAATTTAATAAATAAAATGAAATCGATGTGTTTTAATTCAAATAGAATCAAATGAAGTCGATAAACAAAATCATTATAAAATATATTATATTTTGAAATTAAGCAGATAAAGCAATTTTAAATAGAATGATTTTCGGTCATAATTCACAGATTTCGCAAATAAAATAACCTGAACGAAACAACAACAACTGTAGAATGAAACGTGCAATGAAAGGGTATTTTTTCTCGCTGGGAATCCATTTGAAGCCAACTGCGCGCAGGAGCACGGCGTACAATAGAGCCAGCAAGCAAAGCGTAATTCCCTTTCTCGAATCAAGCTGCCAGAACCGTCTATTCAGCCGATTAACCCGAACAAAGAGGAGATCGCCGCTCGAGCGAGAAAAAGACGCTCGTCCGCGGAACAAACTGCGCGCGTCCATGAAGATAAGGTCGGTTCCGGAATTCTATCTTTTAGAACCGGAGCGAGAAACACGGCGGAACAAAATTTCACGAAGTAGAAGAAGAAAAAGCCTCGCTCTTCGAGGAAGAAAAAAAAAGAGAGAACAGAGACAGAAAAGAGAAGAAAGAAAAAGTCGGTGGAGAAAATACGCGTTACGGTACCTAATAATCGCGTATCGGCTGCGGGCATGATGGCGGAACAAGGCGGGGCTCTCCGCGAATATTTCTGTCCGCGTAGGTAACTTAAGCGAGTGGCCAACAGAGAACGGGAGAGAGAGAGAGAGAGAGAGAGAGAGAGAGAGAGAGA
>CM052200.1:9953341-9984305 GCA_028455805.1 Lasioglossum figueresi | reverse complement strand
TGAGAGAGAGAGAGAGAATGAGAGAGAGAGAGAGAGAGAGAGAGAGAGAGAGAGACTTGCTGGAGTAGAGGAGAGAGTGAGAGAGATTGGTTTGATAGGTGGAGAACGCGAGAAAGGCTGAGAAAGGCTGAGAAAGAGGAACAAAGAGGAGAAATGAGGGTCCCGGAGCTGGGAAAGAGCAAAAAGGGAAGAAGGTTCCGAGTGGCTGTAATCGGTGCCCGATTCAACCAGAAAGGGACTCCGACGTCCCAGTTCCACTCGTTCTATTCGTCCTCTTCTTCCTCTCCTTCCTGCTTCAACACTTAACAATCCAGTAGTGTGTCCGATGAACACGTTCTCGAATTGATTTACGAGCGGAACCAGAAATACCCATTCTATCGACTATGTCTAATCCATCTCGTCCATCTGCATCATTAATCCTACAGAAAAATTTACGTCCCACATAGAATCAACCGGACAAACTTTTTCCACGATAAAGAACGACGCACTTGCTAGATCCTACAAGAAAGGACTATTTAACGTACATCGTTACGATACAAAAACGTACAAAGACGTCAGCAATTAATTATTATTATTAATCGGAGCTTGCCACGGAACCTTTTTATCCCGGTTCGCGAGATAGCATCTTTTGCTTTCATTTCTACGGGGTCCCGTTTATTTGATTTTATTTCTGCGTGGTCTTGTCCCTCGTGCTCTTATTTCCATGGGGTCCTGTCTCGCGTTGTCACGCTTCTAGACCGAGCTGCGAATTTAGTAAGCGACGCGTTCGCAAACTGGATACCTTACACACGAGTCGCGATCGTTCAGATCCGTGAACGGAGCAGCGAACTCTCCTTTCTCGATCGATAAGCTTGTAAATGATTTTTCTAGCCTTCGAACGAAGGCATGAACGCCGATCGCTATCTGACGCTCTCCGAGACCGGCCGCCATCTTTGTTTTGGACGCTCGGACGAGGTCGAAGAGGTTATCGGCACTGTACGTTTGAGGATGATTATTTTTAGAAGAATTCATTGCTGAGATTAATCCAATTAAAACAATGTGTTGCATTTGAACAGGAGTTCGATAAAGTCGTCATTTTTATCTGGAGTAAGTATAAAAAATTAAAATACGATAAGTATGAAAATTATTAGAAAAATTGATTTGATAAATGTACCTGCAGAAACGATACGGAAAAACATCCTATCCGTAAAATTGAAGTTTTATATTTTAAAATATTTTAATAGAAAGGAGTATGTGTCTCGAGTGGGAACGCGGCATAAGGTGCGTCCGCTATCCTCATTCGAAACGAAAATAAATACGTGTTTCTATGCAGGCTGTTCGCATCGAAGGTGAGACAGCAGAGTCTGTTACGCGGCGCAGAACGGCACACGTCTATTATCTATTTCTCAAAGTACAGAAGATGCGTGCGATTACCATAGAGGATTTACTGTACACGCACGACGAAGCGTGCAGTGTTCACATCTTGTTAATAAAGGGAAACGAGGATGCTTATTGGCACGTTTTAGTACAAACACGACGACGAGATGTACAATGTTGTAGCGTTTATGAACCTTCCTGCACAATTTCTCGGTCATTTACGTAGAAACTTGCTTCGTTGAATTTATTATTCGTCATGCACCGTCCTAATCGGAATCGTTTCACTGTATCCTACTGCAAAAATTAATTTTTAACTCGCGTCGGAAGTTGCATTATCCTGCCTGCTGACTTTATAAGATTCCGGAGCTCGTTATTTTCTAGATCCCTTGATCAGCATAATCTTTTACTAGATCTTCTACTAACATTTTAGTTGAAGTCAGCAGGGTCTCTGCAACGATCCAATGGTAAAAAAAGTTAGGCTACTTAACATTTATCTTAAGCATTGGCGGATCAATGGAACTTTAAAAAATTCTTCCGAATTTAAAATTGTTGTTCCTCGCCACGGAAAAACGTCGATTCCCGCGAAGGGTCCTCGGGCGGCAGCCGAGACGACTAAAGTACGAATCGAATCGTCAATTAAAGTGAGATTCCACCGGTCCAATTAATGGAGTTGCAATCTCGCCGTGGAGGAACCACGAGCGGCCGGTCGATCGCGTTCGTAATCTCGGTCGCGGAGGACCCGCCGGTTGTTCGAGATAAAACTCTGATAAAACGTAGGGTGGAAGAAAATCCAGCGACGAGGAACCCGGAGGAAGGTCCTGTTGCTATGATAAACTCTGCAAAATATTAGAAGCCGCTGGAACTGGTATCGGTCGGTGTTAATACCTATTTTTACCTCGTTACTTAATTACCGGCATCCTGGACATCGGGCGACAAGGAAAGAAACAAGTTGAAGGAAAAAACACAAGCTAACAAATAGAAAAAGATCATCGTCATCGTCTTAAAGTAAGTACCCCTTAAGGGTCAGTTATAGAAAACTTTTTTAAACGCGATAAATTTTTATTATAAAAACTTTATGATATGTATCTGGTCAAATTTCTGTTTGGTCCGCGTTTTTTTTTTTTAGATAAATGCAGAAAATATTTATTCTGCACAGTAAGATCGTCGGTTCGGTAATAAAGCAAACGGCTCGACTTCTTAATCTCACGCCCTGTAATCGTCTCGCATTATGCGATATTGCCGGTCTTTCGGAGACCGTGGATTACGGGGATAAAACTGTCCTGGGATGGCAGCTCTAAGGGTAGCCTTAAGGTACGGTTACACTGCGATAAGTGGCGGTGGGGCAGGTCCGATGATTCCTGTTGTCGCTGCGGTCTGTTGTTCGCTTAGCGAGCGAGGGTCCCCCGCGATAAGATAGACATTAATCGTCATTCGACTAATGGAAAATGAAGTTTACGCGCACTGGCGAGAAAAATGGGGTCGCTCGGCTCATGGGGTGTGTAATGGAACAGTCATTCTGCTCGGAAACCCCATTTTTTCACAATACTTGTACGAAAACATAGGCGTACCCTGTCATTTCCATCTAGTCTAGTGCAGCTTCGTTATTCAATGATTTTAATTTACTACGCCTTAATTTGGTAACTTAGAAATTCTAATCTTGCGTCTTCCAGCTTTGTAATTTCATAATTTTAATTTTGTATTTCTCTCTTCTTTTTTCTCTCAGCGATTAAATTATTCCTATACGCTAATTTAGGAGTTTTCCTGTTTGTCGAATAACTTCTAGATGTTAGTCGGTATCGTAGAATTTAATAGTTTAATCCTCTCGAGTCGGCTTGAAAATGTGTGCTGCAAAAATGCTTAGCGATCCGGAGTCAATTTACATTTTCCAAGAGATCGAATTACCCGGTAACATTTCTCATTTCCCCTAATGGCACAACTTCTTGTAATCCGATATGACTTAATTGAGTTTAAATAACTGTCGGTAGAGTTGTCTTTCTGCAAGGCCTTAAAAGGTAGGAAGGCACGTAATTTTATCGTGATCGAATGAAGCACCGATCGAGATCAAATAATTACATTCATGTACCATTTGATCCGAGTATCTGGAAAGTTTTCTTAGCTCGTTGTTTTGATAAAATGCTGTTAGCCGTGGGGACTTCTTTTATTACTCGATGATGCACTTATACATAGAAACGGCTGAAATGGGATTTTACCTAAACAACGATCACCGATGAAACTGACCTGAAAAATTAGTCATTTTATGCTGTAAAAAAACCTTGGAAAGATTTTAACGAAGGTACAATACATCCGAAAGTTACAGAAGCTACCGACAGTGCCGAAGAAAAATTCTCTGCACCAGGAGAAGCTCTGGACACGCGAAAATCGGTGTTTCCTGCAGTTCCCGCTCTTTATCAATTCGAATAAACTACCGCGCGATACGGCGTGGTTGTTTAATTGCTGTCGAATCTCCGGACAGTAGTTAAAAAGTGATTTCATCGTCCATAAAGTCCGGAGGCCAGCTATCATTCGGAAAAACGCGAGATTGCTCGGGGCGAGAGACGCGGCGGTAATTTTCAACGAGAAACGTAAATAATTGTGGTAACGAGTCTCGCTTTTTCCCCGCTCCGGTTACGCGCACAACGACGATGACGACGTCGAACGAGTCCCGCGAGTTCCAGAAAAAACTTCCCGACGATTAACGAACAACCGAGTTAATCCGCGCGCAAATCATACGTGTTAATTAAATAGCATCGTCGCTAGCCGTAATTCAGGTAGCCGTAACTTCCCTTTCTTTAATCGCCGTGCCGTTAATCGTGAAGCTAGCGGTTCATTAAACAGAATTTACGCGGATCCGCGTAACACGACTCTGCCTCCATGAAATTAATAAAGTTACATTCTCTCGGGGGAAACAATTATTTTATCGTTGAAAAATTATATACATGTATTGCCAATTATGGGAGCCTACTGTTGCCAACCGGCAGTTTCTCGAAGATCGGCAAAAACTTTTCTATGTTTCTCAACCGGTTGGATACGCGATGAACCTTTTAATTATGCGGCAGGAAATATGATCCTGTCCTGTAATTAATATTCTTGTCTTTATTCGATGAATAACGCATAGGGATCCGGGTGAAATTGAAATTCAGGGCTGGGTTCGTATTGGAAACACTGATTACAATAAATTTAAATAAACCCGAGGACCGACGAGTTCGAGTGGTTGAAAAGTTCATTTTCGAGACGAGAGTCGTGTACGAAATGGTTGTGTATTCCAGTGAACTGTGATACATGAAATATTGATTAATAACAGCAAACCCCGGGATCACAGAAATATTTAATAATTCACGCTGGTGTCATCGGATTTTTGAGGTTGCCAATCGAAGTGTCGAGAACATTGCGAAAAGAAAGGAGTTTTCGAAACCGAAGTTGAGGGGCAAGAAGACACCGGGAAATTCTAATTAGCAGAGTTCGTAGAGCGGGGAGGCTCTCGATGTCCCCGCGATAATCCCGATCGGATCCTCGGACATGCATTACTATCTATACGCGCAGGGTCGGCGATTCGCCGGTGGTGGAAGTCATAGAGACCCGGTGGAAATAAAGACGAGGGTATAGGTGTCGGGGGATGGACCATTCCCCGTGACCATCCTATGAAACCGAGTGCAGTCCAGGGTATAGTAGACATCCCCTACCACCGGCCAGTTTTATTGAAGATGGCCGGAGGGAAGAGCTGGCCCCTGGACAGAGAAGGAGATCCCAACCTCCGAGCGAGAAAGAGCACCAGGCTAGAAAGAGGACCCAGCTTGAAGCGGAACAGGGACGGGACTATTTCGGAGCGAGACGGAGCACCGTGGCGGAAAGGGGACGGAGTCGGAAGGAGGACAGAGACGGAAAAGGTACCGAGGCAAACAGAGACGATACTACCTCAGAAAGAGAGGCGGAACACCGTGGTAGAAAGAGGATCGACGTAGAAAGAACAGCGTGACGGACAGAGACAGGACCGATTGAAAGAAAGACGAAGGGGGAGATAGAAAAACTAGCAGGAAAAGGGATAGAGAACAAGACAGAAGTATAGAAAGAAGAGCAGAGAAGAAAGCAGTACAGATGGATGAAAAGAGGAAGAGGAAAAAACAAAGATCGGAAGACGAGGGAAGACCTGAAATAGTTCGCTGAAGGAAGAAGAACCTAGAGAAAAGAGCTAGTACAGAAAGAGCGAAAGAGAGAGGGAGTCAAATCTGTTCAAAGGAAGGGACAAGGACGCAAGGGGTGAAGATCGTGCCCTTTCATCCCACGGTCAGGACGGGGGAAATTACTGGAATAGGCTGAAGCATTAAAGGATGTCCTCGACCGTTCGCATAAAAATAACGAAAAGCTCCGGTGTCTCCGGAACCTCGAACCTCTCGGGGAGCCCCTCCTGATAGGATCGGATTGTTTGACACACTCCCACCGTGGTTGTCGCGAAAACTCGGCGATAACGCGACGTGCGTAGCATGCGTTATACTCCTCGCGT
Organism: Lasioglossum figueresi; assembly: GCA_028455805.1. Classification (NCBI taxonomy): domain Eukaryota; kingdom Metazoa; phylum Arthropoda; class Insecta; order Hymenoptera; family Halictidae; genus Lasioglossum; species Lasioglossum figueresi. The sequence continues at coordinate 9,978,451 of CM052200.1, read as the reverse complement.
AATTCCCCGGCCGTTTCGACGTAAATCCTTCTCGTTCTAACGCGATTCCGTTCCGCGGAGAGACTGGAACGTTATGACTCTTGAGGGATCCGGGAAATGGAGACCGGAGATCTCTCTGGGTTATTTTATGGGGCGTAAGGAGACACGCTACTGGAAATATTTATTGCGGGACCCAGCCGAATGTTTAAATTATCGAGCCTCGGTGAATGCCCGCCAAGCGGGATTGTCAATTAGATACTGATTAGCAAAGTGGTTGCATGCGAGCCGGCTCTCTGCGGCATTATTGCTGGAATGCTAAGGTGTACGATTTTAAGGCTCGCCGTTTGGATAATTAATTGATAGGGTGTTTTCGTCGATTACTTGTTTTATGACTCGTCTTTACAAGATACATTGAATATTTCACGTGGCGGTGTCGAGATAGGTTTGAGTATTCGTGCGCAACATTGTAAACATCGGAATGCTCGTTCCAATCGTGCGTTACGACCGTTCCATCTAAATTCGAATTTTCCAGCAGCCTATTTGCGTTAAACTCAATAAAATGACTATGGTCGATTTTAAAGAAGCGAGCGAGGGTGAATCTTTGGGTCAGGTCGACCCGGCCATCGGTGGCGCATTAAAAATTGTCTCTAGAACCGGAACCACCGGCTGCGGGGCCGCGATGGCGAAAAAGGAGGATCGCCAGGAAAAACAATCCCCGGTGAGAGTGGTGCATTAGCGCTTATCTAAACGCAGCTGTGATTCACGCCGGTCATAAATAACGCGCTTGTCTTTGCGCTGGTATGCGCGCGGGTACACGCAGAATCCTCTTGTGCCTCGCGAGAAAGAGGCGAGTCTCCCTCAGCCCCCGATGTCTCGAGTCTACGATTTTCAGGGACGAATCCGCGATATCGCGAGCAATAAGGAAGATAGCGTCTCTCGGCGTTCGACTCTTAGCCGGTTGTTGCGAACGTGTGCGTGCGAACGTGTGCGTGCGCGGAGGACCTGCGAGGCGGCGAGGGATATAAAATGTAGAGTAAATTTCGCGAATATTTCGCGCGCGTCTCGGCCAGTGGCCCACGCATGCGCTCGCCGCGGCCCCGTAGAACCGGATACGTCCGGGGCGTCACGCGAAATAAGATATTATAATCTCGCGGCCGGCCATAAATATTATTGCAGTGACGCCAGCATTACCCTGTAGAAGCTGTAAACTCGTGGAACGTGTTACACGCCGGGAGTAGTCGGTGGTGCGCGCCCGCTCCGACCTCTCACGGCCCGACTCCGCTCCTCCGAGCAGAAAACCCGCTTCGACCCGCCCGCTCCGCTTGCTTCGCGCTCCTTGCTGCTTGGCTAACTCCTGCCTCCTACCACCGTACTCGGCTCCTCTCTTCTTTTTCCTTTCTTTCCGCTCTTCGTTACGCGGCAACCTTCCTCTTCTTCTTCCTCTTCGGCCTCTTCTGTACATGGTGGGTTGCTTGGCTCCTTCTTCTTCGCTTCGAGGAGACTGCGATCTCTTTTTTTCGCTTTCGAACACTCTCCATGTTCTTCTTCTTCTTCCTCTTTGCTTCGAAGAAGTTACGATCGGTTTTCTACTTCGCTTGGAGGATTCTCAATCGCATCCTTTTTTAAACAGAAACTTCTGCACCTTGTTTCTTTCACACCACTTTATAATCTTCGCTCGAATCCCGCGTTATCCTCTTCATCTTCGCATGGAGCCTTCTCACGTGGTATCTTCTCCAATCCACTTTTTCTTCAGTTGAAGTTCGGCTTTTTTATCTCGACCTACTTCAAAGATTTCTCTATCCTCCTGTTTTTCATATCGAAGCTCACATGTTCTTCTTCGGTTGGGATGCTTCTTTATCTTGTTCTTCTTAAAACGCGGACTTTTTCGTCCTCTTCCTTTTCACTCGAACGTACCACTCTCCATTTTCTTCGTCTTCTCCTTCGCTTGGTAGCTCCATCCTCTTTCTCGCTGGATGTAGGCGTCTCCTCTTCTACTTTACATGGTGGCCCCCTCTATCCTCCTCTACTACGGACTGCTTCTAATACTCTATCCTCTTCTTGTTGGAACCAAGACCTGTCTCTTCTCCTCGTTATCGTTCGGCTGCAGCTTCTTTTCTCCCCTTTTTTCGTTAGTCGATGTCTAAGGCAACGCATAAATATATCGTCCGCCCCGGCCCGCGGCACTCGCACGACGGCTAATTAAAGGGAACTGCTTGTACGCTCGGCTGACACGGCCGGGACATTGCTACATATCGTATTCCACGTTATCGATGCACCGAAATAACCGTTATCGTTCCAACGCTAAATGTCGCCGCGATCATACCGCCTCCACCTCTTCTCGTTTGCTCCGTTTACCCCCGACGGGGGGAGCCTGCAGACAACTACATTTTTTCCTAACTTATTGCTAGACTGCGGATGTTTATGCAATTTTCAATTTTTTTAGACAAATTTTAAGGAAGTTGTACCAAATAAGATCCTATTTTCATTGGTAATTACATTTGTAACTAAGTAAGTTCTGTTGAATTTGGTACTCCAGCATTTTTTGAAAATTTTTAGGAACCATAGATGCATAAAGATTATTATCTTTTGCCTCATCGTCACCACCTTGACACAATTACTTGTCCAAATTGTAGAATTCGCTACGTTCTCCTACTTTAATTGCAGCCAGAGGACGTTGACTCTATCGAAGCGCAATCAGAAAATTGACTGGAACCACAACCTTGTAATTTGTTCGTAGCCTCCATTGACATTGCTCGCAACGGCCAATAAGATTTGCTACCGTACAGCAACGTGAATCGTTAGAAGCTGCCGTGTACACGATAATAATTCATTAATTAAGAGAATAAAGCTGCCACCATGGGTGGTCCCGCTTCATCGAGGTGTAGTGCTGGAGCCCTCCGTTGTCATTAGGCTGCTGCTAAGCTGTCCTAGGCTTTGTTTTGCCGCGGTGCAATCGGCCGCAGAAGAATTAAGAAATGCTCGGACGTGAATGGTTATTTAGATCCACGGGAACAGCTACATTGTGACGGCACGATCGCTCCACCCTTGCCCAATGAAAAAGAAGAAACAACTCTGATTGGTTAGATTATACGATGCTGATAAATATTAAGCTACCTGATTTCAGGCTTTAGCTTCCACATTCTCAGCCTCCGGCTCAAACTTTATTTCATGGATGCGAAACGCAAATGCAATTTACTTCGCAGATCAAATTGAATAGGAACGGCAACCGTGAATCCTCGCATTAACAATTTCGATCGTTAAACGATAAATGAAGGCTCGTTTCGACTGTTGCAAATTGCTGTTGTCAACTCGTGAAAAACCAGATTCTAGAAGATATAACGAATATTAGAATTTATCCTGATTCGCTTGTGTATTTATACTGTTATACGTAAACGCTGCGATTTCAGGAAATGGTACGATAATCTGTGCGCAAGAGAAACTGCAATAATTATTTCTTTAATCTTTCCTCGACAGGAATTATTTCTTATTCGTGTCGCAACTTACGTGGAATTGCAGTTTCAGGAAAAACGGTGACAGCACGTTCTCTAATTCTTTTTTACCAGCCATTTGCTGCATATTTGCAGTCCAATAAAATTAGGGCAACATCCGGAATCAGGACGACTAGAATTTCGATTTTGTTCGGAGGAGGAATTTTTTAGATATGTATTGTAAGCTTTTTTTAATGAACTAAGTTCTAAACTAATTTGTTTCGGAAGTTGAATGGCCTCGGATGCACGGCCATTTTGATCTCTGCATTTAGGAACCTCTCTAATTTCTGTGTATATTTCCAGTGTCAAAATTTTCGAGTAGAGCGTATCTCCTCGAACCTTTTTATCTACAGGCTATCATAACCGCTTATCCGGGCGTCCCATTTGCAAAAAGCAGAAAATGGCACCAGGGGGGTTGCTATGTTCCCCTAAGCCGGGCGGGCCATTTGCTAGATCAGGCCGCACGCGGGAGACAATTGAGCGCAATGGACGTCGGTCGACTCGTAAATGTAAATTCCGAGGAAAACGTGGCGCGTGGAACAATGAAATAAAATAAATAAAGGGGTCGCCGTGGCTCGATCGGCCTGAGTAAATGCCATTACGATCGAGGTAAATCAGGAAACGCGCGATTACGCTCTCGCTCCCTATAACCATCCCTCGCACGCACACTCTCTCTCACTCCCTTTTTCTTTTTCGCTCTTCCTTATTCGCGAACGCGTGTCCGGAAATAAAAATGTATCGCGGTCCGTACGTATTCGTCGCTTCCCGTTTCTGTTACCGAACCGCAACACCATAAGCGGACACCGCCGCCGACACGATTTAATACGCCGTAAATGGTAATGGCCGATAATAAACTTTTACGAGCATAATTGAAACTATATTTTCTTCGGCGGAATCGGTGCCGCTGCGCCTGATCTTCGTCTTCGTCCATACGACTCACCCTTCCGAACAATTCAGAAACCAACGATTCCGAGTTTTCTACCGTATTACCACCCTAATAGCGCTAGGATGCTGCGTGTCAGCGATTCTTTTGCGGACGTCCTCTCACGAGAGGATGTCGGCTTCGTTCCTTTTATCCTGGCGCGTTCTATTTCATCCTTTCCATTTTGTTATTCAGTTTCCTTTATGGTTCCTTGGTATCCTCACCATTTCCTCCTTAAACTTAAATATAAGACTAATTCTGATTGACCAAATTCCGTCGAAAGACTTTCTGGAGGCAGAGTCTCGACGATGCGTTCACATCCGATGCAAATATATATCCGCGCGAGCTTACGACTCCGTAACAGGCGCAATTCCTCGCGCAGGAGACAGCGCGCGGCTCCATTCAGCCGGGGAAACGTCCGCTCGTATCAAGAGGACCCTCGGCGTCTGCCGAGCTGGAAGTGGAACAATTTGTAGCAGACGAAGATCCACTCTTATGACCTCAATAATCCCCCTTCCCGTCACTTGTCAAGGTTAAAATTGCCCGGTCGTCTCGCTTCGATTCGGGGACGAGAGAGACGGAAAGTGTGGATACCGTCTACGGCGACCATCCTCGTCTTTACCGTCGTGTTCTTCTTCGTCTTCGCTTATGGTTCATCGGATGATGGCGACTACGCCGCGCCGCCTAGTTCCGATGACCGTAAGCTCGCCATTACGGCTACATACGTTCCCCGAGGCCATTATGACCAATGAGACGATCGTTTCTCTCGGCCCCCGGCGCGTCTGGCCAGGAAATTGACGCGACGAAACCTCTCGCTCGTCTTCGCGTCGCGTCTCGCATCCGAAACCGCGAGATGAAATCCAGTGGACTTTCGCCGAGCAAGCGAGAACTAACGCGATGATGGCTCGCTGTCGACGAGAACAGCACGCTGGCATCTTTCGCGTCTAAGAACAAGATCTTTGACCCGGAAAACATTCAACTTGTATGTCCAGAAGTTCGAGGTCTCGTGGTTTTCTGGAGAGGAAAGCAAAGTTCCCGAGCAAACTGCTCTGGGAATGTATTACTATAGGTCTGTTGGAGAAGTATGGGGGATGACTAGCTCTTTTGTGGAGTCAGTTTTAAACTACAATTTTCTTGACTTTCTACTGTAACATATATAATTGATTTTAGAATTACAAAGGCCTCAAAACCATCGGGGCCTTGCAAGCTGCGTTTCCCAGTCTGGTCTCAGATGGCGCCACCAAAAAGGGAAGCATCGGCATTTACCGTCGCCAACCGAACAGTCCCCTCCACTGTAACTTTTCTTCAAATACCATGTCCACAGAAGATCCTCGACGGTTTCAAGAGCGTAGACGTGACGTCGGAAAACCAGGTTTCCGTGTCCAGTTAGCGGACCGTGTCGAATAGTCTGCGTTTCAGCGCTGGAAACGCAGTTTCGGCTCTCTATCGTCGCGCGGAGGCTGCAAGGGGGGTCTCGCGTGAATCTCCTCACACGGGTTACGGGGGGTGGGGACGTTATAACACGGCCGGTCATCTCTATTCAGCATAGCGTACCCTCGATATCTCCTGTCGCCTTTTTTTGCCCCTATTTCCCCGTGAAATGAAACTGCAATGCACGCCGCTCCGTCTACGTTTTCTCTGTCTGTCCCACAGGTTTGAAACTGGTCCTTGTCCCACGAACTAGCCCCTCCAGTGTCCCCCTAGCCCCCCATCGTCCCTGGACCATGATCCGACGGTGGATGCGCTGGTCGTCCCACCCTCGGTTCTCTTTTCCTATGGTTTTTCTCCCCCTTCTCTTCACGGACCCTCTCGCACTCATCCTCTTTCTCATCTGCTGCTGCTGGCTGCTAGTCGCGCTGCTGGTGCTGCTGCTCTGCTCTGTTCTGCTCTGCTCTGCTCTGCTCTGCCCTGCTCTGCTCTGCTCTGCTCTGCTCTGCTCTGCTCTGTTGCTCTGCTGCTCTGATGCTACTCTGCTGCTCACAGACCCCCTTCCCTAGCTACTCTTACCAACCGGGCCGCACGAGAATACATATTTTACAGGCATTCATGATGGCCGCCGCGCATCTGTGCAAACCTGTCTGCCTGCCTCTGCCTGCTAGCAGGCTAGCCTGCCTGGCCTGCCTCAGACAGGCTCGCCCCCTTCGAACAGAAACACCGCTCCTGCCTGACTAGCCGTCGCTAACCCCCTGGATACACTTCTTTCTCCTTCTTCGATTCTTCCTGCGAAGTCTGCTTTTCGTTTTACTGCTCTCTCCTTCGACTTCGAGCGACTTTCGGGGGTTGCTTTAACGAGTGCTAAAGTCCTCTGATCATCAAATATTGCTAACCCTCCGCACTCGGAGTTACTTTCATTATAGAACGAAATTTTCCTCCTGACCTAGAACATTTCCATTTTATAGGATTTTATTTATTCTATGCACATGTTAAGTACAAATTTCATACCGTATAACACAGATCGAATAATGGTATAACAATTTTTAGTTGCGCCTCAGAGTCTCTGGTGCGAAGGGTTAATACGGCTATAAAATTCTATTTTTAGAGTCAAACATGAATTTGTTTAGCCAGTGTTTCTGCCCCAGTTTAATGAATTTTACCTCCCCTAAAAGGATCGAATCCTTGTTTCTAGCGCCACGTAGTATACTGCCATTCCTTCGGTCGCTCCCTTTAGAGACCTCCCTTTAGAATGTTTGAATGTTGCGTGTTCTTGACCAATCGAGACGACGGTCCCACCAGAAAGGCTATTCGTGAAGTTCATATTGGGTTACATCGTCGGTCTATTCTCTTTCACATTGTCCCTCTTTCTCCACTATCTCGTTGATCACTATATTGTCCGATGGTTTTCCCCTTTCTCCAAGACTCTGTTCTTCTCTCACCCTCCCTAGCCTCTTGATAGACCGAAGAACGTCGATTCAACCGCGCCTGGATTTTCTCTCTTTTATCTTTTCGGAGTTCGAACGGAGTCTCGTGGGATTCGTGTCAGGTTTCAATCTATCCCCGTGAAAAGTGTCACATTGCGTCACCAGAATACGTGACTCCTCGATCTTCCATGGTCGAGGGAAACTTTAAAAGTAACGGAAATACCGAGGATTATTTCCGTTCCGAATATTCCCACTATTTTCTTCATGAAATGACTTCCTCTTTGTCGCACGGCTCGTTCCGAAATACTCTCGAATTTTTCTATACAATTTTCATTGAGAGACTTGAAAATATTCTTTGGACGTGTCACATGAATTGTGACCAAAGAACTTTCCACTTGTTTTCGTAATTTTATTCTTAACCCACTCATACATTTCTATTATTTTCACCACTGCCATGCATATGCGATATCTTCCGACCCGGTCGAGTCTTCTTTTGATTAAAGTCATCGTTTTGATGTCCTAGAAAAATATTTAAAATCAGTTCTGTCCTCGATAGCGAGCAATTATCTACGAACTCGGAACGCTTTCCAAGCGACGGTACATCAATATTTAGCCTACTTTCGCCAGTAAACGCACCATCTTCGTTACAAACGTCTTCGGTCGACCACAAACTTTCAAAAGCATCGCGAGTTCCCATAATCGGAACGGGAGAAAAACAAACACGTCCGTATCCTTCAGGGACGTGAAAGGTGTTTTAAAACTCGAGTATCGTTCGAAGACAATGGCGGCTGCCGGTAACAACGGGTTAAGCCTCCATTCGGTAATGGTCGCCGGGCACGGCCAATCGGCGAGCATAAAAGTGGACAGATGTATAGCAGCGCAAATCGCGGCCAAAATTGCGCTGGTAATTGCGCAATAAAGCTCGTCGACCGTTCGGACAAAGGAGAGAGAGAAAGAGCGAGAGGAGGACAGAGACGAAGAGAACTGTTCCTTCCTCGGGTTCCATCGATTCGAAATTTACTGGCCCGCTCCGTCTAATTGAATAGTCGTGGAAACTTAATCGATGAGATTGTTCGAGGGAAACGAGAGGGAATCGAGAGGGTCCCCGAGTTTTCGTGGAACGAGTGCGAACGTATTGTGCCAGGGAGTATCGATTCCGACGGGAACCGAATCGGAGCGACAGCGGTTTCGAGTCCGAGCGACGCCAAGCCGTTGCCGAAGGTCGGGGATGGGTTTCTGCTCAAATTCTATCAACACTTCTATTTTTCTTCCGCGATTATTTCGTACATTCATCACACAATATTCTCGAAAAGCCACTTCGATTTTTTGGAGTTTCGTAAATTATCGGGGACGTACAAATACTCGAGCAGCGTACAACTGAACCGGCCATTTTAGCTACTCAAATTCTATCGACACGCTTACGTTTCTATTCCGAAATTATTTTGTACATTCCTCGCACAATATTCTTGAAAAAGCTTACCGAACAAATAATTAAAAGAAGAAATATATTTTCATCGACTCACGAAAGTCGATGACCATGTCGAGCAGCTCGCGGCTGATTGATTCACGCTTTCACGGCCTGCGGACACGTAAATTCTTTATTACCGTTTTATGAACAGAGATGAAGCGTGTGTACCGAGCCGGAAAACCCAGGCCCGAATGAATTTATATCAACGTCGGCGGGCCGGAAGAAAAATTTGGTTTCTATTAGCGTTCGAGGAACATGGATCCAACTCGGGCAGATTTACGTTCGACGTTATTCGGCCACTAAATCGGAGAAAATAACGGCCGCTCCGTGAATACGGGTGTTAATGCATGCGCAATGAATGATAAACATGGTAGCGAATAAATCTGGCGTGGATCTGCCGCGTATGTGTGCGTTCCACCCGCGTTGTCTTCAAAGAATCGACCCGCGAGACGCTTATCGGCCGGAATGGCTCGTTATAAACTAATTTACACAAAGAGTTAGCGCGGGAAACGTAATACCATAAAAAACCGCCGTCACCCGGATGCGCAGTAATTCACTGAACGCTGACTCATAGCGCAAAACCAGTTCCCCGGTGTTTTGCCACGGCGGCGCACCATGATTTTCTCGAGGAGCCGAATATTCGCGATAAATTTGTCAATAACAAGCGAGAGGGAACTCCGACAACCAGCTCCATCGAGCTTTGAGAATCGACCGTAAAAACGTTCCGACTTTTGTCGATCCACGGCGCGATGCAACTTACCAAAAAATTCATTTTCTCAGGACACTCGGCCAGACACTGAATAAATAAAATCTGCTTCTGCCGTGGAAGCCATCTTACCGACTGCGCACCTGCTTAAATCATTCTCCAGTTCCTTTGCTATGGCACATTTTTCTCAGGCTGGTTAATGTACACGTTCTCTGACTGGCGTTCTCGTTTTCTTAATCTTTATCGGAAAGATTCACAGTCTAATCGTTACCATTCTAAAAACAGATAAATTGTGGATATTTGCCTGCTCACGATCTACAAGACAAGACATTCGGACAATGAGATACGTATAAAGGTGTCTTCCCATCAAAATCATTTTCAGTCACTCGAACCTATGAATTCAAAAACAAGTCAACCAAGCCGAGTGATTGATATGGAAGGTAACGATCTCCACAGTCGTCTATAAATCCTCTATAAACAGTATAATCAGTTGAAATACCGAGAAAACGTTTATTGTACCGGCTGCGACAATTCCTAATGACCCGTCGGCTATCTATTTCGGAATTATTCATAGAAAACGTACATGGGACATCGGCTGAGAGCGACGTATATCGTTGTAGCGTAATTAGGGGACTTCACGGTGACATGTGAGCGATGGCGTTTTCCCTGAACGAATATCCAACGTCTAGCTGGTAATTTATTCTACCGAGTTCGGGTTTTTGATGTTGGCCAAGATTTCTCATCAAATTTGTGAAAAATGAAAGTAAACATCGTTTACGTAGATAAACACATGCACCTAACAACTTTTCTTGAAATTAAATCGACAAATTATTATTGCATCTTGCATCTTTGCTCGCGACTCTTCGGTCTGGCTCCGGAGCTCCCCTGCCCCTCGTGTTTGGCCCCTGGTGGTCCCAAGGGGCTCCGACGGGCTAGAGTCCTTTCTATCCCCGCGGGACCCGATGTAGTCATAAGCGACCTGGCTACGCTAAAATCGGTGGCAATAACTTGCCACGCATCGCTCGGTAAACCGTCGTAAAACTCGAGAAGGGAAAGAAAAGTGGAGTGTAGGCCGCGCCCCCGAGAGTAAGAGAAGAGAGAGAGAGAAAGAGAAAAATCAACGGTTCGAGAGAGAAAGAGAGGATCAGGATAAAAAAAAGAAGGAAAACGGAGCAAAACGGGCCCGCCACAGCTAAACGCCGCGTTCGAGTAATGGCCGATGGCTTGTACAAGAGATATGCACCGAACGGCTTTCGGTAATTATAATAATGACCGCTGCGAGAGGAGCAACGATCCCTGGGAAGCATCGGGTTGCCTTTCGCAAAGCATACACGTTCCCTTATTATCCCCACGGACTACAACCACCGCGTCTCTGTTTCTTTCTCTCTCCTCGTCGTTACACGATACTTTCCTTACGAGAAGATTCATTCGGCTGACAGTAAATTCGATGATGGATTCGCGGTTCGTACCCTCGTGGGGGTGCGGGTGGACACGCTACGGAGATCGTTGAGCATCGTTTTTTACTCGTCTCACGTCCCTCGCACAAGTTTTATGGAGACTCGTGCCTGTTCGTCTAGCTGGCTGTCGAGGCGAATGGAAATTTTGTATCTTGAATTGATTGTTTTGACGGGACGGGGGGAATAATGCTTACGGGAACGATGTTGTAAAACGATTTTTCTGGGCGTATGTTTTGCGAATTGTACGTGGTTAGAGATGCACAGTTTATTTTGCGAGAATTTGTAGCGAGAATATTCAGAAAATTCGGAAACGATGTCAAGACTAGAAATTGTAACGTCCTATTTAATTTCCGCTGTAAATAATTGCAAGCTCCTTGGCCGTCGCGATGATTTGTAAAATAATCAACGTCTCCGTGAAATTGGCCCTAGATCCGCAGTCCAGTTACGGCGACAGAAATTACCCTAATCCAGGGGCGTGGGGCGACGGAGGCTTCCTCGCGCGGATCCTTAGACAATAACGTCCGAAACGGCGGAGATCAAGATAAAATTTCGTATCCATCCAATTTATTCGAATGTCTCCGACGGTATATCTGTTTCGAAACACGCAGTCAGCCGTTTCCAGAATTCGCCGTTTTCCGACGCAGCTAGTAAACCGGCAATAAAACGTTGTGTCTCCGACCCCGGCGAAGCGCTGCAGAAAATCAACTTGCGAGCGGCGTTGTACAACGACGTTTCTACCCGAAACTACCTGGCTGCCATCCAAACGAAAGCATGCTTTTTTCGAATCGCGAGAAAGAGAGAGACACACGGGGACCTCGAGAATAGTTACACCTTTACCCGACGGAGAACGTACCCAGGTACGCATCCGTACCTGCGAGTAATTGCTAAAGAATATTCATCGTACTTTATTAACCCCCCATAAAGCATCCCGAGGATCCTTGGGTTTTTAGAGCCGACCGGACGCCGGAATCGGTTAGGCGAATGGCTTCTTTACAAATCTTTATAGCGCTGTTTTTAACGCTAATGATGTTTGACAGCTGGAGGTAGCGTTTTCTTAAAAGACTGATGCTAGTGCCGAAGTCGGTGAATTTTGGCTTGCGAATGTAACAGGGCTGCGTTTGGCGAAACCTGTCGTGACTTCTATCTAGAGTTTAGGATATTTTTGTAACTTCGATAATTGTGAGAAGAAGGGCCAGAAGTAGGTTATTTGACTATGCGTGCTGCGTTTAGGGTTGACATCGTAATTCGGGTGTAGAGAATTCGAGCGTGGTTTTGCGGGGAGATTGGCTTCGCAAAGAGCAGTAGATCGCTAAATATACTCGCGAAAGGTTCGCGAGTGGCCGTAGGAATGGTGAGGTGCACAGACCACAGATGGCAGCAGCTAACAAGGTAACCTGGACCAAGTTCGATAATCCAACTCGAACGAATTCGGAGTGTAATGGGACAGATAGAGCGCGATGCGCGTCCTCTTACCCCCTTGGCCATCCCCGTGGAAAATCGAACGGTTCTCTAGATTGACTAAAAGTTTGCCAAACTCGACCGGATTTGCTCGTTAGGTTTCCTAGCCGGTTTCCCCACGCGTTGTTTCGTGGCTTCGTAAGCTGGCGGACGAAACGCGTGGATTATCGCGTGGACAGTTTTCCGATTCGAACCGCGATTCCCGGCATAATTATGGCAGATGTTCCAGATACCGTCGCCCGTAGCACAAGAGGCATTCTAATCTCGTGGAATTTTATCTGAGATGCTAACGGCTTCTCGTTTGTCAGCGCGCGCTCCCTTTCTCTCTTAGCGCACGCAGCCAAATCCGTTTTTCATCTAAATTCCATCGAAACCAATAAATTCTAACGCTATCCACACGCGGCCGCCGCTTCTTCAAAACCGAGGAATCATTTTCTCTCCTACTTCGCTGTGCGGATACCAGCCGTATACGTAGCGAGTGCTTTAATACCTGACGTTTCGCCGCGGAAGCGAATTGTTTGGATACCGACGGCTCTTACAGCCGGCGGATTCGCTTTCGTTGAAACGCTCGATGTAGCTCCCTGCTACTTTGATACCCTCGATGCCCGTTGCAGTTCATCCTCTGCTGGTTTGCTCGATGTGCTGTTTTGCTCCTGCGGTTCGAGCGCTTTGTAAAGTAACGAGATTGGAGTGTCGCGCAGAACACAAGATGTAGATTCATTTTTATGGCTGCTAATTCGCTGAGTTTTTGTTAAGCTATGACTCTTTTCGTATTCTCTGTTTTTACCGAGGCGAGAAAAGTTCCTAAAAATTGTAGCAATACCAAATCCAGCTACATTTCCACAAAGTACTGAAAAATTTCAGAATTAATCGAAATCCTGAATCAACTTCAAAATACATATTCAGCCGACCAAGGGGTACTTTCTACAAGGTTCAAGTATCGAGTGCTCTTCAAGAACGATAAACTTGAAAAACTTGAAAAAGCAATATTCCAATGCCACTGGCCCATCGACCAAACTAACAAACTCTCCATCTGTTCACAGAAGAAGCGCCATCCCAAGGTCTGCCTGGCGACGGCCATTGCTAGTGCCACATCGCGCATCACCGGACCCAAGCATAAGCGGCGAGGACAAGCGATCATCTCACGCGGAAGCGGAGCGTGTGCCAAGAATCGGGTCTTAGGAACGTGATGCGGAAGAGAGCGACGCTCGCGTGTGTCCGAAGGGTGGTGTTCGCGGGCTGTTTTTCGCGAGACTCGGCCCAATAAAATCGCGTACGATCCAGGACCAAGGTGTTTCCCGATGTACACCGGCTGGTGGCGCCAGGCATCGTTATACGCTCTGCCCAGGGGTGGCATAAAGCTCGGTCTATACTGCGGCATGCATGGAGGGGGACATCCGTGGCGATATCTCGCACACAGGGAAATCAAATCGACGGAGAAGCCGGCCCAACCGAGCTGGAACAGGACGGACAGAAGGATAGAGAAAGATGGAGCAAGAGAAAGAGAAAGAGGGAGAGAGAGAGAGAGAGAGAGAGAGAGAGATGGCTGCGAGAGCAGGACGAACACAATGGGAGAGGGGTTGGTTGACCCTGCCGGGTTATTCGATTCCGTTCTGGAAGACAAAGCGAGCCCACGAGAGGGAGGAGGATGCGATAAGCGAGCGAGACTGGTTGGGTGTGGGAGGAAGATGCACGGAGAGAGGGGTTGGTCGACCCTGAGGATCCCGAGGAAGCCGGGGAAGAGAGAGTATCAGGGGAAGAGGATAGATCGGACAGAGAGAGAGAGAGATTGGTCGGCGCTGATAGGCAGAACGAGGAGAAAAAGCGCAAAGAAAGACAAAGAGGGGTTCGAGAGGGGAAGAGAATCGAAGCTCCCAGCCGAGAGAGAAAGAGACCATGAAGATAGAATGATAGAGGAGAGGGGAAGAGAGAGGGGTTGGTCGACCCTGCGCGTTATCAGGAGCCGCCCCTCCCGGTCTCGACATCCACCCCGACTTTATATACCCCCTCGTGTACCCGGCGAGTAGTAGGTGCATGCGTCGGTGGTGGAAAACTCACACAGCGAACGAGAACCGAGGTGGCGTCCCTAGGCGCAGCCGGGCGCAGAGCGACGCCGCATGGAGTCGGCGTCGCGAGGTCGTCCGGTCCCCGAAGCTTACGTTCGTTCTTCTCTGTCGCGGCGTTCTCTTCGGCAGCGACGCGCCACCACCGGAAGGATCCTTCTTCTTCTTCTTGTTTCGAATTGCCCGGAGGAACCGAAGAGGAGGAGGACGCCGTTACCTCCGGGAGAGGGAGAGAGGCCCGAAGAGACAAGCAGACGGACGGAGAAAGAGACAGAGAGAGAGAGCGAGCGAGAGAGAGAGAGAGAAGAAGAAGTGGGGAGGCGGGGAAAAAAGGGGAGCAAGCTCAGGAGCCGAGCAAGGGAGAGAACTTTCGTTATCGCGCCTGACGCGAGTGACGCGCTGCCCTCGGAGCGTCGCGACGCCACCAGACGCTCGACAGTCGTCCGTCAGACGCGCCACGGTTGTCTCCAAACTGACCGGTTCCCGACGTTCGGAACCGCACTTCGCGCTCGTCCTCCGAAGGATCGCGTACACCACCGTCCGACACGCTCTTCTGCCTCCAACTCCTGTCATCGACACGCTCCAGCTCGCTTCGAACCGCCTCCACTCGCTCCGGCTCGTTTTCCCTAGCAGAACGCGGCGCGAATCGAGGCGGACACCTCTTTCTGCATTCTTCTCGTCTGTCGAGAGCGTGTCGCTCTCTCTATTGCTATCTCGCTCCTCTCTCCGACCGTGCGCCATCTCTCTTTCTCTATCTCACTCTATCTCACTCTTTCTCTCTCTCTCTCTCTCTCTCTCTCTCTCTCTCTCTCTCTTTCGTCGACTGCAGCCGACCGCGTCGTCGTCTACGCTCTCGAACGTCACTCGTACCACGTAGACCGAGCCGAGCTGTCATCCTGCCGAGATACCGCCGCGGATACTGGCTTCTGTGACCCGCACCGACGTGACAGTACCCGACACAGTGTGATCGAACCAGTGACAGTCTACCTCGGACCTCTACTCCTCAGGATTCCTAGGAATTCCTCAGGATTCACCAGGATTCCGAAGGATTCGATAGAGAAGTCGCTGTAGAAGTCGCTGCAGAAGTCGCTAGGGGATTAAACCAGGTCAGTATTCCGTTCTCTACGATTGTCAATCTGGTCTAACAACCATGTTTATTCGATGTACAGCAGGATCCGCATCCTGGGAGGACTATTGACCGACAGGACACGTGAAACTGCGCTGGAACGGCTGCATTCGCTGCCCAACCAGCAGGCAACCGGTCCGACGCACCGGCACGACGGGTCTCCAGGTGCTCCCGGATTTTCACCTGACTCTCTGAAGATTGTATCGCATCTGGTACACCTGGTACATTGATCACAAAATTCTCGAAATATCCACCGAACCTCTACCGACGTCTCTTCGACAATTTTTAAAATTATTTTACTAACTTTAGCGTTTAACCGAATTTAATTTTGTTTTTCAAAGTTTCAGATCCAACGAAGATCCTCCAGTATTCGGGGTTGCTGAGACACACTGTTTTCAAGAACTTAAAATCTTCTTCTTCGTTGGAGACTCTCTTCCGTCACTTGATCCTTGGTGGATGCTCTTTTCTGGAAGGATCTAGCTTCCGGAATCAAGAAGGATTAAGCTAGCGTCGGCACAAGGATGAGTTTCGATCTTTTCTGGATTGTCCTCGGCGTTCCCGATGAAGTTGAGACTCGACGAGGAATGTGAAACCCCCTGTACGTATACTGAATGTATCCTGAGTGTATTTCTGTCCGGTATACCTTCAGTATACGTAACAGGAGGCTGCACCGATCAACGCTGGCAGCCATCACGGACTCCTGTTCAGCTTCGATACTCGTTAATTTAGATTAAGAGGATCTTCGTCGTTCGACAGTTGCGTTTCGCTGGCTGTGCCACGTTCCTCCTTCAGTGTTTTTGAAGATTGTTCGGGAATTTTTGTTGTCGTCGAAGTTTCATGTAATATTATTGTTGAATGTTGAATCTATGGATCGTGTTGAGCTCGAGTGTCGTTGCGTTGGAGACGTTTAGGGTTTAAGGTAGATTAAGGGAAGAGAAAATGATACCGATGTGCTATTTTTCGAGATTATGTCAAATTGTTGTTGAACGTCTTAGAATTGTTACACTTGTTTTTAAGAGTTCGATGAAGTAGATTGACTTGTCTGTTTAGGCGAGTAGAAAGAGAATTGCGGCGAAGCTGATTGTATTTCGATGTGTACTTCGATGCGTCGATTTCATTGAATTGGACTGTGTTTATTGTCAATAAACGGTTTAACATTGATTGCCAGATTATAGTGATTGTCTGTCGGGTGTTGTCACACTTAATCGATTGCGAATTTGATCATTGGGGCTTCGGTGTTGCTTGTAGATTGTACATGCTTTTTACGAGATGACATGTTCGTTTTATGAAGTCGGTGACGTTTATGGGGGTGTTCACACTTTCAAGAATTCTCCGCCAAGTTTTCTTAACTTTCTTTGCTTCTTTGTCGCGACAATTGACAGTTTGATCGAAATTTCTGTGTACTTACAACCGCGTGGGGATAACGTGACGAAGATGTTAAAAATTAGGAGATTGTCAGATGTTTAATTGATTTGCGTCATTGTAGATTCCATTTCAATTTACTGCTGTCAGCGATTAAAGTTAATTTACGAACCTGATTGTGGTCTCTCAACGAGGGCTATTAGAAATTAAAACTGGAACTTGAAATTGAATAGTAAACATGTCATTATCGAGGGTATCGACACTATTACGTCCAAGAATGATTGCCCGTTCCGCGAATTACTCATTATCGAAGCAGTATAATAAATACGATGCAATCCTTATCCACACCGTGGATTTATATCTCTACATTTCGCATTAAACTTGTAATAAACAACGAAATGCGTAAATTGTTTCCATAAGCTGTGTCGATTCTATTTTTAAAGACACAGTTGCATTTCTGATAATGTTTAATCTGTTAAGTAATCGTGTTTCTCGATTTATGTAAGGAAATACAAGAATAAACAATTATCATAACGAGCTAGAGATTAATGTTACTGTCACTGTCATTTAGTTAATTTATAACGATAGAATCGATCAAGACTTAACCTCTCGTGGCTCACGTAAGATTAATTAAACATTGATTCGAATATTGAGTTGAAGAAGATCGAATTTAATTTTTAAAAGCATTCTTTATATTTTGCTGTGGTGTCGAAGATCATTTGCGATTGTAAGGCTCATTGTCAGTGCTCTAGCCTCTCCTCGAGCCTTTTATTTATTTAGCATTGTTCTAGTTTCGACTAAACGTAAGTTACCACAACAACTTTTAAGGAGAATCTTTGAGAATACAAATAAAATACTGTAGAATCGATTAAACTTGATCCTAATTTGATAAGGAATAATTTTCGTCGAGATAAACAATCGTTTCGCGATCGACAATTTTTACAAGAATACGCTAGCGTAAATTTTAGATCAATCATGGTAGAAATAAATACATAATCTACAAAATTACTGTACATTTACCTCCTCGCGTGAACCAACGTCTCTTTCACCAAAGATTATGTACCACCATCTGTTAAATTCCAAAAAATTTGTCAACGTAAAGCACTACTTCTAGCGAGTACGCTATGGTTCTGTAATTAAATCACAAATAAGCTCTCGAACATCTAAATTGTCAACGTTGGTATAGAAAAGCGAGCAAGTATAATAAAGCGCACTACATTACAACCTCTTCAAATTTCTTTCCAAACCACAAATGTAAGAAGCGATCAATCATTTTCCCGAGGCTGGCATGCGCATCCCCAATCATCATCCACCTTGTTACCACAGTCCCCACCCCATTACAGCTTCAAAGTCAACGAACGTGTCACATTCGTCTCGATCTAAAACAGTTGCAGTATACTGCATCAGTAAATCGTCATCAGAAGCAACTTGCATCGATGCAAGTCATCAGAATCCTGTATCAGCTCCAGTATTTATTTCTTGCGTACAATCAACGTACCTCCTGCTATTGACAATTGTACCGAAGTTGTAAAATGTTGTTACGTGTAATAAAAAAAAAAGCGAGTTTCATGAAACCTGAACGAATCATAGAAACGAAGCATATTGTGCTTATTAATTCTATTATCCATATCCTCGTTGAAGAAAATTTTAAAAATATTGTCAGGCTGTCGTTGTAAGAAAAATAATGAAAATAATATGGTACCGTTGAAAATGTGGACCAATTGAGAAATGGTTCGCTAGAATAATATCGTTAACAATGATTACACGATTTCAAAAGAATAGATTGAATGTTCCCTGTCGCGTGAAATAAGAATTGTCAATGGCACAACTTTCTTAGCGACACGCGAGAAACGACAGAGTATCTACTCGGTCGCGTCGTAGTAAAAAATTAGATTAGATCAATATTGTTGTGTGAGTCGCGCGGAACAGTAGAGGGCATAACCCAGAAACCACCACCACCGTGTCGCAGGCTCGTCGAGTAGGAGAAGCTGTCATTCATCTTGGCATTGCGGACAGGGAGCGTGAATGGCCGGGGGCCATTCAGCGTCTGGTATTAAAGGGAAATAGGGGTCGGCCACGGGGGCCAATGATCCTGCACGATCGAAAGATTCGGAGGTTGTCGTGGATCCGCGCGAAACGGGTCGGCAGTCGTATGCGAAACACGAAATAAAATCGTTTACGAGCGGCGCGTACGAACTTCGCCAATAAACCTCGACCGAGACAAACAGCGCGTAAGTCACCACCCCCGCTGCCTCAACTCTTTTCCCAGTAGGAGCCGAAGGAAGCCGAAAACTTTCTCTTTTAGGGCAGTCGTAAAAAGGGTTGCTGCTACAGAGAGAAAGAGTGTATGTGTCTGTGAGAGAGAGAGAGGGCAACGATGGCCGAGTTGTCGAAAGGGTTGGTGAAAGCGGGCACCTATCCGGGCAATAAAAATGCTAAAAATTCGAAAGCGAAGAAAGGGTTGCTGCCTGGATAATGGCAGGGACGAAAGGATTTCACTTTCGTTTCCGGAAGACGAGCAGCACGCCGGACTCAGTTTAGTTTGACTCGCGATCGGGTGAGTTTCGTCCGAAAATTCGTTTTTCTGATATTTTTTTCGGATGTCCAGTGAACGTACAGAGTTTTCTTTTCGGTTGTGGAAGTTAACGGGAAGTTAATCATTTTACGGCGCCCCGTAAAGGAATTCCATCGGAACCTTTAATACCTGGAGTGTTTGCCTGGTTTACCTGGTTTACCTGCTGTCAGGTTTGTAAACTTCTAATATCGCTGGTAATTATTTTGTCGAAGTCGAGGGATTATTATTATTGCTGTACCTAGCTCTGGCTTCGCCTTTCGGTTCTTCCGAAAGAATTTTTTTTCTCGAAGTCAACGAGCTAAGAGGGTGTAAACGGTCAGGTAATATTGACTCGGGTCGCGATTTTTAAATTACTTTTAGAAGGACTTGCGAATTTATTAGGGGTCTGCGTCGTTGTGCTTTATTTGCTTGGTTACCTGAGAGACTATTTTTTTTTATTTTAATCCTTTACAGGAGTCAAAGGATTTTTGGAATGTTTAGGGACGCGGGGTTAGTGTTAATGGTTGGACCCTGTGCGCAGAAAGGATTTTACGACGAAATACTGCTGTCGTTCGCAGAAATATTTTCCCGTTTTAAAGATTGTTAACTAAGGCATAAAACGGGCGAGCTTCTTTACCGCGAAATAATTTTTAGCCTATCATCATTTTTTCCTGTCAATTTATTCAATGTTCAGATAACGATCGTCACCAATTTCGTAGCTAAACAAAATTTCCATATGCGTTGTAAGATTGCTAAACGAAATTACGAAATAGAAAATATCGTGAATTTCACTGGCAAATCGGTCGAAATTCGTGAATTCCGCATTTCCCTCTTTCCTAGACAAATGGCGGAGAGCCTCGCCCGCGGAATCAAACTCGACAGTCATTGTTTTTGTACGAGAGGCGTCGTATCGTTCCCGACGGTGTCGTCTGCTCGTGTCCACGATAAGGAAGCCGGGTAAACACGGTTACGTCTTGCGTTCGTCATCGCGTATGCAGACCTTGCGTCACGGGCGATGCACACGTGGATCATTGAACTCTCTCGATGCGTCTGCTCGACGCATCCGTGGTCTGGAATTACGCATTCCCGAAAGCTCTTCCTTTTTCCCTGGTGGCAGCAAACTTCCTTCGACCAAAAACCATTGAACCTAACTCGGTCGATGGAGAGAAATTCGTATAGAAACTTTGAAAAATTCACCGAGTCCTTTAGCTCAACATTGCTTCGACTAGTCGAAGGGAGGTTCCCGGTAAAACGTCGAAAAAGAAAGGAAAAAGGAAAGAAAGAACAGAAAAACGAGTTTCGAAACGAATGCTCCGAAGAGGGAGCCAGACGACCACGGCTAGCTAGGGGTAGTTTGGGGGTGAGTTTCGTAAAAAAAAGCGGGCAGAAGAGTTGAAAAAAGTTTTCCCCGGGCGAAGAAGGTAACCGCAGCTCGCGGGAAGCCCTGAAATTTCGGAAGGGAGAGCTGGGAAAGCGAGTCGGCAAAGTTCAACGAGCCTCGAAGAGAAACGGAGAGAGCGGAGATAGTGAGAAAGGGAGAGAGAGAAAGAGAACAGCGTCGAGGAATTCCGTTCGAGACCGGAGGAAGACGCTCCGGAGGCGAAGGGAGAGGTTGGAGTTGGTCTAGAGAGGGACAAGGAGAGGTTTCACAGCTCGGAGCGAGTGCGAGAGACGCTCAGGAGGGAGAAGGAGCGAGACGAACCTGGAGGGAGAGCCCCTTTTCCCGGCCAATGAGTCGTCCGCTCTTTTGGTAGGCCAACCCTCGGGCCAATATGGCCGTCAGCGCGCGAAAGGGAGCTTAAGCAAGGGTTAGGCTAGGCCAGACTGATCCTCCTGGACCCGGCTGAGGCACGGGGAGGGATAGCTGGGCCAGTATCGCTGGCCAGGGTGGGCTGGGCGTCGTTGTCGGCCATGATGCGATCTGCTGCCGGGATGCTGGAAGCCTGGACCTCTCCTCTCCGTCCTCTCCAACCTCTACATCCTCCAGAAACCTCTCTCCGTGCCTCGAATAATGGAAACGTACGTTCCGCGTTTACATGCGAGCCGCGTGTCGCGGCTAATTGCATCCCCCGGACACGCACCGCGGCCGAAACGCTCGATTCCGCTCGAAAAACTCACCCCCGACAATATCTGATCGATCGACGCGACGCCTTGCAACCTTTATCGTCGCACCTCGACGTTTTTGCAATTCCACTGTCGATAAGAGGTAGACTATGCTTCGTGACGCAGTATGGTGCAGCTGTTGTCTAGACTTTTAGCACGGTTCATGATAGTGGGCCTGGTGGAGGAGATGGGTGGTGATCTTGGAGGTGACCGATGGAGTTAGCTTTTGCTGCGTCGGTGAGCTTTCTGACCCGAGTGAAGTGTCTTCTTCGAATTGTTGTTCGTCGAAAGTTTCGAAAATGAGGAAATGCATTAACTGGAGATGATGAAGAGTTTAGTGGACTTGTCCGGAGTACATAATTTTGTCGCACCCTCTATTTCATGTCTTGATAAACATCCAACGAATGTACGGATAAAAATTCATGGAATAAAATACACCACGTATCAGCAAATGCTATACGACATTTGCTAACACGCAATTTTCCTATTAAAATAAACCAGCAGTAAATCGGACAGACAATTTTAGGTATTCCAGGCCTGGTCACTTTCAGCACCATCCCACGCGTTGCTAATTAGAGAATCCGACTCCAGTAACGCGACAACGTATCATTTCCACGTCCCGATGCAGAATGATTCTAGAGAGCATCCGAGTCCGAAAACTACATAAGACGGGGAGCTATTTTGATTGTGGGAAGCCAGGAGCAGCTACCATAAATCTAGTTTTCATTCGGACAATTTACAGACGCACAGTATTGTAGAGGCTCGCGCGACCATGATCAAACGGCCGCGTTTAACACCTAACCTCCGCGAATTCCTCTTCGCCGGCCAGAGTATTGATCTCGTGTCCTCGACAAAACATTGTGCACGAGTTGCGCCCGGGATATCTTGAAGATTCGGTATCGGGTTACACGATGGGAAAACGTTGCGACAGAAACTCGCACGATCACGCTGATTCGTTGGAGACGAGAGAAAAAGAGACGAGGAAGAGTCTTGTACGGTGAAATTGATTCCGGCGGATTAAGGTTGCGGGTCCTTGTTAGCATACACCTGTCTCTTCAAGTACTGGTGTGCTCGAAGCGCGAGCGTAAATTCACGGCGAAAAAGTTCCGAAGTTTCAGCGTTTCGACGATTCCCGCCGGAGGACGGCCGTAAAGTCGCGGCTCGGGAAAGTAGAAGAAGAAATATTTATATTTTGTCTACCCCGGTAAAATAGAACCCACGATTGCTTCGTTAAAACCGGAGGAAAGAAACGGGAAGACCGGCTTGGATTTTCTGCGAAGTTTACGGCTCGGACAGCTTCTTAACTATTCCCCGGCGGAATGATAACCTTGCAGCCAACAATCGAAGCGATTACACTACCGACGAGCATGCTGCAGAAGAATATTCATTGTTTGCTCGTTTGTGCGGCGTGCGTTGAGACCGGTGCACAATAGTAGCTTTGGAAGCCATTTGATCGAGATTGCGAACAAGCGTTCATCGCATTCTCAAATTATTTTAGAAAATACAAGAGGAATTATTTCTTATTCTATCTTTGCTGCAAGGAACGTTCTGACTAGGGTCCATAAAATTAGGAACAATGGCGGAACGAAGAACATGACTGTGGGGTCTGATAAAAAATTAGTTCAGCACTTCTTCGAATTGTTTTGCAATTTAATTGTTTTGTATCTCGCAAAGAACCTATCGTGCCTAGCAGTACATATTTACAACAGAGGAGTGAAAGACCAGAATTCGGGGATAAAAATAGCATGCTCCGTTTTCTGGGCAGGAGAACGAAATTTCATTAGCAGCGGAAGCGTAAACGAAAATGGCTGTGAAGCGTGCGAAGAATGCTGCACGCGCCTGGTACCGGTGACTGTGGAAATAATAGACGATCGGCAGCCAGCGACGATAACACGCATAACACCGTAAACCTCTCCGAACGTTGTTTATCCTGCGAAACTGCCGTACACGAGCGATACACGGGGATAGATAATGCTTCTTGTTCGAGTGCTCCGATTTAGTACACCGCAAATATTTATCGAGGCCACTTCTAACAACTAAGTTCTGTGTTTCGTCTGCACTCGGGGACCGAAATAAAAATCTCGACGCTGTTGCAATTCTCGAGCTGTTGGATATTTAGGATTCGAGAGATTTTCCGATTACGGACGTATGTACTGTATTTATTAATACTTCAACTCAAATCAAATCACGTACCAAACACTTTGAGCAAATACAATTTCTTCAGATATTGATGCGTGTCTCTTACCTTTCGATTGAAAAATAAATTCGTAGCAAGACATTTTCAGAAGAGATTGCTCATTTTTTACAGCACTGTTTCACAAATTAAAATGCATCGAGATAGGTAATCCGAGGGCACGCGTTGATATCGTCGGTGTTTCGGGAAGCTCGTTAAACAGAACATCGGTAAACCCTCGAAATGCACATTCAAATTAGGAATACATTAAGCTGAAATCGCGAAAGTAAATTCTGTATCAAAATGTCGCTCCTGAATACAAGCAGGGAAACAGAATAACCGACCGACTTAATTCATTGCCGAATACGATTCTACGCTGACAAATGCGATCATTTAGACATTACCGCGCGATTCGAAAATATCCCGAAACCGGTATTAAACAATTAACGAGACTTTTTCTTATACACGAGAGTTCGCGGCGTGCTGCGTTTCAAAAAGACCGACGCACCGTCTTCGATATCGAAGAACGACGGCTGGAGCCTCCGAATAATCAGTTCTGTCTCGTTGCGTCTCACACTGAAACACGAGAGGATGTGTGTCGGTGTTCGTGCAAAAGATGGAAGGAAAAATTTCGCAGCGATC
The DNA here is from genome assembly GCA_028455805.1 of Lasioglossum figueresi. NCBI lineage: Eukaryota > Metazoa > Arthropoda > Insecta > Hymenoptera > Halictidae > Lasioglossum > Lasioglossum figueresi. The sequence goes on along the minus strand of CM052200.1, from coordinate 9,954,092 downwards.
GACGCGAAAAATATAAATGGGGAGGGGGGAGAGGTAAGATAAGAGGAGCGTTCGCTCGTTTCCGAATACGAATGGTCGTTCGCGATATCGGTTATTATAAATTACACGAGGGGAGGGTGAAATCGTGACTACCCGCCGTAAAGGGTAAAGTAAAGTAACGAATTAACGGCGCAGGGAGTGTCGCGAAGTGTGCAAAATGCCGGCGCGTTCCCGAACTCTCCGTTTTCGCGGGAGAGGAGAGCGGAGCCGAGGCCGGCTCTCAGCCTCGGTAAACGTGAATTTATAATGACGTTGTACTTCGCGGAATACCTATTACGAACTGCCTTTTAAGGAAGTTGTATATTACGTGTTTCACAGGTTTTCGTATGGTTACCAACGGCCCCGGAGTATTTTAAGAATTAAGACACCCGGCTACTAAGAAGCTCGTTACCGGCGCGGCCCGACCATTTTTCTGGGCCAAGCCAGCTCGAACCACCGAGACTGGCATATTTTCGTTGATCCGTTCCTCGATGCTCGACAGTGTCGAATATCTACCCTCACGATTCGCACAAAGTCGCAGCAATTTCGTTTAGCAAAACCGAAACAAGAAAGTCGAAGTTCATCACGGTGGAAGATGCTTTAAAAGGAAGTAGGAAGGAATTTGGCCTTGACGAATTGATGAGTTGTGTGGTACATCATACACCGCTAGAATCATGTACGTACACGAGAATTGCAAGGGTCCAGTATTAACAAAATTGCGTCTCGCTTATGC
>CM052200.1:9621092-9953241 GCA_028455805.1 Lasioglossum figueresi | reverse complement strand
ATGCATTTACGGTATGCACCTGCACATTTTTAGAATTCAATTTTTTAGCAGGTGTTCCAGTTTATAAAATGAATCCTGCGGTTATAAAATATTTCATGAAATTTGTATCCGCTGTGTACTCCTTGTCGGGACTATATTTTCTGAAAATTTTTAGCTAAATTACTTTTCTATAAACTGTCCAGTTGCGAGAAATCGTTCCTAAATATTAATCGAAGCTTCCTTTCGCTGTTTCTAAAAATCCAAAGAATTTGTCTCGATATCTCTCTAAATGCTTGTAATCTTTCTACGGTTTTGCCAGCTGATATTTCGCAAAAAACGTATAAAATCGATCGATAACGAGAAGATTGACAAGCACTCACCGTAGCAACGACGAAGTCCGTCGGCCCAGCTCCGCACCAGTAATCTGTGAACAGCAAAGGGATCGCGGACATTAAAAACAGCAAGACACGGGGTCCTTCTAAATTTAAGTGGGCCGCGTGCTCGCCGATTATATCGCGGGAATGTTTAATTTTAGGGGCGAGGTGACGGTTTGTTAACGGTAGCGGGCCGCCTCCAGTGAATCACGCGGAATAACAAATTCTCTTGTTACACTGTCTCGTAAAATCGTTCGGGACTCTGAAAACATTTTCAGATTTCTGTTTCGTGTTTCGTCGCTTCGCTCTCTTTCTATTTCGGCAGGCGAAAGGGTGAAACGATCGTTCCTCTTGGCCTGCGTTTCCTGTAACCGTTACAGTGTAACGTAACGCATAGTGCGAGAAAGGGTGAAGGAGGACAGAGGGAGGTAGGTAAAAAAAGAAAGCGAAGAAACAGCAAGGCAGAAGTGAAAGTACAACGCGATCTGTCTGCTGAAAAGGGTTAAGAGAAAGTTTCTTATTTACTGCGCTGTAAAAAACATCCGGGAAAGAGTTTCCTTTTTTTCAATGGTCAGAGTACCCTTTACGCGCCGGACCTTACCCCTTCGCGGACCACCGTGAGCCCTTAAAAACCCGGAACATGTTTGATCGACGCTTTCTCTTCGGATTCGGACGAGAGAATTAGCCGGGAATTGCGTGGAGATGCTTGCCGACAGTTTTTCAACAAACTGCATCGTTTCCGAGGAGGTCGGAGCGAAAGCATGGTTCTTTTGGAGCTTATGGTGTTATAGAAGTGGCCAGTAGTTGGATGGTTAATTACTCTGTGTGGTTTTTTAAGCATTTGTTAAGTGTTTGCAGTGGAAAAGATTTTATTTTATTTTTGTTTAATCGTTGCATCGGTGTATCTTTTTAAGTCCAGTCTGCGTCGACACTTTTGCCATTTATTTACCGTGTTTATGGGGTCGTCGAAGTGTTAAGTGATAAAATACTAAAATATTTTGCAACAGACTTGTATTTGCGCTAGGAATTTCTCAACCTCGAATTTCGTCGATGATTCCACATTGCAACGAATGATTCAATTTTTGCGACACCTTAGCCGTTCAGAAACTTTAGATTAACGAAGGTACTTATAAATAAATTCCGGTTGCAAAATTTCCACAAACATAAATCATACTTAACCGAGTCTGTAATGTCATTTCTCGTTTGATTACCGTTCCGAAGAGCCGGCTCCAGGATCATCGTAAATATGAACCCTTGGAATCGTTAGAGTCGCTCGATTCTTGATTCTTGCACAACCTAAGCCTGATCGGCCATAATTAACGCTTTAATCTCTGTTTCTAACGAATTTCGAAAGCTGTCGACTCATCCACTCCTGTTTCTCTGCCCGTTTCGTCATTTTGAAACGCCATGGACAGTTTCCGTCGGCCATTTTATAACAGAATCAATCGGTAATTCTATGAAACAAATAATCATTAGAAATTATCGGGAACGCTCTAAAACAGATCCAGGAGCATAACCAGAAGCAAAATGACGAAGACCCAGGCGAAATGAGCGAGAACGATTTTAATTAACCGCGAACGACGGCCGACGGAGCGCGTTCTCCAGAAGCAACGTCGGAAACAGTCGCATCTGGACGAAAATAAATCGAGATCAATTTCGTGGGCGAGTAAATTTTTGCTACCCGGCAATTAACGGGAAATGAATTAGCAACGCGATTCGCTACGACAGCCGAGGGTCCGAAGTTAGGGGATGCGAAACAGGAAGCGGCGGCGGTCGCCGCGCGCGGAATTTATACGATCGAGTTTATACGAGGCCGTTAAAATAAATTAAAGGCATTTTATCGTTACCCCCGTTATAATTTATTTAAGCCGTTTCCTATTATATTCGAGGAGAGGCACACTGACCGCGTGTCCGCCCGCCACCGCCGTCGGCACGGGAAAGACCGACGCCATTCCTCGACACGAACGGCGGTTAAATAATATCGTAACGGGAGCCTTAATCGCGCGAAAACGAGGCTGTTACGCCGCCAGTAATTAGTTGGAGAACTCGTTACCGGCTTCGGCAGGACTGGCACCCATTTCGCCGGCTGATAATGCGAGCTATTCTAGAAATGACGGACTTTGCCATCGAGGCGCTCTTCTACGAGCCTCTGACCAATTCTTTCGCGAAAAAATTTATTTTCTGGCTTGTGGGGGTGCGTCGCGATGATTAAGTATTTTGTACATTTATTGATCAATTTGTTGGTGAGATACGAGCTGGTGTGTCACGAGTATATTAAGGATGGAAATTCACTTCATTTGTGCATTCAACTTCGTAAACAAGCATTCGCATAAACCTCAGCCCCCACTTCTTCGCAAAGCACCGCCCTAATTGCTGGCAACGAGTTACGAATAATTATGATGTTCAAACCAATAAAGTAATCAGTGTAAGTAAGTTTGATGCGAAGTAAGCTGCGTTAATTTCCGCGGAAAGATCGCGAGTTCGAGATTTCGCGAGAATGCGGAGCAATAATGCGTGCAAAATGTCCACAAAAGGAACCGACGGCTTTCCAAGATTATTAAAAAGATTATCAATGGTTGGAGTGAAGCTAACAAACGTAGCTTTTTTCTTCGACCACTTACGATCGACGGAAGCGATCCTTTTACACATTTTATTGAAGTTACAGTCGCAGCTGCAACCTTGCGAAGTTAAAAGCGGACTCGATCAACATCTTGCGAGCTAAAAAGACGAATTGCAAAAGAATTTTTATGGAAATCTTATGGAAATTTCAGCAACACGATCATCGATTCCAGAATAGCAGTTTCTCTCTCAAGAACACAGCCTAGGTTCTGTCTCGACAGAGGGAGACGAGAGACAAATGGCGTCAGTTTACGAGAGTTTTTAAGATGCAATAATTGCTATCGGAGCCGGAGTTCGTCTCAATAAAGCAATCGTTCGTATAACATCATTGGGAAGGTGTCTATTACGGTACGGTAATTGTTCACTAATTTTTAGAGCTTCGGGAATACTGTGATGGAGAGAGATGCACATTTATTACTCAAATTAACAGGGCAGTTACATGTATAATAAAAACTTTAGCAGCTCGAAGACCAATTACGACGCGTTTGACGACGAGCCAGAATCGTAGAAACTGATGCAACGAATTTCGACGTATAATTCTGTTGCGTATGTTATGGTTCATCGGTTGAAAATGTTCTAGTTCGCTAGAATTGATCCTGTTACAGTTCAGTACTCGCTAATCGAAAGGACAGGTTTAATCGCTAGTTCAGTAATGAAAAGTGTCCTTTAATTGGTGAGTAATGAACCGGAACATGAGCGACTCCAGTATATTGATATTACAAATTATAGTGGGTCTGCAATCCACTGGCGAAGCTAACTGCAATATTGGCGGAACGTTGAGAAAATAGTTTCACCACTTATAGCGGTAAGCTTCAACAGTGCCATTGGTACTTGCAACTGAAATTTTCGGTGTTCTCCAACTGCGCGACAAGTTGTCGCGCGTGTCTGCCGAAAATTCGCCGAGACAATGCAGCCGAGATTATTATGATAGTCGCTGCAGGCGCGGCGAAGTGCTCCTAAGTGTTCCATTCAATATCCACGCCGTGCCGGCGTCCAATAAAGTATCTTTATTGCGAGCGATTCGGATGCCAGTGACGAGCTACCGAACGCATTCGAGGCTCGTCAAACTCGAGCCCGGAACCGTCCAAGATGGCCTCCGACCCGGCACGTAAACAAAACGGCCGCTGTCCCCTAAGCAATGATCGCGATCCCACAGGCGCCAACAGCCTTTTTTCACTTCCTTGGGCTGGCACAATTGCCGGTGGTACAGCCCGATAAAAAAAAGGTCGAAACTGTTTACGAACTTACGCCGAGCTTAGTCAGTGTCTAATCGTCTCGCAGGACCCAAAATCTTGCTACTTATGGCCCTTGGGTCGCGTAAGCGGCGTGTAAACAGTTTTAAAGTGCGCCGTACCGAGTCGATTGATGTTTCGTTGGTGTTCTCTTCTGTTTGCGGCGATTGCTTTGAGGAGTCAGGGATACTGGGCGTGTCGAAATGATGTGTTCTTGATTTGAGTAATACATTTCACAATTTTTGCAAGTGGTTCATGGTTGAGGATTTTCTAATAGTTCTTTGAGCCATAGCAATTTCAATCGTGAAGTCACCCCCAGTAACGTGATCGAAGAATGTGGGATTACTATAGAGAAAAAGATTTTTAAACTTCGTTTTGTTACAGCACAATTATTGTAAATCTCGTAGCGTCCATTTTCGATGGCAATCGTTCCAGAACAAAAATAAACAGAAAAAAGCTGAGACCTCCCAGCACGCTCAAGTAAAAAGCAAAAGTTATACAAACACAGTTGGAACCATCCAAGACGTTTAGATCTCCGTCATCTCTGTTGATGATCGGAGCCCAAGAATCGCAGGTTCCTGCCATCCCAGTGTCTCGTGTATTATTTATGCGTTCGTTCGGAATGGTGTAGCATCGTTTCCAAGAAGAACTCGGCCAGCCTCTTCTCTTTCGGCGCACGTAGGAAACCCGGAAAGGGGACAGTACTCGACCAGTTTCGAAAGTCCCCGTCGATTATCGTAGCTAGCTGAAACCGTGGCTTTTCCAGGAACGCAACACGATTTTCCCGCGGTCAAGCCGGTTATTGTTTTGCCACGGATAATTGCACGGCATTACGAGAACCGGAACGGGATCGTAAAGTCGCGGAGCCAAGAGTCTCGGACGTCCAATGAAATCCAATCTAATTTAATTGGAATCGGTCGCCTGCCGCGGAAAAGGGAACGAACTTGAAAATACGGTGCTTGCGGCACCGGGATCGCGTGGTCCGAGGACAAACTTTTCGAACGTGATGTTAATCGTTATTTATCCACCGATTATCCGTCGATCCTGTCGCAAATTGGATTAAAAGTGCTATACTGCGAGAGAGTACGGGAGCTTCGAACGGAAAATTGGCAACTTTGATTCTTCGTTATGGTCTGACGGCTTTCACAGTTCTTAGCGCGCGAGAGCGCACTAAAAGAAACGAACATTTGAATCATGCGGTTATTCTTTGTGTCGTGTTCCATAACTTTTTAATGTCTACGGTGTCTTCTTCGTTATGAGTTTTTTATCTGTGGTAGTTTGATATTGTCAACAATCTAAACAGTTCCTCGATCGTTGCTCCGGGATAAAGCCAACATGCCGGTGCTCTTAAATATTCGGTTTCCGATAAGAAGCACGATGTCTCCAGCCGATTTCCCGTGCTCGAGTTAAAAATCGAGTTTAGGATCTCGTCGCTTCGAGAAAGATAAACCTGTCCGTCGGTTCCGCGACGCCTATCAGCTTGGTGAATTAATTAACTCCGGTTATCGGTGGCGATAAATCACGCCGCGTTTATAAGTGTCCAGGGGTCTTAACGGTACGGCTAATGAACTCGAACAAGCGTTTATTGAACGACGCGCTGGCCCAGCCAGGTTTATCTGGGATCGCAGCTCGCAGGCCGCGGAATAAAATGTCCGCTGACCGTTCGCCGTTACTTTGCCAATAAAAAGCGATAATTAGCGCGGCAGTAAACGTCGTCGGTAAGTGACGTCGCCGTAATTCCGCCGCGCGTTATCCGACGCCGCCGTTTTACGGGCAGCTTTTTGTCAACGGTGTCGATAATTATTGCAATACCTGCGAGCCACGGAATTCCACGAGATCACTGGCGGCGGCTTCGGTTTCTCTTTCTCTTTCGTCAATTTTCTCCTTCTTTCGCCAATTTCTTCCTACTTCTCCTTTTCGGGCCCGACTTCCGACGACGACGACGACGACGGACACCAGCCCTCCTCTTCGGTTTCCAAACGAAATTCGAAAGTTAACCGTTCTCGTTAACCGCTGCGGCTGAAAAGGACCCAACCATGGGACATCCTTATCTTATGGGGCCCCCTCGCAGGCTTTAAGAGCTGTACGTTATAATTCGATCGAATTTATAACGCCGTTACGCGCGTGTAAAGACCCCGCGCACGGAGACCAGCGCGCTTGACAAATGGTATTGGAAAATTATTCCACGGGAGAGGATCTCTCGCGGTACACTGTTGTTTAAAGGCATTTCGTAATTGAGGAGAACGGGGCGAGCATCCTTCTCGCAAGAAAGTTGGCAAACTCTGCTCTCCCGACTTCGATGTCCAAGACCCGCGACCAATCAATGGGTGAAACTTCCATGGAGATGCGGAGTTTCTGGTAAACTCTGAGCGAGTGTGGAGCTGGTCGTGTACCTAATTTCAGAAGAATAATCATTTCGTTGAGTGTAGAGATGCTGTGCTATAAAGTATTTTATCTCAGCTTTGGGTGATTTTTGATCGAGCGCGAAGTGTTAAATGTTCAGAACAATAATTCTATTACGGTCGAAAAATTTCACAGTTCAAATATCACCCCATCAGAAGCCGAAGGGTCGGGAAACTTGAATAACTTGAAGAGCGTAAACCTTTATTCAATATTCTTATTCGAAGATTTTTACGGGAGTGGTAAATTTCCCCCTGAATTTCGAGCACCATCAATTTCGTTTTCTCTTAACAATGATGAATCTGTTCGACGATCCCCAGTCGATCGATGACAGTCTTCGAGGGGGGTTGAATGGAGAGATACCGAACCACGAAGAATCGAGGTCACCATCGCAACCCCGAAAGGGAAGCGTTCCGAATTTTACGGGTGGCATTGAGCGCCACTTTCCACCACGGGGAACGAGAATATTTTCCGACTGTTTAGGTGGTAAATCTCCGGGATGTAACGGCGAAACGAGCATCGCCTAGACCTAGATAACACGGGAACGGGACAGCCCCGCGGATTTATCGTCGCGTCTCAGCCATTGTTTACGTCGCAGACGAGCCACGTAAATTCTCGTTCCAAAGTGCCCCGTCTGCGCCCACAGCTTCCATGTTTCGCCGGTATCCTCCTTTCACGGGATAACGCTCACTTTCGTGGAAAAACTTGGATACAGCCACCGGAAACCGCCCCTTTGTCCTCGAACCTAACCGTTAGAAAACAAACTCTTATGAGAATATTGCTTTTTCGATTCATTTGTAGAATGAATTCAGGATACAGAATAAGAAGCAATTCTATTCAGAGGTTAACTATAAAATCTAGCAAATTTAGTTATTTAATACTGAATTTATTTAGTACATTTTCAATTCATTTGCAGAATGAATTCAGGGTACAGAATAAGAAGCGATTCTATTCAGGGGTTAGCTAAAATCTAGTCAATATATTTATTTAATTCTGCATTTATTTAGTACATTTTCAATCGCCTAGAAGGCTGTAGAAAATCCTGAGAACTATCAAACAACCACTGGTAAATAGAATATCCCACAAGGAGGACATTTACAATTTTGCCTCAAGTAACCTGACGATTTTTAAAAAGCTCAGAGGCAAAGAAAGACCAAGTGAAACGCACGCGCAACCCAACCTCGCGTCGCAACAAAAATATCCTCGATCCGAACGCAGTGGAAAGAACGTTCGGAGGTCACATCGCTGCAATTCCAATGATAATTCGATCTCGAAGCAATAATGTCCACAAAGCCCTCCTGCTAGCATCTGCAACGATCTCATACGAAACCGTCGGGACCCTCCATTCGCGACTCAATAAACCAGCAACAAAGTCGCCCGGACATTTAAATAAGAAGTCTGTTGAACTGCAACTCGGCGACACCTAACATACAGCAGAATACAGCCTGCATCGTTTTTCGAGATCCTCTTAGGATTGCAAGGTTCGATGTTTCGGATCAGTTCAGGGCCCAGAAGGACCCGGGATCCTTAATCGAAAACGCAAAGATTTGCATCCTCTATGCAAATCCGGCTGCATGGAAGGACTCTGCTCCGCGGTCCGCCGATTGCTTTCTTTTGTGCAGCTTGTTCCGATATGGAGGCAGCCTCGAATCAAGGACTCGAATAGCAAGAATCCTCCAATCAGGATTCGCACATGCTGTGTTACGGCGATTCGTTCGCGATACGCCGCGCCGACATTGTATAAATAAGCCGCTCGCGAAGCTGAAATCCTGGGACGAGAAGGGGCCCGTTTGCGAGGAATTTAGCCGAGGAGCATGGCCGAGGATACGCATCGATTCTCGATTAACAAGCGCAGGGTTGCAACTCCTGCTTCTTCTTCCTCCTCCTCTCCCCCCGCGCTACTATCTTTCTCTACCTGGCAGACGGTGCACGCGCGACGCCCAGGATTTTATTCGCGATTCCTCTCGCCTCCGGACGCGGCAATTTTACGAGCATCCTCCCGTGTAACGAGAGACGTTCCCTCTTGTAAATATGACTTCTCATCTTGCCCCTTGTTCCATCCGCGATGCCGAGATGAAGCGCAATGGGCTAGCTTCGACGCGAGCATCGCGCAGTGCACGATCTACCACGTGCAATTAACGGGGTCCTCCAGGAAGGCAAGTCGAAAGTCGATTTTTAGGAAATTCAAAAGTATACAACATTCTCATTTAATGATAAAGTGCATTCGGAGGTTTTCTGGTTTCCGAAATTAATTGCTCAGAGCTTTAGTCCAACCACCTTGCAGAAGAAGAATATTTACATAATTCGACTGGCATCTCCAACAAATTGCAACAGAAAGGTTCGCTAGCAGTTTCTAAAACTGTCCAGCAGGAAATCCGCGAGTAGTCGTCGGGACTGGTTCTCGATCCTGGGCTGTGTCGCAGCCCGTTCCGGCACATTTGCGCGATTTTGTTTAGATATTTATACTCGGTTGGACTCGGTAAATAGATTATTTATCGGTAATAGAGCGGAGCACGGGCTTATCGTCGGTAATCCTATAAAACGCGAATGTTTATGGACTGGCCATAAGACTCCGAGCCCCCGCATTATGATATATTGTGGAGGCGTACGCGTTCAACCATCGACCGGCTGGATTTCGCAAGGGATGTCGCCTGCGATCTCCAATAACCCGCTCAGTTTATCGTCTTCTTATCGGAACCTACGATGTTTCGAGTGTCAGCGAGCCGTTCGAGCCGCTTCCGTTCCCATTCCGTCGATACATCGATTCACCGATCCATTTCTCGTCGCGTTCCCCGTTGTTTTATGTCAAAATTACGTTGGACTATCGATACAGGCTTTGCACTCCAAATTAACCCTCGCCCAGGTCGTATTCACGGCTTTATTGCGGAGAACAATGAACAGATGGAAAATACTTATTTAACGGCACACTGTATAATTTCATATGTATTTATACAGGGTCTCCCAAAAATGTTGCACTTTTAGTCGATTCCGTCAGTCGCGCAAGAATGCGCGGAAGCTGTTCGTTGAATTAACAGCGGTGAGTAATGTTTAGTAAATCGTCAGCGGACACTTGCCTCGCTTTATGCTCCGTTAACTATAGTTACCCATGCACGAATGTGTGTACGGCCGCTCTGTAAAAATTACTTTCCTAGGCTATACAATGCTTGTTCTTTTGAAGTTCTGCCGAGATATTCAACTAATCTAATTAGACCTCTTTTCATTTCACGGTCGTTCTGTGAATAATGTTTACACGATACTAATCTCTCTGTTCTTTCGTTTCGAACGGGATCATAAATTTTAACGCCATTCCAACGGATCGTTCTTTTTTTTAACAAGTGCTTGCACGCTTTACGCGCGGCGTGTTCCTTTGTTATTTCTCTAAACGTTATCTCTAATCAGTTTAAAACCAGGAGTAGATTGGTCACGGGTATACGAACAACGCTTCAACAGATTTATGTGTATTGTCATGCCGCTCCGCTGTCGCGAAAATTATTTCAGGAATTTTTTCAGAACTTAATTAGAATTAATTGCTGCAATCGTGTAAGTTCATTATTCGAGCAGGATATAATAAATTCGGAAGCCAAACGTTTAACACTATTTTCTTGAATTCTGGCATGTATTTATTTTTAAAACCGCTTTAAAGAAGATTATAATGAATGAGATACCGGATGAAGTGTCAAACTAAAAAATGTATGAACAAAACCATTCAAAATATTCATCATAATTACCAATAACCAAGGACCAATTTTAAATCCTTCGACAATCAATTCTTCGTCTCGCACACCACAAGCGATCGAAGCATCGTCCTCACAGTTTCCACAGAAAGAGAGAGAGACAGAGATAGAGGAAGATCCGTTCACAATTCACCTCGAAGCTCCCCATCTCTATCGAGTTTCCATCGAAAGTCATGCCAGCGCGTTCGAGAGCGATGCTGGCTGATCTTCTGCGAACAATTTCATTTACTCTGTTCCTTTTTTGAGGCAGAGTAGCTCGAACGTTGGAACATTGGAACGTGGGCAGGGTTGTTCCGGGTTGGAACCTCGAGTTTCCCAGGAAACCGGCCATGTTTGGCCAGAGGCGCACCTCGATCCGAGCTCCATGGGAAAAGGGAGGGATGAGAAGGGGGTTGGTGCTAGCACGGGCTGCCAGGCTCGAAATAATCCCGCGTATAAATTGGATTGTCGGTGGAACGTGGAAACTGAACCGACAGAGGCTGGAGTTTGCGACAAAGTAGCAAGCCTGCGAGAAACCATGCTGCTGCGTCAGAAATAAAGCTGCGTTTCCACTTCCACGTTGCTTGATCATTTAAAACGCTTGTTCTTTACGATGGGAGAAATGCCGAAAAAATTTTATTTGGTTCAAAGGAACAGATAGGGCCAATCATAGAGTTGCTATCAACTTTCAGTAATCTTCCACTTTCTTCTTAACTCAACAAACAATTCTTTATTGTGAAATATACCACGATAAAAGGATCTCTAAATTTAGGAGCCTTTTGTCAACTCTATTTCGATCTATTTCGAACTCTAGATCGATCTCTGATACTCGTACATTATCGAAATATCAACGAGAAGTCCCCAGTCACATAAAGTCCAAATCCTCCCAAGCTGAAGAACAGCCATCCCGTCCTCGCGTGGGCAGTAAAGTCTTGCGAGAAGGCAAAGCTGTTCTCGATAGAAATGTGGACAGTGTCAACGCGGCTTTAGGTGCACGCGCCAACGCCATAGTGATCCCAGGCCGTGATTTCCTGCCCGAGATCGTCGCAGCGATCACGGGGGCGGAATCGCGGCGGATTACGCTCGTCGCGGCAGAATTAGCGTGCACGCGCGCGATATTACGCGCGCTTTATCGCGTCGGCTCCCGCTGTCGAGTTAATTTACCCCTTCGGCTCGCCTCTCGGAGGTGTAACGAAGCTTCCAAGAGGGGTTTTGCCGCGACCTTTAACGCCTCCGCGATGCAACGTCCCGTGCATCCGGCCCCTCGCCGCCATTTTGTCTTATTGCAGGAAAAACCTTACTGCACCGTGCTACCATGCTGAGACCCCTGTGGGCTTGACCTTACTCCGGGTAATTATGCAACTTTTTTTAGGAGGATGCCGTCGATCATGCTGCGAAACCAGGTAGCAAGGCGCGGCGTTGGGAGGGGCTACAGGGTGGTTGGAATGGTTTTAATTAAAATTAGATGAGCCATTGTCACCGTTTCTGGAATTGTCATTGTGTAGAATCGTCGACGGTGACGTTTCCGATGGGATAGCCAATTAAAAAGGATATATTTAGAAAAATGTGGAGTATCGTCTCGTATAAAATAATTATATGGCACGTAAGAACAATTCCAGCATTTTACAACTGATCTGAACATCTTAACACATTACCGACCGCTGATTATTGCATAATTTTGAAAACTCTATGGTACATGGCTAGACACTTTTTAATGGAACCTTCAATAGCAACAACAATTTTCATTGTGAACTGACAAGTCACCCTCAATAACGTCACCTAATACTTTTATTTAAGATTGTAATATAAAAGAAAATTTCTATGCTTTCTTTTGGTACAGCACAATGATTGAAAATCCTATTAATAGGCTTCCGGTAAGTAAAGTGTTAATAAAGTCGCGTATAAAGATAATTGAATCGTACGATGTTGTAACCATTGTAGAAGGGAGGCCGTTCTCTGGACCGCGAAGGTTTAACAACCGGAGAACGCGTTTAAACAAGGGAGTGTAGCGACCTTAAAAATTCATGAGACTCGGTATCTCCTCCGCCGCATCGCGAGAGGAATTTTCCTTTTATTAATACATCGTTCTCGATGCATAAATCTGCAATTATATCAGCAGAACGAGGAACAAATTCATTAAAAGAATCTATTTAAAACAGGAAAACGTGGAATGGGTTTTTACGCGCTGTACTCGTTTCCAAGTGTGTTATCGCAGCGGATGAAAGAGTTCTCAACAAGCTCAGCCTGCGGAAAATGAATCGTCGCGAGAAATGAAGGGGATTAATCTCCGAAGATGATCTCTTAGGCGAGATCCGACATGCGATTTAGGTGTTTCCGAGCCGTAACCAGTACATCTCGTTCCATGCGAGCAAAGTAAACGCGCGATACGTGACGACCGGCCAGGGGGAACGGCGTACGATGAATATTGCGATTTTGCCGGTTGTTTACAAGGTAACGTGGTAAAGTTGACTATCACGATATTAGACGCGGGGACCACCGGTGGTTATACAATGGCTCGCCCCGGGGATCGCAAATGTTTGCTCCATCGAGGACAATGGGGAATGAAGACAAAGCGGTTCGGTCAATCTGATCGTGTCCCAATTTCTTTCCCTTTCTTTCCCCATATTTTCATATTCCTCCGGAGACTATTACCTCGATTGGCCGAAATGGCTGGCCTTCGATATCTTCGTTCGAACTGTTTCCTAATTAAAAAGGAGCCGGCAGCAAAAACTTGTCTCACGCATCTAAGCTAACGCTTATCGCATTATCTCGATTAAAGAAACGCTGGGAAATGTAGTCCTCGTCCTAGGAATCCCAGTGCCAAATAACGACTTCGTTCTGACGTTAATTAGCACTTCGATTTTTTTAATAATAGTATCGTAGTTAAGGGTGAATGGTCGCCAGTTCGATTCACATAATTTGCTAGATCCTCTTTTTCCCAATTAGACGAGAGTTACTTTCTTCTTTCGTTCTCTTTGGGTAGACACGAAGGATCTAGCGGACCTCATTCATTAATGTGTCTCGATTGAGGGGTTGAAATGGCCCTAGGGGTTGCGAAGGGTGACATTGCGGGCGCCATTGTGGACGCATTGATCCCTTCGAAAATGGCTGTATCGTGATTTTCGGTTTCCGTGCTGAACAATGGCGAGCAAATTGCGAAACTTCGTGAACCGTCTCACAAAAATTGAAGTCACGTGGAGAAATGAACGAATCTATTGCTTTACTAAATTTTAATTTTGTTCGGTAACTTTTCTTAATTGACCAGCTATGAAACTCGATTTTTGGAGCACAGTTTCACGGAATCGAGAATACACTGTAGAAGAAAACCGACTTCGAGTGTCGGGGACGCGCGTTTCCCTCGAATGGAGGACACAGGACACGAACAGCCCTTTTTTTCATGGGACCAGGGCCTCGGACAGATTTATGGGGGCCGGGGTGACTTCGACCGACTTTCTCCGAGTGTAATCAAAGCGGTCGGAGGAACTTGGGCCAACGGATCTCCTGGAACGTGGAGGCGCCCGGTTCTTATTAGATTCACAGAGCTATTTTCGGGCGTTGCGTGCCCCGGCCAGATGTTTCACGTTCCCGTGGATCGTCACGGGGCTCGAGAGCCTCCTCGGGAGCCGTCGGACCTCGTTCTGTGAGAACCGCGCGGTTACTTCGACGATAAACCGCGATCTTCGGTTGGTTCAGGGGTAAGAACTTCTTTGGATTTTGATTTACGCGTCTGTGGGCGGTATTGCTAAGTAACCATAACTGTAACGTTCGATTCCTGCGTCAAACGTGGTTGGCTACTTTGTACAAGGAAAAGCTAATTTTGCGAACGTTGTTGTTCGGAGCCGTAAATCATTCTATTTTTCCCAGTAAAATGGAACGAAAGTATGCAATATAGAAAAATATGAAAGACTAGTCGCTGCTTTATTCATCAATTTTTGGAAGCACCTTTTTTAAGATGCGTGGTGTAGACACGTTGCTTTTCCTGTCAAAGCTCGTAGCGCGTTTCATAATTTCTCGTTTACAGGAATCGGGAGCGACCCGAGCACGCTTCCAAGAAAATCAGAATCGGTGTACAAGAGGGTCAATTTCTCTAGTCGAAGAAAAATTCGGTGGTCAAGGGGTTAACTAAAGCCGTCTGAGTCGTCTAGGCGAGCGATTTATGTGTCACGCGAGTGGAAGAGGAGGAAGACGGCCTTAATGCGCTCGATTTGTAGTCCTTGTCGCTTGCAGAAACTCCGGGTGCGGTTAATTCGCGTCGAAGGCCGTCAACGGAGCCGTTTATTCTAATTTCAATGAAACTTGCCTGATTGGAGTCGAACGTCGGCTGATTTCGCTGGTGGCGGCGCTGATACGCGAATCGTTGACGCCTACACGCCCACGCGATCTTGGGAGATCGAAATCGTCTTTGGCACGCGTGCAAAAATGCGAAATTTCGTCTATATTTTTCTTGGTTCAATTTCTAAGAAGCGAACAATACCGCCTTCAAACGCGTTTAATGATTCGACCTTTTGTCAATCAATTTTGAAACATTATTCGGATTCAGCTCGGTGTACCGATGTAGGGTCCGAGGGGTTAATGTTTGGTAGCTTCAGCGTCAATGAATATTCTCCGAAAAGAAGTCTCGATACCGAGGAAGAAGCACGGTGCAGATCGCGCAGCCTGGCAGATGATTAATTCGCGCTCCGGGCTGCGAAAGCTCGCTGCAGAAATGCAAGGTCTCAATTTGCGCCGGTACGGCGGCGGAGGACGTTATCGGCGAAGCGTTCCGAGAAAAGTCTCGAAAAGGCGAACTTCCCTCCTCCCACGGGGGAGTTTAATTTTCCCTCCGGTTCCACCTTATTTCCAGAGAGACCCGGTGTTCGGTCGCACCTGCACCCTTGCTTCGAGCGAAGCGAAACCGAGAGAGGCAGAGCGCAACATCCAGAAAGAGCGACAGAAATAAGGGGCTAGAAGACGAGCTAGAGGGAGAAGAAGCAAAAAGAACGTCATCTATAGAGAGAGACAGAGGAAGGAGAAGCAGAGAGGACGTCCATAGGGAGAGAAAGAGGGACGAGAAGAGAGAACGTCTATACCGTCGAAAAGAAGAAATCGTCGCCGAGAGAACGTTCGACGAAGGTGTGCGTGGTCGTTGGAAGGAGCCGGCGACGCTTGACTCTTGCGCGGGGGTGGCGAAGTGGCGGTGTTCCGAGGGGGCGAGAGCGAAGGGAGAGAAGCCCGATTCCACTCGATTCGAAGGTGTAGGTGGAGCCGGGTAGATTATCTTCCCAGACGGCGAAATGGTAAAGTTCTCAGCCCGGTACGTGTCGGAGGGCAAACGCGAGGGGGTTTGTAGGGATCTCGGGGGTGGCTCGGGAGGTATGAGGCGGACGAGGATGGAGAGGCATCGGGAGAGCGAGAGAAAGCTTTTTAGGCCTTTCCTCGGAACGTTGCAGACGCAGCTGTGTAGAAACTGCAATGACACGCCCCCTGCCCCATCCCCCAGGCCGCAGACCTCCCCATCCTCCTCAGTTTTCCACCCTCGAGACGTTGATGGTGGCTCGGGCCAGGGGTAGGTTCTCCTAGCGAGGCTTTGGTTGCCTAGCCAGGGTCGATTCGACCGGTATTCCACATGGTGGGGGATCCAGCTCCCTCGCACAGCCTCAAACACCAGCGCACACCCTCGCAAACCCCTGCTAGCCCCTGTACATGCGAGTGTACAGCTCTCGAGTGGGTTCGTGTGGGTTCTGCGGATGCTGTGTCGGAGCTCGACGCTGTTTCCAACTCCACAGCAGCCACCCTCGCTTTTCAACGTCTGCGACCAACACAGAGTGACAGCTAACTCATACAGGCTCGATCCTCGTGTCCCTGATGGCAACCCCGTGTGTTCATCTCCGTGGAGACGGTGGCTGTGCGGTGGTTCCAACCCCCTACCCTCATGGCCGGGCTCAGCATCACGCACAGATCGATACGACGCTCCAGGGTTCACCTATTCCAGACTCGCCCCGGTGAAACCTTCCTCTCTCGCTTGTTTCTGTTGGCTCCCGCTCGCTCCGGCGGGTCTGTCATGGATTCGTCGCACGATTGCTGGAATCGTGCGCTTTTTCCCGTACCCAGGCCGAACCGCGGACCGGCGCCAGGAATTATTGGGTCGATGCATCCTGCGAAATGTAACTTACCCGCGGCGTCATGTCCTCCGGGCGGGAATAACGAGGACGACGATGTCTTTTTAGCTGATTGGGCAGGCCAGTCAAGCTGGGACAGCTATTGCTGGATTTTGAAAGCGTTTCACAGGAGTACAAGGTATCTGGGTAGGTAACGTGCTATTTGGTTTAGTGTGGGTCTACCTGATGTTGGTTTGATTTTATTTGAATGGCTCAAAATCGTTTGTTGTTGCGGAGGAGATCAAGATAGTTTCCTGGAAGATTGACATGCGAGTACTTGGACTGTTTAATAGCGTTTATTGTACTGTACACAATGCAAATGTTGAACAGTTCAAACCATGGAGAGCTTGTGGCAAAATAATGGCAGCAAAACAAGGGCCAGAGAGCCAAACATAATGCGGCAGCTGCGGAATATCGAGTGAAGCGAAAGCAAGATGGCCGCCCCGCGGAAAATCGGATTTGTCTGCGAGTTCGAAGAAAATTTTAATTCTAATTTAAGATCGCTGACTTTCGATTTAAATTCAAATGTTCAGCGAAGATACAGACGAAGAAGGTATTCTATTAGACTACCTCTCTTTCTTGGAATGGAGAGGATGGTTCGAAGAGGAACCGTGTGCAATTGTGCACCTTTTCCATCGAGAGGATCGATGGATAGACGAAGGGGCCAGCTGCTGCGCTAGAAAATTACACGGAATTTTTCCGCGGGAGCACCGTTGTCGAGAATGTTCCCGCTTTCCTTCGTAGATTACATCTCTTCCTGTGCAGGATCGTTATTTATTGGACGGCAGTAGATTTTGATCGAAAAACTTCCTCGCGGGATTAGACGATTCTACGAAGATTTTGTATAATATTGTTCGATGACGTTGGGAACGTTGCGTTGGCGGTGAACTTTCGATGCTCGGCTTAGAAAGGATTTAAATAACTCGCTATCCTACTTTATATTCGGCACTTTTAACTTTTGCAACAAGAAATCCTGAATAATACCACTCGAAGACAGGAATACACATTCAGCAGAAGAAAATTAATTTTCTGAAGATCTTTGTATATTCACAGGGTTTTATATAAAACTTATAAAATATTACAAGAAAATTCTGAGAACCATTCTTTTTCTATGTTAATTTTTTAAAAGGACACAGTCCAGCCGGACTGTGAAAATTGAAACACCAAAAATCTTCGTATCGCAGAATTTAATTCTCTCAAACAATTTTCCGACCTTTTCCGAGAGGAAAAGATTCCACCCTTCTTTCCTTGGTCGTTCCCCCCCCCGGCATCGAAGCAAATCAAAAAGAAGCCATCCAGGACACTGGAATCGTTCCGAAAGTGGTTCATTCGTTCAAATCGAATTCCGTGAAACTCGATTCAAGAAATTCAAGCCTATCCCCTTTCTCGGTTAGACTCGCAGAAGGAAACGCGTGTCGCTCGTAACTCAGCCGGAACACGTTGTTGCCCTGTCCGCGGACTTAATTGGTAGTTACGCTAATTTAATTATGCCAATGACGAGCGCGGTATCATTGTATCTTTCTGCGGCTCCATCGGATTAATTAATCGTGTTTGTTCCGGACAATATCTTAAGGAACGACCGGAACAGCAGTCTGTTAACAGAGGTTTGGTCACGCGAGTTGTGTACTGTTCGCCGAAAACGGATTTGCAATATGTCGTTCATTAAATCAACAGCATACAATTCCTAGAACCATTCTATCTCCCTGTTATAGTTTTAATCGAGCAACATAATTACGGGAAAAGTTTTTCATTTAATTAGTTGTGTACCAGCACATTAAGTGTTCATTAAAAATATATTCCAGTGTTCCCACAATAACGGTTACAATCGTGATTCGTACAATAATTACATTTTCCTGTTACGTTTCTAATTTAATTCATAAACTGCTAGTTACATTAATAGTGTTCACGCATGGTCCGCACAGCAATGTATAAAAGAAACAAACTACAATTTTCCAGAAGCGATCATTGCAATCATAATACGTGCCATAATTTCAATTCCCTATTCCATTTTTTATTTGATCCATAAAATACTGATGCATTAAATATCACAATGTTTCTAAACGATCACGTAAAAATACATACTACAGTCTTCTAAAAGTAATATTTACGATCCTATAAACATATTTAATAGTCCATAATGCTCCGAATAATGAGGATACAATTTATTGCATGGATGTTGATATTTTCGAGATAAAAATGATTAAGAGGACTATTGGGATGCAAACGATAGTTAAAATCGTTCTCTATGGTAATGTTACAGATCGATGGCCGTTACTATTCGTCGTCCGTTGCTCGAAGAAAACGTTCTGTCGATGGGCCACGGATTCCAACGTCAAAAGCCCAGATAACCGTGATCCATTCGGAACACGCTGACAACCGACGCGAGCTTATCTGTACACCGTAGCCACGAAAATGTCTTCGTTAAGCTCAGCCAGCAGCTTACCGAGATACGCTCTCGTTTTTACGACACGCCCGAGCGCGATGAGCGATCGAGCAGACGAGGATCTCTTGCCTCGATCGTTTCCGGTTTTCCGGCGAAACTGTGTCCCTTGACTTTTTCGACGGGCAAAAATCCGGCCGAGATTTTGTCTCTAATTAAAAAATTACTTTGACATACCTGTTTCACATTTTGAAAATCGATTTCACCTATCTTACAATCTTGAATTTTTATTTTACTATTTCAGAATTTTTCGTGCTTCCACACAACCCAATTAGCATTTCAAATTAAAGTACACCAAAAATTTTGGTGTGCGCGATACTTGATCCAGTAATAAATCTAGTAATTTTTTTCACCGGACAAAATTGCATTGAAACAGATAGTTAAATGTAGCCTAAATAAACGTTTACACCGCCTAGATTCTAGGCTCCTGTATTTCTGTTCCTCGCCATAAAGCGGGCACAAATGTAGACGATGTTTCATAAAATTCGGGGATGACCGCAAAGGCAGATTCAGCAAAGAATGAAAATAAAAAAAGGACTCTCATACACGTAGATCCGCCATGTCCGCAGTCGACTCGAAGTTACAGCTGACTTTTAAAGATTCAATAAATTTTATTTTCACCCGAGGTACAACAGTTTACTGCGTTCGGACAGTTAAAATCACAGTTTGGCGTCCTCGGTGTTCTGTGCGTAACACTCGTAGCGTATACCATCGGTAATTTTCGTCATAAAAACTATCCGCATTAAAATCTATTAACGGTGTAATACGAGGCTGACTAAAGCTGCCTTTAAACTTTAAACCTAAAGCCTCGTCCAAATTCCATAAAACTCCTTGTCAATTCTACCGGAATCTTTCTTGTCTTTTCATTTTTATTCCAATATTTTAGTCGAATATCGAAATAAATTCGTCTCTAGACTTTCTTAAAAAAAAATGGTCACATTTTTAAAAGATCAGTTCTCGAGTGTAACGAGTACCTGAACAATTTCACGAAGGAACGAACGTTCCCTCCAGCATCCCCCATCCGAGATCGCTTACCCTCATCCTAAAGAGCCACATCCGTTTCCGGGACGCGAACGACTGTCCCAATAGGCGGGTCTTTAAAATTCGTCGTAGCAGTGGGGCCATTAAAAAGACATGAACAAACTTCACAGACAGGGGGGTGGCCGCAGGAGAGATGAGACGTGGAGGGAGAGAAAAGTTTCACTAAATTTCCGGATAATCTCTTTGGAAGCTGGCCCTCCAGATTCGCTGGGTGAAATCCACGGAAAAGTGAGCGAAACTTCGAGACGTCACGGAATAACAAATTAACGTCGACGGTATTTTGTTTATCCGGCAGAATCGCGGCGACACGTAACGCGTCCGTCCGCGGTGACAGTCGTTCGACAACTTTGCTAAAAGCTTTCGGTGATAATTCATATTCGAGGGGCATGATAGTCGAGGAAAATGACTTGGGTTGACATGGTTGTTGACCATAAATGTCTTCGAAAGAGACCGCTGACATTTCTATTCGGTAATCCTCGGAAAGTGGTGTTTGCAGCCGGGCACCTTTCCGTCCTATTATTTTCCAAGCCAATCAGTATATTTCGAAATTTCTCATCAGAAAACTTGTAACCCTCTGCATTCGAATGGCGGACTCCGAGGCGCCAGTAATATTTGCCATACCATTATGCAAAACAATTTTACTATTATTAAATTGTTATATAAATTATATATTATGTTGTATTAGAAAAAAAAGGTCGAATTTGAAATGCTCAATGTATTTTATGTAACTCGTAACAGAAGAAAAGAGATCTACTTCGATCTAAAAAACGGAGCACAACATTCGCATCCAGGAGAATCCATATGAAATCCTCACCTCCAGCCATAATGGAAGTTATATGACAACCGGTTAATTTTATTAAATATATTCCAGAGAAATAACGCTCCTCGGCGCGAGATCAGCCGACCGTAATGAAACTTTGTGTACAAGATATCGCCATCGATCGCCAAAAAATCCTATTTAACAGAAATGAGCTCTAACGAATGAGATCAGCAGCAGGCGAGCGAATACGAAGAAACTCGTTCGAAAAGCCACGGCCATCGAGATCGACTGAAATCGGGGACCGTCGAGAAAATACGGCAGGCAGTTTCTTATTTCTCTCGGGACTGTCCTGGATCTCCATTTAAATGCTCAGATATCGATTACGCGAATTGCCGAGTGGACTTAATCAGCCGATCGCCGCCATAATTTTCACTTTACCCAAGCCGTATGCAGCGAGTTCGCGATAATTTCCACGACAAGGGCGAACGTCGCTCGTTTCCACCCACCGGCCGGCATTTAAATTGCAGATTTCCGATTCGAATCGCGGTTTCTCGCGCCAGAAAACGCAGCAACTTATGGGAGATCGCGTGTCCCGTTCTACGGGGAAACAGAAAGGAATCGGAACGACTTCTGAGCCCGTACATTGCCGCGGCGAGACACGCGAATGAAGGACATTAGCCTCGAATGGACTTGGTTTCGCGATTTTCACGGAGGGAGAAAGCAAATTGCCAGGCTCCGCCGAAAATCACGGGCAACGACCACCGGATCGTTCCCCGGAAATGGAAACCGGGCGAAAAATACGCGGCCGGCTTTACTCCCGGGGTAGTTTCCGCGATGATGCACCGTCCGCTCGCCCTTTATTACTAATTGCTTGCCACATGGCGGGATCCCGTACTTATTCCGCCTGAAATTCGACGATTTCCAGACGTAATTTCGAAAAAATGCGACACCGTCCTCCGGACAGGTCCATTCTCGCGCTACGAGATTTATGTACGTGGTTTCTTCTGCATAATAAACGAATGCCGAGGTCTTGGTTCTGATAAGTAAATTTTTCAAAAAAAAGAAAATAAAGTTTGAAGAAAAGTACGGTATTAAATCTTCAGCATTTATGTCTATACCAAACAAAACAATTGATGTTGACATTTTTCCACTGTTGCTGTAAGAATGCAAGGAAACAGAGATTTCGATCTACAAACTTTATTTTCCTTCTAAAATTCAATTCGAATTTAAATTGAAAATCGCAGACGGGGCTAACAAACTTGCGAGTTTAAAGTCGTAGGCGCGGGAGATTCAAACAAGAAAGGTTCGCAGTCGCGGATAGTTGCATTGCAAATAAGCGAATATTAGCCGCGTTTTACCAGGCTAATTTTCGCAGCTCGTTGCATACGTTACCCGGAAATATCGTGCGCGATTATACTTTCAGATCGATGTAGGCCGGTTTGTATTTTTCGCACGTAGCTTTCTTATCGCGGAAGCGAGTTGCTTGTCAGCCCCGTCGGCTTTGCGCCGGGATCGTTTCGTCGAATGCGTCTTCCAACTCCGATCGTTTGACGGTTTTCACTGCTAGCCAAGAAGTGGCTGCAATGCCCTGAGGAGGACTCTCGGATCCAAGATTGAAACGACGCGAGAAAACTGGACAAGCGAATTCAATTTATTCTTGAAGCCCCCGTGCCCGAAAACGATGTCCAACTGTATGCGAATTGGTTTCAACTCTCCCCGGCATAAAACAATCTAACTGGTTCTCTCATTTCACCATCGCCTCGATTAATTATCGCCGACGATTGTGCAACAATTACATACGTGAACTTAGCAAACAGGCCAGAAATAAGTGTGACCATAATTATGAAAGTGGTCTAAATAAAAATTTAAGAGAAACGAGTTTATCAGTTATTTCAGATAATATTCAATCATTATATCGAAATCTAAATTCAAATTCAATTTTCAATCAATGTATGCGCCCATAATTATTAAAGTGGTCCAACTCAAAATTTAAAAAGAAATGAGTTTATCAGCTATTTGACATCGCATTCGATCATTATATGTAAATCTAAATTCAAATTCAACTCTCAATCATTATACGTGCCCATAATTATGAGAGTGGTCTAACTCAAAATTTAAAAAGGAATGAGTTTATCAGTTGTTTCACATCGCATTCGGCCATTATATTGAAATCTAAATTAAAATTCAACTTTCAATCATTATATGTGCCCATAATTATGAAAGTGGTCAAACTAAAAATTTAAAAATAAATGGGCTTACCCTTGATATAAAGAAATCATAGTGATCGGCGATCGATTGCGCAAGGTAGGAAGTTACGAAGGACGGCAAGTGTCTCGACAGCATTCTCAAACTTCTCGGATCGAGTTCGGAGGCTCGTTCGATCCGTCGCAATTTAATTATAAACGGTCGAAACTGATTTACCACGCGATGAACATTCAATTAACGGACTGGCGGTGGCGCAATAATGAAATTATACTGAGCGGCTTCGATGGAGGATTTCACAGTCGATTCGGCCGGTATCGATTAACGTTTATCGACACGTGCAGGCCTCAGCTAAGAACGTGCCCCGCAGGTTTCCATCGCGAGAGTGAATCTGCGAAGTGAATAAACCACGATGGTTATTCCAGTCGAATCGATGGCTGTACACCGTCCGACTGGATCGGAGATCTATAGATCTCACGTGTCTGTGGGCATGCCGAAGCGGAAACGGCACCTGTGTAATTGACTCTGACGACCGGCTCGCACGACGAAAACAGAGCAAAACGGGAGAAAAGAATATAATCGGCCGGTTTTAATCGTACCGCAAATTGCCTGCCGCGATCAGGATGAAACCTCCGCTTTTAACGAGCCACCGATCGCTAATGGCTGCCGAACCGCCGCGATCTCATCTGCGGTGATCATGATAATCATAGGGAGCCGGCGAGCATAAATTTCACAAGAATGAACACTGACCAAAATTTCGTTCTCGTCACACCCTCGCTTCGGACGAGAAATTTCATTTTGTATAAAAATCCACAGTAATATTTTAAAATATAGTTTTAAAAAATGAATAGCTGCATAGGCAGGCGAACTATCTATTTAAGAAAAACATTTTATCTAGAACCGAGTCCTCCGATCAGAGGTCCTCAATTTAAAGATGCTGGAAGACCTCGATCGAACACATCCTGAACGAACCGCAGCTTGTAAACTACTTCACAGTGCACAGTGCACAACGTTAACTTTTACGATCGGAATACGTGTCAGTCAGTCTGTCGGTACGATAAGTCGATGGAGCTGAAGAATGCAAGCCCGAGGTGGATATTTTCGTCGTTTTACCATTACCAAATTCACACTCGAAGGTGTACGCCTGTATCCCTGTAGCTTCCCTATAATACAGTATCATCCCGAGCGTCGTTTCGAGGATTCGATTAATTCCACGGAGCACTGTTACGCCGCGTAATCACCATGAATATGCATAAATCAAAATGCTGGAGGGTTACCGGGGTACCCGGAAAAGCAAATAAAAACGCACTTTATTGGCAGATTTGGTGACTCCCTTCGTTTCAATCCAGCCCGCAAGCGCAGCAACGGCGACTCCTTTCTCTCTCTCTCTCTCTCTCTCTCTCTCTCTCTGTCTCTCTCTCTCGCATCGTGCAATTTGTCTGCATAAATTCCCGGCCGGCTTCATTATAAATTCTTGGCCAATTTATTTCCACGTATTCCGCCTAATTTCATTGCGAATTTATGTCGAATATATCGTCGTAAAACCCGTCCAATTCCGCGACAAATTGCCACTCGGTTCGGCCATAAATCCCACGCCGCTTTGCACCGATCTGCAATTCTTTTCGCGACTCCGTCGATTTTATTGCTCGAGAAGCACCGTAGAAGTTCGCTCTCGCCAAACCGTTACCGAATTCCATCCGAATCCGGCCGTTTTGTTTCGATCGATCACTTCCGCTTTTCCCATCCGTTTCGAACAAACGGCGCGGCGCTTCCGCCACTCGAACGGCCTTCCGAAACAATAATCGTAATTGCTACCGCCGGCTTTTACGATCCGGCTCGAAATTTGTCAAACGCTAGACAACGTTTCACGCACGACAAGTCGTTTGACTATTCTATCATTTTCAATTCGTCAAAGTTATAAAATCCTCCGTGTACCGATCATCGTCCAAACTCACTCATAAACAATCCAACCCTCGTCATCTCAGACCTTTGCTGCAAAGAATAGCGAAAAGAAGTCGCCATTATTATCCTAGCAAGATCCAATGCGCGTCTCGCGAAGCTCGCAGCGAAGAGAGAAGGGGGTGGGAGGTCGGCAGGCCCATGGGTCCCGGGGGCCCACAATTCCCCATCGCGGAGACAGAAACGACGTTCGGTTACGGGGGTCGCGGTCGGTAACGTGGGCGGCGATCCACGTCCACGGGGGAGTAAACAAATGAATTTAGTAAATAACAAATTTTATCCGACGGCATTGGCCAGGAATCCGATAAGCCAGCGTCCGCGGGACTCTGCGCGATGCGGAGAGGGGAGCGGAAGGCAGTATAAAAACGTGTGACGCGTTATGCGTACCTGTCCGTCCAATGGGGTGGCTTCTCTGGCAAAGGGGGAGGCGAGTCGTAGGATTATCGAACGGCTGTCCAGAAAGGGAGACGAGGATCGGCAAGAGAACGAAGAAGACGAGAGATGGGAAGACCAAGGAAGAACAAGGAAAGTGGGAAGAGTGAACACACGCTGGAAAAAGAAGAAGCCGGGCGAGAAAGGACCGAAAAAGAGGCGAGAGAAAAACACAGCGAATCGACGCGGTTCCTTATGGGGACCCGGGTCCGAGCGTTGGCGAAAGTTTTTTACGGAAAACGAAGAAAAGGAGACGCAGTGTGGGGATGGGGCAGATGGCAGAGGGGAATGAAAACTGTGAAGCGAAACTTCGGCGAGCCTGATAACTTTAGAACCCTCCTCCCGGCTCTTTATTGATACTTGACCGTTTCCACTTGTCCCATATACATACCCCCGCGGATCTTCCGCGAAACGACTCGCGGAATGCCGGGATTACGCGAGCCCTTTTTCTCGAACCGCGTTTTATCGATGCGATACCTCCGCCAGTTTAATGCGCGACAAAATATGACAAACGCCGAGGGTTTCATCCCTCTCTCTTTCCGCAGAGTCCTACGGAGAAGATGATCGCCTCAGGTGTCCCGTTTCCGGTCGTTCCGACCGGTACCCCACGGTGCTGGAGGATAATGGGAGGGCGTTGCTGGAATTCTGATCTGGATTGATAGCGGGCGGCTCGTATGTTTCTGCCGATGACTGTGAATGGCGGATCGGGGATTGTCCTCGAACGGATAGGGATAGTGTTCTGTGTTTGACAGTGGAAGGCTTGCACTGTTAATTGTTCCGTGTTATAATCAGCTGGTCAGGATGCAGAGTACTTTTCCTGGAGGTTTCAGCGTATTTTCATCACGAATACGTAAAATTTGTTCGTTGAATCTTATACTAAGAAATCGATTGATTTAATTAACAAAATGGAAACACGTTTCCACCCAAAAACAGCACGTATCACGCTCTCGTCATCCTCGAGCGGTAAACATACCTTGGTAACACCGGAAATTCTCCGATTCCGATCTGTAAGAGAGTTCTCGAAACAAACTGAACAACCTTTTGAATCGTCGATTTAACGAGAACCGCGGATGCGAATGCATAAAAATCGGCGAACGGACGAATATATTTCGCTCCGTTAATTGGCGCGCGCGCAGGAGAAACACGCTCGGATTTCCATCTACGTGCACGATCAGGTTCATCGATCCTTTAGCCGCGCGCACATTCACCGCACGTCGTCGTTGTCCGGGACGTTGAAAATTTCATCTTTCCTTTCAGAAACTCCAATCTGCCAAGGAAGTGAGCGAGGGTATCTGGGGATCGAGAGATCGTCTCTCCGCCGGGAGCGAGCTTCCGCGACCCAAATTGAGCGGAAGCGGTGATGTCTTCTTCCGCGGATACGATCCGATCGAAGGCATCGGGTGTATGGATCAACAATTTCCTCGATCCGCCGACAAAAGAGGCCAGAGTGTGCCTAGACGACATTCGTAAACACTCGGCCCGATGGAACCGAGGCTCGGGTTAAATCACGATAACGAGAGAACTGAGTCAGTTTGGCAGCGTGACGCGGAAGAGCATGATTTAGGGGAGGCGTCCTCGAGTATGTAGAGCGCCGCTATGCCAGCGCTTGCCTCTCTATTTATACACGACGATGGAACACGTAATAATCGTAAAACGAGCTTTTTGCGGGTCCTTGCGTTCCCGACAGGAAATTGGGTCGTCGATCGACCGAATCATCGACTGTACAGGTACGTTGAACCCGGCCGACGCCATATTGCACCCCCTTCAACCATAACTCCTGCAACCTCCCGCATCTTTAGCGCGGCCAAGTTCACGACTTGCCGAAAGTAATTCAAATAATTGCGGTTTTTTGAAAATGTTCACGTTATCTAACGTTGATTACATTTTTCTTTTATCGTTATTTCATTCTGTAAAACTACAAATTTTTCCACGTAGATCCGAATCGAAATTTTCGAGAACAATTCTGTCTGTTCCAGGGTAGCAAGTTTCTCGGAACATTTACCCTTTCTGGTGCAACGTTAGAAGATCGAGTTCATTCCCCCTGGCGTTCCGAGGAACCCGAGGAGTGTCTAGGTCGTAGAAGCACGGGGGAACACGTACCTGTCTGCTCACGCCCTGGGGACCGATATTTCCTGTCTCTATAAGACAGCCGAAGTTATGCCTATGTTTGCTTGTCCTCGCAACAGGACGCAGTGATACGTTATCCTATCGAATGAAGGGTATTCACCGTGGAATTCCGCTAACCGGCGACGCCGCCACGCTAACTAAACAGAGAACACGGTGGTCTCCGGTTTGTGCAGTCCTCTGATAACGATCTCATGTCGATCCTTGAATTATTTTGAACGGCAAAACCGAACCGGCAGAATAATTTTTACGGAATTTTTTACATGGACGAGAATAGAACAGTATTTCGATAAAATTTTATAGACGAAAGAGAGTAGAATTTCTGTAGAATTTGTGTAAAATTTCAATAGAATTTGACTAGAATTTTTTAGGATTGTATATGTAAAATCGTATTTATGAAGGTATAGCGGTGCAGAATAAAATTGTTATAATGTATGTCATAATGTATAAAATGTATAAAATTTTAATGTATCATGTGTCATGGTGTATATAATTTATAAAATTATAATTTATATTATAATGTATGTTATAATGTATAAAATTGTATTTATGAAATGTATGTATAGCAGTGCAGAATAAAATTGTTATAATGTATGTTATAATGTATAAAATGTATAAAATTATAATGTCTGTTACAGTGTATATTATAATGTATAAAATTATATTTAT
The DNA here is from genome assembly GCA_028455805.1 of Lasioglossum figueresi. NCBI lineage: Eukaryota > Metazoa > Arthropoda > Insecta > Hymenoptera > Halictidae > Lasioglossum > Lasioglossum figueresi. The sequence goes on along the minus strand of CM052200.1, from coordinate 9,925,160 downwards.
GAAATGTATGTATAGCAGTGCAGAATAAAATTGTTAGCTCCGAAACGATGTATTATAATTTCTCTTCAAAGGACAGCTGCCTCGAAGATTCATTTCTTAGAAGAATGTCAATTATCTAGTTGTACGTCTTGTTATCCTCATTGTAAATCATACTCGACAGATTCTGAACGATGGATACTAGCATAGGTAATAGTCGAGCGAACGAGTGTATAAAATAGTTAAATATATTTTGATTCTCAGCCATTTCCATTCCCATCATGAACCGTGCAGGCAGATAAAAGCTGGCACACGTTCTTTGGAAACTGGGCAATTAGTTGGCAGGTAGATACGCCATGGTGGATGAGCATCCGGCTGCTTGCCAATAAACTGTCCGATACCAGGCACGTGCGACCGATTCGCGAATCGGATCGGGTTGAACGATCGAGCCTCGATTATTTTTTCGATCGACCGACAGGTTCCTGGCCAGACGACGATTTTACGTGTCTCGGAAGTCCTCATTTTATAATTTTCTTTATAATATTCTGCGGAATGTATTCTTTATAAATTTATGCATATCACATGGTCTAAGTGGTTAATATTTTCATTTAGTTAACGTTGTACCGAAAGTATTGCTACATTCGATGAATAAAAATGATTATATTAAACAAACGTACACCTGGTAAAATTGTTATCGTATTTCAAATAAGAGCCTCTTCAAGAGTTAATTTTCTATGCGAGTAAACACGAGGTTAACGATTTAATTAATGATAAATTAATATGAACGAAGACTTTGCTGTATTTCTTCCTGGGTGAAACGAATGTCTACACTACATACGCGAGTTCAACGTCTTCGGATACACAGCCTGAGAACGACAAGGGTCGAACGTGTCCCCGAGATTTCTCAGGCCACCCTCGACACTGAAATCCGAGGCACGCGTTAAATATTCGTGAACCGGACGGACAATTCGAAATTTCCGATCGTTTGCACGCGCCTCCTCTCGCCGATCGTACCGCTCTCTCCACGTTCGAGCATCGGCTCCGTAATTTTATAACCTCGTAAACAAGACGCGCTCGTATTGAGTTACGTGTCAACTGACCCACCCCCGCCTCAATCCTTTCTTTCCTTCCCTTGGATATTCTCGGTCTCACTGCGTGAGCACATAAATCCTTCCCGGAGAGGTCTCCTCGATTTTTCCGGAACGATTCTGACTGAAACTCGAACCACTTTGTGATCCTCGGTGGAGCGTTGCTCGTGTTATAAATAAACTGCAGAAAACTGCCTGCGTGGAAAATAAAAATATTCTGCAACATCCTCTGAAAACATCCCCTAAGTTTTTACAACGATTTGACGATTTATGTGCGAGGAAAATATGTAGAATAATTTGTATGTGTAATCAATTTCTACAATAATTCCTCACATTTCACAACTCGTCATAAAATATTTTTTGCTCCCAGATAGAAAGCCTCTTTTTATACGACCATAAATTTATACATTCAGATCAATTACATTTTACGTTCCATTAACACCTAAAAGCCCATCAAATGGTCGCTATAACTATATCGTGGAATTTATGTGTTTATGCAACACGCGATCGTGCAATTAAAAAATCATTTCCCTGAGTGCCATTTAATTATCTGCTTACACCGTGTTTAACGTTTTAACATCCTTAACAGAAAAAGTAAATAAAGAATTAAGGAAACGATTCAATTAGAATATGTTTTTAACAGCAACTAAATTCAAATCGTTCAATTTTTACAGACTCCCCGGTAGCTGAAGAGGGTCCGACAGGATGAAACAGAGGTATGGCAATTGTCTGCTGGATTCGGGGCGGTTATTTCGAATAGACGCAGCTCGTAAAGGGTTAAATGAAGGACCATACACGACCGTTTCCACTCGGAAGGCGCGCTTTATATCTCGAGGAGCGTTTTACATGCAATCCTTGCGGGAGAATAAGGGTCCCCCTAAATTACCAATTCCAGCCAGGGGGGGCGTCCCACGTTCCGAATCGAAGACGTCACCCTTCTCCCCACTAAACTATGGTGCCACGTAAATTTTCAGCTAAGCGACACGTCGGTAATTTATACGTTTACGCGAGCCGAGTCGCGCTCCTGCGAATAAATTCGAATGAAACACGCCGGGCCGACACAATGTAGCGATTGACGCTCGAGGAAACGCGTGGTAGACGCCTGACCGGAATACTTTGTTGCAATTGCGACGTGTTGGCTGTTTTTTTCGAACATTTTACAAACTAATTTCTTCCTCATTAATACGTCAGCATCTGTTCTCTCGAATTTTGAGTTTTCAAGAGTTGTACAATTTTGTAAAAATTCGAATTTACCAAGTAGGTGTACATATTAAATTTTGCAGAAACTTGTGGCGGAATATCATGCAATATTGGTGGTTTCTGTTGCAGCTGACATTTTTCCAATGTTCCCCGGGAATAAGGACATTTACGCGGAGGACGCAAGGAACGAAATGTCATTGTCTCGGGCGATGGATGAAGAAGAAAGGCAGCTCGGGGTAGGTTTACCCGGTGCCAGAACGGTTTCCGTCCCATAAATTCCAACCTGTCACTACTCTCAACGGGGTGCGACGTCGAGACACTTCTCTTTCACTTTTTAAAAGATAAAACATCGGTGCGAGAGAAATCATACGGTCGACTATATAAATTCTCGTATACGTTACCGACAGGTGCCGAATTTATTATATAATTCGTTTAGTAGCCGACAATTTATGCGAAGAACTTTCCATTTGCGGCTGAAACGGTCGATTTAACGACTGTGTGTAATGTGAGAAATTTGGATACGGATTGTCGAATTTTATCGGCCGTAAATACTGAATTAAAGTCGATTTAGTCAGACTTTCTTCTGGAACGATTTTCATAAAATTTGTAGAATCGTGTTTTACGATTTTCTTCATCGAATTTTTACAATTCATAGATATCACATTATATCGAGGTATAGCTGTAATCTTTGGTTCTGTTACGATCTTTGCAAGTTCCAAGTAATTGCAATTTAAACCTTGGAAACCTTGTCAAAATTTGAGCAAATTACGATATTGCGAGATTTAATATTCTAAATATTTTTAGATAACTACGCCTTCGCTTTTGGTTACGAATAGCGTCAGAATTTATTTTTAGAGCAACCGTAATACGTACGAAGTGTCACTGGGTAGCAGACGAAGCGAGACAAGTGTCAACGCGATCTCGAACGACCCGACCCGAAGACATAAAGCCGCGCCAAGAGTTCGTAGACAGGAAACCTGCTTTATTTCGATCTGTTGCGTGGTGCATTGACGTCGAAGCCGGATTAAGACCGAATTAACTTTGACTTAGGTCTGGGTTAAGGTCGTAGACAACGAACGCCTGCGCAGAGAACACTGTTTTTCAGTCCCACGAAAGAACGTTTCGTCCACTTGTTGTCGCAGTGACTCCGGATCGAAACACTGAACATTTGTTCACCACCCATCACAGATCCAAAAACCAAACCTTCGTAAAGATTCCTTGAAAAATTGATCCAAGATGTTTTTTCCTGTTTCGTGTAATAAAAATGGAGAACGTAATGCACCTTGCAATTATTGCAAAGTTGACACTTTTCGTTTAAGTTTTAATAAATTGATAAGATAAAATCGTAGGTGAAGTTTTAACGGGGATATAGAGTAAGCTACATCTTCAAAATTACACCAGTAAAATACTTAAAGACGATTATATGAATAAGCAAAAAATGAAGAAATTTCGTGGAGCAATTTTTCTGCTAGAATTTGGAAATACTCGGAGAACAGTTCTCGAGTGAAAGAAACTTCTGCTTCGCCTATTAGGCTATTTTTCCTTAAAATCCGGACTAGACATGCACGGTAATTTCGAGGGAAGGTACGAAACCCATCGAGGAAGATCGGTCGACAACGCAGCAGCCGTGCAACCCTTGGCAACATCGGCAACCCTCTCATCTCGGAAGCATCATTGGTGAAAGCAGAAACCTCCTAGGCAGGGCCGACCTCCGTGATCTCGAGAAAAATCGCTTCTTTATACGGTAGATCGAGCGCAGCCGTCGGAGAAGTGGCGAGCCACACCCCGGCGCGCGCTCCGAGGGGTTAAAAAACGAGATGGTAGAGAGGAGAAACGGCGATCGATCGACAATGCGTGCCCTGGCTGGCCGAGAACCCAGCTACATTCTGCCCCGGCTCTCGAATCGCAACAAAGACCGGCGAATTTGCATCGGGCTGAGCAGAAACGCCGCAAAGAGGGGATGCTTGAAACGCTCGGTGACCGCAAGACTCCAAATGAAAAGCAGACAAGAGGAAAACGAATTTTGAATAACGAAATACGGATCTGGAGCGTCGTTGAATCTTTGTTAACACGTTGACTTTCGAACAAAATAAAATAAGACAAGATATAATCGCCCGCCACCACCAAACTCATCCCTTCGACCGTAGCATTGACGTAATTTTCTCATAAAACCGCAAACAGGGACATTAGGCCCCGCCTAGTAACTTTCACAAGCAAAATAATCCTGAAAGAAAATCCCGTACTACCATCGACCGCACCCGTTCTAATGTCACTTTGTACAATTTTTCCATAAAATAGCAAACAACGGGGACAGTTGACTGGTCCAGTTATTTTCTCGCTCGTTCTCCGTTGCAGTGGCGAAATTATAATAAGGAATCGATTGGTAGTCGGTTTGCTCGATTTTCGAGGCGATGTAGGGGGGGACTGTTGCAACTATGGGGCCCCGTGCGAACGAGAAGAGGGAGCAGACCGTGTCCGGCCATCGGAATTCCACGCGCGACAGCCTCCTTCTTGCATTTTCGTCGTTTTGCCTGATCAGGAACAGAGGCGGATAACCAACCGGCTGTAATAAACACACCAACATAATTATCCGGGCCCTGGCGGATAAGGCCGCTGTCTCCTCGTGCCCCCCACCATCGAAACTCTTCCCATCGGGCCCCGTTTGCGAAACTCTAACAGACCCCGAGTTAGTTTCCCACTCTTTTTCCTTTACCAGGCTTCCCGATTCCCCTTTCCGACACAGGGAATCTCATTATCGAGACATATCGCGGGTACTGCTCATTTTTTGCCGCCGAAAGAATCTCACACAATGTTGCAGAAGACGCAGCTGGACCGCCTGCGTTCGCGCCCGCCGTTACTACGTGTGAGGCGAGAATATTTTTTCAGAAAAATGTTGCCGTCTGGATGTCCAGGATCTTCGATCAGGCAGATGCACTCTCGCTCGCTTATTTTAATTGGAAGTGGTTTCGCCAGTTTCCGAGACTGTCTATCGGTATCGCTTGGCGATTGCGCGCCACGGTATTTACTTCGTTACTCCGCGAACTCCAGCCTTTATCCAAGATTCCACGCTTCGGTCATTGCCGATCTCGTTGGGGTCGACTGGATCGGTTCACTCGGTGCGACTGTTCATCGACGCGGTTGATTTTAACGCGGCGGAGGCTGGTAACGCCATCTGGCGTCGTTTTATTCTTCGTTTACGTCTGCTTCGTGGGCTCCGTTCGTTTATTGTTGTTCTAAATAGTGGTCACTGGATTGCGGATCGACATCTTCGAAAATTTATTTGACAAAAAAAAATTACATTGTGTAGCAGAACGTTATTAGAATGGTAGCTTCGTTGTAAGTTTTATCCCCTCTCTTGTCAAAAATTGTCTACTTAATTTAGGCTACCTCTTCGCGATCAGTTTCAACTGGCGTTTATCCTTCTAAACGCCGCATTCTCAATCTAGACATGTTCGAAGACGATCGTCGTAATAGTCAAATCTATCTATCAAGCATTATCACGTTTATTAACCTTCTGGCCTTGACCGATTTTGATGACCTCACTTTCGAGATCTTCGTAACTCCAAAATTCCTCGCAAGAGCGCGTCTCTTCCATGGCGAAACGATTGTCTTTTTACATTCTTTATTTGTGTTTCTAATCGTCGCAAACGATTGATTACACTCCTATAATTATATTATTATTTTGCTATAATATCATGAACGATGGCAATTGATTCTTGAATGATTGAAAAATACAGTTGTTATGGACCACTGTTTCTTGCTGTATATTTTTAAAACAAAATTATTTATTCGCATTCTTGCTTCGAGTATAGTCATTCTTAAAAAATTTATGTGAAATATTGCAAGTACATCAGGCAAGGTATTCACACGTCCGAAACTCACTTTCCATTCCCAGCAGTCTCCTCGCAATGTTGCATTAAATTAACAACGATCCTTATCAGACTATCCCACAGAAAAACAAATTTCTCATTAAATTACAGTCTTCTAAATATTCATGCTTCAATATTTATAACAAAGCAGTATCGATACCGATCTCTCCTTGAGTATTTCACTTTCAGTCTCGAATCATACCGATGCACATGAATAATTCGAAAATGTAAAATCGATGGAAGATTAATGCTACTAATTTTAAGACCATTATTCCATCTAGCATCGTTCATTAAGATGCTATCAATGATTTACGCCCGTAATTACTTCGCCAATCCGAACCCCAGGCGAAACAGCATTAATTCGCGTACGCGAAGTGTTTGTAGAATTCTAAGTATAATGGCGACTTCAAAAAGCGTGAAGGTGGAAATTATACGAAGACAGGAAGCGAGACATTTTTCTTGATGTCAATCTGTAGTCGAACGAGTCTACGCGTGCCGTAAATCGTTCTTGATTATACTTAACGCGAGACGGTGGATGGGAATCTGGCCGATTCTATTCTTTTTTTTTTTACGACAGAGATTTACGAGGCAGATGAGGTGAGGTTAAATATGTTTTCACAGCTGGTCCAGCGGAGATTGAAGAAACTCGGATTTATAGTATGTCGAATGCGCGATAATAAGAATCCTGTAAAAACTACTGCGGCAGAAAAATAAAAATAATAACGCTGCGAAAATCACGTATGGACCTGCGGGAATTGTATTCGTTTTTATGAAATACGTGCGGCTGTATGAATTATGCAAACTCGTATGAATTGTACGCATTTGAATGAATTACATGAATTTATACGAATTAAGTGAAATTACAGCAATTAACTGAACTTCAATGAATCGTATGAATTTGTATGAATTGTCTGAACTGTTACGATTCACACGAACGTCTTAGAACCACGCGCAGCGCATAGCCACAGCCCCGCATAATAACTCGAAGCAGAGAGAAAGTGCTTTTTTGGTCGACTCGCTTACAAAAATTATGAATTATCTGGCCCGTCGCAGTAAATAAATACCGAGCATATCGCAATACCAACCACTTTCCGTTTCATCCGAATACTTTCTAAGCAGCTTCGACACCAACCCCTGGAAAAATTTATGAAAAAAAAATCCATAAACGCGCGTTCGACGCGTTCGACTCGTTTATCACGGTGGCGGCGGATAACCGCTTTCACAAAAAGCGAAGACAGTACCAGCGTAAGAGGCTCTCCCTGGTCGTTTCGAGGCCATTGAGTAGGTAACTGCAATCGCGTCCGAGCTAAGTGCATAAAAGCCTGGCGAAGCGGTCACATAACGTTCTATTCGGTGCATTAACGTCCGCGAGCTGTGTACGCGCGAGATAAACAGCTCTCGGCGGAGAGACGAGGTCGAAGGTAATTTATAAAACATAAATAACAATTTAATTTAAAGATGCGACCGGTCCCGAGACGATCGGGGCCCGTAATAATCGGAGAAATATCAACGGGGCGACTTCATTCATCGCGAACGGTAATGAATTTCTCGCCAGGGTCATTAAGCGGTCATTAAGCGAGACGCTCGTAAAACCGGCCTCGGAAAAAATGATTTATCCCTCTGGGGGAAAGTTCAACCCCCGGTTGAAAGCGGTCGAGCCATCTCTCGGTGGGAAACCGAAGCCGAAAGTTGCGAGACCACCCGCCAGAGCGCAGGTTCGTCCCTTTTCATGATGGCCGCCGGTGGGAGGGTTGCGATTGGTCGTCGTCCCGTCGGCCATTACGAATTCCAGGAATAAATTACATAATGAGCGGCGTCATGGCCGCCGGTGTCGGCCAATCGCGGCGCGGGGGCGGGGCCGGCCGAAAAATGGCGTCGAACGCATCCCCCGGGAGGAAAACCGTTCGTCTGCGGGGCTGGCTCGGGAAATATGATGGGGAAACGGGAAAATGGCGGTGGCCCGATGAAAACCGATGAACTTCGTCTACCATCAGCGCAGACAAAACTTCCTTATACAAGAGAGATTGCCCTGGCAAAGTAGAAACTCTCTTGGAGAATTCCTCTGGATTCTGAAAGTTCAACTTCTTGCGAAGAGAACTGGTTTGATAACGAAAAATCAGAGTGTTCGGGTGGATGGCATGCTGTCGGACGGTTGTTGGTAGCCGATTATATAAAAACAAATAGCCGCGACGGTTTAAAGACTCGAGGGGGTCGTAACGGCGCGAATAGTCGGCTCGTAAATGTTCCTCGACCTCGAGGAGAACCCGCGAGAGGGAGAGGGTGTTGCATTCGGAGTGGAAGAAAGAGAAGGTGCTCGTGTAAAAACTTTTATGATCGCAGTCAATAAAGTGACGTAACCGGGAATGTTCTACGAGCGGCGTGACGTCAGGGACCGGAAGTGGCTTGCGTAAATGCCACGCGCCCTCCTCGGGTGAGGGAGGAGGAAAGGGGCAGAGAGTTTCTGGGGTGGGTGGAGGTCGCGGTGTTCCGCGGGAAGGGGGAGAGACGTTAAGGGTGACCGTGGAGAGAAGAACGAGCTCGAAAGAGTGACGGAGACGGTAGAGGGGGGTTAGAGAACGACCTAGAGGGCAAGTGAGAGAGAGATAGAGAGAGAGAAAGAGAAAGAGAAAGAGAAAGAGAGAAAGAGAGCTGGTTGATGGTTTACGACATTCCGTTGATGGCCGTAGTGGCGTAGTTGCGGCGTCGAGCCCATAAAAATGTAACGAGCCTGTAAACGTTCGTTTATATTGGCCTGCCTTTACACCCGTCCGGATTGGGATAGGTCACGGGACCGTTCCTCTCGTTCCACGGTGTGTACTGTGTGACGTCATGGTTAAGACAGACGCGAGACACACCGCGTGTACACTCTCGCTCTCTCTCTCTTTCTCTCTGGTAGAGAGAGTGCGGTTATACGATCCCGTATTAGGCAGAGGAGAGCGAGGGGGCCTCGTCAACCGTTTTACAGGCGATAAACGCGGCCAACAGCCTCGCGCGCGCTCCTGTCTGCCTGCTCTTTGCCTGACTGCCTGCCTGCCCCCCTTTAGCTCAACGACGCGACGGTTACCCGCGACACCAAACCACCCCTGACATCACGTCGCCCGAAGCCTTCTGACAACCGACCTTGACCCCTCGCTGCCAACGCTCAATGAAAGAAACGCGCCACGCGGATCGTAAACCTGCAGGCGAGACTTTCACTAGACGACATCGCGGTGCGAAGGTCGACGGCAGGATGGAGGAACCGGAAGTCCTCCGGAGTATGAGCTTGGAATGGTCTACCTTGAATTTAGGCGGTCCGCAAGTTGGCGGTGGTCGTGTAGCTTCTGGGCGCGTCGGTCTTTTGGGGAAGGTAGACTTTTAGGTACGAGTCTTTTGGGACTCTATGGACTGTGGGTTTAGGGTATTTGCTGAGCTTGTAATCGTTAACTGTAATTTATATCGCGTAGCATGTCTTATAATGGCCGTTGCAAGAACATGGAGAAGAGAGAGTATCATTGAAGTCACTCTCGACGGTTTCGCTGATCGTAATCGGCACTGCGTAAGAAGATTAACAGTCGACGATTGCAATCGTTATGGTATGAGAAGAGCCTCGTAAATATTCTCCAACAAGTATCCCAAGAATGTATCGATGATCGACAATTTTAATCGGTACCGAGTAAGGTGTCCCACGAACGATGATAAAGTACACCTTCAGATAGGACCATAATTAGAGTCCAACGTGGATCATATCCCAAGATCATCCCCCAAGCATAAACTCTCGGCTGCCCAAACGAAGTCAAGAAGACATTCGAGCCGAAGCCGGTAGCAACGCGAGGGAGCGACTTTTACGATTCGTTGCGCAACGTTTCCGGCGAGGCCCGTCTACGAGGCGACCTTGACATCGATCCAGACCATAGGTGAGTCTCGGCGTGATTCACGCGACTCGCCGCGTCAGGTGTTTCGCGTCGCGGAACCCGCGGCCGCTCGTTTTACGAACGCTTAAAAGTTTATAGGCGGCCGTAAACGGAACCGTTTAGCTTTATTTGGTGCCCCTGAAGAGGAGGGGGAGCAGACGATTCGTTGTAAGAGGCCAACGGCGGTAACACGTTTTTACTGTGCCACCGGATACTCGGCCCGTCCATTCACCGGGATCGGAGGATCGGCGGAATTCGCCACTGGGACAGCTACGATACGACCCATTCGCCACTTTGATAGTTCTTTCTTGCCCCGGATGATGGAATAAACTTGCGGGGAACCCGCCGGCGATGCTCGAAATGCTACCAGTGATCTTACTGACCAGTAGATCCCATTGTGGATCGCTCACTTTCGAAGCTAACCGATGCTCTCAGCCATCGTGCGTTTCGACATCCTTTGCTCGCCTCTTCGCGGACGCTTGGTATTCACGCGAAAGTTGTGTTCGTTTCATTTACCAAATGTACCACATATCACAGAATATTTGTCACGATGTTGTCCACGCGTTAACTCTATTAGCAGTCGATTCAGATGTCAGATATTTTGTTAAATTCTCGAACAAGTATTTGATAAATCAATTCTTAGCCGACGTAACTGTCCACGCACCTGGCATCGAATCATAAATTACGATGTAAATTGCATGTTTGAACAATCTGGATGTATGTAAAGTGAAATTGCTGTATCTGTCCGGAGGAAGATTTGTATTTTCCTCTTAGCTGTCGCGATATTCTAATTGCACCGTTTGTCTTCGTATCTTTCGGTATTTCGCAATGCGAATCCTCGGCTTCTTATCAGTGTTTGTCATCGGGCAGACCAACACCTAGGACTCGTGCATTCATTTTCTGCAGTTTGCCAATGTTAAATCGGAAGGTAACATAATACAAATTAAATTCCTGGATTTTCTACATCAATACTGGACAGAAATGTACCTTGACATATTAGAATGCTTGAAAACAGCATTTATTTTAATTAAGTCGAATCTGTATAATATGGAAATATCCTGCGTCTCAGCGCATTTATGAACTCAGAACATTTAATCCCATGTGCAATATCATCGTGGCCTCGGATAGTCACATATTTACAGTAAGTTAGTAAGCAGCGTGTACAGTACAGGTTTTACGCATGAACTACAAAAATGACTCGTCAGAGCATTAGCCAGGGTAGCGATTAAGCGGATTTAAGAACACCAGTATATTCTGTGGAAATGATAAAAATGATTAAATCGAAGAAACCCGTACACTAGTCTCTCCAAACGGTTGCGTACAATTTTTCCCGCGGCTAATGATCTGCGGCCGAGCCGGCAGATCAGATTGAAGTAAGACTTAACTACCGTTCCCAGTCAATTACGCGTGCCAGAGCGAAATCCGTGACGTCCGAGTTTCGCGTTTAATCAGTAAATAATTGAAAATATCGTGGACCGCAGCGAGCTGTGGTCTGCAGCGAATCGCGATACGAGGCTCGTGTCGATCTAAGGCCTACATGGTTGCCCACGGGGCCGAGAGACCGTGCAATCGGCGTGAATTATTGCCGGCCTCTGCGGATGATCTACGAGGATCGTAAAACAGAAGATCGGCCAGTAAATCGTCCCGATGCGTTCTAAAGCCGTCAGGAGGCGACAGTAATCACCGATCCTGATCGGCAGGGTCCCTCTCTGCTCGTTCGCGATTTCCATTCAGAATCCGTACCGGGATCCACGATATACCAACAGGGAGTAGCGCCGATCTGTCGGTGATCTCATCGATGAATCACATTCATTTCACCTCTCCTACTCTTTCCTGCTGCCGTTAACTGGGCCAGCGTCTGGCCAGCGTCTATGTCTAAATGTTATTGCTCGTAAAAACCCGACCGCGTAACCGTTTGTTTTGGTCCGAGCTCGGAAGGATGGACTTGGGGCAACCGCGAGCTGAATCGGTCCGGTGAAATTCTCGCGTTTCCAGGATTGCAACGTTGCGAGATGCGCCTTTTCATTTCTCGATAATGCAAAGATGGGATTTTTCTGTAGTATATCTAACCGCTAGATAAAAGATCGATCTAGGCCGCGATCGCCCTCAAAAGTCCTATTTTTACGTTTACAAGGGGCGTAATTTATTCTATTTTATTTTCTCTTTATTTTTATCTATTTTAATAAAGCTGCAACAGCTACATGCTGCCGAATAATGCAAATTACGCCTTGTAAACGTAAAAATTGAACTTTTGAGGGCGATCGCGGCCTAGATTGATCTTTTATCTAGCGCGTTTGACCACTGAAAAACCCCGTTGCATGCATTGTCTCGCACCCTTGCAATCCTGGAAACGAGTCTACCCACGTAAAGGTAAGACATTTGGGACATTTATCGAGAAAACACTGTACCGCGAACTTGTATACGTAACAGGTACCAGATCAAGAAAGAGGCGTGCGATGATTAAAACACTGGAGAAAAAAAGAAAGAGGGAAGGTGGGCGTAAGCAGGAAAAGCGCATCAAAGGACGGGCAAGCGACCAGAGAAAACGTCACGCTTTAGGTTGGACAAGAAATTCTCGGAATTGCCTGTCGGATGGCACGCGAGACACGAATGAAGCATACGTCAGGCATCGCAGAAACGGCAGACAGTCGAGCGACCGAGGAAACGAACGATTACGCAAGCTGCCAGCTTTACGAGCAATCGCGAAAGGGTATCTTTCCGGGGTTCGGGCGCGAGACGAGTGGCAGACAGGAACGTCAACGAGCCTCGTGCCTAACGCGATGACCCCGATCATGCTTCGACCATGATTCGACGTGGGTAGCGATCATGGTGGCAGCGATCGACGCGAGAACCCCTCGTCAGAGTGTCGTGAACGTCGCATCAAATTTTGACGTCCAATTTTCCACTTGTCTCGCGATCCGACGACCGCGATAGAAACTCCGCCAGCATTCTTTGTCTCTCTTCGTCTTTCGACCACTGACAGCCATTTACTAAATTGATAACGAATTGGAATAGATTCGATGGCGAAGATGAACGAATTTTTTCAAAATGGAGTGTGGTTGGACGAGGCAACGCTACATCCTAACATAATGAACGAAGAAATTTATGATTTCTCCGACCTGTTCAACTTTTTTGAATTTCTCAAAAAGGACTGGAGGCCCTGCTAAACATGCTGGTTTCTTGTACAGCTTTCGAACAAGTTCGCAAACGGGACGAGGGTGGACTTTTTCTCATCTTTTACAAATTTCAACAGGATTACATCGAACAACACCGTCGTTGAATCAACATACCGATAAATCGAACACCGTGTCTACGCCATTAACCTTCGAACAGTTCTCGACAGACATTCCCGTGGCAGACTATCGAACACGGAGGGCCGTCGCCATTTCGAAACCGAGCGTGCCAGTCAGCAAGAAGATCAGAAAGAAAGAGTCGTGGCGTCAACCCCGAGAAAAACAAGACAGCTGCATAATCGGACGCGACGCGCGCAATCGCAAAAGGAGGATCACGAGGTATCCTGCTCAAGTAAAACAAGCGCGACCGTATGCAAATCGGGCGCGCAGAGCGTTCGGTCCTCCTCCTCCGAGAGACAGAGAGAGAGAGAGAGAGAGAGAGAGAGAGAGAGAGAGAGAGAGAGAGAGAGAGAAAGCGGTTCGATCGGGCATCCCCAGGCCCGGGACATAGTTAAATAAGATTGGTACGAGTAGCGCGGCAGCCGCAGTTCAGCCGCGGCATCGTAAAACGTTCTTTTTACGCTTCCGTTCGATTTTTAGCGTAATCCACGGACCGGTCGACGGGCTGTCCGGTTTGCGGGCGACGCGTCCCGAGTACACGGAGATAAGGCGATATCGATAACGACCGGCGTTAGTCGCGATGTCATTGAATTTACGAGCCCTGTCGGCCCCGGAGACTATCGAGAGAACCCGTGGACAAGATGGCGACCGAAAACCACTTCGAGATCAGAACTTTTGAGAGAACAAGATAAAAGCTCGAAGACGAAGAGAGAGAGAGAGAGAGCAAAGATTCTCGAAGCGCCTACGTAATTGCGTTGCGTACGGTTCATTAGTCTACGGTCAGGCCGAAGAGAGAGGCAAAGAGGAAGGCCCAAAGAGAGAAAGAGAGTTGTTGACGGGGAGAGAGAGGGGAGAGGCGAGCGTTTATTCGCAGAACCGGTACGCTCGTTATCCGTTCGGTGCCTCGTAATATTTTGCGATTCCCTGGCCCCCACGATCCCCTGTCCCCGCCTCGAGCACCCTTAATTAGAAACTTTACTTTGCGCGTTTAAATGCATTACTCGCCGTAATGTTACACAATTTATGCCCACGGGGGCTGTAACCGTGCAAGCTCCGCAGGACCATCCCCCCGATGCGGTGGAAAGGAACGCCGCAGACGAGCCTCTCCTCCTCGTTAATCCGACGTTAATCGCTCCGGACTCGGTTCGAAGATTCGCGAGCCGCGGGTCGAGGTCCGTGAATTTTGCCCGCGGACCTCTCCAACTGGTCCATGATAACCGCAAACTGTTTGCAGACGTCGAATCGATTAAGACTGTCCAGGAATTTGCGATTTATTGGATCTGGCCTACTCGACGGAGATTAGAATTACTTGAAAAAGAATGGGATACGAAGCAGTGAAATTTAATTAAGTTAAGAAGATAATGTTACACTATTTTAAACTCAGCAGCTGCATTTTGTTAATTTCCATAAAAATCCACAGTTTATTGTGCTGCTTATACACTATGCACGATGTAAGTGGTGTTTGGAGTCGGACGGCTGCAAGACCCGCCGTCTGAGAATGGAATTCTCCTCCGCAAATCATGGATCACAACTTTGTAAGCTCGCAGTTTTTCAATTAACGATCCCATCCCGACTTAGGACGATCGTCCCCTGAATCCCCAGACAGATCTCGCAAATATTCGCTCGTAGAAGCCCGTCTCCCGCTGCCTTTGATCTCGGAATCAAGGGCCAACACCGAGCACGCGGCTGCGTAAATTTTCAGAAGTTGGAATCGTGGTAGCCTCGGCCCGGCGACGAAATAAATATCCCGCGTCGGCACCTTTCTCAATTTCTCGACGTCGAGAGATTGCGAATTCCGGCTCGGCGCGGATATTGAATGTAACAAAATGTAACGGCGCTTCATCGAGGGACGAAGTCTCGGATCGGAGACTTCGATATTGTTTGCCGCTTCATGGAACGTAAATATTTAAGATCGACGATCGAGAACGAGCAGGGAGTTCGTTCGGAAGAATGGCTGGTTGATCGCCAAACTCTTTACGCATTTTATTATTTTTGCTCAGTGCCAAATGGCCATTTTCCTAACAAATTATTCGTTCTTTCGGGATGTCAGTTTCTTTCGCGGTATACGCACTTGATCCAAATTTTTATATTACATCAAAAATTTATATTAATACGATATATTATTTTCTCTTAATTTCTCTTGCAGTAAGTTTTGAACAAAACGTGTTTCAAGCTCCTTCAGCCAGCAATCTTTAGAACCTACGTGCATGCTCGGTGTGTCTTTCCTCGAGGCCGCCTTTTCGACCTAATCGAAACCGTTCCCCTCGTTATCTGTAGCCTCTCGCGCCGTGCCATTTATTTTATCAGCGTTTGAACTCGCGATTGTAGTCGGCGCGTGCGCTCGCGCGCAACCAGTCGCGAGCTATTTTCGCTAGTGCATTCGCCGTAAGTTCGTTCGTTCGTTCCGCGAACGATCAGATAAATAGACACGCTGGTTCCGTCTCCGCTTTCGTCGGTCTCGAGGATCCGATTTGTAATCGAATTCCTTCGGATCCCAAGCCCATCCTCCTCTGCTCTTTCAGCCTCGAATATCCTCGCCGCGGCGGCTGTAACGGCAATTGAATTTTTCTGGGCAAAGAGTATTCAGAATTTTGTCAATCTTTCGCGAGTATAAACCATCGTTAACGCTTTCCACAGTTCATCAAACGCAATCTCAGTATACTATTATAATTTCAACAGTCTTAAATAGCGAACGACATCATTGGAGCCTTCATTTTTCATTTCTTAAGTGCCCTACAAACACGGGGTACTTGTGTGAAAGTTTATGGCGTCTATCGAGCACGCAACCCCCAAAATACGATCTCCTGTCGATCGACGCGTCTGGAACGTGTCCCAGACCTCCACGAATGGCGATGTCGACGTTTTCCACGACCACGAACCACGATGGACACTCGAAGTGATAAACAGAGCATAAAAGAGGTAGTGTTTTCGAGAGAGAGAGAGAGAGAGAGAGAAAGAGAGAGAGAGAGAGAGAGAGAGAGAGAGAGAGAAAGATAGAGCCCTATCGTCGTCGTCCATGGCGTCGAAACGCGAGAAACGCTCGTCGATGGGGTTCCCCGAGACTTTCGATACTTTGTATCAGTTAAAACTGCCGAGGCTGACAGACTGAACAGGACCGTATCGAGGGTGTGGTCTAAAGATGGCGGGGACACACGATCGCACGGTGGGGATGAAAGACTTCGCTCTGACATTCCCCCGTGCCCTATCCCATAACTTCGAATAGTTTTTATCCTTACGGGACTTACTTTCCGCAAAGTGTCGGGTTCCCGGCTCTCGGTGTTCGAGATATTATGTGTTGAAACGCTTCGGGGTGGCTCGACGTACACAAAGACTTCGTTTGTGCTCGAACATCGGCTATCCCGAGGCCATAAGCGGCAGCAGAGTGTCGAGGTCCGAGCACGATTCAAGATTTGTAAACTTTTTTTCCGGGGACGTCGTTAAAAATTGAGTAACGACGGGACACGTCCGAACCGTTTCATTTATAATCCGTAAAGAACGAAGTCCTTGTTCGAATTCTAATTTGTAATTAGTGGGGCGTAGAATGGAGACGATAAAAGGTTAGAGAATTCACTTGACGGAATTGATTGATTTGATCCGAGCATTTTGAACTATTATTTTAGCAAAAGTACCAATATCTCATCGAAACCAGTATTTATTTAAATTATTTCAAAAATGCTTCGTTCCGCATTCCAAATAGAAAAGAATCTAGCTTAGCGACTATTATGTACGACGAAGGAATCCATAATAGAAAATCCTAGCTTTACATTATCACGCAAAAGAAGATTCTACCGGGGCCGAAGAAAGTCTAAAAATTTTTAAATAGTTTCAGCGAGTAATCCTGAAAGATCAAAGCCCATCCGCGGCAAGATCTGACTGCGAAGGGCCCAGAAACCGACCCCGAGGCATCGAAGCAGCGCATTGTATGGAACAAGGTGAAAATCGTGGATAAAAGATCGAGTGGCCAAGGAGACAACGAACGGTTCAGCATTCCAACCCCCATGGAAGTTAATCTGGGAATCGGATCTCGCGTTTATCGGCTGGCCAGAGTCCTCGACGAATCCTTGGGAACCGAAGGAGAGAGACGCCGGAGAACACCGGACCTTGAATAACAATTTTACGCGAGGATTTGCCCCGTTGCTAGTGCCCACGAATGCAACGAATGCTCGAATGCTCGCCACGTTCCACGTATCTGCGAGGAGATGTTTCCGTCGCGATGGAAGTTAAAAGCGTCCACACGCGACTGGCCTTCGAGCCTCGACCGAGGCTTTGCCCGTTTTAGAGCAAGGCAGGGCGAATAAAACCCGAGAGAGTCCGAGGAGCCAAGCAAGCAACCCGAGCCCGATCCGTCCCGGAATTTTTAAACAACCGTGATTTTTCGTTACGCCGATCGACGGTTCGCTCGAAGAAATCGATCCGAGGAATGTCGGAGCTCTTCTTGCTTTCGAGCTGTTTTAAATAAAGAAACAAAGAGATGCCACGAGACCAACCTGATGGACTTCCACTTTCGACGGCGAAATCGACAGGGGTTGCAATCGACGGGACTGCGATGCGTCACGTTCGACGAGATCCGATCAAGATGCTCGCGATCTACGTGACAACTCATCCCAGAGATCCTCGGATTAGCTGCGAGGCGCTTCACAGTTCTTTGTGCTGGATAATTGGGGATTGTTGCTGCTTTGGAGATTTTTAATAATAATTGGACGGGAGAACTTTCTGATCGATAGTTGCAGATACCTCCTACAATTTTTTGAAATTGAATACTCGACGCACATGCTTTGCGCTTGATAATAACCGAGAGACGTTCCCGATTTTTTTATATGCCCGGTCGCGAAAATCACTGTGCTTTGTACGTGTCATTAGGGTTCATGAAACTTTTTCGCGTTGTCCCAGCATAGCAACGCTTGCCTCCCACGCTTATTCGTGTAACATTGTATCGCAATATCCAGACCGAACACACGGTAATTCTAGTCTTATCAGAACCGTGAAATGGAAACCATTGGAGAGACACACCCTTCTACATGCAACTATGTAAATTGCAGTATGACGTCTGTGGCTCGGTTTAAGTTTAACCATTTAACGATGGATCGTGTGTCGCCACGAGTATGGAGCCTGTTCGGTCCCGTAATCACCGTTCCTTGTCTATGCGATACGCTTAATGTCAAAATGTTTGTCTGGTTTCATTTACATCATCTCCTTCTTATCACGAGACGTTCTTCCCGAGATAAGCGTGTCTTCGGACGGATAACGGCTGCAGTCTTTTTAGCATCGTGCATTTATTACAACCGTGACGAATACACTGTTAGACTGAACTGACGGAATTAAAAATAATTACCCCTCCCTAAATTTACACCGAACTTACACGACTCCAGTTCGGAAAGCGTTCCGCGCGGCTCGACCGGGAGCATAAAAATTCTTCCGCGTCGCAATCAGGGCTGTCCGGTTGGAAATTTTCGGATGCGAATGATCCGGTGCCATCAGCGAACCGTGTCCAATCTGCGCGCAAATCTTCAAAGCGATCACGCGTACCGCAAGAGATTCCACCGGGAGGTTCTCGCCGGAAAGGCCAATGTCATTCTGATAAAGAAATTTACGCCGGCGAATTAGCAGTATTGATTAATTAAATGTAAATAATCGAATGAATATATGTATGCTTATAATTTTCCCAGTCGAATCTCAGAAATAATTAATTTAACGATCACACGGAACATCCAATTTTGCCAGTGTATCGATGCGAACGAGGCGATCCACGTATCGTTTGTATCAATTATAGGAGGATTATTATTTGATGTAATTCAATGCGCGTCAACGCTGCTGATCTCGGCCTGAATTTCCATGCAGTTCATTTGTTCTTCGCCGAGATTCATTTTCGGACACTTCGAGAATTCTGTGGTGAAAGAAGGTGACAATTGTACTCGTCTTACCACCTCACACAAAAATTAAAGTTCCCAACTCGTTCAATTATTTCTAAAAATTCAACAACCACCGTAATCGATCGCGCACGCGGCCAGCAAGTTCTCCAGGATACGGGGCTCCGTGCTCGAGCAATGGGGTTCGGGTTCAGCTAGCCAAAGAGTCGGAGGTTCTCGCGCGGGCCCCATGGACGCTCATAAATATTCCCTCGGAGTAAGCCCCATAAAGAAACCGCTCGCTCGCGGCTCGAAAGGGTTGATTTTTTTCTCGGGTCGGAAGCGAGCGTAAACGACTGTAGAGGCGAGCACAGGACACGCCGAGGGAAGACGGACGGAACAAAGAGAACGAAAAAGAGCGAGAGAGAAAGAGGGAGGATGGATAAACGAGTCGAAGAAGGAAGGAAGGAAGGGAACGAGGGAGAAGGGACAAGAAGGAAGAGGAAAGAAGAAGAAGGAATTCGCTCGCTGACCGAAGGAGGTAACCACTCTCTGAGGTAATAACCGAGCAAGGACAAAAGGCCTTCGTTCGTTTATACGACTGGTCACGGCAGGATTAAAAGGGTTGCACTTCGAGGACGTGGCCGTTCTACCTCGTGAACGTCTTCGGAAACGCTTCTGTGACGTGCGGGGGAAGTCTTTTAGCAGAATTGGAACACGTCGACCGAGGGAAAACTGTTCCGGGATTGAACGACAACCGAAGGACTTCTGGACGATTCTTGGGAGAGAGGGGGATGAAAATAATTTCCTGGCGGGGGTTGCCGATTCCGAGGAAGGGAATCGATATTGAAATGGCTCGATCTCTCCCGTCTCTCTTTCTGTATCCTCTCTGATCCGTCTCTCCCTCTCTTCGCTCTGGGAAAAAAAGGAATTCGGAGATAGGCGAACCAGCTCTCGGTCAATTCCGAGGGTTCCCTCTCTGTCTACTAATTAGCCACGGGGCCGCGTTTCCAGCTGACAAGCCTAGCACTTTCGTTACGAGCCGCTCTTTCGCAGAGTGAGAGGTCCGTTCTGAAAATACGAGAGGAATGGAAAGATCTAATTAAGCCGATCGGTCGCGGCGGCGGTAATTAAACCGCATGAGTCCCAGGGCGCGACCCCTTTCCCTGCGCCTTTGCTGCTCGCCTCGCTCCACTTCGCCCGTCTTATCGCCGCTACACGGACATCTGCCCTCGGACAGGATATTACAGGACTGCCAACCGAAAGTATCCGGACACACTCGCTTAATTGTCGAAAAATTCGCGACGGGATCGTTAACGAATTTTCGCGCAGAATTTTATGTTTTGCCGTAGGTAATTACGTATGTCGAACGCTTTGATAATCGCGATGTCGAATTTGGTTATCGGCTTGATTAATGGAAAATTACATGCATTTATAAACGGTAGACACGTTAGAACGATTAAAAGTAAAATCTGTTTGGAGGGGCAATTAATTTGTAGCACTTGTATGCTGTAAGCCGACAGTTCGCCGTCGTATATATTGTTCATGTCGCGCCACCCGGTATATATTCGTATGTTCATGTTGTCGACAAGCGATTCGTCGCCAACGGCAAACGAACGTCGAAAACGACAAGCGAACGGGACTCGAACAAAGCACTCTCGTCTAGTCCGACGCTGGAAAAAGACGTGTTAATAAAGTTATTCGAGTTATTCGTTTGCTGCTTCGCTTCAATCCCGGCCATCCCTTACACACTTCACTCTTCAGCTTGTTCGAATCGAGAAAAATACTTCCGGTCATTTTCTAATTAAAGTCCTTAAATATTGCACATTATATTCGATTAGCGTCCGCACAGTCGTTAAACAAGAAAAGCTTAGAAATTACCCGCTCTGCCCACAGAATATTATAGAATGTGTCTACAGGATTCAAACGATTTACAAAATTAAATTACGTACTGATAGATAAGCCTTTTTCAAAGTATTCAACTAATTAAATAATAGAATATGATGCTACTCGAGTAGTAGAATTTCATGCTAGTATTTTTGGTGATATTCTAAAATTTTGAGTAAGCAGGTGCGATGGAAATCGAGTTTCCGTTTGTACGTGGCTAGGGTGCGATTCTGAATCCCAAGTATGCTGTACAGCCGCAGATAACAACTTGGCCGGATTCCGTGCGATGATGGGAACGGTTTAACATAAGTCCGTCAAAGTTTCAAAGTTTGATGAACACTCGTAGCTTAGCCTGTAGTCGGCTGTTTAGGTGATCCGTCGCGGCAAGTTTCCCGAAGATGGCCGCGTATCTTTCACGTGAAACTTTCCTGTGCTGAAACATTTTGTGTATTTACCTTGGCCTTATATCCCAAACGAACCCTGTACCTCGTTCCATTAAAATACTACTATTCAATTCATTTTATGTTAATTCGAAAAACTAAACGACAGACTTCTTACGAATGCGTCGTAAGAAATATTCCCTCTACATATACTATTTATGGTTGACACGCTGTCGTTCAGAAACGTTTCGAACACCTTCACGCTGATAGAATTCACTCAAAATGTCATGAAAATTTATGTAACACGCTAGATCTAATTCAGGTTGAACGATACCATTAACGCTCACCGTTCGAGCCCAGAGTTTACGGCTTCTATCTCACAATAATGACTTCTTTCCACCTCATTTGAGTATCAGCTTAACCGCGGTTGATACGCTAATTACTAGGTAAGCTTCTCTTCGCGATAAGAATTCAGAAAAGAGACGCTGTATTTTTTCGTCGATTTTATCGTTAAAATTGTCAATATACTAATTATACTTAACCTCTTAACTGCGGAATTTAGTTTTAAAAATCCCCGAATGAGTGCGGAATTAAAATCAAGCAATGACAAGTATACACGTCGAACGCAGAGCAAATGGTCCTATTATAAATTTTACGAAAAACGAGGAAGGATTACATTTTTATTTGATAAAAAATTAACAATTCATTCGAGTTCAACAGAGTTCGCAATCAATAGAGTTCTGGATTGACGTGTACAGACGTCGAACGCAATTAACTGGTTAATAGACCCTCGGTTATGTCGTAGAACATTTTCTACAAGACTTTTAGGCAAAATTGAGTCCGATGCAGTTTATTCATTTCTCACGGTCAAAAATAAAATTATCAGTCAAATTGACGACTTTAAGGATACAATTTTTTGGCAGAGCTGATGATGTCCTCGAGATATGTTTAATATTTTGATATTTGCGTAGCTCGACCCATCCCCACCGTAACCCAGCGGATCCCGGAGAATCATCTGGTAGCAGAACTTTGTGAAAACGGTATCAGGTAGACAACGGTAGCAGTGTCACGTGTTTAAGGACCCGGTGTCCCGCGGCAGAGCGAAACAATGTGTGGTATACACACAAGAACGGGCTGGTTTTGCGGGCCGCTCGGAGCGCGAACCATAAAGCCGCGTTTTACGGCTCGTAAAGTCAATGAAGCTGGTCACGTTTGCTCTCACAGCGTCTTCGGGAATTCCTAGGTGTACCACCTAGGTAGCTTGTGGAATTACGTCCTGAATCTTCATGAATATTTATTCGCAGATCCTCGACGCCGCGTTTGATTTCGACCGTCGCCGATGATCGATAACTCTTAGATAATATCCGGATCATTGAGACTATTTTGCCGTAATAATTCTATCTAATTACAAGACTACGGATGTTTATGCAATTTCCAATTTTTGTAGACGAATTGTAAGAAAGTGAGATAAAATACAATATCATTTCCAGTGGTAGTAGCCTTTGCAGGTCTCAACAAAATAAGAATTGTACTAAATTCTGTCGAATTTTATATTCCACCCTTTTTGAACATTTTCAGACGCCACAGATGCGCAAAGATCCGCAGTCTACTAATTACTTTATCGATGTCGTAATTAGCACAGGGTCGAAACAGGTTCGCGGAACTCGGGATCGTCCAAAGCAAAAGATCCATCGAAAATACGAAAACTGCCAAAAGCACTCCGCCAGGTTATGAATTCCAGGCCGTGTCCCATCCAATTCGGGAGAAAGGGTTTCCGCGGTCGAGTATACATAGTATAAGGGGGAGCTGCAAGTGTCCTTCGAGTTGCAGGGACTAAAGAGTTGTATCCGAGTCCTGCGGGTAGGATCCGTGCGGAGGTCGTTCGAAAAAGCTATAAAACTATAAAAGTGTCCGGGCCAGCGGAAGGGTTGAGAACGAGCTAGGCTTGCTTTTCAAACTGCTGAAACCCGTTCAAGGATTCTTGCGAGGATACTATCCGCAGTCTAGGAAACTCAGCCAGTTGTTCGGCAACTGTCAGCACAGCACAGAACAGACAGACACACGGGCCCTCCGTTTCCCGGAATGGGTTTCGCAACCCCCGCGAGAAAGGGGATTGCAATCGCGAAGGGGGGATCGCGATCGAGAGACTCTGTCGTTCCGTGCAAAACTTTCGCGATTTTTCCGACGCCGGGGGTGGAGGGGAGGAGGAGGAGAAGTTTCATATTTTTCAGTATCTCCTTTGTCCTCTTTTTCGGTTCCGCAGAAGTGTAACTTTGACCGACGAAGAGGGTCGATGTTTATCGAACAAGTTGACGAAGAGACACCCATACCAGCTACAGGAATCTCTCGATTGGATCGACGACACCCGGCCCTGCCCTGGAAATAGGACCGGATGATGGCGTCACGGCTACAACACCGTACAAGATGGCGGGCTGAGTCGTGATCTAATTATAGACAACCTTCGACCAAGATGACGTCGATCCAACCACGGAATCAACCTACGTATGTATTCCTAACCGTACCGTTCGTTTCGAGCAAAAAATTAATGAGCGCATTCTCGGTTCGGAGTAAGGGCTGTTAGCACTGCACGTGAGAATATGGAGATCAGTCATTGCGCCTTTGCCGGAGCGCGATTTCCTATTGCGAGGTCATTTTCCGTAGGAAGAACTTTATGGTTCCGGGATTAACGCTAAACCTACCGAGCTATAAAAGTAACTGGTACATGTTCCCGTATAAAAATGACAAGATTGATTTTATTTACACTTTGTGCGGTCCCTATTGTAATACGTGCTCTACTAAAGATATCTATACAACCATTCCTTATGAAATCACTTTTATTATGTCAATAATTGTACAATAAAAAATCTGGAACCGGTGATCTTGACCGGTGGTGGTAGATTTAGTGTTAATTCTGCAATGATTTAAGTTCGGGGGACATTGCACTGGAAGAATTTGTTTTTGAATTTTCACATTTTATAGACGATTTTACTGGAATTGATATTTAATGCGAATTGATTGTAAAATGGGTCTGGTTCATACTTTACCGGGTGGTTTCATTGTTCCCCAGAAGCAATCAAAAGAACGTTCTGTGTTTAACAGACAGTAATTTGTGGACATAATTCCGTCGAAGCAACCCGGCGATTGTTCGCGTCTTAATTACGTGCGTGGCCGTCGGAAGGGAAGCGCGGGCAAGAACAAAAGTTAATGCGGCTCGCGGCCGATCTAGAGCCTAATTAAAGACTCGATGAGGGAAGTTTCAATGAATTACAGTATTACAGAGAGAGCGCACTCGCGTAACATCCGCATTAAGTATAAAGAGTACGACACGCGAAGGAAATGGGAGGAATATTCGCATCGCTGTGATTTCGATCAGTTGTATTTATTAACAAAAAACCCTTATCTTCGATATAACGATAAACGTAGAATGAACGCGAGATTGCGACTTTTATAATTTAATATATCCCATAAAATAAGTTGTGATGTTCATACAATATAGAAGTCGTTCAAAACACAGGAAATTCGATGGAAATTTATTGCGTTCATTGCGAACGATGTAAACGCTTTCGAGAATTTATGCAGTAAGCAGAATGCATATACAAGTATATATAACACTCGGCTTCGTTTCAGTTGCTTCGCTAAAATGACTTCCGATCAACGTTTATGAAACTTCGGACATTGTAGCACCGATTCGGCCGCACTTCGCGCCGCACTTACTTCAAATTTACTGTTTCATAAATTCGTTTGTCGATGGAGGAACCGAATGCAACCTTGCCGGACGCGTTAACGATCTTATGCAGTTCGAGCAGAGTGCACGTTACGCGTCGTACTTCATTAAAGTCGCCGATGAACCGCTTATTCTTTCGCGTCCACTGGTGACTCATGCCGACGAGAAGCAGAGAAGCCTCCGATCAGTCGTCAATAGACTGCGGATGTTTATGCAATTTTCAATTTGTGTAGACGCATTTTAAGAAAGTGGAATAAGATAGAATCTCATTTTTAGTGGTAGTAACCGGTGCAGATCTGAAGTAAATCAAAATTGTACTAAATTCTGTCGAATTTCATATTCTACCCTTTTCTGAAAATTTTCAAAAGATCCACGGTCTAGTCCATCGATTACGTGTTTCGTTAAAAACAGCTGTCTCCTGTTGTTCAATTTGGCAACCTAACAAGCATCATTTTGATTCTAAATCTTACAGCGATTCGTCGGTACCAATGTTTTCGTCTTTCGGTTCCCACAGAAGAGTTGCATAATTGCCGTGCAACGATCAATCGATTTTCGCACTGGTCCTCGAATTCAGATCCATGCACCGCTGATGAAATGCACGGGCAGGAGTAATTGAACGGCTGGCCGAATCGCGTTAACCCGGAAGAAAAATTTCACGGGGTCAGCAGTCCCGTTAACATGGGAATTTCGATTACACGGAGCGGGCCGTCGCGGTAACGAGATTCTCCACTTAGCGAATGCACCCGCGGCTCTGCTGCAACGCGATTTTACATCCGCCGCGTTTTCAGAAAACCCTTTCCATGCTAACGACGCGACGGGCTCACCGAAAATACTCCGAGAAAGATGGTGCCGCCGGTGGAACACTCGTTCTTTCTTTACCCCACACGGATGCTACAGGCAAATAGAATTTTCGTTGGACAAAGTTGCATAATGCTACGTGGCGAAGGAAAGTTTGGAATACCACTCCGAGGTTTGCTGGCCACGGGCTTTTTGGTAAAACCTGTGCTGTCTGACGCTGGTTGCATCCTCGCTCTCGCGTGCTAGGAACGGCATTGTTTATTTTAATATCTTCAATCTAGAAATCAAGTTTTGTACCAGTTTGCAACGTGAGATGTGATCTTGATTGGGGTTTCCGAGATGCAGGAGAGTTGGAGCAGAAATTACTATAGTAGGAACAGAATATTTCTTTTGTAGAATATTTATAAATGTCTCGCAATTTTTATTCATATCGTGCATTTAATATTCGCATACGATGATAAGAATATCGCGATTTTCTGGGAAACGATTTTAAGTATTTTCGAATATTACTTAAGAGCGCCATACGGGCACGCCTAATTGGCATAATTATCTGGGAGTAATGCATTAAATTATCACCACTCGCTGATAGTAATTCACAAGAACCGGTCTACTACGATAATTTCACGCGGAAAGCATTTGCATTTGTGTGAATATTGCTGCAAACGAAACAGAATATTTTATGCATTTATGACAAAAAATCGAATAGTCAAATGATCATTATTGAAACTTCCACCAGTTAGTTTGATTTTACCACGCCTACAGGTATACCATTAGTTTAATAATTTTGCTAAAGATTTCAAATTTTGGCAACAGCAAAATTATAAAATTCTGTCCATTTTTACTCATCTTATACTTCTCTTAATACCTTCGGAACAACATATTAATATTCCGAAGTCCCTTTAACCCTCCTACTGTTTCGCCCCTCCGTTTTTCTCATGAGAGCATAAAATCCGCAGTTTTAGAATCGTTCTCTCTAAACAACCATAATCATGCGGCCCATGTTTCTTTTAATGAGCCCGCGCAAGTAATCTCGAGCCACCGATCAAAGGATGAAGTATTTTCCACGTCTCTCTCCTACATAAATATTTACGCGGTTTTTTTTGTAAAGTGTTCGTTCGTTCGCCGTTTCGTCTTTAGAAGTGCATACGTATTCATGACATTTATCTATCCGGGATGTGTTGAACAACGGGGCTGAGAGCACCACGACCTCGTGTCGACATCATTCCGACTTTATTTTTACTTCGCCACGTTATCTGGCTTGCTGCTTTGTTCCACCCAATGCGAAAGGAACAACATAATTATTTCCTCTGCCGAGTGTTAAACAGGGCAGACGTCGTTCGATCGAGACGCTGTTTAAAAAAGTGTCGCCCATCGTTCTCAGCGTCGCGTCGCCACCCGTAAAAATAGCCGCCGGGATTTAAAAAGTAGCGTGATTCGGATTCTTTGGCCTCGGTTGCCACCGTGTTTCCACTTGCTCCACCGTCCGCAGGGCCGTATCATACTCCGAGAACTATGTCTGAGCTGTGGAGAAAATTTAGGACCTCGGAACGTACCTCAAAATCCGCAAAATCAATTTAAAAAAATGGCAAAATCAACGTAAGCCTAGAGAGAGGGGTCCAAAATTAAGATAAAAATGATCGGAGTACTTTAAGGATAAGAAAGGGAGATAGCTAAAATTAAATTTCTGGTCACAAAGTTGATTATACGGCTAAAATCAACACCCAGAGGTTCATTTAACAAATGATGAAATAAGCTGCGGATAAAGGGGAACGTTGGGTTGAAAGTGCAATGTTGATTAGCGTTAGGGTTTAGAAGAGCGAGCTGCGTCCCTGATCGTCGGCCATGGTGGCTCGTTATGACAATGTTTTGCGTACAAATGATGGCACGCTTTGGTATTCACGAAAGCGAGTCCCCCGTCTCCGGAGAAACGTGACGGGCTCAACAAAAATCGGATAGACGGAAATTATCGTCCGCCATGATGCCCTTTCCAGCGGACAGACTCAAATTGAAATCCCCGGGCTGCGTTCAAATTTATACGACGTTAATTCCCCCGTATCAGTTTACCAAGTATCGCGTTTTCCGTAAATCGCGAACGGGATTAACAATTCTTATATATTCATGGGCTGCGTTATCGGGCCCTGGGACTCACGATATGCGACAAAACGTCGATTTACACCGAGCCGCGTCCCATTTTCTCGGGAATTTTTCGAGACGCCCGATTCGCGGGCGTGGGAGTGCGCCGATGATAATGGCAGAGGTTGCGCAAAATTCTGAACACGGCGACAGCGAAGCAACTGAGATTGTTGCATTCGAAATTACTTTCTCGTCTCGAGGTACGAGCAATTCTTATTTCTGGTCCCAATTCTTCTAACTCTCTTTCTCTCTCTCTCTCTCTCTCTCTCTCTCTCTCTCTCTCTCTCTCTCTCTCGCTAAACATTTACACACAAAACCATTCGGGGAAGTCTCGCGACGATAAAAATTACTGAGAATAATGCAGCTTGCTGGAACAAAGGGGGTAGCAACCCCTCGAAGCATGTCTACGTCTGCAAAGAAGCGTTTCTTCCAGTTTCCCGGAAAGTTTGCAGAAAGGGGGCGGCTTATGATGGCCGGATGGAATATTCAGGCGCAGATTAATCAGACGATTCATATTTAATCGCGGCATAGGGGGTTGGATCCAATTCGCCTAAATCCTCGGGAGTAAAGAAAGTTTTCCCGACAGTCTGCGGAGGAGTCCAGCATCTAAATAAAGGTTTTCGTCGGCGGGAAACGAGAATTCCGCCGGTGTGAATTCGTGAGCAGTCCATCGGCCATGATCCCCGCGCCATTTGCAACCCTTGCGCGACCTTCTTCGCGCGTTCATCATCCCTCGACCATAACCTGAACGCGTCTCGGTCAAGAACAGACCCCCGAGACACTCGAAAATGGAAAATTTATAAACACCGACGGCGTCGACGAGTTTCGACTCTTTTTTGTCTCTCTCTGTTTCTCTCTTGGTACAGCTCTTTTTTTGTCTCTACGGAAACTTCAGCCACTTTTTTTTCTCTCTCTCTTTCTCTCATG
This sequence comes from Lasioglossum figueresi, assembly GCA_028455805.1. Lineage (NCBI taxonomy): Eukaryota > Metazoa > Arthropoda > Insecta > Hymenoptera > Halictidae > Lasioglossum > Lasioglossum figueresi. Next base: position 9,896,149 of record CM052200.1, on the reverse strand, counting down.
GTTCTTCCCCTCTCTTCTTTTTTTTCTATATGGAAGCTTCAACGGCGAAACAGCATGGCTGCGTTTGGACCCTCGTGGAAAGCACGACCCGTGACGCAATCCCATGGGAGTTATGGGAAATGAATTATACAGGCGGCTGGACGCCGAGAGGGGAACAGACCAGACAAAATGGTGTCCTCGAAAGGAATGTTGACTCCGCTTCTCTGCTCTGTTTGCGCCATCTCCCCTTCCCACCCGTCCCCTTCTGAAAGATAGAATGTATTTACTAAGTTGGTTTCCACCCTGCATGCGAAACTCTGTTTTCGCCCGAAATGTGCGAGAAACCGCAGTTGGCGAAATGTAATCTGATTATTGGATATTTCTGACGGTTCTTGTTTTCCTAGGGGAAGTCGGAGAGGGATCAAAATTGTTGTTGAATTCGGATCCGTTGAACTTTGTTTTTTGGGAAATTTGGACATCTATATTTTAAGAATTATTCTGATTTTGAAATGATACGCACAAAATGAACCTACACTAAATAATTTTGCATTTCGACACAACCTTTCTTGAAATTTTTACACTGTTTTTACGTTCCTATTTTGCCCAGCTCTGACGCATACACGTCGACGAAGGAAAATAAATGGAAATCGATTGTAGATTCTCTCGAACGCCTTTCTTTATATTTTCTACCAGTATTCAATCTTTTGGAATTTCTTTTCAACCCTCCCGGAATATCGAATCGTTTATACAAATTCTGTTTCATAATATTTTCCACGATTTTTCTGCTCCAAAAACTTCTCGTCTTCTATTCTTTCTAAATAAATGATTTCAAAAAATGTTTGATATTCTTTCCATTCATGATTCTTTTTTCAGATCACCCGTAAATTCGACGGCTGCTCGAAGATCGCAGTTTCAATTCGATTATGATTTCTCCTACGGTCCAGGTATTTTTTATGCTGCTCCAGAATTGTTTCTAGAATTCGGGACCGACGGTGATTGGACGTCGATGGAACACCGTCGATCTCGGACGAGGATTGGGGACACTTGGACGCCATAAAGCGATCAATAAAATCACGGAAGGAGACCGTTTCTGGAAGAAAATGGAGGAAGATGGCGGATGGGAGATACTGTGTAGTCAGTACCGATGATAATAGACTTGTTTTCTGGCATCGATCGGTTTATTGCTCACAGAAAACTGCGGTAGGAACGAAGCTGATAAATAAATACATTAAATAAATCTACATAATTCTGCAGCATTCCCGTTAAAACTCTGGACAGACCATTTATAAAACACATACAGTGAGTGTAGAAAGTATTCGTACACCTTTTAAAATGATAATTTACGAGGTTATATGCTAAAATAAAAAAGGCATTTTTAAAACTTTTTTATTTGGGTCCTCAATGAAAATTTGAAACATATGTTTTGTAGATCTATGTTAGTTATACACATGCTGAAAATTTCATCGAAATCGGTTGATTCAGGAAAAACAGAAACTGATCAAAAGTCGTGTAAAACTACGATTTTCACCATTTTTAACCGCTCGAAGCTCGCGTGTATGCTAATCGATTTCGATGAAATTTTCAGCGTGCGTGTAACTGCTATAGATCAACAAAACATATATTTTAAATTTTCTTTAAGGGCCCAAATAAAAAGTTTTACAAAAATTCCTTTTTTATTTTTGCATATAGCCTTGTAAATTATATTCTTTGGAAAATCTTTTTCGCATATCATTTCGTAAACCAATGCTTCTAATTGATTATAAAAAATCAGCTCGTTTGGTACAATCATAAAAAAGTTATTCTATTTTAAAAGGTGTACGAATACTTTGTACACCCACTGTAGAATTCTTTCGCAAAGATTGACTACTGTTTATAGTGAGCAGGAATTAATTTTTCCGAGCTCCACAAAAATATTTTCCATTCGTTTCAATCATCTGCAATCGATTCACACTTTCCTCCCACGTAACAATCTACCATAAATAATTGCAATAAAAAAGCCCACTCGACCAGCAATCAAATTCCACAGATCATCGCCAGCAGTGATGCTCTCTCCTGGAACCATCAAGCCGCAGAAGACCTAACCGACAAAGAGGGAGACATTTAGGATCGTTTCAGGCGTGCAACGCGAACGGGACGGTCATTTTCCCAGCTCGTCACTTTCATCTCGTCGGACCGGTGTATACGCGGCGGCTAACCGTAGTAACCATACGCACGACGGACTCGCATACTCGAAGGACAGGTTGTAAGAGGTTAGACCAGTTACCGCGGGAACTGCTGCGCCGGCTAATTAAGGCTTGATTGCCGCTTACCCCCGCCCCCGTCGGTCAGCTCGGGAGATCCACACGAAGACGAAACCTATTTTCCCCCCGGTCCACCTTTCCGTTCCAAGGTGTGCACTCCCCTCGTGGAGCGAAGAACACAACCATAGCGACCCTGCCCACGTTCCACCGTGGCCTCCCATCACGAGAGAGGCGAACCCCGTCCATGGTATACAGTATACTGCTGGGCCCCCGGTCCCGTGTGTAATTGTATAATTTACCCGGCAATTTGGCCGATGGTTAATTTGTATAATTTCCCCGCGGCCGTGTACGTAAATTCGACGGGTTTTGTACGGCCGGCGTCCGCCGAGACCCCATTCCCAGCCCCATAGACGCTCCCGGGGGATTATTTCGTGAAGTATTTCACCGATCAGCCCGGGCCACGGGGCGTTTCTGTACTCCCGCTTCCAAGGCTGATCGTTTTATTGTCCTATGCCCGAAAAACACAGCACCGATAATTTTATTCATGGCCGAGCCCGCCGACTGGACCGACGATTCAGCACGCAGAGATTGATCTCCGGCTTTGTTTGATCCTTTGTTCTTTGCGCTGTTGTTAGACCGAGGATTTTACGCTTTTGTCGTGTGGTTTACTAGGCGAGATATAGAGCAAGTGATTTCAGGCCTCCAGAGCTCGACGTATAATTCAAGGCGATGCTAATAACTAGACTGCGGATCTTTATGCATTTATGGCGTCTGAAAATGTTTAAAAAAGGCTGGAATATAAAATTCGACAGAATTTAGTACAATTCTTATTTCGTTGAGATCTGCAAAGGCCATTGGAAGTAATATTGTGTTTTATCCCACTTTCTTGAAATTCGTCTAGAAAAATTGAAAATTGCATAAAGATCCGCAGTCTACTAATAACTATAATCGAACCTCGAACTTCCTATTTCCTTCGCCATCTCGGAACTGCCTTATATAAGATTTATATTGAATAATCATTTCCACTCCGATGATCGCACACCCACAGCCGCACGCTATCCAAGGAGAAATAATCATTCGTTCCTCTTAAGCTGATAATGAAATACACATTTCTTTAACATCTTTTTTAGAGTACCGTGTAATCTACGTGTTAAAAAATTAGCAGCGTCGTCGATAATATTTACCATTACGTATGCTATAAATAGGCTCAATTACAAAGTCGTAATATAAAACCGTAATATAAAACGTAATATAAAATATAAAACCTTGTTAAGTATTTTCAATAGTTTTTGTGCGCGGGATAAAACAGGAACAATGTTTCCACTTTATAAGATACGAAGCATAAATACCGTGTGATTTTTTATAATCGTCACCTTCAGCGCTTTTTTATAGCCTTGGAATGCGTAAATTATCGAGTAACATGGTTCGACGGGGAATAGTGTTTCTAGAAGTGGACGATAATGGACGGAAATGTAAATAATGGGACGCAAAAAACAAGTAGGTTGAGAAGGATAATCCCTGAGGAAAATAGAAAAAATTGTGAACAGTAGAATACATTGTTGCAAAAAATTTTAAATAAAAATGCTTTACAAACACTATGTTCTGAATATTCCACATTAAATCTTCTAACGGTATCCAGATTTTTTTTAGAAACACCTCTGATCCGGAAGCCGATTCAGGCAAATACGTGTAATCGAAATATTATGTAATTTCGTTTCTGACCGAGTGCCATGGAATCTCGCCAACACTTAGCGCATTCGTTATCGATCACTCGATTTCAAAAACACCTCTGATCCGGAAGTCGATTCAGGCAAATACGTGTAATCGAAATATTATGAAATTTCGTTTCTGACCGAGTGCCATGGAATCTCGCCAACACTTAGCGCATTCGTTATCGATCACTCGATTTCAAGATCACAGGGAAACGGAGAAAAAATGTTTTCCAGCTATCGCAAGGTTCTCCACCGAGCGATCATCGATAAAAATAGTTCGATTACGTTCGTACGCCGACATGAAATTAAACAAACGCTGTGTTCCTCTTGCAATGCGGCATTCGCTTGTACGAGTTACAACAACGTACCTCCTCTCGGCCTCGTAATCCGGGTCCGTTACTTACAATGGTTACGTTCGGGCTGATCCCCATCGTTGGAATTTATGGCAGCCGAGGAAACGAAAACAGCCGAGATACCGGAACGGCTGGTCTGTGGCCAGCTTTTGGATTACTCGCATGATCGATTTATGGCAGTGAAGGATCGGCCACGGACCCATTTTATTTTCAAATTTTCCCGCTCGCTCGAACACACGCGGTAGCTGTGGACAGGTGTCAACGATGATGGTCATGGACGATTTTTCATTATGCAATGGGCCAGTCTGTGGAAAGACTACCGTGTTATTTATCATTTCTTAGCTTTCGTTTTACTACAATTATTATACGTTCTTGTAACCTGCTCCACGAAAGTTTCACCTACTTCGTTCATTGAATCGATCAGCGTTAATAATTGTTCGCGACTTGATAACAAAGTTTTTACAGTATAATATGATTAGACAACGGATTTTATGCGTTTGACACAAACGAACCGGAGGGTGCGTTAATTTGTTTCAACTCAAAGTTAAACATTCTAGCCACGATGATCGGCAAGCATAGCTCGTTTTGCAGATCGATGTTTTCGCACCAGCAGGGATCGTATCGACCCGTGTCACGTCCCGCAGTCGAAGGTAAGAATAGCTGACGAATATCATGGGGACCATGATGGTGTCGGCCCCCATTTGCCCCACCCTGTTCGATCCATCCGTTTCCCTCCCGGTCAGTATTCGTGGCGCGTCGCTCGAAAATATGGAACGTGACGGAAAGGGTGAGATTTACGGTCGCGAGGAGCCGTAAAGAGTGCTTAATGCATTTAAGTGGCAAGGAGAGACTCCCTTATCTGGTGTAACGAGAAACCCCGACGTGTGATCCCTGTGTACCAACGACCGGCTTATCTACAAACGCGGTCGCAACTTGCAGCACGCTCACCTGTGCTGCGCCCGATCCTTTCCCCTTTTGTTACCTGACGAATGGAAGGAAATATGTGTCGGCACACATTTAAGAACATCTTCGGTTCTTTTGGTCAATCCTCTCTTCAGAACATGAGACACACTTGATTACTTTTGGTATATTCAAGATTAACGAATATACCATCAAAATGACGGATTCTAATATTTTTCATTTATGATTATTTAGAAACATTTCAGAACACTTTTGGTTCTTTCGGTCGGTCCTCTCTTCAGAACATGAAACACGCTTGATTACTTTTGGTATATTCAAGATTAACGAATATAACTTCAAAATGACGGATTCTAATATTTTTCATTTACGATTATTTAGAAACATTTCAGAAACACTTTTGGTTCTTTCGGTCGGTCCTCTCTTCAGAACATGAAACACACTTGATTACTTTTGGTATATTCGAGATTAACGAATATAACATCAAAATGACGGGTTCTAATATTTTTCGTTTACGATTATGTAGATTGTGAATATCACAAGATTTTTATAACATTTTTAATATATTATAAGACATCGTAATTTCAATAAAAATAACACAAATTCGTCGGTGACCACGCTCCAGAACCCACCCCTCGCCTCTAACTCTATCACCCGTTATTAAAACTTTTCTCATCTTTCCTTAATCTTGAAAAACGCCCTCTTCCGGAGCCAGGAAAAGGACATGCTCGCGTTTAGGGCGGCGCGGCGCAGGAGGTTACCGCGAGGGTAATTACCCTCCCGGATACCTCAGCCATCCCCACCGCACCCCTAAATTCCAGCCGCGTACCCACCCTGGGGTTCAAATATTTATTCTCTAATCTAAATTCAGATTGATGCAAAACCGTCGGCGCGTTGTCGAACGTCCCCCGGAAAAATGCGACTTGAAAAGCTTGTGCGGGGGTGGTCGAGGGGGTGAACAGGGTGGTTGGTTAGCCGTGCAACATGGAACAGGGTAGAAACACCTGGGCGATAGAGGCCCCGCGCGGTTGAATTTCTTCCCGATGGAACTCGGTACGAAATTCCGGGCAGGGATACAGAGGGTGGTTAAGGGGTGGGACGTATTATTCTATGGGGGATGAAGGAGGTCGGGACGATACCATTTGGGGTGGGGGGAACAGAGCGACAGAGGATTCCGCGCGCTGGCCAGATCGTGAGGAAACTTCGAAGGGCTGAACGGGTGGAGAGCAAGGGATTGGAGGGGAAGGAAACGAAAAGAATAGAGGAGATGCATTTTTCGTGGGGTGGCTCGAGGGGTGACGGTACACACGTGGTCGACCAGAGACCAGGAAGAGGCTGGGTCGCTCACAGGAGCTAGTATTGAGCCGATGCGCGCGCAACCAGAATTTCAACCCCCAAGATAACGACCCACCCCCCTTCGACCTTCTATTTCTCTTTCTCTTTTCTGTTGGAGGAGCAAGAGCGATTCGTAGATTCGATTCTACGTCAAGGTCATTCGTCCTGGGGTCGAGGGCTGCGCGGGGGTGGAATTGATAACTCGGCGAAGTCTCTTTCCTGGGGGAATTGCGCTGATCCGAGTCGAGGATTATCGATGAGTTTGTTCTGCGGATTGTTCATTTTGTGTTGGATCGGGGATGGGGAAGGGGAGAGGGGTTTTGAAGCGTTTGCTGCTTGATCGGGCAAATTAATTTTTATTATAAAAATTTCAAAATTAACTGAGGGGGTAAAAAATGGCATCTACGTACAGGGTGTCTCAAATGCAGGTGTCTAATAACCCGATCACGTCATTCAGAGGCCCGAGGTGTTCGTATCGATCGCCATTAACAGAAGGGACCGGCGTATGGATCCCAGCTTCGTCACTCCCGTCGAGGGGGTCGCCACCCCCACGATATTGGTATTCCACGTAGCCGGTCCGTTTATTGCGACCTCCATTTTTATGCGGATCTCTCGGTTCATAAGCGAAGGAATCTCGTCGGGAACTACCCCGGCCCGTCCGAAATATTAATGTCACCGTGGAAAACCGTCGACTTTTTCCAGCCCGTGCTCTTCTTTCCCGAGTTTCCCAACGTTTCAACGAGCTTCGACACGTGTCTCGAGTGCAAAGGGTTTAAAAACATAAAACTAGCGACGCCGACGCGAGCCGGCGAACATAACGATTTTAGAGGTCGGAGGGGCGAAAAAACTGGAAAAAAGGGAACGGAAAAAAAAGACAGAAAAGGACCGGAACGGCAAAGGTCCCGGGAAAACGGGTAGGCGCGTTCTTTTATAACCCTTTCGCCGCTGGCAAACACCGATGCAACTAGGGTCATTTACCTGATGCTCGCCTTGACAATAAACCGAAAAAAGGAAAGGGTTCCGCGAGCGGTAATAAACAGATTTAAGCCGAGTCAAAACACGAAGGCTGGCCGGGAAGGACGTTTTTCCGATGGCCAGTAGGTAAAAAAGGATTGAACGTGCCTCTTGGTCATCGAAAGGGGTAAGGAATGACCGTTCTACTGTTATCTCCTTGACGAATCATGGCGAAGTCCGGCAAACCACGAGGCTGGCAGGTGAAGCCTTCCGAGGCAGTCTCGTTTCAAGGTCTTGCGATGCGACTACGCGAATCGTCTCGGTTTCCGACGCTCCGAAGGTGAAAAATTATCCTCAAGGCTACGTGCTGCAGATCTCAACCCATTCGGCCGGATGTGGTAAGTTACGCTAGTTTTATCGTCACTGAAATCGTCGTTAGTAACCACCGATGCGGACGGGGTGGATCTAAAATCTCCATCGATCGTTGTGATCTGCAAACCGTTTTTGTTGGCTCGTCGAAATAATGTTATTCTTCGTGTCTACTCTGCATAATTTTAAAATCATGTCTATCGAAGAAGAAGTTGAAAATATTCGTTTAAAAAGTAATCCCGAAAGAATTGATTGGGCATGTTCTTGACCAAAATTGTTAGTTAAACAATTTTTTAAGAAATTCTCGGTAAACATTCAAGTTTTGTACGAACAAATTACTAAACATTCTGACTCGAAACGAATATTCTGGGCGCGCGCATAACATAGCTTCAAGCGCAAATTAATAAAACAGTCAGGTTTGTGTGTTCATCCTGACGTTCGGCAGACGATAAAATCGTTCTCGAGAGTTCAACATTTACAAAAATAGTCGGCCAGGGGGTTTGAATAGTCGCGAGAGGTGACGCTTGGAATAATTCGCGGACGCGGAGCACCGTGATCGTCGGGGGAAACGCGTAAACGCGATTATCTGCTCGACTGGTGTATGGGACTGCACCCCCGTTTGCAGAAACAATGTAATACGGCCGGCCGACAGACGACGACGCAGAACTTATTGGCCGTCGAACGCCGTAACAAACGAAATTTACAAATTCCCCGGCACCGGGGCCGCCCACGCGTGAAATTGCGATTTACGAGGATCTCCCTTGTGCAACGGCGCAGCTCCGTTATATCCGCCGGCGATAACAAGTTTCGCTAGCCCTGCACCGGAGGAGATAGGCTGCCGCGGTTAGAGCTCCTCGGCGAACATTATAATAAACTCTGCATTATACTCCGAGCAGAACAACCCCGTGTACGCTCTGGCAGCCACTCGCTGTAATTCCGGCGGGTCGCTTTTGAATTCGTCGACCGACGACCTACGGCTAATAGCCGTCAGATAACCGGCCAAGGATCACTGTATTTTCTGCAGAAACACCTCGCGTCACCATAGTTTTTCATTTTCGCACTGAAACATGAAAATTTACAATTTTCTGGCATTAATATCTTGATAGAATTTTTCTTCGTTTATTCTTGAACGAGGAAATGTATTTCTCGCTCTTTATTTGCGAAACAAAAATGTTGGGAACATTTCCTCGCTCGCGTTTCCCGTAAATGCTCCCAGCAACCCTTGGCTTTGGAAAAGGAGAACACGAGGCTTCCATCAGGGAAATAATGACGAAGTTTTCCAAGTGTCGTTCAGTGACGCGAGCTCCCTAATCCGAAAACTTTTCATAAGTCGCGCGAAATTTCTCGGGGAAGGAATCTCTGGTAACGAAGAGAAAGAGCGAAGAAGAAGAGATAGAGAGAGAGAGAGAGGAGAGGCAGTGATTCGGTGGCACGTGCGCCGGAGAAAGAGGGTTGAAACGAAAGCATTAGAGAACGTTTGGAAGATGAGGCCCGGAGAGTTGATATAAGACCGGGGAACACGGTCTCGTGTCCCGAAGTCGTGTGGAAAAAGAAACTAAAGGTGAGCCAGAGGAGCTCCGGTTTGGACCCCCGAAGCTTTTCGATGGGGCGAGACAACAAAAGTTCAATCCCGAGGAACGAGGCGGAGGAAAATCTTTCCCGTGATTGCATTCTCCGTCCCCGGGGTTACGGAGCTCGCCTTTTGTAATCCGTTTCTGTCACCGGAAACAGGCCGAGCTCTACTGGCGAAATGGCAAGTCGATCGTGCCGGCTCGAGATTCATATAAATATTTAAACCGATCTCGAGAACCCGTAGACCGACGATTTCTTCTAACCCTCTTCGGCGAAAATTGATTTGCGCGACGCGCGGAGGAAAATTCGCATTACTCTTTTACGTCTTTCGACAACATTCAACAGCAACTAAGCCGTCTCCAGTGTTTCCAGCGGCGTTTTCCTCCGACCGGCGCGAAGGAGGGTGCGAATGAAAAGTGAAACGTTTCCGGGGTGGCGAAAAATCCGCGTATTTTCAAACCGGGCGCGAAAGTTGGCTAGTTAAGCGGGGGTGGAAGCGTGGTAATCGGGAGGCGGCGTTTAAATCCGTCGGGAGCCGGTGTTATTTGCGTGCGCAAGACTGGAACAATATTTCTCCAGCATTCTCCGGTCATAAAGAAGGGGTCGAGGAGGCGCGTGTACAGAGATCGCGAGGAACGCGATGTAGAAACGCGCCCCGACGTCTACGAGATATCCCATCGACCTACGGGGAACGCCTCGGAAAATAATTTGACAGCTGCCCACCCTCTCTCTCTTCGCTCACGCTTTCCTCAGTTATCCGTTTTAGACGGAAAACAACGCGTTATCTCCTCTCGCCTCTGCTCACGGAATTTCTCGGTCCTCGGATTTTCGGCTCGAAAGACGCCGACATTTTCTACTCGCCCACCCTCCTCGAGGAAATTCCATACGCGAGAGACGCGAGATTTTCCGAAAATGGATCACCTCCTAGCTGCTGAAACTATTTTCTAGAGAAAGAGAGAGAGAGAGAGAGAGAGAGAGAGAGAGAGAGAGAGATAAAACGAGAACAGAGACACGAGAAACGCGAGCTTGTTAGCGGATAGAAGGGAAGAGATCCGAGTTTCTTCGTTTACTTTCATACGCTTTTTTATGCAAGAGAAAGAAGAAACTTATTCGGAATTTTGAATGGAAGCCCCCTCGAGACTCCAATTTCCGTAGATTCGACTGCGAAGGCTTGATTGAACGATAGTTCTGAATGGTTATTTGCGGATCACGCGATAGGGAGTCTGCCTGAATTTATGAGCAAATTCGAGATGATTTTTGGAGCAAGGCTTCGTTAAAATTTGACAATCACTGAAATCTCTTTCTATTTTAAAAAAGCTTATTCTAAAATTCGGCTGTTAAAATTAGTTCAACAAGAAATTAATTTTGATTCGTCTCCTGTCGCTTGCAATTGCTACAGAAAATTTAAATCTTGCATTAAGATCCACGTACAATTGATCGTTATAAATACAGAATATTAGGTAAAATGATTATTAAGCTTATTAACTACGTCACGAATTTTAGTGTTACATTTTTAAGAGACGGAGAGAAAGGCAGATGTGTTTCCGAAGCGTCGGGCACTTTTAATTTCATCGTCCGTCGCATCGTTGTCCGTCGGAAAGACTCTGCCATTCATTGTCTGAACACAACGCTGTCTTCGTACAAATATAAATATTTTTCAACACTCTCCACCTACCAATATTAAAATAAAACAAAAATAATTTATATAGAGTGTCCCCCTTTTTCCCCAATAATTAACCAACATGCACAACTGAAAAACATATCTGAATAAAACCAAGTAAAGCTGAATATAAATACAAGAAGAAAAGTGACGACAAAAAAATAAAAATTATTTATCTTTCACGTCATACCGGGCGCTGAATCAATATAACAAAAAACTTCAATATATTTGTTTCAACTATTTGATGCGGTGTTCATACAATTTCCGTCAGCATGAGTATCCGTCGGCAGGTGTTCCTGAAGCGTAAACCGGGTTTCGGCGTATTCAAAAATCGCTGGATTAAGAATGCAAATTGCGCAGCCCCAGGGTTCGCGATTCGCGCTTGGCCGCCATCTTTTCCACATGGAAAGGAGAGCCGAGAGGGGATGTAGCCGAGGAATTCCTATATTATACATATACATAGCACATACATACATATATGTATTCCGAGGAGCCCGAAATCCGGTTTCCGAGCCGGATATAGGATATGCGTGGCGCGGAGCCGGAGCACAGCTGCGAGGATTATATTCCTCTCGGGGCGAGCAATTTTTCTTCGCGATCGTGCCGCGTAATCGAGATGTAACTAACCCCCCTTTAGAGGGGGCGGGAGGGGTTTGACATCTGCGACATCTCGCATCGACCTCGACTGAGAGAGACTCTTTCTTCTTACTGCTTCTTCTTCCGCTTAGTTTTCGGCTTCTTGGGTTCCGCACGTTTCGCTTCCGCTCTCCTGACTACTCCGGGAATTAATTAAAAGCGATTCGCTTGCGACGGGCTTGACCTTTCCGCGTCCAATTTCGCCCCGTGGATATAAAGGGGTCGTGGCTGGAAAGCCGCGGTGTTCGCGCGAATCGAGCACAGAGGTTGCCGAAGATGTTGCCGAAGACGTTGGTTGGGACAGGGAGGTGATGGAGAGATTGATCTGGTACACGACCCCTCGGGTTCTAATTACTTTGGAGGTGCTTTAGATAGGTTGAATGTTCATTGTGTTGCCGAGGATTTTGAGCATAATCGCCGACAGTGAAACGAAAGACTGGGTCGTTCTAAACGCATGATTAACTTCGTCGCCTGCAACAGTCGCTCTTAATGTCCCCTGAGTCTTCAGCTGTCCGTTAAATTCAATCCGCCGATAACAACCCTCTTACATTGTAAAGACAATCGTTAAACCATAAAAGTAGCAATAAAAAGAGCACTTAACAGTTGCTCGAGCGCGTACAGATAATGGAAGCTCTATTAGACATTAATTTATCTCGCATTACACCTTGATACAGCATCAACGATCATTGTTCAGAGCCCTTGACAAACGGTACGTCCGTTCTTGGCTATACGTTGATCTCTTTTTCATTATCCAGGCTAATTATTCGTGCAATTAACTCGCCGCAGCGGTAATCGCGGCAACGGGCACATTGTATCAGCATTTATAGCTCGTTAAGATGCATCTGATCGTTTGTGTTTATCCGGCAGAGCTGGCAGACCGTTTATGACCAAAAAACTACCCTGTTAACAGGGTCTCGACTTCTATCGCGCAGTAGACAACCCGGCGGTTACTCTTAAACTTTTATGGACCCTAACGTTCTGTTATTCAGTAACAAACGGCTCGAAATCGCTGAACGTTAAAGAAGTTCATAAACCATACCCCTGAAGAGCCCGGTGCGAGGAATAAAAATCTAGTAGCCCGTAATAGCGGACTGTTAAATGCGAACGAGAAATAAGTTCGCGAATCATCAATCCTGAGAATCACAGTAAAAAAACGTCTACCTTGAAGACACTCTTTCTGGGTCATCCTCGTTCACGAGGAACTTTCTATTCGCGCGTTCCAAATCGCTGGCAAGTATCCTCCAAAAAATGACTTCGGCAGGTGTTCATTAAGCGTCGGCGAAACTTCGATAACAGCTGTCTACTTGTTTCTAATGCATCGATCGACGAATTACGAGCCAATCTTCCATCGATCGCCAAGGACGATAGGTTGTGAATCAAAATGAGAAATCCAATTCGAAATCAAACAGTCTGAGAAGAATTATTGTAATGAATTTTTTAGTCTTCGGATTGAAGATGGAATAACTTGGTTCCAGCTGGATGAGGAAATTGGTCGTTCGCAACGTTCTTCGGTTAATAAAACATTCGACTAATTAGTGTCCGCTCACGAGTTACGAAATTAACAGAGAAAATGAAGAAACACTTAAGGAACGATTAGACAGAAGATTTTTATACAAGGTAAAAATTTTGTGCATAGATTGACGTGGAAATTTATTTTTTCTATTAATAATTTGAATTTGCTCGATTCCTGCGTTTTGAAAGATGTCTCGCATAAGTGTCGCATCGCACCCCTAAGCTCTAGGCCATCTTACGTCCGCAGCAAGATGAAGGTCGATCTGCTCGCGCGCGAACTAAGTTCTTATGCGATCTCCGATGAATATTTCCACCATGTACTCTGTCCGTGGAAGGAACAACGCTGAAACAAATAACCAGCAACCCGTTCCGCGTCCAACAACGATCCGCGCTGTTTAAGATTCTCCACGGCGCCGGTGTTAACATGGCTAAACAACTCGTGGGCGTTATCTTCGCTGGTACTCGAACTGCTATTTATGGATCGGATTGCGTTCGCAGGAGTATTGCACCCATAAACCACCGGCCGGGCTATCTCGCTGACAGAATATAAGTAATAAGGGAACGTTAATTAGCAATTCTCTTACTCTGTTTCTCGACGAGATAACGATCGTCCGGAGGCTGCGATCGAATGCAACAACGAAAACCTTCGTACTCGCGTTAACGGTTTAACTTTTCTCTTCGGTTAAAAAACAGTAAATTAAACGTAGAGTTTCATGAGTCAATTGAAGCGAATTATTTTAACAAAAAATCCTATCAATTTCTAAAATTTTTAATACAAGTCTACATAAGAAATTTGTAAAATGCAACTTTTAGTGTATTTTCTCTAGAATTCCGACCAAGTGCAATTTTTGTAAAAATTTCTTTTCACATCCTGTAGTAAACTAATAGCTCTAGCTTCCAAAAAAAGTTCAGATCGTATAGTCCAATATTTAAAAATATATTAATGGGAGTCACTGTATTCCCAGGTACAACAGAATTGTTTACATAGCTGAGTATGAGCAATCGCAGCGTAGGTTCTCGAGGTATCGAGGGAAGCAGCCGCCGACGAACACTAAAGACCGCAATAAAGAAGGTCGGAACTAATAACGGGTTGAATTAGGGGTGAGCTATGCCGGGTATTCCGTACTAAAGGAATTCTTTTCACCGCGAGGGTCGCGCAAAAGGCTTCTTTTTAACAGGAGATTGCCCTCGCCCACGTCGTCGTCCCTTTTACCGAGCCCCGGGCTACGAGCAAAATATGAGGCTAATTTTTTTGTTCGTCTCCGAGGCCGTCCAATAATTTTCCTACCCCTTTGGAAGTCCAAAAGGGAAGACTGCAATTTCGGGAAAAGAGCCATTTTTTATTACACCCCGTCCTTATAGAAAGACAATAAAACGACGTTAGGGATCCGACCCTTTAGCCTCTCTAATAAACAGTGCTTGAACTGCACTTTTTAAAATTTCTGCAACAGCATTATCTGCAAAACATTGTTGTCAATGGGCATTCTCCTCTTTTTATTAACACCGTCGCTATAAACGTTTGTTATAAACGATTTTGTATTGATTCTGAACGGTTGCCGCCGAAAGAAGCCACGAGCGCGCTAACACAATTTCGAACGTGTGATTCAATACGAAGCTGACGGGGTGCGCATAATCGAAAGCCCGCAAAGTGCAGTTGTTTTCCCAGTGACTTGTTTTCCATGGCGAGTGGTTCACGATGAGACAACTAAAAAGGTTCGACAAATCCGCCGTTATCGAGCAAAAATAGAACGTAACTCCCGATAAGTTACGAGCACTTCGGTCCCAAGAATTTCCCCCGACACGTTTTCCCCGGTTGCCATAAATCGATCACGTGCGACGTTCGCTCGATGCACCCGTCGTCGTGGATCGCACACCACCACCGCCACAGCAGTCTTTCTCGAAACCGGCTTCGGATTTCAGGAATCGCACTTGCCGAAGGGTAACGATTTAAGCGCGGTCGTCCCTCAAAACCCGAAGACGTTCAAAACGTAATCACGTCTGCTCTCGAGAGGTTGCGCGCCACTTTAATCCCGAGGAAACAGAAAGAGAGAGAGAGAGAGAGAGAGAGAGAGAGAGAGAGAGAGAGAAAGGTTCCGTCGGCGAGCGCAGCACGCGTCTCGTAAACGCGTCCGAAACTGTTCCGTGCTCCTTTATCCGAGATCGTGGCCGTCATTACGCAACCAAGTATCAAATAATAGCGTCGTAACGAGCAAAACAGCACCGAGAAAACATTTTCCACGCGTCCCCTCATCATTCTCAGATGTTTACAAACTGCCAGGCCGCGTAACACACGATTTCTGCAGATGTTTGGTTGTAGCGTGTTTGTTCAAGCTATTTTCAGGTGCGTCGTACGATCATTTTGTTAAATGTTGTTTTTCGAATTCGAGGGGAATAGAGAACAGCTGATGGTTTCTGAGATTTTGGTTTGGGGAGGTTGTTTGTGGAAGTTGTACCTGGTTTGATTGAGGCTCTTGATGATTTTCACACTGGAGTTGACTGTTTCGAAGCTATTACAGCTTGTAGTTAGTTTCTGGTAATTAATTTAACCTCTTAACTGCGGAATTTAGTTTTAAAAATCCCTGACAGAGTGCGGAATTAAAATCAAGCAATGACGAGTATACACGTCGAACGCAGAGCAAATGGTCCTATTATAAATTTTACGAAAAACGAGATAGGATTACATTTTTATTTGATAAAAAATTAACAATTCATTCTTGTAAAGGTTATTGTTATTGCACAGCAATAGAGAGTTGGATTGACGTGTATATGGATTAAGTTGCAGAGACTGTCTAAACGAACGCGATAAGATAAACGATGAATTTCAAAACCAGCAGCTAGCTTCTGACAATTAATTTAGGTTGGAGATTGTCTAATTGAGTGCGAGATAAAAAAATCATTGAATTTATGTATGCGTATAAAATATTTTTAAGAATAGGGTCGACCTAAAGACGCTCGAAAGAGAATGAAAATAACGACCATAGAATTTTGTCCCAAATACAAATTTTTTTAACCGTCCAAAGTCCGTCATCGCTTCTGGAAGAGCCACTGCAATTTTCCAAGTGTTTCCAGCAAAAGGGATGAGTAGACCGGTGCAGGGTGGTTGAACCGGAGCACTTAGGTCTAAAATCAAAGCCAAGTGCCCTAGCAGAAAGCATGATTGCTTGGCGAAAGCGGTCCTATTTCGAGCAGTTTATAAATACCGTCGGATTCGGCGGTGAACGATAGAGACCGAGGGGAACGGGCGGAAAAATTTCGTCGAAGCATTACGAAAGAGTGGTCTATGGTTTGTAACCGACGAAAACGGACGCCATGGCCGTCCGCCATGACTTTCCCCGTGAGAAAACGTGATTCGGTATTCGGCTGGACCACTCGGGTTCCAACACCGACCGATTTGTGCCGCCATCTAGCAGCAAGTAGCCGAACCTCTTAGCCGAGGCTCTGTCACACGAGGCGGCGCTTCCGGATGAAAGAGAACCAACTCCCGATCGATCGAAACATCCCACGGGGAACCTCCCGCGTTCGCTACCCCCTCGGTCCAGTGTCCCTTCGACCCTTTCGCAAGCAATGTGTCGTGGGAACTTTGCTGGAATTGACGGACCGTCAATATTTATGCAAGCGGGAACTTTCTGGGCCGAATACGGCTGTGCTCCAAGGGCGAAACTATTTTTTTATTTCTATCTAGATCCAGTCAATTCATGATGCAATTAAGTACGAATGTATATTTGCTACCGTTAGCATTTTTATTTATTTCTCTTTTTTTGTAGATCGTATCTAAAAGAATATTTTTAAACGAAATTTTTACTGGCAGGGTTGAAGGGTCCATCAAGTTTCTAGTAAAGTAAGATTGTAACACTTAAAACAGAGTGTTGGAAAATGTTCGAAATTGATAGGAAGAATATTCACCCCAATCATTTTCGAGAGAATATATTCAAAAGAAATTTTTCTTAGCGCAAGGGTTGAAGTGTTCATAAGACTTCCAGTAGAATAAAATTTAAGAATGAAAATGAAGAGTTGAAACATTTTTAAAAAATTGATAGGAAGAATTTTCTTGAGGCACGCCTATCAAAGTTAACAATCGAAATGGAGGGTTGGGAAATTATTAATTTTCCAATAGCTAGTCAGGAATTTTACGATTCACAAATTCTAATATTCAGGGAGACTATTCTGTTTAAGTGGGAGGAACAACGTGTTCGTTTTGGACAATCGCGCGGCCATAAATGCATAAAATCCGCAACGCAGCGATTACCTCGTGGGAAGGGACGATGGAATTTTTCGAGAAAATTGACCGTACCTATTTTTCCGCAACGGACGTGCCCGGAAGCGGGTAATACACCGTCGAATGAAGATTAGAACCGAGTTCGCCGAAGGAGTTGCAGGCGAGAACTACTTCTGAAGTTCCGAGTTCGCGATGCTGAAGGTGTTCGGGGTGTGCGAGTCCTCGAAGATCGACGGAATTTTTCCCCGGAAATTGGACTCTTCTCTTTCGAGGATGAACGTGCCCGGAAGCTGATAATATTCAGCTTGAATGAAGATTAGAAGAGAGAGCCCGGAACGAGAGAGCGAGCGAGCGAGAGAGCAGCTCTCGAGCAGAAATTGTCGGACTTCAGTTTTAGTGGATTTTAAACTCGGCAATGTGTTGCACGATTTTACGCTTCGAGCGCGAAGTTACGTTTAAATTCGTCGATTCTAACGAGCTCGAATGTATTGTTGCTGCTCTTCCCGTCTGTTGTAAAATGTCTAATAGAGGATAATTTATGCACGGCCGGCAATGGGGTAGTAGGTTCAATGAATATTTCAATACGCAATGTCTCCGGTTCGTATAAACTGCGTCGTCCCTCGGGAAGACATTGCGCGGAATTGCATGAACGTGACTCGGGCCAAGTACTTCATATTGTACGAACTATATTTTCCTGAAATTTCCAGACCTGGCAGCTGGTCAAAAGACGCGACCGACTCCAAAAATCTTACATCGGATCTCCGACGTACGAAAATATTCACCTTAAAATTCTGTCAAACTTCGGAAGTATACAAATTCGGACGGAGACGTTCGTCCTGCATCAAAAATCTTCGACTATGACAAGCTTCGACTACAAATTCTGTTTAACACTTTACAGTACAATAGATATTTTACAATATTTCGAAATCAAAATTGGGTTGATTCTCAACCAGAGCACATCGTAATAATTTTTAAAAATTATTTTCAACATCTCTTGCGCTTCTGATGCCCTTCTTGAGTGAATTTTGTAATGAAAAGTTGGAAAAAAATAAGGTTGATACTCTGAGAAATGTGTGAGGGTTGTTTCCTATTTTTCTAGTTGCTTCCATGGGGTGACGATAAGAATCACATGTGCCAGAGGTAAATTTCTACAGTGACCCAAATTGAATTATTTTTCCATTGGCTAAAAAAATATTTATTAAGGCTTATAAGCTGGAAGATGATTGTCGCTCTCCTAGCTTATTAAACTATCGATTTCCATCTTAACTAAACTTTTCATTGAAAAATTGTGCGAGGGGCAGATGAAGAAAAGGAAAAGAAGATTTTGGCCGGTCGAGTCGCGCGGGTACGAGCGTCTGGGATCGAGTCCCAGGAGGCCGGTTCCGCGACGGGTAACATGGGCTTAGGGGATCGATACTGGCTGCCTCCCTGACACCTCCAACCCCGTACCCGGGGCCATCCTAGGGGTCGGGCAGGGGTTGTCGGGGCGCGACCGACCGGTCTCGACTGGTTGACCCGTCTGGCTACGTCTCGGCCCACTTCACCCCCTTATCGTCATCCCCTCTGCCGAAACAACATCCCCGCCATCCCCTCGGTTTGGTCGCTGTCACCCCGGCGAGCTTCCCTGAAAGCTAACTAGAGCTTTCGTCCAAAGATGGCGCCACGTGCACCGACCGACCGAAACTTTTCGCCAAATCAATAAACAGCCGCTTAGGGGTAGGGTCGGGGGACAAGTAAGTTTTTAACGGGTCGAGAGAATTTCCTTTTCTAATTCTCTCTCGTCCTCTCGGCGGATTCAATGTTTTGGAAACAAGGTCCCCCGAATTTTGAGCTTGTCCTCTCTTGACTATTTGCTCTAAGCTTGACAATTTAATCAAGCTTCTTGTCTTCTCTCTCTCTCTCTCTCTCTCTCTCTCTCTCTCTCTCTCTCTTCGTTCTTCGAGTTTCGTGGCAGGGATTAGACCGCAGGTTTAGGGGAATATTCGCTTCAGTTGACGCCGGGACGATCTGTGATTACATCGGGACCGTTTGCCGAGATTGTGGACAACGGGGACAGCGAAGTTCTTCGTGGAACTTCGCAAAGATAGAAATTGTTTGCTGTACTTCACTTGGGGCTTGATGGCGGAGCGAAAAATTGGATGGAAATGGAATTGGTCGGAGAGTGTCGCGTACGAGACCGTCGCGTTGTGATTTGATTAGCCAGCGGCGCTGCTATTTATTCACAGGCGATATTATCAGCGCGTGTATTCGAGTTTTGCTTAGCTGGCGAGAGCAGTGGTCGAGTTAAAAATTATTTTGTTAAACATTTCGTTCCTCGATGATTCCTCGAAGATCATCGTTCCGTGTGCGTACAAGCTTACGATGAGCTTCAATTGTCGTTTGAGTAAGAGTTAATGGGTCTTTCTGTAAATCTCTATCTTTCGTCAATATTTTGTAAGAACCAGCGAGAACAGTTTAGTTCTTCATCCGGAAGATTTCTTCTAATACAAAAAGATCACAATTATTTTCTGTGTCTAAACAAATTTTCGAGAATCTGGAAGATTTCTTCTAATTCAAAAAGATGACAATTATTTTCTGTGTCTAAACAAATTTTCGAGAGTCTGGAAGATTTCTTCTAATGCAAAAAGATGACATAATTATTTTCTGTGCCTAAACAAATTTTCGAGAATCTGGAAGATTTCTTCTAATACAAAAAGGATGACATAATTATTTTCTGTTTCTAAACAAATTTTCGAGAATCTGGAAGATTTCTTCCAATGCAAAAAGATGACATAATTATTTTCTGTGCCTAAACAAATTTTCGAAAATCTGGAAGATTCCTTCCAATGCATAAAGATGACATAATTATTTTCTGTGCCTAAACAAATTTTCGAAAATCTGGAAAATTCCTTCCAATACATAAAGATGACATAATTATTTTCTGTGTCTAAACAAATTTTCGAGAATTAACATCTCCTCGATCCATTCGCCTCCACTTCACCTCGCCTCGATTAAAATTCCCTGCCTCGAAGTAATAAAAAATTTCGGCGCATAGGTGGCTCGATATCTGCGCAAATTCGAACCAAATCAAGGCAGCGTGGAACAAACGAAAAAAGGACAACAGGTTCTGCACGGCTCGATACCATATATTCCTGTTCGATGGCCGACAGGGATCGTAATTGAACCGGGTTTACCTCGGTTTGCTATCGTCGCGACTGGTTCGAATGAATTAACCGGTTAACCGTCGCTCGGGGGCCGGACAAGCCCTTCTTCAGCCCCCTCGTTTATCCGCCATCTTTGAAACCCGTCCCCTTTATCTTTTTTCTTCCGTTTCAGCTGGTAGAAACTTGTGCCGTGGACGGTTTCGCAGACACTGGCTCCCAAGCGTATACATATTATGTCTCCCCGTGTCCCACCCCGTTAATCGCGAGCCTTTATCGAAACGGATCGCTCGCCGGAGCAGGTAGTTCATAAAAAGGCATGTTCATAACGCAGTTTCGAACCTAAGGAACCCTTTCGCTGCCGGCCCTCATCTCGACAGGAACACGGCTACTCATGAGTATTTATGCGAGCCGTGCGATTAAGGTTTTTCGATCAGCGGCGATTTTATTGAAGCGATATGTCGATCGGATTAACCACAGCAATCGCGATCCACTGGCAAGCCATACCGGTACGAAGGGAGAATAAAAAAATTCGTACGACCACGGTCGCCGATTCTTTCTGCGAATTTTTGCTCGTTTTGCCGACTGAATCTGGACACGTCCGACAGTGGAAATTGAAAGTGGATCTTAATAGTATGTTTCGTTGATGTTTGTAAGATGGGTATTTTGCAGATTATCTCGCTATTGTAGTTGTTATTATTGTTATAATTAGCTCGGAATGGTCGCTCGATTATAACCTTCATTTTCTGAATATTGATACGCGTGGAAGTTGATTGTTTTATGAAAATCTATACTTCAAGTTTTATACAAATATTTATCGAGATAAATGTCCCATTATCGAAAAATTTTCAATTTTAAAACTGTGATAATTCCTCGACGTTCGCCGCTCATTGCAATAACGCTTCCTCAATAATATATGTAGCGTTCGCCGCTGACGTGTGCTAAAAACTGAAAAAACCGACGAAGCCCGTCGTAACAGCATGATCAGGAAATTAATCCGTAGATTGGGCCGAGCAATAATTTATCGCATTAAGGCTGTAAGATGAGGATTCTGGGAACGGAGTAAGTGGACTTTGCTTATCCGCGGTTCAAGGGAACATCGTCGGTCCGATTGATGATCGTCATTTCTCGCAAGACGCGAGGCAACGCCAGCATAATTCCGATAATAGGCGTAATAAGAGAAGAATGTAAGCTACTCGTGGTATAAAGAAGAGAGAGAGAGAGAGAATGAAAGAGAGGGTTGGGGATGTATTGACGGGGCGTGTAGCTGAAAAGAGAGACACAGAGAAAGAGAGAGAGGGTAGAATGGCTGGGAAGCTGGGAACCAAGCTGAGGGTAGGGGCTGAGTTCTGCTGTTGCGAGAGTTTCATTGGTCCGAGATAGCAGAAGGTTGCCAGAGTCAACTGAAATGCTGATTTTCTCCATCTTTTCCGCGCTATTCCCTCGGCGATACTATAAAATGCTCCGACAGGATGAACTCGATGGGAAATTCGAATTAACCTGCATCGCGGAGGTTGCAGCTACGAATCATTCTTATGCGACATAGATCGCTGACTTGCCTGTCATTCTATTTCTATTTCCAACCCGGGCCAACCCAACCCCTTCGCGTGGATCTTATTTCCTCCGATAGCTGCTGCGTGGTCCAGACGATATTCTCCTTTTCCTAATGCAATCTACATTATTTTGATTACAATGGGATGATTCGGATTTTCTGACTACTTTATTTGGAGCAATTTGGAGCAGATGAAAATTAGATTGCGGATGTTGATGCATTTCTGGAGTTCATTAATTTTACAAAAGCAAGAGAACGAAAATTAATGATATTTCTACTTCACGGTGACTATAAGCAATTTATCAAAGCATCAAATTAATTTTATGCGAATCTTTGCACGTTTATGCGTTGAACATGAAGCTGAACGACGAAATTAATGAAATTAACACGTCGACTGCAATGTTGTCCATATCTGGGCGACGAAATTATTTGTCCAGAATTGAAAATTAATTTTTGCCTTACTGGAGTGAAATAAATTAGCTTACGATCTTTGATATGCGAGGGGTTGGGAACAGTGATTAATAAATTACGAATCTTCATGCAGAATCAAAATTTTCTAGGTCGGTCGCGATAGACGGGAGCTACTTTGGAATTTCTTTTATTCTTCAATCATTTTAGTAGGTCGATAGTAATATGTGGAAGCTCTCCGATTCTTTTAATTTTCTGCTGTTTCAAATTGGAGCTACTCATTTTCATTATGAATGTTTGTTTGTTTGTTTCCTTCGTAAAATGAAGAATCCAGAGATCGATAACTCTTGATGTCAATTCCTTTGCTCGGAGATTTTTGAAACGGCTTTCAGGTTTCCGTACGAACCCCATCAATTCCGGAGTTCCGTTAATTGCAAATAGCGACTGATCTCGCGGACAAATCGGGAAAGAGAAAGTCGTGGCTAGGTGTGCGCCGATCAAAAAAAGGCCTTGCGCGGGTTGCCATTTACTAAATCGAAGGATTTGTATTCGCGATAGAATTCGGCGAATGCGTTTCGCCGAATCTCACGAGCCTTCTGCGCATTTCGGGACAGGTCGGTGCGGATTCTGGTCCAGTAAAGCTGAGTTGGTAATTGCGTGGATGCTGCACGGGCGTTCTCCTAATGAGGGAAAAAGGAACCCGGAGGAGCAGCTCGAATATAAATTCCCAAGAAGCGACTGCCCGGAGAAAGCTGTCCGCATGAAATTCAGATTGAACGAAGAGAAAGAAACAGGGAACAAACAAGATAGAGAGAGAGAGACGGAGAACGGGGAGCAGAAAAGTTTTCGAGGAATCCTCTCTCTGCGAGATAACAAACAATTTTCCGCTTTCACCGATAGGTATGTGCGACGTCGGACTCGAGACGTCCCCGAACAAAATGCCATTTTGTTTTCCCCTGCGCCCACGTCTTCGGCCCCATAACCCCGACGGAACGAGCTCGACCGCCATCGAGACTCTCGCGAACGACCACTCTTCATCCCCTAATATTCACGCTGCAGACGGTGACTCCGTTGACCCAGTTCCCCGTAGAGCACGCCTCCAATTCCGATAGAGGACGCAATGATGGAAAGAATGAACACGAAAAACTGCGGGCAACGTGCCGCGGGAGATGGAGCACCGGGTGCAGCCGATTGGGCGGCGACAAGAGGTGGCATCCAGGGGCGAATCTTGGCTCCTCGAGCACCCAGGTGTTCTTTTCTGTACCAGGTGCAACTATTTCAGATGCTCTCTTTCAAGTTGTATCCTAGTTGGGAACAAGTTCTCCTAACGTCGTACGTTGGTATAATAAATAACGACCTGCCCAAACTTAATTTCATATTCTGTTTCAAAATCGTGATCGTCACGCGCTGATCAGAACGCGTTAAAAAGTATTTACACAAGTTTGCTGCATCCAAAGGGCTCGTGAATTTCGTGTCAGCGCCCACACAAGTATGTTCCCTAACAGACAGCCCTTGCAGCATGATCGTTCCATCCCTCGGGAGAGGTGAATCCTTTTCTGACCCGTGTCGGTGCGCGGCGACCTATACGCCAGCCAGGTCCACCGATTTTCCATTTTGTTTACCGTGTGTCCCCCACCTGGACGTCGATCGAATCCCCCGTCCTGCTTCATCCGGAGGAGCCTGAGAAAGAAAGAGGGGATTCGATGCTCTCCGGCAGCTTTCTCCGTCGTTCTCCCAGCTAGCTGAAAGGAGAGTGTCTCTCTCTCCGTCCTCGTCGATTGTATCGTTGGCCGGGGCTCGTGGTTGCTCTTCAACCAGCAGCGGAAGCCAGGCTAGACCGCTTCGGGGCTCCTTTTCTCTCTTTTCGCGAGGAAGAGAGACAACGTGCCGAGGGTAGCCAATCAGAGCGACGCTGTTCTCCTGGCCGCCGATCAATGCGAAACTCCACTGTACCGACGTGCACAGGGTGTATCCCGCGGCTTTGTCGGCTCGCTGCGAAACCCAGCCCAACCTACGGACCCTGGGCTGCGGATCAGGCCAGCCGGTCGTGCAATTTTCAATGCGTTTCTGCCAAGCTTCGTCTTCCAGTAGACGCTGGTCCCCTCGTCACGCGATTAGACGGTTCGTAGATTTTGGAATGGTATTTTTTACTTTTTTTAATTTTTCTTTTGTGTCTGTCGTAACTACTTTTTCGCTGGCATCTTGTCTCGGACACTTAGCATCGTTGGCTGAACACTCCGATAACGCAAGAGTCGATTCAGGATCGGCGTTGAGAACGAACGAGGTTCAGAGCGGCAGCCATTACGGTTATGAGACTATAGAAAGAAAGAAGAGTTCGTCGATAGCTTGAATAGCTTCATTGTACAAGGCAACCATCCTTCTCTGTCCACAGTACACGAATGTACAATCTGGTGCGACCGTAGATACTTTAACTTTGCGTTATTAAATAATAATCTCATTCTTACGGTGCAATTAGGAAATCAACGGTACGAAATATTTTATTCAAGCGGTGGATAACAAATTCCCTCTTTCTCGGATAATTACTAGAACTAATTAACTTTTTCAGAAAACCGCTCGCCAGACAACGATCTCGGTCTGTGAGAAGTAGAAGTACAGTCTTCCCGAGAAGTGTAGTCAGCGAAGTCACTAGAAACGTTCCTCCATTTTGCATGAAGGAAAGTCCAAAGTATTAATATTAATTAGTAGACTGCGGATCTTCGTGCATACTTTATTCGTACATGTACAGTATGCGCATACATGTGTGGAGTTTTTTTTAACAATTTTTGTATATGTAAATTTACTGTCGCACGAAAAATGTAAAAATATACAGTCTTTTTAAACAGTTTCTTGATCGCGTTAGTTTAGAAAACCACAAGCATCCAAAAAATAGACAGCCAGCCAGTCGTTGACAAGAAGCTCGCTCCAGAAGAGACCGTCCACCATGAGAAGACATTTGATTATCGAGCCGGTAGCCATCGGCTGCTCATCAAAAGTAACAATCCCAACGACATCGTAACTCGGTGTAACCGTTCCATCCGCTAAGGATGTCCAGCCTATAACTCGTTCTCCGTAAAACCGTAGCAGAATCAAGGAAGAAGAGTAGGAGAAACCAGCCAGGAGGACAATCGCATCAGTCAATTCGTCATATTCGAAAATTCCGCAGTCCTCCGCCGTGCCCCCCCATCAAACTTTATTCCCGGTAATACGCAGGAGGGGGGTGGCGTCGTTCAGTATACGTGACCTTTCCCGGCAACTGTGTATCCACCGAAATTGGATATTCGCCGGGGCCGTCACGAGAGAACGAGAGAACGAGAGAAAGAGAGACAGGGGGAAAGAGAGAGGAACAGAGTGGAGCGGGGGCGGTTCTCTCGACGCATGCGACGGAATGCATGAGAATCGAGTGGCCTCCGGGGCGAATTCAATTCGCTCCGCCAAAACAAGCGCATCCATAACGCCCAAAGGTTAAAACAGAATAACCGTTTCAGCTTTCAGTTTAATTAAACCGAGCCCCGGAAGCGGACCGAGGCCGCGCCGATCTTGAGTCCGGTGCCAAATGCCAAGCGGATACCATAATCTAGCTGCCGCAACTTTTTCGACCCCGTTCGGTTCTGACGATGCAGACCCTTCTATTCCTTCGTCGTTGCCATCCCTTTACGATCATCCCACAAATTAATTCGTGCCGATTAATCCCTTAAGCGAGTCTAGAAACACAATTATTGGAAAAATCATCCCCTGGTTTTGACCCATTTTATATATTCAATGATTCTGCAAAAATCAGATGCAGATATCTTGAAATTAATGAAGAGTCACGGGAATTCATTTCTGTGCGTCATTAAATGCGCATACCAAGAACGAAGCCAATGGGAGCGAAGCTGGGTCAGAAAATAATATCAGTGCTGCCGAGAAATTTTCCGAGGGTGCAATTTCGCAGGGACTATTTTTCAGCGATAGTCCGCCCAGATACGCCATAGCGATCTACATGGAAACCAGCCATTTCCCACCGACTATCCCTCTCCCTTCATCCTCTAGTCTCCTCTCTTTCGCTCTCGATCTTCTTGACCTATCTGCCAAAAAGAGATAGTCTGCTTCCTTCCTGTCGATTGTTCCCGGATGAGAGTCGGCGCTGAAAGGGAGCCGAACACCGCCGCCCCGTTCCGCCGCCGCTGATAATCAACCCCATTAATTCCCAGGATCAATGGCACCCGTCTTTCTACCACCCCCGCGGCCGTATTCTTGCGTAACTTTTTCATCCTCCGTGAGAACTCTCCGGGACTCATTTGCATCCGTAGCTTTCGGAAATTGGACCATCTTGCAGCACCGTCGTCCGAGGGATCCTTGAATCTTGGCTCTCGTTCACGGTGATGGGTCCTCCTATTAACTCCCGGCGCTATGTTACACGATCCCTCCTTCCCTCTCTCTCTCTCTCTCTTTTTTTTAATAGATCTTCTCAAGATTCTTCTAGGGAGTTTCGTGTCCTCCGAGTGTTTTCGAGAGACTCCTCACTGATTTTCGTTGTTTAAAACCCCGATTTCTCTTTGGGTGGTCTGGGAGAATCGTTGGCCATTTGATCCGAGGTCTAATGTCCTCTATCTGAAGCAATTTAGTATTCTTCTTCCCAGAGATTCCCTCTACTTGTTTTTTAACTTTATTCGGAATTTTTTGTATCGATTGGAGTGGATATCTTAAGGGAAATATTTTTGCTACTTTTTTTCAGTGTTGACGATTGAAAGGATTTCAAAGCTGCGAGCGAAGGATAAACCGCGCGAAAAATACCGCACAAGTCTGACGTCTCACGTAGCTGCAGAAAATTGAGATCTCCGGTGATGATACATTAGATAAGAATTCAATCTTGCAAAGAAAATTCCGTATCCTCCTTGCCGGTTTTATGGTTTCCATGAATTATTGGCAGGACCTTCCTGCTAGAATCTACACTTTCCCAGACACTTTTTCACGAAAATGAAAAATCAGCAGAGATCTTCTCTGTCAAATCTTTCGGTAATCTAAAAACGAAGCGAAGACGCGGACACATTTTAATCTTGTCTTCTTGGAACCAACGTTGGAAAATACACAATTCGTAACAAAAATAAAAGTCACTTCAAAAAATGAAGACTCGTAAGGGAAGACAAAGGGCCTTGTAAGGACAAACGATTCGAAAAAATTACAGAACTTGTCCGGGTGGATGTTCTACGATATTCGAAAAGTTCGTGAAGATTCCAGGATCGGCAAATGTAATTTTGAAATTGAACGAACGCTGGAGAAATTCCCGGTATTCGCAAGATGGAGCCGGGGATCGTGTCAACAACGGAATTTCTCGATGAAAGTTCCCGACGGTGGCAACGCTCGGCAAAAATTGCTCTCGACAGAAAGGGACGACGAGGGAAAGGGAAACAATGGGATGAAAGGCTTTCGTTAGAATAAACGGGAACCGCTGGTTGGTTGATTCTTAGTCGCGGCCGAATGTTAGTTTGTTATATGTTCCGGCGTGGTCCACCGTCGCGCTTTATGCTTATCCAGTCAGACAGCAGTTCGGGCACAAGTCGCCGGATTACTTTGGCAATCATATCGCAAACTTCGGCGAAAAGTCACGATCGCGGTTCGCCGAAATAGAGGATCGGTATCCTGAGACGTTGGAACTTTTCGTTCGCCAAGACGATTAACAGAGATCTACCAAATTCCCTTGCAAAATTTTGAACGTTTGTACCCCGCGAGCTGATTCTTCCGATTTTATGGATTGAATAGTCGTTTCCAGAATGTTCTACTCAAGCGACTTTTTCAGAAAATGTAGAAATTCGTCGCAAGCTGTATTTTAAGATCTTCAAACATTTACTTGATGATCGTAGTTGGAGAATTTTCGACTTTTGTAAAATGGAGCAAAAGATTTTGACGTGCGGTGAATTCTTCGAATATTCCTTCGACAATTTTAGGAAACTTTTACTCGAGAAAATTTCACCAATTTTCTGTCCAACAGAAATTCTCATAAAGTACACCTGAGTGTACGAAATCTTGGAAAGTTTGATCGTTTCGAACGATTTTCCAATATGTTACTTGGAAAATTGTGTACGTAAATCCGGAGAATTGTTAAGGATAATTTCAAAGATCGTTGACTCACCCATCGGACGCTGAGCCGCCGACCTTGTTCTCTCCATAGCAATGGTAGTTTCCACATCTGAAACAATGCAAATTAAACGAATAATTAATTAAACGATTATTTAAAGACTGTTTCATTTTAACCACATCAAAGATTTTAGTACCGCGAATTTACATTTTGGTAAATATTTAGGAACTCTAAATTCAAATGTCCTCAAATATCATGAAACGTGGTTTTAATTTACATATGTCTTGCGCCAATGTCAATCAATTCACATTTAATTTTGACGTACACTAAAATGACATACTTTCTAGGAATGTATTAGACAATATTTGATTATCCATATTTTTGTAGAAAATTAGAAATTCCTCGTGGCGACCTTTACAAGCGATGAAGATGTCTCGGACACTTCCAATCGTAAAGATCGTATAAAAATTCTTCTACGTCTTAAATACTAAATCGGTATCACTAAAATCGTCTACAAAAAATTAAAAAATATACACAGTAAATCCTATCACACTTTAATCGCGAAATGATCTCATCAACTCTGCATTTGCAACTTCTGCAAGCAAAATCATTTGAATCAGATTAGGCAGGTACGAGATAGATTTAAAAACGAACCTAATTCCTCGGACGTCGCACGAGAGAGATACATAGTAGCCATCCTAAACTTCAATCGATTCGTTATCGGAACAGATAATAATGTCTGCCGCGAGCAGATTCCGAAACGAGTTCCCAGCAAAACGTGTCCGGTAGAACAGGGACGCGAAAAGCTGCCGAGAAGAAGAAGGTGCTGGTTTTCTAGAAGATTTGACTGGACACGAGGGCCTTTTCGGACCTTCCCCTTGCTATCAGAAATCCCCACTCGGCAACAAAGCATTTGCAATCGTGATCAAGGATCTCCCGTCGTTCGTGAACCCCGCTTACCGTACCTATTACCTGGAACGAGCGACATTCTTCGGCCACCACTGGGACAAGGTTGTTTTTCGTGAACGCTCCAGCGCACCGCGCGCCAAGTAGCTCCAGCTTTTATACGACATCGGAACGAGACCATCAAAACCGACACGCAAATTACATTTACCGTGATGTAACCCCCCGCGTGCAGTCGTGCCCACGAATGTTCGAATTCGTTCTGCGATCGGCAAAATTAGGAAACGTGATTTCGCGAGGATTTTATTTCGGACTGACGCGTCTAATCTCTAAGCTGTTGATTTTTATGCAAAGCCGAGCCTTTTGAAGAGCCTTCTTTATCTTTTATACTTGTAGGGATTTTTCATGCTTCTTATATAAAATTCAAATGAATTGTGGACAAGTCGAAAAATTTAATTTTGATTCGAGCTATAAAAGTTGATATCTGATCTCTAATCTATCTTTTCCACTTACAGAAAAAGCCAAGAAAATATCTTCGAAAAATCTTGAAGGGATCGAAGGGATTGTAGATCGATGGATCAAATCGCCCAGACCTCAGAATTTCGTGGATCAAGGGAAAGAGGAGGAATTCGAAGACAAAGGATCGATCGATGGATACGAGATCCACCTTGATACCGGTATGTGGCAGGTGAGTCGAGAACGCGCATGCGTTCGTTACCATACTGATTCAGCATGGCGACGTTGAACAGCGAGATTTTCTGTCTGTCTTTTCTCTATTGGCGAAGCGTGAACGAAATTGTTCACACCCACCGCATCGGTTCAAACGGCGCGCCAAGAAACACTGCGGAATGAATATTTAGCACGCGTGCAACCGCGGCGACAAGCCCTTTCGTTAACCTTGGAATTCTGATTCGTTCGAGAGCCTTGTTTTTTCGGAAACGGCGCTCTCGGATTGACTCCGCGGAACGTTCAATATGCAAAGATTCGACCGGGAGTGGTAAAACAGCCGTGCTCGGAAATTCTTTGACGTGTCCCCTCGCTTTCCCCTCGATACACGATGGTTGAAAAGCAGCAAAACAAATTTTTGGTACGTTTTAGGATCAAGGAAATTTATTTCGAGAAGCTACGAGGCTTCGTTACATTAATTTTTAGATTTTCTGAAGGAGACCCTTGAAAGAATTTAATGGCGATTTTGATACGCCTTCGTGTGTAAATTCTCCAGATGAGAAACTGGAAATGTACGAAAAGTTTATCGATCTCCATTAATTTGTGACAAACTGCTTACTCGCTCAATAATTTTGTTTTTGTTATTACAATCGGTGTCAACCATGCAACAGTGTAAAGAATTTATATCCATATTATCGGTGCGTACATTATAAAACCGTCCAATAAATAAGGAATAATTGCCAGTTTCATGTTTAACCGTCTCGCGTTCTAGTTTAGATCAGCAAATTAATACACTTTTCGCAAAAAGATACACTTTTGAAAACGGTTTGAAAAACGCGCATTACAGCGGACAAGTTCGAGAGATACATTTTATCAAAGAGCGGAACAAAAATCTTGACCGTGTCGGGTTTTTCACCGCGTCATTACCTTGCATACGAATGGCTACTTGACCCCCCCGGTGACGCAAGTCACTTGCGATCACTTTCGTTTTACAAAAATCTACCGAAAAAGCCACTACAATCGATAGATGTATCTTACGAGCTCCGCCAAATAATAAAAACCTGAAATGCAACATTGTCTCATCGAATTCTGAACGAAAATCTGCTTTAGAAAAATGAAGGCCTGAATGAAAAATATTGTTTCATCGAATTCTCCAGAATGGAATAACGCGATACGGTGCAGGACGCAAACGAACCAAATTCTAGCGAAGAGGTCGTCATCAACAAGGCTCATTTTGTAAAATCCCGGTCCGATAAGCGAAACACGTCGCGCGTATCGCCGTTCGACGTAATTAAATCCGATTAGGGCGGTCGTCGAGCAACAAAGAAGGGTGGAACGCGTTAATAAGTCGGCCCTGGCCAGTCCGGTACATTTTACGTCTCGCACGGTTTTGTCGAGAAGCGCAGCAGCGTGTGCATTTTAATAAGGCGGCGTTTTTTCGTCTCAAAAGAGAACGAACGAGAATGGACAACGGATGATAAGAGGCCTCGCCTCGGCCCGACTCGCGCCATTAATTTTCTCACACGGCTAATCGGAATGAGCGATCCGCTCGATTGCCCTTTGATCGCAAGCCTCGCGTTACGATAAAGTCGTTCAACTATACCGTTGACTCTCGAATCAGCTCGACCCGAATCGATTTCGGACGCTAAACCCATTACCTGTCGCGCGGGGACGTTAAACGGTCCCCCGAGCTACGGCTGCGAATTTCAATTTGTCCGGGATCTGAACCGAACCAGTTTCTACGATAGATCACCGGCTTATTCGTGGGGAAACTGCATGACTTCGTTCCGGAAATTAATTAGCGTCGCGATACTTTTTTATTCATTTGTACCGACTTTGTGGATCGTGTCGCGTTCGACAATGAAATTGATGCTGCACCTTCTGCGAGCTGCTGAGTGATGCATTCACTACATTATACGATGCAATCGAGTATTTTTTACAATTTAATTCAGATAGAAATTTTAATGAGAATTTTAATTCAGGCAGAATTAAATTGTTCGTCCGAGTCATGATACGAGTGGCCATTTTTTCGGTACATAGAAAATACATAGAAGATCATTTTTACTTGTGGAATGTTGAATTGCGTTTCGTTCGTTACACAAGTTTAATACATTGCAGTATACATTCCCTGGTTGACGACTAATTATATAATTATTTTATACCGTATTGTGCACCGAACTTTAACGATTAATATCCAGTGGCCAGAAGAGTTTTTATATAAATCGATTTTAATTGGACGATTAAACGATTACCCGACACGCCACGAAACAAAGGGAACGTTTAAAAGCAATCAAGCAATCAACGGGTGCAATTAATTGTTACTGGTTACCAGCTGGTTAATGGAACGACCGTGTAATCGGAGGAAATAAAAAAATTGAGCGTAAGCCTTCGATAACGTTGCAATAACGTGCAACGGCTTCCACGAAGCGCAATTATTGGACGATCGACGCGTGGAAAACGACTAACCACCGCTTTTATTGTCTTCGCGTCAAATAAAATGCGATTTCAGTTCTACGGATTACTGGGAAACCTACTGTCCCCTATTCAGATCCCATCAGTATTTATTTTTCTCGCTGTCTAAACACGAGCCACCCTTCTGTTGCACTTCTAACGTCAAAAGAAAATCCTCGGTATGTAAAATGAAAAACTGTTATCTGTATTTTGCATTTTTAAAAAGATTATCCCGATCTTTAAATAATTGTAGAAAATTATAATTAAAAAGGAAACATTGTCTCTTATTCATAAGAATTAAAACTAGAAAGAGGATCAAAAAATCAGAACGAAAGAGCTGATTCCAAGAAAATTTTTATGATTTAAAAATAGTTTAGTTCTATACGAGGACAATTTCTCGAAACACGGGCTAGCATACTTTATTAAATACTTCCCTCTAGGTCCAGGCAAGATGCTCACCCTGAAACCACCCCTCTAATAACGAAACAAGTCGAGTGAACGTTCTTCGAAGGAAGTGATCCGTCGATCTTCGTGCAGCTCCGAATTTATTCCCGTTCCAGGGTTACACCGCCGGCAATAGGTGGTGGAAAGCAACCCCCCCCCCCCCTTGAGCTAAGGTAGAGAAGCGCATCAGTGCGCTATGCACATATTGCACACACACGGTGGGCTGTATTTAGCTGCGCAGACGTAGGCGAAACATAAACATAGTACAGTAACACATATATCGGCAATTCTTTTACCGACCCGTTTCGCTTTATGCACCCCGAGGAAAGTGCACGGGCCGCTTTACTGCTCGAGAAGTTCGGACGGATGCCAGCCACGCCAAAAGGGGTGGGTCAGGTGTATAAGGAAAGGTATACTGGGTGCATCCGGTAACTGCAACTCTATTCCTGTTGCTGATAGAAAAAATAACTGCTGAGAGAAATTCTCCATCGTTCGCCTCTATCTCCGTGAAATTTGATCTGTTGAAAAAGTGCAAAATGCAATTCGAGCTAGATCGTTGTTTAGCAAAATTCTACTACTGTGTCTGCTTATACATTTTTAGTAAAATTTTAATATTGTGTCTGCTCATTATATTTTCAGTAAAATTGTAAAATTGTGTTAAAAAAGGAGTATATCAGCCCTTTGCAAATTTCTCAATTTGCACTAGAGCCAGAATTACAACTTACAAGCCTGAGTTACTCGATTCACCCAGTATGTCTAAACAGGAAATTTCCGTGCGCAAGGAATCGTGGAACCTTGAATGTAAAACAGGGGATGTAAATGCGCCAGAAGAGATGAACTGCGAGCTGCATATTTAAACGCAGATAAAAAGCTCTCTAATCTGGCCGCGTCTTCGGAGCTGCAACGCCTGCGGTAATCCTTTCTCTGGAATTTGTTTACGATTCTCCAGGCCACGCGTCCTTTCCGAGGGTGGAGAGAGAGAAAGCAGTGGAAAAGTTGGACCGCTAAGTTT
This sequence comes from Lasioglossum figueresi, assembly GCA_028455805.1. NCBI lineage: Eukaryota > Metazoa > Arthropoda > Insecta > Hymenoptera > Halictidae > Lasioglossum > Lasioglossum figueresi. Next base: position 9,862,062 of record CM052200.1, on the reverse strand, counting down.
TTAATATCGCGGACTCGGGTTCCGGGGATTTTAATAAGGTGAAAACAGGGTCCTCTCTCCTCTCTCTCTCCCTTTCTCTCTTTGCTACCGACACAGAGCCAAGCCGAGTTTTAGTTCATCCGCGGACGTCGACAACGGAACGACCTGAACTTCGACTTATTAAAAATTTTCCTCCTGTTACCCTGAAACACGTAATCCCGAACTGCACTTGGGAAAAAACTGTCCTTAACTTGGCTTCCGTGAAAATCGATCAGAAGCGGTAGTTCGATTTTGGGTGGAGTGTCACCAATGAAATTAATGATACGAATAAAAATGTAAATTTTCTGATTTAATTTCCAATGGGATCATAAAAGGCTCATCAAGAAAGGACGATGAAAACGAGGCGAGATTAAAAAGCCATTAAAGCGTGTGGCGCGAAACAAAGGCCGTCGCGTCGCGTTGGCCGCGCGGCGGCGTGTCTCAAAATCACGTAACCCCGGCGTCAAACACTTTCATGCAATAAACAGTTTACGAGCCATTTGCGGCCATCAAGTCGAGTCATCAGATACCTATATACATATACACGGCAATGCGACGGCGCGTGGCTCGCTCGTCGGATCGCTCAATTAACGATTTCCCGGGAATAAAATTTCCCAATAAAACCCGGCTGGTGATCTTCCGATCCCGTTCCGAACCCCGAGCAAACACGCAGGAAACGAATCCAAATTCCAGACGAATTTTTCCGCTGACATCCATGAAATAATTATTCGCCCCGAGTCTGCTAAATGCGACATACTATTTTCAACGTGTTAGAATTATTAGTGGGAAAAATAAATCCGTAGTTTGCTTCTGCAGCCTGCAATTGACGATTGAAAAATCATGAATATCCACAGCCTATTAATCACCGACGTTAAAGGCATAAATTCTTGCTCGGACATTCCGAAAGGTGGAAAATCGAGGATGATCATTTTGAGGACAGGAGATCCCTTGCGTGGGAGGGAAGATGGGTTTCCAGTGTTTCGAGGTCGGTCCACGATCCCCAAGACCCTCGTACCTCGTCTAAGTACCTCTAGGTATCCCAGGAACCTAGGTTCGACCGAGAAACGTTGCACCGCACCGTAGGAGATGCATCATCCCGAATTGCAGACGGCCTGGGTCCCGGCCAACGGGCTTGCACTCCACCTGCGTGCATCCCGCCCTTAAGCCGGTTTCAGGAAGCGAAATGGTCCGGTGCAACGGGTGGGGAGGGATATCAATGGGCAGAGTGCACCGCAGCATACACTCTCTCTCTCTCTCTCTCTCTCTCTCTCTCTCTCTCTCTCTCTCTCTCGATCTTCTCAAGCTATGGAAAAGCGAGGCAGCCATCGTTCCACTTGCAACAGGCGCCGCCATCTTTTTTTCTCTTTCTCTCTGTGGAGCTGTTGCTGCTGCTCTGTATACATACTATGCCTGGATGCCTCGCTACCTGCTTGCATGCTTGCATGCTCGTCTGTCTCTCTCTGTCCCCTATCACCCTCCGTTTCTCCTTTTATTTTTTATCGATGGACACTGTTTACGAGCAATGCGATCTGCGACGGAGGATATTTGAATGCATTGTCGACCGGCGTGACGGGTCCCGTCTTCGGGGACCATTTTTAGGGGACATCCTCCTCGAAGAATACCACCGTGCGGTGTTCTGATCGATTCCGCTCGACCTCCGACAAATATTCCACGATTTTTGCTGGTTTTACGACCCACTGTCGGTTTTTTTCCGACCTGCATTGGTCCGTGGCATTTAATTGATCGATTCACTCTTCGGATAGGGACATCTTCACGTTTCGTTTTAACCCGCCGTTAGTTAGGTGGGGTTTCACAAACCCCAGAGATTTTAGATTGAGTGTAACATTGTAACAACGCGTGACAGCGAGTCGGCCCTGAGTGTATTAAAAATTTAATTTCGTGGATCTGACTATGTACTCTGAAAAATTACGGGCCTCTTAAGCGATACCTAATCTTATATTCATGAAAAAGGTATTTATATCTATAATGCAATATATTATTTCGATGGGTCTGTGAGACCCCGCCTTACCACTTTCGATACATTTTCCCACTTTACCAACGTTGGGTTAACAAAGTGTTTAGAGAAACAAGAAATCACCGAGACGTTTTCATGAAATTTCAAATTCAGTCATTTCACAGTTCAATCATTGAGTTATCACATTTCTCATGCGTACATAAACCCCGTTCGCAATTCCAAAGCCAATCTAACGCGCAAAATGTATACATACGATGCGATTGGCGCGCGAGGGTTAAAGAAGCTAAACACCTGCCCGATTCCAATGTATGTAAATCAGCTCGTAAAAATCTGTATTTGCTCCCGGCATCCTGCCGGTCTGAGAAAATCGAATTCGCTGCGGGGTTTATCAACGGGCGCTTCATAGATACACATATTTCCAACAGAGAGAGAAGGGATACCATTAATAATTGCGACGTCTAGGTTGTTAGTCGGTACGAATTAACTCGTCGTTTGCCAGATTCTTGTTGGCAGATCGCATCGTACCACTTAGCGGCCGAGCTTAACAAGCAACATTGTGTGCTTCCTCTCAATTAATCGTTCGATAATGAACACACACACACACACACACACATTCGGGTAGAGTAACTCGGCCTTTTTTCGAAGAAGAGATAGAGAGATTCGTGCAAGTGAGAACACGCGGAACCGATCTTGATTCTCGTGCAACATTGTTGCACGTTGCGTGGAACACAGCTTGGAAATGAAAAAAAAACGAAGCGATATCTGCAGAATGTACGCACGTAGACTGGCGGAGTATACACGCAATTCACGGATGTTTCGATGGCTATCTCGGCAGAAAACGGAGAAACGGAGGAACGCACCAACATGGCCACTGATTTCATTAAGATTTTTAATCGGCTGACACGAAAGCGAAAACCTGTAAATTACCGGCCGCGCCGAGCCGACTCGCTCGGAAATGGATCGAAAGAAACGGGGCCCCTTCTCGGCCAAGTACGAGCGTGTACGGATTCATTAATTCTACTTTACTGGAAACCCACCCTGATTGTTCGAATGAGATGGCGGAATCGGGCCCGCAATGGTTCCGTGATCCCCGGCAACACGCAACACGCCGCATATGTTTATCAAATTAATTTTTCGAACCTCCCCGTTTATGATTTTATTCGGCCCCGTGCTCGTTCCTTCTTCGATCATCGCTCCGCTGAGTATGTTCGCTCGAAAACGATCTGCGAAATGTTGGTTCAACTTGCAGGCACTAGACTGAGCCTTTTCTGTAATTTTATAACGTAATTTATTGCGTCTTCTTAATTATTGTTCTGTTTATTTCTGTACGTTTTTACATCTGGCATTATGATCGTCCAGAATTTTCTACGGACTCCGAAATGTTTCATAAAATTAATATGTAATCGGTAGACTTCGTTCAATAATTTATATTGTGGATAAAAAATTAGATTCGTGTATTAGTTCGTTTATAAAAATTCGAATCGATAGGTGCCAACTATGCTGACTTTTTAGGGACACCGTTTCCATGGCCAGTCCTAATACCACATAAATTCCATGACTTTAAGGCAACCAGTACTAATACAGGAGACAAAATTCTGTCGAACTTTCTTAGCGATAAATTCACTGTCACTGGAATTATGAATTCGCGTAAACACCTGTCACTAACTGGCAACTGTCTCCTCGTAAACGGCATTGCGAAGCGAATCGTAAGATTGAGATCTCGATGGAACGATCGTTTCTCGCGGACAACGATAAATTTCGAGCTTGAATTTGAAAATACGATCGGCGTAAAGTGGCTTAGGAATTTCAACGACCATGACAAATGGATCGCTCTGTACATGCGAAAGTGGCACAACGTAGAATGGTGTAGAACGGCGTAGATTGTTGTAGATTGCGGGACAAGCTCGAAAATTATCGCGATTCAACCGACGAATAAAATTTCTCGATTAACTCGCGTCGCTTCGGCGATTGTACGCCGACTCATTTTTCAATTTCCGGTTTGAATAAACATCCATATTCATGAGCGCCAGAAGAAAACGAGCGCGTCGATTATGAGAATAATCGCTACGCGGGGATAGCGCGGAAACAATAATCGGTCCTGGTATCAGATAATTATTCTTCTTGAAATAATATACAACCGCGACGCCGTGTCTTGCAGGAGAAGCCAGCGCCTGGGAGAGTTCATTAAGGGGTTAATCGCGCCCCTTAATGGTGTCGGGATTATTATCTTGCCGCGTGTCCACGTTAAAGAGACACGTAAGCATTTTATGGCTCTTTTACCAAGTCCTCGCGGGAAAAAATGTCGACCGCGCGTCACTGTCCAAATGATGATGCAGTCTAGCCATAAAATTAGATTTCTCCATCCCGGGCTTCCCGACTTATTACCGCGGAAGCATTTTGGCAAAAATTCTAAGAGATCCTGGAACCCTCCCGTTTTCAAATACCAAAATACTTTACCAAAATATTATTTATTATAAATTAATCAAAATGGATTTAATGCCTACTAGACTTCCGCAAGAGTGAGTACACCTCTTACCCGAATAAAAATCGAAAATGAAAAATAATACCTGCAAACGGTCGACAATTTGTCGACTGGATTTCTGTCCAGAGATAATAAACAAGTCCTAAAACACTCGAAAAAACAGAATCCTCTCGCAAAACCAACGGAAACACGTCCCGAGCAACATCCGCTGCAGCTTACTCGACGTTCGGCGGATTAAGTCACACAGAAAGAAAAATAATCCGAATGTTTCCATCCGGGTGACAACGCAGCTCGGACTATAAATCTGGCCCGAAATCCGTCTGCAGCGTGGCGGGGGTGTGGCTAAATTGTCAGGGGGACTTGCAATTACGGCGCGGAACGAGGAACTTTCATAATTCGAGCCCCCGTCCGGGCTTGTACTTTCTTCGCGTGTTTTTCGCGCGCCATCAAAGTAACAACCGCGGACGGGGTCGTTCGGCGCACTTCGTGCATTCCGTGCATTTTCTGCGACGAATTTTCTGCGCGTGAGAACGAGAGCCCGTTATTCCGGCCACGGGCACACACTTCCACAACAGTGCGACGCGAACGACCGCGCCTCTCGGCGCATGCCTGCGACTGCCCGTTGCCGAATCTATGATAGTCTACAGGGTGTCGACGGAATCAGGGGTTGATCCGCCATGTTGCATTGCAAGGGTAGGGGAAAGATTTTGGGACGGAGAGGCGGCCCTACATGCTATACAATAGACTCCCATAAAACGCGATGAAAAAATTGTTTAAAATTACTGTGTATCTACATCTTCTGTGGCAGTGAGTGTATAGGCATCTTACGCAATGTACTGTACATTTACTGCAACATACAATTCATTTACATAACACGTTTCGTAAATCTGTATCGATTACACAAATTCTGAAAATTTCATCAAAATCGATCGACGTTGCAATCAGTTACAAACATTTAAAGATGCTAAAAATTGCAGTTTTTCATTTCTTTCAATGTCTGCCGTTTTTACCCTCTTATTTTACACTCGAATGTTACAGCTAACCATATTGGAAGTTTGTGAATAGAAATAGAAGTTCAAGATACCCTCTGTCAATGTCAACATGTTCAATTTAAGCAACTCTGGCGAAGAATAATATCCCACGATCTTTTTCTGCGTATATTAACAGATACAGTCTCTCAAAGACCGTACAAGGGTGAACAACCCCCGCGAGCCCGAGAACAGCTCGACAGCCACAGACCAGCGCCGAAGCCTGAAACTCGACGAACAAAGTTGCACGAGAGTCTTGTCTTCAGCGATTCGAAACCGGGCAAGAGCAGACACCACGTATACACGAAGGAACACGAAATACCACTATCGGTGTGCGGGGGCGGCAGAGGTCGGCCGCAACAACTGCATGCAAGTAAATTGGTGTAATCAACCGGTGGGCGGAGAGGACGCGCGGCAAACTCACGCAATATTGCGCATGGAAAATTTATAAATTCGAAATTCGCCAGCGATTCGCCGTGCGTGTCGGTCTGCGACATTTTCGCAGAGGTACATACATATACATAGTATATAGAAAGAGAGAAAGAGAGACGCACACGGGCGCACGCGAACGCCACGATAAGAGAATCCACCGGCTGCCATATTGATCCCGGGCGCAGCTCGCCTCTATTCCCCGCGTTGCTACTTTGTTGCGGCTGTTTATCATCCTGGAACCTCTCCTGCTGCCCCGTCCCTTCGTTACACGGGCTGCCCGTTGTATCCTCGGCGTTTCGCGCTCGTATTTCAGTATTATTCTCTCTGTTCTTCTCTCTCGCTCGTTTCCCTCTCTTCCTCTTGCTTCCCATAGTATTTTGTCTCTTTTTTGTTTGTTTAACGCCAACAACGCGCCCGATTTTACGACTTCCCCGATACGGTTGAACAACGGTGTTACAACGCCCCTGGCCGGACACTCGTGTCCAACACGCGCTGTCTATAACTTGATAATTCGTTTTCTTTTTTTTTTCTGCGACGACCGGATGGCCAAGGATACAACGAAGATGAACGGGCTCGCCGGGATTTTCAGCCGGGTTCTCGAGAGAACGGGCGGGTTTTACGCCGTTGTTACCGGACTGCGGATTTTTATGCAGATTCACGTTTTTTTTCGGGAACGTGCCGGCTGAATGGGGCGACGCGGGATTTTATTCCCTGCATTAGCAGTTTCGGCGTACACTCGACATTGTCTCTTCGAAATATTTTACGCGGATCAGCCTGATAGCGATGCTATTTTCATGCGGAGCTGCGCACCCCTTGAGACAATAATTAATTGGTTCTGCTAACTGGTTCGATTGGTAATCGACAACATGATAATACAATTCAGAGGTTTTCTAAAAACATGTTATGGCTGTCTCGAGCGGCGAACAGTGAAAGACTGAATTGAGAATCGAGCGTACACCGTTCGATCTTAAAACCATCATTTCCCAAGGTTCCGACTTCCCTCCGGTAATTGTCCGCCTCTATCGACAGTCTCGTTTCACAATTAACTGGATTAAACAGAGAGACCTTGATAGAAGTGCATAACTGTTCGTCATCCTCGAATCCGTTTACTTTTATCCACGGACTCGAAAGAGGCAATTAGCTGTTCGAGCATTCAAGTCGCAATCCCCGTTGCTCGAGGATAATTTAATCGGCGTCAGGACCGATAATTTAATTACAGGGAATCGCTGCAATTTCATTCTCTCGGAGCGAGATGAACTTTGGTTGGAAATGATCTCGACTCCTTTGAATTCAGATTCGCCTTGCTGTGACGTCGGAAAGTCTTCTCCCTTCTACAACAAGAACGCTCTGGACATAATCCTATTTGTTGGAATCGATACACGGGATCTACATTCTCCACAAATCACATACGAACCCAAAATAAAGAGAAAATTCTATTCTTCTTATGAAAATTAAAATATTCGAGGAGGTCGGAAGACTTGTGCAGCGAATGCAAAATTCTCCTTTTCTAGAAGAATTAAAAAATCGGTCTCGAAGAGGCGAGCAGCGAGCGAATGGCAAAGGGTAGATCCCCTCGAAGGAAGTCCATCGCGAAAGCACGCGAACTATGCGAGCAGGTTTGCAATATCAGAGTCGTAGGGACGAAGTTGCGACGGCAGATCGCGACGAGAGATCCACGGGCCTCGAATTAGGCCCGATCTATGGGGTACACGAGCATTCCGGGATATCGTGACACGAGGGATAAAAGGGAAAAACATATTACTGGAGGGATCAAAAGGAATGTATAAAACGGAATGAAAGAGTCCGGGTCTCCGATAGGTCGATGGCCCTCGCCACGGAACTCTCGCTCTTTCTCGGACGCGACACACACCAGCCGACTCCAACGGCAAAAGGTCCGCGTGGCGATATCTACGAGACATTTTACGTAGGATCGAATATTATGGTCGCTGATACTCGCGGAATAAATAAGCCCCGTGAGCGGGGTCTGAGCCCCGTAACCTTACATTGAGATACAATTTGCGAGGCTGGAGAAAGTCGAAAAACGGAAACGACGAACAGCGACTATAAACGACGGGAATACAGGCGATGGCCGACGGTGTCCGCGAGCAGCCGGCCACCTCGAAATGTACAGGGTGGTTCAGAAATGTGTACGGTTCATTCTGCCCACTGGAAAAAGCCAGGCAAAAATGTCATATCGACGTACAGACAGTATAATTGATGGAGCACACTTTAAATCAGAATAAATTTTTTATAAACGGACCGCATAACTTTTGTTGCAAAGTTAGATGGATTGGTTTACTGAAATTTTTATTCACAACTTTTTCATTTGCAACAAAAATTTAAAAAATGTGTTTTGTGGACTGTTAAAATTAATTTTTAATCTTCCACGTGTAACTCTATTTGCCTGATGTAACACTGCTCGAACTATGGCCGCGCATTCATGAAACACCCTGTGTGTACGAGACGAGCCGCGGAACAGGTACGATTGTTAGTAAAGCCTGGAAACGTATGCTTTCTATAAAAACTGATAATGACGAGCCGCTACGCATGCCACGTGAATTATGATACGAGTGGCCGACCGAAAGGTCCTTAACAACGGGTAAAAGAAGATGGTGACCGGAGAAGAAATCGCAGAAATGTGTACACATGATTGCAAGTGATGCATAGCGTTGCTGTCACTCGTTCTTTTGCTGTTACTTTTTCTTTTATGTCCTTCCGAGACAGGTTGTATTTTATTATTGATTACTGTTATTGTCTTTTGGGGTTTGGTAAACGTTAACATATGGCGAACGTTCAATCCTTCGTTTTTAGCGATTTCTGAGAATTTTATGCATTTGTATAAAAAAGTTGAGTTATAATAGTAGAAGAATATGAATAACGGAAAAATATATTTTCGATTCTTGTTTCCAATCCAAACCAAGGAATCCTCGTTTCCCAGTCCCAGCCAAATTTTCTCGCACTCCGGCTGCATGAAATTCTGAAATCGGCCGCTTGCATCGTAAATCTGGACAGCAGCCTCCCAAAAAAACGGCAGCTAGATTGCAGCGACCCTTCCCCATCGGAACAATACAAAAATCGTGTCTGTTTCGACTTATCTTTCAGTCGCGCAGACTTTCTGACGATCGTAACCCTTTTTTTTGCCCCGGTTCCGTCAGCCCTTTCTAATCTTTTGGATTGCACTGCTTTCAGAGGCAACCGGAAGCCAACGAGTGACGACCGAGGAACGCGGATGGATTTACGACCGGGTCCGTCCAGTGAAAATATTTTTTTTCTTCTGGCAGACCAAAAAAAATTGCCACCCGAGGCGAGACGAACGGGTTGACCATCGGCCGCGGTCTCCGGGAAACCAGAGAAAATTTAGGACGAAGAAAGGAGCACGTAGCGCAATCCTTTGGGCCCTAAAACATCGAGGAATACCTGGTAGCCGGGCGATCTAAGGGTGAACAATCGCGCGAACCTTTATTTTTCGAGTGAGGAAAAAAAAGAAGAGAGACGAGAGCAAAAATACCTGTCAGGTATCTTCGAGAGCCATTGAACCACTTGATACCGTTAGGTCACCAACCCTTTCTTTCTTCGCTCCTTTCGTTCGTTCTTCGCTCTTCTCGTTTTTGCTCCGGTTCGCCGAATGAGCTACCGGAAGAATTTCTCACGAAACTCCCGGGGCAAACTAGTTTCAAGAAGTTTCCATCCGGAAGTGGTGCTCCCTCCGGGTGGCCAAGTGCAATTCCGTCAATAAAACTTTTCCAGTTTTTAAATCTATTTCTCTGTACCGGCGTTCACCCGGGGTGGAGTTTACGAGGAATCGCGAAAACGTGGCTGCGCTTCTGACGCCATTAAAACGATTCATCCGAGCCGACGATGTTCTTTCTTTTAAACGGTTGTTTCTCTGATCTGTTCCTTGCTCGACTTTCTACTGGTCTGAACGAAGATTTTGGAGAAATTAACTTTTTTAGAATTCGTCTTCACCTGTTTGTGTCTGAAATTATTTTTACTGATCGAGCCACGTAATATCTTTAAAAGAACAATTTCTTAATTGATTTATTTAGAAGATTCAGAAAAACGCAAGAACACTTATATTGGCAAATATTTATTTTTACAAAAGCTGCCACGAAAAGAGAAATTTGCTGAAGAAAATTGATGATGAGATAGATAATTGATGTATTTACATGATGGTATCATCCTCTTTTTAATGCTCAATATTACTGTGACGTGTTCGCAATATTATTGTAACTAATTCATGTAGAAATCTAATTCTATGAAAGATACAACTCCCCGAAAAATAGAATTAATCTTTTAATCCGGTTTCTCTAAATTCGAAGGTGGTCAATTTGCGCGTGGATCTCCAGTTCGTTGATCGCCGATGATGAATTTAGATCGGACAAGGCGGGAACACGGAAAGCAGTAAAAATCGCCGGAGGAGCAGCGAGTATCGAAGGATCTCGAGTTTCTCGAACATCGTCTCGGATATATCGTTGTCCTCTAAATCAGCCGGCGCGACAGTGTTCATGCTGAACAGCAGTTCTTCGTCGGCTACCGGGTTCGCGAGGTTTATTGCGGGACCAGTCTCCGAGACCTTCATGCCGGCTTATCGGACAGTTACGCGAGGCACATTTCCTCGCGGTGCGCGACTTGCAAAAATTCCAGCAGCTTGCGCGACACGCGGGAAAACGAGAATTTCCAGTGATCGCGCGAGAAACGCTTGTGAAAGGAATGGCTCTCTTTTATACCGAACAACTCGTACATCCGGTCTACTCGAATTTTTCCGATCTCTAATACCTTAATGCCACTTGTTAATTCGCGAATTGGAGAACTTGCTGCAGCTGTGCGAAACAGATTTAATCGAACGGCTTAGTTTATGAAAAATTATGTATCCCCCGTGGCTTTTTCTGTTCCTAATACAGCATTAAAGTCTCTGCTAGTACGAAACAAATAAGAAATTGATCGAGGTTGAACATAGTGACTTTCGTCGCAGTAAAATCGCAAGGGGTAGTTTATGGACCAATTATGTCCGCGAAGCTGTTGCGTGCATCTCTTCTGCGTAATTAATTGCGGTAACAAACAGCTGCAGATAAATATTAAATAAGTATAATAAATATTAAAAGTGGAATATTAACGGCGTCTTTACGATATTTACGAACCGATCAAACTCTTAGCGGAGCGCATAAATTTCCGCTCCTCACCCGAATGTGTGAATTATGCTATAAAAATGCGATACGCGAAAGGTGCGAACGAGACATAATAAGAACTAACTAGTCGTTCGTTTGCTTTTCATTTCCTGCCGCTAATCTTGACAATAAGGTTATTGAGTAAGGTCTTGACAATATTTCCGATAAATTATGGTAAATTCGTGCAAATCATTAACGAATCTCGCGGGTTATTCATTTCGCAACGTATTTGCGGTAAAAGGTACAAAAATTTACCCACGTACACGGCTTTATTGAACTGGTTCGGCAATAGTTCATTTATTTACGGCACTGCTACGAATTTTATCTTCTCGCGCGGTTGACGATTAAGGAATCGAATGCAATTGCAAGATATCGCGAGTTACATACGAGACAGTTCGCAGAAACGCAGTTCAGCGACGTTAATATGCAACAGGGACAACAACAACGTTGAAACAGCTTATCACCGTCGGGTGATTAATTCCCCATCGTGCGAAAATAATTTCTTATCGTGCGGAATTCAATCAAAGCCTGTGTCGCGTTCGTTCGACGCATCCCCGCTTTACCGTCGCCATTAAAACCCGCCTTTACGATCACGATGACCCACTAACCCTGAGATAAGGAAATTTCCCGCGTTTGTTTCCGATCCTACGTCAAATCAATTCCAATATTTAACAGAAACCTTAATTTTTACATTGTCTCCAATCCTTATACATTCATTTGCAAAAGTCGTTCCCCGAGAATATTCATCTGTGTCGTTCAGATGAAGAATTAATTAAACATTTAATATTTATATGTTATTTGATGTCTGAATCGAATGGATATTGAGCGACGATTTAAAGAAAAATGTAACATGTTTGAATTGTCTGTATTAATTTACTTCGTGCAGTTCTGTATAAAAAATTGTGATTATAAATAAATGTTTCACATGACGTAGCGATTTCTTCGGGGCGGAAGCTCCGAGACCCTTCGTCAAAAGAAAACTAAAAATCGCCGGCACTTTCCGTCCGAAAAGCGCGACTGATTCTCGCGACAGCAAGCTTCCCTAGGCGAAAGCTCGGGAAAACGGTGCCCCGAAGAATTTTCACTTGGCAGAGACAGGCTGCTGCCGTCTCCATGGTTGTAGAACGAAGAGGGGAAAAATACAACGAAAATTCTCGGCGTAGCCGCTCGAATTCCGTAGAAACGTTGCCGTATAGGTCACGTTTGCTCTCAGGGATCCTTCGGATCTTGTACTTTGTGGAGATTGGAATGCAGGATGGCCGTTTGCCGTCCCCGGGCATAGTCCCCGCCCTTTTCGTGGCTTCCTTCTGGAAAATGGTCGAGAGGATTCTCCGACCCCGTCATTTTTGTTCTCTTCGCGGATATATAGAGTTGGCCTGGGTCGGCGGCGATTCTCCTCTGGGAAATGCAAGCCGATGTCTGAATGCCGCGAATCATGGCAACTGCTGTAACACAACAGCGCCTTCGACGCCGACGGAAAGAAGGAACGGGGGGGATGAGCACCGATGGTTTCGAGGGAACGAGATATTTCCGTCCCTCGCTGTATGTGCAAACACAGAGAGCGTGAGTGAGAGAGAGAGAGAGAGAGAGAGAGAGAAAAGTTGGTGTACTTAGACGCTTCGCTCGCGCACCTCTCGCATTCCTCTCGCGTCTAGTTTACGAGTGACTTTGTTTTGTGCCTTGCATCGACTTGCATAGTCTCGCCATCGTCTTGCAGAGGCGAGCCAACTTCCAACAGCTTCCACATCGATCGATGTACACTGCCTCGATTTTATCGGCCGCGTTCTACGCTTTTCGACACCCCCGGGTTTATCGAGGGCAACGTAGAGGTCTATCTTTCTTGATTATAGCTCCCAGAATTTTTTGAAAATTTTTCAGAGACGATAGGACCTTCCATGGCAACTTCCTGGTGGTTTTTATAAATGTTAGATGACAGTGGACAAGGTTTGGAAGCGTCTTGTTTCTTTTATGGTGGTAATTGCGGAATTAAAAGAGGAAACGTGTTGCTCGCGTGTGTCATATTTTCCGCGGGCCATCGCGAACACGGTAGCGGCGTAAAACGTGTAAGTTCCTTTTACCACGACCCGTAACGTCCATATCTATGCGAGTATATCTATTTATACGACTACCGCCTCCTTCTCGTTGGAAACGGCAAAGTGGAAACCAGCCTTTCCATTCACCGGAGACAGTCGCCGCGAGGCCCAACAATTTCCATGCGGCGCCCGTCGGATCGCGATGGTGGACGTCGCCGTGCGTGATCATCGAGCCTTCTTTAAATTCCTTCCACGTTATTCACTAAAAAATTTCTCATTTCTCTGTAACTTTACCTTGGGAATATCGCTGAGCCAAACGGGAAATTTATAGAATTTAATTTCGGTCAAATACACAGACTCTTCTCGTTTTAATGACAATATACGAGCAAATAAAAATTTTCTACATTGACTCGACGGTTGTTCTCAATTACCAGATTCATTCGTTACCATTTAAATCGCCCAAACGTTTTCGGATGAATGTTAGGAAAAACAGAGGAGGCGCAGCAGTTTTTAAAATAAAGTAAGATCGTTTCTCCTCCAGCAGTGTCTTTTTCTGCAATTTTTGGGGAACAGGCGAGCGTTAAGGGAAAAATCCGTGATCCAACTCGAAATATTCTCCGTTTCAGTTTGAGCGACGAACAGAGATTCTTTCTCCGTCGAACGGACGAAGGGAAAATATGACTTCTGGCCATTCTCGCCCGTATCCGCATCACGAGTTTGACGAGCAAGCTTGTTTACGGGCCAATTTCGCGCGGATACAGGCCGCGCGAAATACTATTTTTTTCTCCGAGCATAAAGCTTCAAACTTGTGTTTTAGCCACCCCCGCTTCCGGTTTACTTCTCCACCGACAGACTAGTTATTTTTTTTTTGCCGCCCGAACGCTGCTAACGCGCGAATGAAAAATTGAAGTACTCCGTCTAAATCGGACCCAATTTAATAAACATTTCCTTTGATATCTATCCTCGAAGCTAATTTCATTCTAGCTGCGAAACGTTAGTCTGTATCCAATTATTATGCTGTTGGTTACAAGTTCTCTGAATATATAGAATACCTACAATGCCAATTTCCGATTTTTCAAGCTCTAGAAAAATGCTTAAAACAAAAGAAGAAAATTCGCCATTGTTTCCAGCTGAAAACTGGGTCATCTAATTGTGATTCGACGGTGTCAGGATCACAACGAGGATGAAGTGGTACGACCATCCTCGTGAAGAAGGAATTACGTTCATTCGCAGTCCGGTTCGCCGCCTCTAAACACAAAGGCCATTTCCTATCGTCCGAGACCCCATAAAAACTCCGGTTGAATTCGGTCGAACCTGTCACACGTCCTCGCAAAACTCGTCTGGAGCTCCGTCCGTCGACGGGCGATCCATCCGCGATATTTTCAATTTAAGAAACGGAAAGATAATCTCCCTCGCGTCTCACCGACATGTTTCACTTGTTATTCGACGCGGGTCGCTTTTCCATCCGTGTCGGGGCGTCATACGTGACGGTCGGGGTAATGAAGAAAACCGTATCGCCATCGCGGACGTATAAACCCCGCTTTTCCACGACACGCGTAGCGTCTTTCTAGTCTGCGAGTATAGTGTATTTCTCTGTGTGCAGGCAGGCCCGACTTTTTCATTAGCTGACTGCGGCTCTTCCCCCGAAAACTCCACTCTGATACATTATTTCGCGAAATTGAGAAACAAGAAGCTGGGAGAGAAACTTGTTCCGACGATATGTCGGCTGGAACGCAGAAAATACTGTGCTGCTTTATTAATTCGCACAGATTTTGATTAGTTTCAGAAAATGTATAGCGAACACGCCAACGAGACTTCTAGAAAGTGTAGGCAAAAGATTTTCCTGAAACTGTTAAGGGTTTGCTTCTAACTTAATTCATTGGGTGGGCGTCTCGAGGACGAAGAGGATTGGTGAGAGAGTAGGGTTGTTCGAGGGTGTCTGGAGGTTGTGAGGGTCATGCCGCGGCACTGTGCGGGTGTACACATCTTGTCAACAAAGAATACATTAACCTTGACACAGTTTCTAAAAAAATTAAATTAAATTTGAGAAAGAGGGAGGCAATGATTTTGTAATTACAAATAATTCTGTATTATTTAAAAAGAGAAAGCTGATGTATCTGGTACTTGGAGCACTCCCTCGGTAGACGAAGTGCGATAAGAAACTACAGGACTTTGGGATCGGCCTAATAATTGAGGATTCGTCGGAACGATTCGGTAGAGTCGGGATTATCCGGTGACATCGAAACAAAAGAGGAAAAAAGAACGGTGTACAATATATCCGTTGAAATCGGATCGATCGAGCGAGGATCCGGCGGGTTTATCCTCCCCATTTGACGTCGCAGGACGTCGCAGCTTGGCTGAGAGAGGGAGGGAGAGGGGCGTTATCAGCGTGGGCAGTCGGATATACCAGAACAGTAGCAACTCGTCATATTTCCTACCTGACATCCGCCCACGAGCTGATATCTGGCTTTCGCTCCGGTCGGTTTCTTCGGGAAAATATCGAACGAGCCGCTCGTATATACTGCGGCCACGTACGAATTTTCGTATTTGGCTGAGATCACGTTTGGATAAAATGGCAGCACGGATCCCCTGCTGACGCCGATATACTATAGCTGCGGCTGCGAACGTGGTCTAGCCCCGAGAAGCAGCAGCAGTACCCGCACCACCACCAACGGTTACTTGTTCCCGACGAGAGAGGCCGTATTTACACACGGAAACCGAAACACCGTATACACGTACACACCTCGACCATAAGCGGGATGGACGCTTACCGTCGCTGGACGCCGAATAACACCGGATCGATCTCTTCGAATTCATTAAATGGCCACGCTCGAGAATATTCGGCTGTACTGACCTGAAAACTCCGCTCCTCTTATTCGAATATTTTTGCTGATGATTCTACCGGTGACTATAGTCTTCGATCCTAAAAAATTCAGGTAGAATAATGGACGAGGTTTTAACCATTTTATGGCACCCAGGGCAAGATCCATTCGAATCAACATACTCGTAAATGTAAAACCATGCAAGGAAAAATTGTCAAAAATTCACAAATGTCAAAAGTTCTCTGAATTTGTATTTGCCTAGCTGGCCATCAAATCTACAATGCAAATTTCCTAATGCATTTCTCAGATCTTCAGAAAAATGCTTGAAACGAATCAGCATCTCAACGCGCCAAAAATTCGCCGTCTTTCTTTTTCATAAAATGAGAACCATTGACTTCCAAATTCCCGGTTTCCGATCCCTATTTTTCCACAAAACTCGACCAAGAAATCAAGAAAGAGAGAGACTCGGCCAATCGTCATTAATGTATTCATTTCGTATCCGAGCCGCAGCGTAAACGTATAAAACCCGCAGTCTAATCACTACACGCATTTAGCCGCGATTCAAGCAGCCTTCGTCTATCTCTCTCTCCCGTAATGGAGTTCCTCGAATCTTAATCGAACCGCGGCGAAGAAGCAGGAGAACGAATCGTTCCTAGGGCGATCGTGATTCGAGGGGAACCGGCTTCGATAAACATCAAAGTCCCCTCCCCACCTCGAATGAAGTCTCATCGGTGTGTCCCCTCTCGCGGCACGCCATTCCCGAAATATGTCCGCGACGGTGCAACACGTAAAAAAGAATACATTGTACGGATTTAATTAAGTTTAATTAAAGAATTTTACCGGGAGGTCCGTTAGGCTATGGTCTAAAACGCTCTCGATCCACCACACCCCCACCCCTCCGAAGGAGGAGAGAGGAGGCCACCACGTTTGATTAAAGGACAACTGCAACGAGTTCCTGGGAACCTTTGCGCCGCCGCGGGCACCATAAGCTACGAATTCTTCTGCGACGGACGTTCAGGGGAACGTGATCTCTCTTTATATTTTTACCCCCTCCTACCCCTTAATCTTCTTTTTCTCATTCTCTCTCTCTCTCTCTCTCTCTCTCTCTTCTGTAAATGATAAGTTACGAATTCTTCGACGAACCTTGCGACAGCAATCGAGAGGGGGATCGGGGGTCGTGATTTCTCTTCGTATTATTGCCCCCTCCACCCCACTATTTGCCTCTGTTTCTCTCCCACGTTTCACCGTCTCCCTCTCCGTATCTTTTTCTTCTTCTTACGAAAGCGCCGTTCGAATTCCATCGGCACTTTGCAGGCCCGCCATGTAATTAAGCCAGAGACCGAACACCGAGTGCCCCTCGGAAATTATTGAACGGCGTATTGAGTCCTCGAATCGCGCGTTATCGTGACGTACCTATGTATAAGGCCACCGCAACGGGCTGCAGATCCCTTCTTTCAGGCCAGATATCATGTTCGGAATTCGAGAAAGTTACATTTCGTGGACGTGTACCCGGACACTCGGCGTCGACCGTGTCTTTTTGCATAGAGTCGAGAGACCCGTCGCCCTCCCGGCTTGAACAGATAAAAATTTATGCAAGGTCTCGCGTTTGTTCGCTCGCGGACGGACATTCTTGCATCTTTTAACGGGAAGAGCTGGACCGTAGCCTGGGACGATGCATTGCGGGATGGAACTTTAATAAAGTATGGAATTGTCGAATGGAAGTCCTGATATTTTTATTTTGTCTCAGGTTCAGTTGTTATTTTGAGGAGTTTATTCAATCTTTTCGCTTCTTTCGTTTTCTGACCGAAACGTATAAAAATTGTAAGGAAACATGTGGAAATAAGCACGTAAAAAGATTCACGGTTTATGAATTATGAACCGAAAACAGAAGGAATCTACAGAAGAATCTTCGATGTCATTATTTTGGAGTAGCGTAAAAAGAAGTTTGATTCGAGTACATGATAAACGAAAATAGGAGAGTTTCTATTCTGACAAGTTTCGTTTCGGGTTATCGAATAATCTTGATAAGAATATCGAGGTGTCCCGAGGCTTCCGGTGTCGATCTATCTCGATAGCACCGCCATCTGGCTGAACATCGTGAAACTGAAAACACTATGGCTACCTGGAGATCGTGGGCTGGCACATGGTGATGAGGACATCCATTATGGAGTTTCAGAAATGAACGGAATATTATGCATGAGAAGAGTCGATGATTAGATAGGAAAACTAATAATCTTTACAAAATCTCGACGTAAAATCAAAATTCTTTAATGATATCCTTATTTTAACAAACGTGGATAATCAGGAAGAGAAATCTGGCTAAATATGATTTGAAAATTCTGAAGCTACGCAACTGGCTAGATCACAAATCTCGTATTTAAGCATTTTGAAATAGTTGGAACGAAAATATTAAACTTCAGAAAACAGTTAAAATTTCTTAAATCGCTAAAAAATAGTTAAATATTAAATAAACGATGTTAAAGATTTTTCACAATCATTCTTCAAACATTCTAAGAACTGTACAACTTCATTTTCCGTGTATAACTTTGAACTTTCAACGGTGACGATAAATTGGCGAATGTCGGCAGGAAAATTTGCAACTTTCGGATCGACCATTTTCCAAAAAAGTTCCGCAAATTGCCCAGACACTTTTCCCTCGATTTTTAAGGACATGAACCCGCCGGTTCATCGACCTGTTGGAAATCTCGGGCCGATTCGAACTTCAAAGATCGTCCCTGATCTCGAACTTTCGATTCTCCACGATTGGAACGAAGATTCTTTTTCCCATCCTACTCAATTTGCATTCGGCTCGAGCGTGACTTCGGCACCGATTGTAGCTCCGAAAGAGCCCCGATTGAACATTATTTAAGCGACAGAACCCGTTCGGCGTGAAGCAGTAAATACTATTTCTCGGTGCGGCCATTTCTTATTCTCTTCGTGAGTCGTTGGATCGCGCGGCTCGGATCGGAAATCATCGGATTATGGTTCATGTGGAGCATGATTTGCACCCTGTCACTTATTCCTTCGTCGAATCTTTTTACCAAGGTAGACTGACTTTCGTCCACTGGACTCAGGATCAACGATAAAACCAGAGCGGTGTGCAAAACCGCGCGGCTGATTGTAAGATAACTGTCTTCGCCGCTTCTAGATCAATAGCAAATTTCCGTAACTTATGGCCACGCCTTCGCAGAAGAATCAATAATTTTGCATGAACCTGTCAGACCATGAAAACAATTGTACCTGATCCAGTAGAAATATGATTTCTATTCAATTCTCCTGGATCTAAAAGTAGAAAATGGAGCAGCCTAATAATAAAATTTAGTACCGAATAAAAATTCGTTAACCCAGCAGTCATTGAAAAAATCGCCTGATCACTGTTCTAAAGTACACAGGCTGTCGCCAAGCGGCTTTCTATTCGCTAAATGCTTCAAAGTTCAAGTTCACGGAGGAGTCTCCATAATTAATGAAACGAAACTGAGACCGTCGAAAAAGGTTAATAATGCATCGTAAAATTACCGTCGTTGCTCGATTTACGTAAAGAGCTTTGTTTACGTGTATCGTCGCTCGTGTTACTCAATCAAAAAATCGCCTAACGAGCATCGCGAAAGAAGTCTGCGGATCGTGGGAGTCGTCTGACTTTGTGGAGGACGCGTGTCACCTTGTTCATGCATTATGAATTATGTATTTGGCCCGAAAAAGACTATCGGGGAGACAATGGGGCCGGGTTTTGCGAACGTTTGCAATGCGAATGCCAAGATTTATTATTTATACCGTCGAACAAAGTTCGATTGATTCGTGCATACAGTGAATTAAAATGGTGTTCATGCTATATAGTTGTGCAGGGTTGTATTTTAAAAATGATCTAAGTTATTATCGATATAAATGCGCGCGATAGCAATAAAATAAAAAATCTGGACAGTTTGTAAGAAAGTTATCCTGTTGTAGAGGACGGTACGGAGACTTTCTCGACAGTGTTTATGGCAGGTTTTCGGTGGTCCACGCGGAGCAAAACGATGGGAAACGAAGAAAAATCGCGGTGATCGCCTTTAACGTCCGCGTTGAACGCTGTGCCATAAATATCCGCTAAACGCCGCTGGTATCGTCGGATCGCATGCGATGGCTGTTCCCTTAAAAACCCAGTCGAGAAGAAACAATATTGGTCCGACTGTGACTACGACTGCGGGAATGATCTCCCTAAAAGCGAGACAAGGCTCGCCAACCATATCATGGTACCCTCGATTCCCAATCTACGAAACGCAATGGTCGCGATTTGTTTTACGGGCCGGATTATCTTTATGCGAGGGCGAACGTGGACGATGATTGACTTGTTAATTTGCGGCTCTAATAAAGCGAAAGCCCCGCCTGTGACGTCGCTTATCAGGAAATTCGAGGCGCAATGAATCGTCTGTTTGCGTCCGAATGGCCGATCATCGATGCACAAACTGGAGAAAATGTACAAAAATTTAAAGATGCATTTTAGCGGAACTAAGCGAATTGCATCGTGAGAAAGTGTCCCAGGCTTGCGAAATAAATTGTTTCGGCGAATCGAGGACGCGGATGATGACGAGTAAATTTATATAAATTCTTATCCGATGCTCGGAAAGAATGGATGTTTATTATTCGCGGCTCTCGGGAACCACGTCGTTTTAAGAATCGCGGGGATAAACGATTTTCGGGTTACTAAAAATACTCCTGCAATCCCTGGAGCAATTTGGAAACGTCGTCTCGTTGACACGGATTGTAGACAGTAGATATAAATGTAAATCTGGCTTGCACTTGTCCTGGAAAACGATTCCCACGCAAATGGCGGACACAAGGTGTCAGAACCTTGTCTCGGGCATCGAGAGACAAATTTTAAAAAATACCCATTAGATTCTGACGACTATTGTCGAGTGGTGTGTAAATAAAAATTGAGAGAGAGAGAGAGATGTCGTTCTTGTCTTATCGATCGAGAGGATGACTCCGAAGTCGCAATCATGGATCGCAAGAACCAATAAGCCGCGAGAGACGCGTTTATAGCATTCTTTCGGTGCGGGATAAAGCCGCGGGTTAATAAAGTTCGGCCGTCCAGTGGCCGATTATTCCAAATGCTCGGCCCATAATTAAGTAAGCCTCCGCGGAGAGGATGATAGCCATAACGCGGACCACGAGGGAGCTGTGTATTAATGCATGCCCGCGAAAAGTTATAGGAATGTCCGTTTCGTTATGAAGTAGCGAGTTCTTAATTAAAACGCTCGCCGGGTCACCGGTCGAAATTTCAGCTGGATTCTTAAAAAATAATCCATCCAAGCTCGGTAAAAATAAATCAGCAACCCCCAAAAATATTCAACTTCCATCCATCTTGTCCTAGGATCCGTAACGACCAATTCAAAAACTGAAGTTAATCGGGATCAGCGGACCGGCAAAGTTCTTGGTGTGGATATTTGGACAGTTTTAGAAACGAAAGGGGTCTACCGGGCACGAGGACAGTCGGAGAGCGAAAGAGAGAGAGACGAATGGAGCCACCCTCCGGCAATTTACAAGGCGTTACTTTTACGGGCCGGAGGACAAAGTGTTTCTTCCGTGATAAGTGCTGCAATGGAACGGACAGACTGTGCCCGTCGTTAGGGATAGGTAGAGGCGGCGCGGGCGAAAAGAGGAGACCGTTCTGCGGTTGGACGGTTTCCTGGTGGGGGTATATACTGCCTCGTAAACCACGATCATTGCTTTATTACGTGCTCCCCGATGTGTACCCGCTAATTGTTAGGTGCGAACACATTTATAGGCAGCTCTACCGCTCGTCTATTTCTTCGGGGGGGCTGCTCCCACCGTTTGCGAAGATAGAGGACCTCGAGGACCGTGTTTACCCGTTTATCGATGCCAACGATACGACGTTTATTGTCGGTAGTCCGCGTCGGGACTCCCACGACAGTATTAATTCTTTAATCTTTCAGAGTGTTCAAATGCTTTTGGGAGAATCTATACATTTTTCCTGTACCTCTACGAACGTTTCCGGAAACAGAGGCTGATTTTTACGACGCAATATTTTCCCTAGAATCGCTATAACCAAATTTATAGACACGTTTAATGCTGTTTAATATCGCAGTGAAGTTAATGGTCAGCTCCTGTCCGAAATTGGGAGAGCTAGCCTAGACTCGGTGTTCCTTGTCAAACGACAGGTCTAGCGTTTAATCGTCGCCGGACTGTCAACATCCACACACAATTATTTTGCGCTATTAACGCGGTGTCTCTCGTTGACTTTCATCGATCCCCGAGTATTTATCGAACGCGTATAACGTTTTCTGGTTACGGACACGGGCGTACGGCACCTGTTACAACGCATAATCCAAGTTTTATGTCGGCGGCGATGGCCTATCTCGGCTCTTAATTGGTCACCGGATGGCCCGTTAAGCGGCCGAGTGTTTTATAGACACGGTTGTGTGCCGAGACGCCTCGAAAATCTTATCGATTAAGTAATTCCTCGCGACGTTTTCATTGTCTAGTTGATCTAAACGACTACTGCAGAATTGAACAAGCTAAAAATTCGATAAAATCTTGATGAACCTACCGAGCGCGTTGCTGCAGATATTCTACTCGACATTATACATAATCGACCAAGAAAAATCGGTCTCGAGGAAAAGACAAAGTAGATGTTTTCTTTCTCGAAGCATAGTAGGTCGATTCAGCGTCTCAATGGAGAAAGATCGTGGCAAATCGCGAGTGCCCAGTGCATTAGCTCTCTGGAGCGGAATTGCGCGTTTTTATTACACGGTAGCAAACTCGTAAATATCCTCCGGTGACAAGTGCCTGGAAGACGACGTTTCTTGGTAGGGGTAGTCTCGGAAGATATCGTTAATTGGGGTTCGAGCTCGCGAGGAACCACCGCGGCGAGCCTCGGCTCCGGAGATATACATACAATGATGTAGCAATATCTCTGATGGCAGCGAACATCTACATTTTATATGCTACGTGGCTCGAGTGTCTGACTGAGTGCCACCCCCTCGCCCCACCTCTGCGAACCTCCTCGAGCCATCTGCTCAATAAATTAGGTTGGCCCGAACCTGGTCTCCTGCGCGCACGCCTCGAGCCTTGAACAAGGACAACGCGATACCGCGAAAGATGGACGGAGAGAAGATAAGAAAACAAGGACGCAAAATGAGAGAGATGGAGAAAGAGAGGGTGGGGGGAAGGGCCGTGGAGAAAAAGATACAATGAGGAGAGAAAAGGAATAAGGGACGAAGACGAGAGGAGGATCGAGTAGGAGGAAGATCACGGAACGGTCTCAGACAAAAATAAATGAATAGCCGCCGCGCCGCCGTCGCCGCCGCCCGACAGAAAATCCACTCTCGGTCTGAAAACGATGCCCCCTACCATCTCTCTCTCTCTCTCTCTCTCTCGACAGCATGATCCCCCTCTTCCTTCAGCTGTCCAACCATCCCACAACCGCCCCTACCACTGGCGAAACCGGAGTTCGATGCCACCGAGTCGATGTCGTCCAAGAAATACATTTTAGCTATGAAGTCGTCTTCTTCTTCGTCCTCGTCATCGCACATGCTGCTCGACGGACTAGCGGCGACTCCACGGGGATAATATAGACCTGGAGAGGGGGAGTGAAAGGACGCAACGGATATTCTCAGCTAGGATACGTGCCTTTCTTTCTTTCCCGTGGAGAGAATAAAAAGGGTGAGACCCAGGGCGAGGAGTCTGTCTGTCCTTCTCTGTTCTGGTTTCTTCATTTTTCTGCGAGGATGGTATGCGATCTCCGTTCGCCCTGAGCCACGATTTTTCAGCTCCGTTCCTCCACGAGTAATCCTCGATCCTCCCGCAGACGCGGCTCTGTCACCGGTATATGGGTGCAAACATGATTTAGAGTAATGTCCCCGGTCGGGAATAAAATCCGCGGGCCTGATACCGAACAAATAACTCGGGATACCGGAGCTGCTGCCTTGGCTATGCACCTTAGGCTGCGGTTACGGTGCGTATTCTGCGGTTACTTTCATGTGTTCTCCGACTAATAAATACTGGTACGTACGTTGGGATAATAAATGAATTTTTGCGGCGTGGGCTTCATTGTTTTATCATTCTTCTTCTGTCACAGTGAATTTAGAGAAAGTTCAGGAAAGTTCCATTTCCCCCTTTTAATTGGGAACGATGAATTCAATCATCGTTGCAGTTCGAAATTGAAAAAATTCTCATTTCTCTGAATGCATCGACTGTAACCGCAGCATTACACGCAAACTCGTTTTATCGAAGCAAGTTTCATGTTTAATCTTGCCCGACCTGGTAGATCCGGCATCTTGGAGCTAGCCCGTCGACCAGGTCGCTGAAAGTGAAATGGATCGAGCTGGTCGACAACCCGGGCCTGTAATTATACTATCGACTCGTTTCTTCTATTCTCGAGGTGTATGGTCCTATCAAAGTCCCGCGGATTATTTATGACGGGATTGTCACCCGGAGACCGGTGTCGCGAGAATTGTGTAATAAGGTAAACGACCCTTTCACTGGACGGGAATGTCGCTGTTTCGGAATCTCTATTGTTTAAACAGTTCTTGGTAGTTCCCATTGTTCGCTTCTTTGGTACGGCATGTCGATGAATTTTTACCCGTTTGAAAATGTCTGCGACAAAGACAATTCATTAATGTCGGATGCAAGACACTGTGTGTACGCAGAATTTTATTTAGGAATTGATTGATTTACTATAAAATTGTCGAAGAAATGTTACAGATAAGTATGAAAAAAGATATCATGATCTTATCACGGTCTCCTGTCAGTTGGTTAACGGGTTTCGCAGCCCTTTATCGATCGTCCCCCGTCATTTACAGGCCAGCAATCTACTATGACAGGGGTGGCTGCGTTTGGGGATGCTGTCTTCGACGGATCCTCTCTCCCGTACGTAACGAGCCGCGCCACGGCCATTTGAAATGTTAAATAGGTCGCGGTCGTAGGCAGCGTGGCACGTTTCAAGGGTAGCAGTTATCTACCTTTATGAGGGAAGGTGGTAAATGGGTTAATGTTTCGCGCCAACAGGTGGCCGCTATTGGACCGCGAGCTTATAGCTTTACGACGACCTAAAGCAGTGTATTCTAGCGTTTCCATTGATGTATGTATTCGCGCGGGCCGAGAAGTAGTTCGAAGAGTGTCGTTTACTGCGATGGGAAACGACGAGGAACCGTGGGACACTTCCTGGTAACCTTTTGTCAACGACTGGGGGCCTCTCGAACCCTTAGACAGTAATTGACAGTCGGAGTAGTAAATCGAGATCCGACGTTTGCTAAGTGGTTTTGAAATTAGTCTTCGGTGTTTCTGAACCACTTGGGTCATGTTTATAGTCTTTTGGGAGGTCCATGTTCTGTGAGAAATTGAAGCGAGGACGTCAGATTTTGTAGACAGCTGCTTAGTTTCAGCATCGAAGCTGAGGAAAATTGATTATTTGCTCAACAGATCTCATAATCACGGATAACTTGAAGAAAAACGTCAGGAGGTACATGGTCTTCGGAGAGAGAAAGAGAGAGACAGAGGATTTCAAAGGAGTCTTTCACAAAGATCAATAATGGAAAAACTGTAGACGATAAAAGGGTTCTGCAGAGATAAGAACGGTAATCGGGTTAAGAAAGGTTCGAACGTTGTAACAGAGTCAAGGAGCCATTGAAACTTGAAGAGCTATGCAGTTCTGCAGTGGATCGTCTATTTAAGAGTAGTTGGCTCATCATCTTGTCTGTATTGATTCTACAGAAGAAGAGGTGAATCAGTCGACTGGCTCTTAGTCCAGAAGCAATTACTTCTGTCGACGTTCTCTGTAATAACATTCCTTCTACTAATTCGACGAACCCACAATGCAGCTGCCACTCTGTTACTTAAATAATTAAACACTGGAAAGGCAATTGCTGCAATACTATACAGCAAGTGTTGTTAACTGAAACTCAAGTTTCTCTACTCCAGTTCGCAAAATTCGACATCTTGGTCCGTCGTGTATAAAGTCTCGATCAGTGTGGCTTGATCAATATCCCTTGGCTTCAGGGTGGGTTGCAGAACTTTGGCAAACTTCGTGCAGTATACTACCTTGCATGTATTACGTTGCATGTATAGTTCACTGAGGTTATAGCAACGATTGGAAATCGTGCCTAATTTTATTTTGGGTAAAATCAATGCAATTTTCGTTAGACGCTATTTTCTTTTAAAAATCAATTCGAGTTTGCGTTCACTCGTATATTATCATTTAAACATTGATAAATTAGTCCTTCGTACTCTGTCAGAATTGAACGACCCGTATTATAAAAATTTAGTCTTTCCCCAAAAATTACTCGAAATCCCACATTAAATTCCTCTGGGGGTTTCCAACAGTTCTAAACCAAAAATCTGAAGATCCCTTCGTTTCAGCCGCGCAATTTCCAAGAATCCTGTGGCCGCAGGACTCGGGGCAAGAGCAAAGTCAAGCAAATCAAAATCAACACCAAGAGAAAGCAGAGCGATATACGTAGCGTCTCGGTTTTCGCGTGGCGAAATCTCGTTAGCCCATTGCGGGCGAGGTTGGTTCGCCATTCGGATGCCTGTGGGCAGGTATTGCTTTGCAGACGAACACGCAGGGCAGGCAGGCAGGTATCCTGGCGAGCAGGTTTGCCCGTCGTCCTTCGGAGGCGACAATTATCGCAGCGGCATCTGTATGGCGATCATTGAAATAGGTCGTAGAGAGGAGAGCATAAGGCGGTTTGCCGGGGCCCATTCCGCTAACGGTAACGACCGCCTCGCTGGTTCGAGTCTCGGCTAAACTTTCCAGAACCTCGGGAGCAGCAGCCGGCCGCCGCCATGCCGGTTGCATTCCGCTCAATTTTTTCCCTCCCACCCCGCCCTACATTCGCCCCTTTTAAGCGTGTATGTGTGGACTCTCTGTGTACAAGAAATTGTAACCGGGGAACGCGCGTGCGCACAACCCGGCAGCAAATGTGTATATTCCTCGGATAGATCGAAGAAGAGGAAAGAGAAAGAGAGGAGGAACCCTGCGGGGGTGCGGAGGGAACGCGAATTGCATCGTGAATAGAATTCTAGATTTTCTGGTTTTCATTCGGGCCTCATTCCGCCACCCGACGCGATATACTTTCCTTTTTATTTTCGACGTTATGACCGCTCGGCGAAAAAACTGTAAGGCCAGCCGCGAAATTGTTATTAAAACGTAGCCCCGTTCCGCTTCTGTTCTTTTAGCCACCAGGATTCAGAGGATGGATGCCAGAAAGTTGAAGATATTGTTTTTTTTTTAATTTGAATTCGGGAGTTGATTAAGGGGTGGGCTTGCGGGTTTGTTTAACTGTAAGGGGATTGTTTAATATTTAGTTCAGAGGAAATGCTAGAATCGGAAAAGCATGATTGACCCCGCCGGTAACATCCTGCGGCTCTTATGGCGATCCACTGGGTGCGCTTTATTACCGACGCGGCGATCGATCCTGCCGCTCATTTGCAGCGCTCTCCTGGTTCCCTCGATGCCCTTTTTTCGGGCTAAATCCGGGAAAATTCAGGGTGACGGTGTCTTTTGGTGTGCGGTTGAAGAGGAAGTTGAAGTCGTTCGAAATTTCGTAGAGAATTCTACAGGAAAGTGAATATTTGGACGGTGAATCGCAAAGGACATCTTTTCAGTTCAAAAAATCCGCAGAAAATTTGCAAATGGAGAGGTCGTTCGAAGATTCGCAGAGAATTCTACAGTGATGGGAATATTTGTACGAAGGAATTAGAAGGACCTAGTTTCAGTGATTTAAAGGATATGAAATCGTGTTAAATGGAAATGCTGTTAACGGTGTCTATGTATAAGGTATTTCGACCCTTTGGAGATTAACAAAACTGCTAAACGATCTCCCTGGATCCAACGGGAACTTCAATAATCTCGAAGGATCACGAAGGTCCTTCCAACCCTCGTTTACTGTTCAAATAACACCGACACTGTAAACATTAACACCCTGTAAATTGAATCTGACGAACACTGAGGAAATTAAGACAGTAAACCTACCGGTAACGACGTCGTCGTAGTCTTTAACTGCTTGCAGTGAATTAAATAATAAATATTTACAATGAAATATAACTGAATTCAAAAACATAATCTTCTTTAGTGAATAGAATGCACTTGAATCCAAAAATAAAATTATCTTACGAACATAATTGACTCGAGCAAGCAATGAAAGGGTTGATGGACAGCAGGGAATCTCCAAGAACAATCGAGAGCATATTATCGGCCCCTGACAACTAGTTAGGATGCCTCAGGTGGTCTCCAAGGTGTGGCAATGAACAATGGATCTTCCAAGGGTAGCCAGTCGTGACCAAGGGGATGGGAAATGGCCGAAGAAACTTGTGGCGGGGGTAGCTGAAGAGTAAAATGGCCGAGGTAGTCTGAGTTGATGAACAAAGATCGCCAGACAGTCGAGGGAGGTCGATGACTGCCAAAGAGGGTGGACATGGTCGAAAAGGATGGCCAAAGTAGGCCAAGAAACACATGGTGGTCGAAACGGATGGGGTTGTCTTGTAGGGATAGGTCTGCCATGCCTGAAGTCCCAGGGGAGACTGACTATGTATTTATACTGTTCGATCAAAAAAAGGGTACGTTCGCCATAATTCCGTATTAAAATATTGCCAATTAATTTATTTCCACTTTCCTCTTCGATGACATTCTTAATATGTTCATTTTCTGGTCAGAAAATGTTGTCTATGCCGGTGCGTAGATAGGAAACACGTGGACATTTTCTCTATGAAACGTTTATCTCGATCTCCGACGTCTCACCCTCTTCATCAAGCCTTTCTTCGATAAGCAACCCTAACAGATGAGGGTGGGGGAAAACGCGAGCAGTAATTCAATATCCCGCTGTGTAGAATAAACTTGGCCGAGAATTTACAGTTTTCACTCAGCGTCGTACTCGTCTAAGTCCAACGTATTAACGATATCTTTATTGCTCCTAATCGGCGCAACTTTGTTGGCGATCAATGGACTTTACGAGCATATTAATGGTGTCTATTAGTGGGCGTTACTGTAGCAGCGCTCGCGTGCGAAGCGACTATCTCCTGACCTTGATAAGTGCGACCAACTATACTGCCGGCTTCATTGCAACTTTTCACACAATAAACCGGGGCGAAATTTTCTTCCTGGTGGTTGTAATTTTTTTTCTGATACCCTTTGTCCGAGCAGACCTTCAAACAAGATAGAAGATTCTTTTCGATTCACTTCTTCGAGGTTCTCTGCATTAATTGTGATCAACACTAAACATTAGTATGTCCCTCCGGTATTTATTTTGCAACATTCATATTTGTATCCAACTTTTAACCCCGATTTCTTTCCTCCTATCTGCATAAGTGTATTCATTACAATTTTTTGTTCTCCGCGAGTTTTTCTGAAATCCTTTTTTTGTGTTTTGTAATACCGAACATCTAGCTCGCTATAGCGTCTATCGATCTCGTGACTCGGCAGATAAATCGTAAATCACGAGTCCAGAAAAAAAATTATAAATATGAATAACCTAGTCGTGTGAGCGATCAGTTTATATTGGTTGGAATCCACAATGCCAGACACGCAATGATCCATTAAACGTTTCGTTGGCTTCAGTTTGGTAGCGATTTTCTCCGAAAAAAGGGCTAATCTGAGCGATATCATTGCAGCGTCAGTTTCACGAACTTTTTGTGCCGGGGAGAACAAAAAGGCGTGGCGTTGAAAAAAGAATGGATGCAGTAACTCTTGCGTCCCGACGTTATTATGCATCCTGCGAGATAATATCGGCTCGCGTGCGAACAGATCCTACATCAACCGGTCGGAAAGTCAACCCTTACAACAGCGGCGATGTGGAGAACGCACGCAGCATGGAATCGCGCGAGTGCGCGCGGAATGCGTGTGTGCGCGCGCGTCGGAAAATTTAAATTAAAAAGGCCGACGTCGGATAGGAAAGAAAAAAGAGAAAAGCGAACCGGCTGGGGGAAAAAGACCCTTAAGTAGACAGGAACGTAATGGACGACCGTCGAGCGGTTGTATCTCCTAACTTACGATCAGTTTAAGTCGCGGCGCTCGCCAGTTTCAGTTTCACAGCGTTGTGGTAAGTGACTGGCCGTGGGCATTTAGCAACATTCGAATGGCAGGTGAACGGCGGGAGTCGCACACTCGTGATTGGACAAGGATTTCGAGTGTACCTTGAACCGAGAGCCTGGCAGTGTACAGGATGTTGTAAATAGGTAAAAGGTTGCTAGGGACGATCAACGAACGACGAGAAATGCATAATCGGTTTTAAGTCTTTTTTTTACTAATTATATTCAATTTTTCTGACGTGAAATTGTTTCTGCAGGCTTGCAGCAAGAGTCGACAGTGTCTCAAGTAGTCCTATCAAAATTTTTAAGAAGGTAAGGGATTTCAAGGGGGGGTATGTCAAGAAGATTTCTGGGTGATTAAATGAGTTTCTTCATCTTCGCCATCCCTAAAGAACCCAAGATCCCGATCTCAGTTCCTTTTCCCCAAAAAAGGTGATCACAGCGTTCCGTTTATTTCGAATCCAAACCGTAGCAGCCGGTCCCAAGTGAAAACCAACAGACCGTTCGAGATAAAATGTTAATGAAGGCTCGCCGCGTTCGCCGTCCACTCGATTCGCCATTACAAAAATATACAAGGTGCTCGAGAAATTGTTTACAAGGTGTGACGAACGTTTATGGTCGGAAGAAAGCCGAGAGGCGCCGAACGGCGACCGATCAGAGAAGGTAGACCGAAGAGAGAACCGACATAAGTGGAAAAGCTAGCGGAAGGTCAAGAGGGTGGAGCAGAGGCGAGGGATTAACGATTCGGCTGTTCGTTAAAACTCGCACAGACCGAGACCGAAAAATGGTAGAACGTCGGCTAACTTTCCAATTTTTTCAACAAAGTATACGATTCCGGGCAAACATCTTAATCCCTTGAGCCGAACCCGGTGTTTTATTGCTTGGCCTTTCGCGCCAGATGCGTGACACTCTAGCAACATAGTGTTCCTAAAAATACATATACCCACAGGCCTCTCTTAGCTCTCCGCGCCCCCATTTTCCTATCGGACTCGTTTGCGTTGTGCTTGTTTGCTTCAACTTCAGTTTCCGGGAAGTACAATACGATATGCAGGCTCGGCTTTCTTTGCAACCGAGTGCGCCCGGTGTCAGCTGGTCGTTATAAGTGTTTCTTAATGGTGGAAACACTGTTTCGAGAAATGCTTCTTTCTACTGTGTGCGCCTTTTCTGACCGTAAGTCGAGAAAATCGATGAACCACGTCAGCGAAGCTGACTAAACAATTTTTGAAAACAATTTTCACCTGCTGCTCGCCAGAAAAATATCGCATTTAAAATACTTCATTATCCTCTCAAAAATCACGTATCTATACATTTGCGTATCTGCATTTTCGCACATTAAAAATCCACAGGCGACTATCTAAAATTCTTATTTCATTTAACAAAAACAATGCACCGTAACAACGTAGTAAGAAAAATTAAAACAATGAACCGACTTCCGTTCGACAAGAGAAGATCTTCGTGTCCAATAGAAGCCAGGAAACAATGAGTCCACTCTACTCGGAGGACAAAAGATCTCGATATTAATTAAGCCCGAAGACTAAGTGAATGGCTGAACCAGCGAATTAGCGGAGATAAGGATCGAGGTACGAAAAGTGCAATCGCGCGCGGGGAAACGTTACCGTGTCCGTATAACATGAATTAAACATTTGGATGTATATTGCGCCTTTTGCAGATGGCTCTTGCAATCGACTGATTACTGGTAGACCGCGTACAAACGCGCGTGGATTACAATGTACGAAATGTGGGAATATTTATCGCGGCCGGGGGCGGGCAGGGGCGAAGATTAACCCGTAGAATAAATTCGCTCGGCATTACGGTATAGCATAAAACGAAAGTCTGTTCTGCCGGAGTCAGTAATAACCGCGTTTTAATAATTCATGTACTCTTTTTTACACACTTCGTCTAAGGCAATAAACGCTTATATGAGCCGCTGCGGCCGAGCACCCGGCTATCAACGGATCAGTACGCAATACGTAATCATTTCTGCGGGATTGACTGCTCGGGACACTGTCTGCGACACGAGAACGTTAACCGCGGACCCGTTCTCTCGGTATAGGCTCGTTTCGATCGCGAGTTATTCGCGTCGTTTGCAATTTCCGTGTGCGCATGGTTTCCACGGGGCGCTTAATGAAAACGCAACGAGCTGTGACGTTGTTGTACCCGTTCGCGAACCAGTCGATTAGCCGGCTGAGCTACGGGAATGCTCGATGGAATTATTGAATCGTAAATTACAGTGATTTAATCATGGTTGTGTCTAGTTGGCAACGGGCGACGCCGTATCTTCCATATCGAACTGCCCCGCCGGGCAATATTAAATAAAAATCATTACGAGATTTACAGCGAGAGCGCGCGACTTAAAAGAAATTCCATAAAACTGTGTCTACACGCATATCTCTCGATAAATCGTGTTGCGATTAGGCACGCGAGTTTATTCGTAATTTTCTTCTGAAATCATTTTAGTAGGTTGAATTATCTGGGGGATAGTCTCATCTGTTCTAGCTGCATTTGTGTGTACAGGCGTAAAAATAATTCAGCTCGTACGGGATTAAAATTCCTTATCGACGAGTCGGTGTGAAATTGTGTACTGTTGCTTAGATCGAAGAAAACCGCGAACGAAAGGACAGAGAACCGGTAACCGCGTCCACCATTTTGCGGGCCGAACGAATCGAACGCCGCGAGATAACAGACGTGTAAAAAGCACGCGTTACTGCTCGATTCGCCCATTCGGTTTTACCATCGGGCAGGTGCAATATAATTTTTTCATCGGCGAATCTCGAACTTTCCGCGTAAAATGTAAAAATTCGGGGGGGAGGCTGCAACGGCGTTTAATGGCGGCCATTCGACGCGAACGATTGAGAACGTCGAATCGTTGGTCGAACGGGCCGACGTTAAACATACATATTCCTGGCAACACTGTTTCACGCTCTTCAAGCCAACCTGGCGAGAGGTTCCATAATTTTTTCGGTCCGAGTATTCTCTTTTTTTTCAATCGGTCTGACCCAACGTTTTTTTTCGGACGTTTCCCCGGTTCGATGGGGCCCCATCGAAACAAAGTTGGCGTCACCCCGGTCGGTCTCTCGAGGATTCCAGTTCTGTAGCCCAATATTTCAGCTGCTCCCCATACGATCGCCACTCTCGATTGGAGCGTGATTCCCCGCCTTTCGGGCTACTTACGGTGGAACGGATGAAACCCAGAAACATTGTGTTAGAGGCCCCCTTTATCAGCTCCTTATCCCCTCCAGCGAAAGGTACACGTTCATCCGAGGGCGGCGAATTAGATTCTTCCAAGAGGGAACCCGCTGTTCTCGAGGACATTGTTATTGGGTTTTCGAGATAAGATCGTCCCAGCATCTGTTAGCCGACGAAAAGAGTATGATATTAGTTATAATATCGTGCGCGTCTTGTAAATACTTTCTGGACTGATTGGATTCCTTCTTCCCCTTACAGTTGACATGGTGTTTGATCGAAAGAACTTCACCTTCGTCTTTAGATTCAACCTAGATGTAGCTAAACTAAACTATAATTCAGGTTTCCCGAAGCATCGTACAAAAAGAAAAGAATGGATCGTTTCGGAGCGGGTCTAATCCCGGGCGATGCAAATCGCGCGAACTGTCGCGAAACTTGGCTAGCATAAACGCGTGTAACTGGAGTCGTGGGGGAGTCCCAGTTAGCATTGCAAATCCCCGATTGCTCGGCGGACGATTCGCCGGCGTTCCTCCTCGGTGGAGAGCAGCGTTTTACTGTAATCGTTCAAGTTGGACAGTTCCCGGATAGTCCGGGCGTCGCTGTCTCTCTCCCAGATATGGAATAACTCGTAAAACCGGATCGCGATCTTTCGTCCTCCCCCTGGAGGGTTGCGAGCGCATAGAAATATGCGAAAATAGCGCCGCCGCCGCCGCCGGCCAAAGATGCACGCAAACCTCTACTCAACCCCCTCCAATCCGCGAGAACGCGTACTCCCACCCCGGCGAACCTCGACCAATCACTTATCTCAACGGTCACGGAACACTTATCCGCGAATATGAATTTAAGGGGATCGCAGATTCCCGCGTGCGTTATCGAACGCGCGCGCGCAACCGCGGGAAACTTGAACTGGCCACGCCCCTCCGGGCACAGACCGGTGATTTATCGATCGAGATCGTGCACAGAGATCCTCGACCGCCTGCCGAGCTGTTGGCGATAATTGCGCTGCGTACTTTGCGAGTTCATGCCTCTTTTCGGCGAGAATCGATTTTCTGAGCGATTCGAATGCTTTGGTTGATGCAGTTTTGAGTAGGTAATCGGAAACGTATTTGTGAATTGTTTACCGAGATGGTTAAAAGTTGTAGGAGTATGTTCATTCTTTCATTTTATAGCACTTTTCACACTCGATGAATTGTTTCCGGCTCCGCACGCACGCACGCACGGTCCACTAATTTCTTTCTTTATGCGAATGATCAATCGAGCTGCAACTTTCAAATGATAATTTAACGCGTGGCATTATACTCCGACGATGAAACTTCATGGCCTGTCATCAGCTTCCCCTAATATACATATTCGTGCGAGCATAGAAGAAAAATGTGGCTGGTGCGTTCGCGACAGAAATTTGCAAATGAACGGCTCAACGATCGTAAAAACAAATGTGTTCGAATACAAAGAATTTCTTTGCTGCTTCAAAAAGTCCTGAGAGGGCTCGAGAAAGCAGAGGTCGATTAATTGGTCGATCAGAAATTGTTTCAAAGACATCGGCGAAGCAACTTTCACCACCGATCGTCTCCGATTTCTCCAAACCGGGGAAACCGCGACAACTGTATACATATTTTCGATTCGTCTCGCAGGTCTCGTTCGGACAACCGTGAAGAAGCGTTTCGAGGTTGTTGCTCGCCTCCTTTGGTTAATCGACCTCGATCTTCCACGCGTTGCGACGCTCCGTAATTCCCGCGGACGTTTACTGCCTTCGAACTGTTTAATTCACTGTTGTTGACCGGGCCGTAGTCGTTCGACTGGTCGCTCGTCGTCGGCGATTTTGATTAATCAACCGCGGGATCCGGCTCCTGGCGATTCGAGATCAAGTGGGAATAAATGTGCGGTAGATCCCACTGATTTATATTTACAGTTCTCGCGCGGCTATTTTTCTCCAACAACGATTCAAATATAGAATTGTTGCTTGTCTCGCCACGCTCATTTCTTCACCGAAATAATTGGCTGCTCGGCCTCGTTGTTTGCAGAAGAATCGACAAATTCGTCTGTACTTGAGGAACAATACTGCAAATTCAACAACAGGCAAATTAATAATTCCTTTTAACTACAAAAGTTATTGCCGAAGCAATTGATGAATTGTCAGAAAAATTGCAGAGACTGTTTCCTAGAGAAATTTTTTGGGAAGACATGATTTTCGATTGATACAGTACCGATCAAGGCGGAGTTGACAGTGTCAGTATCGTTCTCAATAGACAATCGTCCCGTCAGGTGTGGCGGTCCCGGCGTCAGCGGCACGCAAGTGCGTAAAAAGTTTATCGCCCGCGGGAAGCACCTTTTAAAAACGCATCGCGCCCCTTTATGAGCCAACGATTATGTTCTAACTCGGAACATCATCGCGACACCATCGCGGCCGGCTATAAAGAGCACAGTTTGTACGACGAGGTTTACATCGATCGCTGAAAATACGCCGCGCCGGCTGTAAACGCGGGGGCGTGACGACCAAGCGTTCTGATTCCACCGAGAGGAGAGGGAAAGGCAGAAACGGAATCCGCCAGGGTGAAATGCGGAAAACCCGCGAAATTCGGCCGCGATTAGGCGAGGTCGGGGCTAGAATAGACACGGGAACAAACCGGCGGGAATATTCGATAAATCTGGATCATCTCGAATCTCGAATAAATCCATTCTAGCTCGATTTTGAACTCTCAATCCACTAAAACCACAAATTTTAATCTGCACACGAAGAAACGAATAAAAATCTTGAAAACAGGAACCCACCCAGAAACGATTTTTCTCTGAACCCACGCTGTATTAAAAAACAAATAAAAATCCTAAGGAATCTACAGTGTACCGTAGTATAAACATTTTTCAGCAGCTCAAGCGGCCTGATCCGAAAATAAATCATCGAGTTCATAGGACCGAGTCATCATCGAATCAAATCGCAACGACGCGTAAATAATAATTTGCTTCCGCCCACCGTGCAAATCCTCTACGAATCTGTGACCGATCGGCGAAACCACCCTCGACGGAGATGATCAGAGTTTCAGCGAGAGCCGATCGAGAGGGGACATTGGCCGTTTATACGTGGATACTCGTTTTCTGCAGAAATGCGTTATCATTTCTCGAGGCCAGCAACACGGGATTCATATGTATGCAACCGGGTGGAATTGAACGGGTGCCAAGCGATACGATTCGCTTTACGACGGCCGATAATTCACGGCGTAACAACGAGACCGCGAAAAGTCCTGAAGGAACGATCGAGAAGCGGGGACAAACGTCGATCGGAATTCGCTCGCCACGACCGTTTTACGAAGCGCGTGGTTTTAAGTCGCGCACGGCCGACCATCGCGTCGTCGAATCGAAGAGATTTTGTTGCAATGATTTCGCGAGGTTGTAATCCCCGACGAATAAGGGCATATGAGACGATACCATTCGAAGAAGTGGGCGGACGATGCCTGCAATTATAAAAGTCTTGGACTCCTCGTGAAATATCGCGGATGAGTCTTATAGGGGTTGGGAAATTGTAGACTAGGAACGACGGTATCGGATGATTTATGGAAATTGAATTAGTGGTAAGTATCTGAAAATCGATTCCACTTTTACAAAGAACAACAACCTGTATATTACTATTAAATTTCGTTTTGAATCTGTGTTCGGAGTCGGAGAAAATAATTCCTACGCTTCGCGCTCATTTTACACACATTGATAGCTCCGCCTCAATTATACTATATAAACAGGAATTTTAACGGCCGCAGAATTTTATTTACTGACTTAATAGCTGTTTGAAGTTAGAAAAGAATTATAACGATAATGAACTTCCAATTACTTCATTGCCAGTGACTGTATTACAGTTCCCTCTCGTTGCTCGGCGTCCTAGAGTAAAGAGTTCTGAGGAATGTTTCCTCTAAGAAGGGAACGTCGAATTCTTTAGTACTTGCCGCTTCCTCGTAGCGCGGTTAATTACGTTATAATTAATATAATTAATTGTTGAATACACGGCAGAAGGAAAGCTTTCACACACCGGCGCGTCTTGCGCGATTAATTGACAGGGTTTCAAAGAACAAAGAACCGTTTCCATGCGGACCTATCTCCGGCTTAACAAGAAGCTAAATTATTGTAAAAACAGTCCGTCGTTGTCAGTGGCTATCGTACCGAAAACGGTCAGGGCATAAATTCGAGGCAACGACGTATGAACACTATTTTGCTGTCATTGTGCGCACATTGTGGCGGACTAACGACCCGCCGGGAATGCATTAACGAATCCCGATGGGCAGAATCTTCGATTTCATCGTGCGTGTAACCCTAAGCAACAAACCATTCAATCCTCTTCTCGTTTCAAAAGAGTGAGAGAGAACCCCCGGCGCTCGTTCTTATCGAAATTCCTCGGAAGCAATTTTTAAACCAAGGGAATGCAATGTCTGAGAGAGGCCGTCGCTTGTTCATTACTGGTCGAGAGCCTCGCGGAATATAACGTTTCCAATAAT
This sequence comes from Lasioglossum figueresi, assembly GCA_028455805.1. NCBI lineage: Eukaryota > Metazoa > Arthropoda > Insecta > Hymenoptera > Halictidae > Lasioglossum > Lasioglossum figueresi. The sequence continues at coordinate 9,824,427 of CM052200.1, read as the reverse complement.
CGCGCAGCGTGCGGTCTCTGATCGTCTTGTGTGGCCTCCGTTTTTATTATTCTTCAAGCCGACCAACTTTTTTTCCGTCGCGTATCCGTACGCCTTCGGCCATTACCGATGCTGCGCCGACCCCGGATTAACGAAACTCAATCTCGATCTCGTACCGCGCGCGATCCACTCTTCATGGTCCGACAGATCTGATTATGCGCGCGATACCTTTCGGATGGGACGATACCATCGCTGCTAGTAAATGATTTCTCTTGAAAAATGATTCAATAAATTGGCTTTACACGATCGTACCTTAGTAGTTCCTTTAAAAGTGAAACAATCGTCTACGAAAGAGGTTGTCCAAGAGTCTCGGAGCTCGGCGTTACAAAATTGATTATCTCTCGCCGAGAGGAATGGAAGGAATAAAAGTAGAATCGAAAAGATTAAGTCGCCGCTTCGGATTCCAGCCGCGTTTCTTATACATCGGGGAAGTCTTTTTCTTCTGGAGCCGGGCGACTTTGTCACTTTTACGTTAACGAACTTCGATTCTCCATCTTCCCGGGACTTTTATTATCCCGGCATGGCAGGGGAATACGAGCGGAAGCGGCGAGAGCAGACCTGGACCTCGCAGTTTTTCTGCAGAGTCGCCCTCGCAGGCTCGAAACGGTTCGGGGTTTCCGGAGTCCGTTACCTGAATGCTTTTTCACATGATTTTTTTGCCAAACAGACCACCTACTCCTTTATTCTTCCACGGGACCATTGTAAAAACACGCGTTTCTGTGCAACTACACGGAATCCCTTGGCTTTGCTATCTGCGGGCCGAGAATGCTTCTTGAATGTCGTTCGGGGTTGAAATTTGTATTTTAGATATGTGTTCTGAGAGTCTCTGTCGATGAGTGTTCAGGATGAAAAATAAGTATTTGAGAATTACCGGGACAGAATGGACCAAGAAAATTCCTCGTGCTTGCAATTTGTGTTTTAAAGATACTGATCTATTTTGCGTAGTTGAAACTTTCGCAATGTTGAATATCCAAGTTTGCAAATGATCGGAATTTTGTATCAACTTAGGGGAGTGTAGGATAACCAGTTCGTTTAACGGAGAAAGAGAGATGGTTCTCGGGATAACGCGTCGGCCGAAGAATAAATGAAAACTCACGATAAAGCAGACGAGAAAGTTGATAAGAAGGAGAGAATATGTTTGGAAGAAGAATGTTTCGTTGGTTTACAGTTTACCTCCGCGGGCGTAAAATTTGCAAGGGAATACGCGGTGGTACGTCAAGGACTTCCGGGTCTGGCTTACGAGAAAATTTAATATTGCAGCAAGGGCTCACAACTTCAGCTCATGAAAGACATAGTGCCACGTGAATGGCTGGCAACTTTTATAAACTAAAGAGTGTAGTGCAACTTCATTGGCCAATAAAGCCTTAAGCTCCTGACTCAAGAATACGAACGAAGAGGAATATGAAGAAGAAGAAGAAGAAGATCGATTAACGTTTATTCGGGAATATATGAAGAAAATTCAAGACAGATATAAAAATCCACCAACCATCCATGAATATATTAACAATAATCTCGCTAACGAAACAGACAAATTTTAGAAGACACGAAGGACTAATATAGAAATGCTGCTAATATAAAAAAGCATGAGCAAGCAATAATTTGTCCCCGAACGTCAAAGTCTCCCAAATTTTTTGTCTCTGTCTATCGGTCAAAGAACTTCGAGAATAAAAAAATGGGAAGAAGGTTCACCGAAAAAACGGTAACTGACCAAAGTGTTGCTGTTTCCCAAATCGTCCACGGCTGGCCGCAACCCGTTACCAACCCTTTTTTTCTACGACGAGGATTTTCTTTTAAAAAAAGGGAAGACGGTCCTTTAAAAAAAATTAGGATGCCGACACAGAAGAGCCGAATTCCATCGCGAGTGTTTACAGTGCTTTACGACACACGGAAAGACGAAGAGGAAGAGGAGGTGGAGAAAGACGGAGGATGTAGACGACGGACGAGGTCGAAAGGAAAACGAGAGTCGGCACCGTTATGAATTCTCGCAACAGGACCGGGAACGTCGGCTGGCCTGTTGTTGGCTCCCCTTCTGTCGTTGAGGAGCTTTATGATGGTAGCGGTGCAAAAAAAGGGTTAGACTCCCTCGTACGTAGCCCTGGCTCCCTAAGCTCTGCTCTCTGCTCTCAGCCGAGGGCTCCCGTTATTATCCCGAATGCAAAATGTCTTCCGTCTGTTGCTCACTCAGGTCCGGGCTTCCGAGGGCTGCCGTTGGCCCACTGTCAATCCGAAAATTCGCTGCCGATCGCGTCTAGCACATTGTTACAACTACGGGAAGTTAGCATCAGATCGTAGTCCATCAGCAGATCCCATAAGTTGCGCGAAATTCTTCCGACGAATCATCTCACAATCTAATGAACCTACTGTAGCTGATAATCTAACACAACGCAGTGATCATACGAAGAAGGTGAAGTGTGTGGTGCGCGAGTGCTGCCATGATAGCGAGTGCTGCCGTTGGAAGATAGTGGGCGTGAATGTATAACCGCCATCTTGGTCCTGCCTCTGACATTGCTGGACAAAGGCTGTCTTCGAACCAGGATTTCCGACGATCTTATTCTGATGATGGAAAGAAGAGTCTTCAAGATACACACATTCTCTCTCTGAGAGAGTAAAAGAGAAAAGCTACTTGGGGTAATTAGTCATCCGTGTCATCCTCATCGAGAGACACTCGTCGAGAGATGTTTCTCTCTCTCTCTCTCTCTCTCTCTCTCTCTCTCTCCGGCCTCAATCTACCCGATTGGCCCGAAGCAGTAAATTTTCCAGCTTTACTGCTTCTACGCGAAGCACACCGGTAATATCCGAGCGAGACTCTTCCGGAGAGATTAAACTTCCGGATCTCTCCGCGGCTTCATCTTCCCGAGCAGACCAACCCCTTTCGAGCGTAATGGCGCCGGGATATTCCGATTTCTATGTCGTCGGCAATCCCGGCCACGTTTTCGATTTACATGTACGGTTTAGTGCTTGCTTCGCACCGTTCCTGTTCCACTTAGGCGACGCTGTAATTTTCTTCGAGAGGATTCAAGCGGACGTTCCGAGATCACGTAGCTAGCTGAATATCGCGGAAGAATTTCTGGGACTTGGAAGTAAGATATGTTCGGAGGTCTGGAGAAAATACCAATTTTGTTGACGGTTTGTAGAATTTTATTTTCTGATAAGAATTTTACAAAATCATACTGTGGGTGGTATAAATTTGTACAACTTGTAAAAGCAAATTTAACATGGTGCTAATTCATCGAGCTCCTGTTGACTTCTTCGCAGATGTTCTCGATCGTGCGAGTCCCTTTTGATAGAGAACGACGCGTAGGTTACACAAATTCTCTCGGCGAACGCTGAAACGTGTTTTCGACGGTATGTTGTTCGGAGCCGATACACGTGTTCGCCAAACCACGCTGTTTACCGTGTTCGCGTTCTCCGGAACAGTGGAACGAGACTCCTGTGTCGGTGTTCTTCTCGAGAAGCGTCGAGCCGAACGTTTATTTCTGGGCTCCCATCATCGCCACGTTCCGAGGCTATGAGAACTCGCGCCCCAACATGCCCGATTCGCGGAAATCGTACCGAAACAGGCTCGCAAGAGATTCGTCGGAGCTAGGCTCCCGTCTTCGACAGATTCGGAACGGGCTGTTTTGATTCTGCGTGACTTTTATAGCCATTGGCGTGGCACTCGTGTTAATCGGCGACAATCCTGCTCCTGATCAATTATAATTATCTACTTTACGCAACGATTTCCATTCAAACCTGTTATCTGCAAAATTTAATAGTCGAAATAAGCGAAGGAATTGCTTACTTATATACAGACATTTTAGTGTCGCTGTTTCGCGGTGAAACTTTTCTAACGAGGTCTCAATCACGACGAAGATTAAACTGAAATGATATTCGTATCACACCTTGTCAATACCAATCCCTGAGGCGAGCAAGTTTTTAACATGAATATTGTAAATCACTCGTGCCATGGACATTTAAAACTACTGACTCGGCAGTATATCGCACGGAGAAACATTTTAATAACACTTCAGCATAACTAATGACCCAAGAGCGCGAAGTCGCACACCAGTTATGTGTTGCAATTAGATATGCATTCTTCTTTGCTTCTGCAGTCTGCATATCGATTACCCGACTGACTATAATTACCATGAAATTGAATTTCCTGTGGCTGACACTTTGGAAAAATACTGATTCCGCGAACTGACGCAACGGAGTCAATATCTTTTTCTAAAACAATGGTGGCTTGGAGTAATAGACACTGTAATAGTTTTTGCTGGAAACAAGATGCAATATAAGAAGAACTTGCTATAATTATCGATTTCGAGTTGATTAGGATATGTTGTGTCCACCATCGCCAAAAATTGATTAAGAAATCCTCGGTCAATTAATTCCTAAAAGAGCACAATCAAATTAACAAGCTAGGCGAAAACCATAAAGAACCAAACGAAAGAATCAAGGGAACATTAACGAAACGGCAGAGTATCATTAGCTAGAGTAGTAGAACTAAATGGCTATCATTCTACTAACTTATTAAAAAAGAATCGAGGAGTATTGGAACCGCTTGACTATGTTCGAAAAGGGGATGGCCGGAGAACAGTGCTCGGAGATCGATGTTGGCAGGTCCTGGGGAGGAGGTCGAACGGCGGTAATATCTTCATTTGCATTGATGGGATTCCTTGTCGATAGGATCGTAGTCCTCGAGCTCTTAGAACCAACGAATCAGAGCTCTTCTTGTAATATCAGATTCGCAGACGTTTCCGTTTCGATGCATCCCGTAGTACCTATTCTACAGCTCGTTCTACAATTCTGGAATTCCAGACTGAGCTCCTGTGTGGCAGACATAAAGGTCTTTTTACCCTTGGAGCGTTCAAGATGGCTCCTGGGGGCAATTCTTCAGAGCAATTTCTGTAAAAGATGAAAATAGTGGACTGTTTTTATTGTCGCTGCGGAGCGTTCTGGAGTGGGCGTGGCTTCTTTGCTCTCGATTTTTATCTTTCTACACGATCTGAGAACTTAACGTGAATCTGATCGATATTTATATATTGTAAGCCCATCCGTTTTCCCGGAGTGTAACTTTAGAGCTCCGTAATCTCTATCGGTCCCAAGAGGCTCTCTTCAACAGTATGAAAGCTTGTGTATCAAAGACTCCGAATTCGTTGATACTCGGCTCGTTAATTGGCTCTCGCACCGGTCCTCGTCTCCGGTATCTCTATGGTGGAGCGAGAAAGAACGGGTCGGGCGAAATTTACGCCCGATTAAAACGAAACAAAGTCCGGGGGCCGCTGTCGAGCGTGCGTGCGCGCGTTCGCTCGCTCGGTCGCGTTAATCCAACAATTACGATAACTCTGATAAAAACCGAACCGGTATACACGATCGGTCCGGGTGGATCATCATCGGTGACCGGAGATCCAGAGCCGCGGTGTAACTTTGTCGGCAATTACACGCGAATATTACAAGGAAGAGGAGATACAGGTGGCCCATTTCTCGGCCCCGGGGACGGTGGACGATAAAGAGGGCGGCGCCCCGTACCCTCGTTAATGGATCTGGTTCTGCTACCTTGACGCGATACACCTTCGGGACTCGTTAGTGACCGCGTATCCCCTCGGATCTCGTTGTCCAATCGAAATCCCGCTGTCTCTCCTACCTGGTCCCCGCGATATCCCCTCTTTGTCCATCTCTACTTCCAAACCCCTCCCGCCCGCCCAGCCCCTAATGTTCATCTTCCTTTTCGCTCTGGGATATCTCTCTCTACGAGGGGATATCCCTTTTACACACCGGGTTACCTTGATCCACCTCGCGCTCCCGGTTATTACAAGCTATTCCCCTAAAAGGGAGTAAAAGCTGAAATTAGTTCGGAACTTATGTCTTCGCTACGAACCGAGGAATCTCCTTCTTCTTCTTCGTGACGAGCAACCAAGGATGCGCCCGCAGGAATCCTGTCCTCCTTTTCAGTGCCCTTCGGAGGCTTCATTATTTCTGAGACCTAATCGTATCAGCCTCCTGGTCAATCGATTATCGGAATAAGTCTGCAATAGATTCTTGCAAAATGTTGCAATTGTTCTTTTTGCAAAAAATCTAAAAATTGAATCGACGATTCGTGACGCAGGATATGTGATGTGTAGAATATTTTCTGTCGAACCTAGTCAATTAGTCACGTTCGCCGATTTTTGTTTTCACGAAGCCCTCCGAAGGAAACATCGATCCGCAGCCGCGTAAAAATTTATCGCGAAACGGTCGAGTAGCGGAAAGAAACGCGAAAGGGTTGGAATGAAATTCTCGGCGCCCAGAAACACGCGGAGCCCTTTTCCGCGTGCGCGCTCGCGCGTTGTCTCGCTCCCTTAACGACGGATCCAAAGTTCTCATTTCTAAATTTACTTCCTTGCACTCCGGCGTGCTCTAAACTTTTACGAATTTAAAGGCTTTTCCCGGGGCTCGGTTGATATCCACCCTCGGAAGGATGCAGTCCTTCCTTTCTTCCTTCCTCCCTGCATTCCCTTGCCTTCTCTCGTTCCTCCTACGCTTCTGCGCCTGATACGCGCGCGCTTGAGCATAAATCCCCAAGTGCTTTTAAGCTTTACAAGTTCCAGGAAAGAAGCGGAATGTCGCCGACTCCGCCAACACATCTCGAAAGTTTCGAGCAGCGCGCAACTTCCCCGGAAAAATTCGTCCGCCCTTTTCCCGCTCGATCTCGCGCAACCGCCGTTTATTACGAGCCCGGCTAAAAAGCCAGTAAAAACCTGGCCCGCCAAAATTAGCCGAGTTACGCGCGCTATCTGTAACGAGATTTCACTCGTTTCGAAATGCTAGTCCCAACCATCCAGCCCCGGCTTTTTACAAAAGCTGCGCCGCCGTCGCCAGCTGGGCGTGGCACTGGTCGATTCTTCAAAAAATCTCACCGATTCTTCGTTTACCTTTGACAATAATATTGCTCATAACGCTATTTGTGCAATCTAAAAGATTATAAAGATGCAATTAGAAAATTCAAAGAAGCAGGTTTTATTCCATTTAAACGCTGCACATTTTTGTCACCCTAAAAATGTTCGAGCATCAAGTGGTTTCTTGGAACACTTCTGCAGCCGTTCTGACATAATTGGAGTGCTCCTTCGGGCAATTGTCCAATTGAGAACCTCGCGTAAGCTGTATACTTAATTAATGAAAGAAGTGGGCGCGGTGCGTTCGATTTTTCCCAGCCGGAATTTTTCCAGTTGAAAAGTTGGCTTGTTGAAATTCTTGGTGCTCGCGCGCCATTACCCTGTGATATAACCTGCACGTGGACTCCTCGATTTTTCCTAAACTGAATCTTTCAGAGCCGACACGACGGCCGATCGTCGCCGCTCGCGGTTCTGGAAATTCCGGTTTCTTGGGCGTGGTTCTCCAATTTCTCCTCGCCTCGATCTTCGCGTCCCTTCCTCCTTCTGCGATGATATTTGCAACTTTTAGACCTCGTCCGTTCCTCGACGGGGTTCTTCTTTTGCAGCATGGTTTTTGTGCCGCGGTGAGGATATTTTTTCGTCCGACCGAATCTTATCTCTCGTTTCCGTTCGCCCCTTCCGTGTATTTTTATGAATACGCGACTGCGCGCGCTCTCTCGCTCGCTCGCTTCTGTCGCCGATGATTTCTGTTATCGAACAAAAAGTGCTAATTTATGCCGGGTTTTGCTGCCCCAGCGAATTCCTCCTGCGAATTCTTCCCACGCGCTTTTTGCTAAAATTGCCTCTGAAACAGTTTTACATTTTTTCTTCTGCAGCCGACGGAATATTCATCGAGAAGCAAGTTCTTTATACAATTTTTTCCATTGAATATGTACATATGTTGTTCTACGATTAATCCACCTCTTTATTCGAGATAACATTTTTCTTGTACGATTTTACTAACCCACCCTTTATCCAATATTGCTCTCGTTTCTTGCTTCAGACCTTTCTTGCACATTTTTCTGAACCCGCCGACTTTATTGGACATTTATTTCCCCCGTAGAAAATTTTCCTATGATATTTTTACGAACAAAAACTTGACCGGAAGTTTCTTTTTATCCGCGGTTTAATAAGTAGCGAATTTTTTCTCATTTCCTGTAGCACGATTAGTCGAAACGCGCACCCTCGAGTGCAGGGTGGAGCAAGAGAATTGTCGCTGGCCTGGATCTGCGAAGTTTCAGACCACGCCAAGACCGCTCTTACGACTCGACTCGGGAAGTTTAGCTACCCGGTGAAATGGCCACGGCCATGCGATGCCCCGGCAGCATGCTACCGGCAACTTTCTAGCAAGAGAATATTTTTCTGAACCCGTCTCCGTATATCGTCCAAGGGCGTGGCGATCGCGGGGCACCGATAAGATTGATTCGCCAGAATTACCAACACGAACCGCCAACTCTTTTGCCGACGTAGAAGTACGCGAAAGCAAATACGCGAGCCGTTCTCTGCGATCTTTGCTCCTGCAGGCCCTCCACCGATCAATAACCTGCAAGACAAATCAGCGAAACGGGACACAGGCGCCACGATTCGTGTCGACCAAATTTTCGAAACTTGTGCAACGCGCGCCGAACGTTTCACCCGTTTCTAACACTCGGTGCGCTAATCTGGTCACTAAACGTAATTGGTTTTCGGGCAAAAGCAAAATTTTCAAGCATGATATTTCGCAATTATTGACTTCACGTTAAAAAGTCTCCGGCCAGATTACATCCGTCTCGTATTTCTAAAAAATTGTTATAATTCACGATGATACAATAAACATATTGTACGCATACTACGTATACGCATTCGTAAAATCATTCTCTGTTCCGTAAGAAGAAATTCAAATAATTTTTGTCTCCAAGATATGCTAACGGAAAATTCTTTTGTATATTGGAATGTGTTACTAGGTCACTAAATGAACAAAAATTGTCTGTAGTTGCCGAAGACAGACACGTGTTCAAGCTAAAATTGAAAACCGCGCGTGCACGTCATCGTCGTCGTTAATCTTCCGAATCCCCCGACGCGTTCGGTCTCCCGAAATACATCTGGAAACCGGGAACAATGACTTCGGTCGAAAATCGTGTGTATACAGATCGCAACCGCGGGGATTCGCTGACGAAATCAGGCTGAGATAGGTGGTTCCAGTTTCGAGATCGTGAACATCGTTGCGCAATTTGCTGTTGGCGAAAATACGGAATATTTGAACCCCTCCTGTGGCGGCCGGGATTATTTATTTGTTTGGGGAAGAATATTTCGCGTTTCGCTTGTCAAATATCGGCTGAAATATCGCGAACGAGAATAACTAAGAGAAAATTTCAGCAGACGTAACAAAAATGGTATTTGTGAAAAAAAGTAAAAGCTTTGAAAAATCAGGGTCGAATACAAAAATTAATTATACTATTTTGGATAGGATAGAATGGTATCTGAGGATGTGGAAAGTGTATCGGAGATTCCCGGGGAATATTCTCGATAGCCTCGTTATTTGGAGAAGCGGTTTGACCGCGGTAAGAAATGTTAATGGGGAAACGGATTCAGCGATCAATGGTGTTCGTCGCGACGCTATCGTTTAAAATATATCAGCCGCGGTAAAGGACGGTCGTAAATGCCGCAAGAGGGTTAATCTGCTGCGAAACGAAACAACGGGGCCAATGAGACGGAAAGTAGCGACAACTGCCAAACGGCGCCACCAAATTCCGCTCGCCAATTTCCTTTTGAAAATTACAGGAATTCGACGCCTCGGCTGCCACGAAAATTTCGAGATCTAATAGAACGTTCCTTCGCGTGTTATTGTTCGCAGGCTTTCTCGCAGGCATTTCCGCAAAATATTTTTCAGAGATAATTAATCAACGAAGTTTCTTAGAACTACTATAACTTCACTCTTCAAGGGCTTAATCTTCCAAACTGTGTTCCCCCGATACAAATCTCTGCGAGGAAATTACTTATACAATACGCATTAACATCCTTGAGCCAGTACGATCACTTTGTCTTACATAGTATCAATTTTACGGTGCGTAAAATAATAATTAACCCAGACAGACAAGAACAGGAACGAAGATAAACGAAACATGAAATCAAAATTTATTCTGATTCAGAATTGTGCCTTTTCAAACAAAGGTGTTGCCTTACAAATGGAAGAGGAAAATTCCCCGAACGACAAATTTACCTTTTACCGCCACGGATGAAGGAGGCAGTGTTTCCCTGTCAGAAATTGATTCGAGCTACAGTGTTGCATTGGAATAAGCAACGTTCTCAGGCCTCCCGCGGCGTCCATATTTTTCTGCGTGTGATCCGCGACCGCGCGCGGGAATAATCGTAAGGAAATTTATGCGTTGTCTGTCGTAATGCGTTTTCGGAGTATCTGGCATTCTTGGATGATCGTTCGTACACGGGTGTATAGGTGAGAGCACTCGAAATGCACTCGAGGCAACACGGGAACGGAGAAGAAGGCTGTCCATTTTATCGACCCGTCGCGCGACGCGCGCATGTTCGCCTCGGTTGCGCCGATGCTGAAGCGATCATGGCGGCGGATTCTGGACGAACCTTCTACAATTTTCGTTCCTGCAACCCGATAACTAGAATACTTTTTATCTACCATCATTCCGCTGACGATATCTGTCGGTTTCCAGCTTGTCTCATTACAAAAGCGACTTCTTTTGATTTTTGCGAAGGCTTTCCTAGCGACGGCCTCAGAAAAAGAACTGTATTCTGCAGTTTTCGAGATTTTATTGTGAAATTTAGGAGGTTTTTTAATTGTACATTTGTTCGCGAAAAGGTTCGGTTGACTAATCATCTGTTTACCAATGGGAGATCGTAAATTTGATCGATTTCTTGTTGAAAGACTCAGAAATTCGTTCATTCATAATATTCCTCGCAATCTTGACTTGCAGCAACAATATTTCTATGAATAGAGTATACAAACGCAACGATTTGTTATGTATAATTAAGTTCAAAGAACATTTAATACGATACAATAAATAAATGTTCAAAATTCTTCTTGTTTGCTTCAATACTTGCGTTACAAGTGCAGTGTGCAAACTATCATGGCCATCCAATTGTCCTATAAAGAATGTTTCACATTATACATTCTAAAATATGTTTATGTCAAATGAATTTCGCAAACTCCAAACACTTCTCTCAACTACGCAACCCTTCCATCAAAAAAGCATCTCCGAAAAGAATTCTCATTCACCTAAAAACACAGAAACGCACAACCTTCATCCTCAACTGGCTTCATCACGAAAAACGTTCATTTCACCTGCAGAATCCCAATTACCCGAACATGTCGGCTCTAATTAAAAGAATTCATCGTAAAAGACAGAAATACCTGCTCGATCGTGGCAACACTCCAATTCCATGGAGCTCTCGCATCGAATCGATAATCGAATTACAGTCTCGCGTCTTCTTGCCGAGCAGTGCAGAGCAGAGAAGAGAAGAGCGCCGGCCAGAGCGAAGGAAATTCATTTCCTAGCTGGCTAGAAAATTCAATAAATTTCGAGCAATACATTTTTACGCGGCGGACGATCGGCGAGAACTTGCGTTTCATTCCGCGAGCGTTCCCTCCAATCTACATTTACGATGCTTTCGTTATCTGTCGGAGAGTGGGAGTCGGTTTTTAAGCGGCTGGTTTTATCACTCTTTCCAATATATCTCAATGAAATTAATTTTCCCCGTAGCTCCGGTAAATTCTGACAGTTCCGCGAGAACAGAAGCGTTTATTTGCCCCAGATAAGAATGCTCGATTCGCCAACGCTAAGTCGAAAGCAAAGTTCTGAGAAGCCTTAGTGGACATTGCAGCAAATGCATTCCCTGAGCTGTGAGATCCGTTTCAGTCGCGTTACATGGTGGCAAATGCATTTTCTTCGCATTAAATAGTGGCAAATGCATCTTCCTCGCTGAGAAATGCTTTTTAGTCCCATTACATCAATTTTTCGACTCGGATGCAATTTTGGAGCGGACGCCTCGGTTTTTCGCGGAAAATACGAAAATGGAGCCGGATTCTGCGCCCAGAATGTTCCCCACGAACCGGGCCATTGTGTAACGACCTCGGGCAGAGTAACTTCGCCTCCCCGTCGACGAAATCGACGGAATCGACGTCGTCGTCGACGCCGACGCCGCAAGTGCAGCAGCCACTGCGCATTCCGACGCGATGCACGGCGCATGCACCGACCATTCCGCCCGGATGCACCGCGGACAAGCGCAGGGCGAGTCCGAAGGGCTTTTACAAAATTTACGGACGCGTTTTACATCCCTGAAACTGGCGGACGAGTTTTAATAATCATGGATCCCCGCGTATTATACCCCGTTCCGCGCGCAGAGCTGCTCACGGTAATTTGGACTCCATCGGTGGCGAACGGTGTTATCCGATTTTAGCTTGTTCCTGATCCCCGAGGATCATGCCTGATCCTTTTGCATTCGCTTCGCACACTTTCCACAAAGCATTTTTAGAGCAAACGCTCGGGGCTTCAGGCATTTTCCGCAAATCATTGCTCTGGGAGACTGAATAATTTACTGATCAGTTAATTTTGGTACCATCGTTGCTATGGCTAGCGATTTTTGGAAACATCGAGTATCAAATAAATGATGTACTTTGTTCTACAGTTGTTGGAATTGTTGTGTGAAATTGTTTGAGGTTCGGAGGACCATTCGAGGCGAAGCGAGAGGAGATAACGAAAAAGGAAAGCGAATTAAGGTCGTCCGCGACGGAACCCTATCAGAACATGCAGTTTTATGGGCTTCCTTACGTTCGTCTATTACAGGAGACTCCTAGGTTCCACGATGGTTATCATTACAGGTCAACGGTCCACGAAATTGCATGATCCTCCAATTCCACGGGGCTTTCGGTGCCAACGAGATTCTGCACGTTGCTGCACACCGATCGATCTCGTAATTAAAAGTCCCGTTCAGAGCGGCTGTTGCTCGGAGCCCATTAACTTTGAATAGACCAGGACTCATTCGGGAGCCCTTGAACTAGAATTCTTTTCATAATCGCAGAAACATTACAAACAAAAATCGGTTGCTCTCCTTCTCTTCTGTCGCAGACTTTCCAGCCACGTTTACAAACACACACACACACACACACTCGTTTCAAACACTTCAGAAATCTCTGTACCAGACCCGTACCGTTCAACAACGCAGATAAATCTCTCGCAAGATGCAGTGTAATGTATTTACAAATTGCTCTTTCGAAAGGAAACAATATCTCATAAAATCTCTCCGTAGGCCTCCAGTCAAATATTTCAATAACCGTACAGCCCCAATCTCTCATCATTCACCTCCCACGCCCTCAATTCTTTACAACTCGCTAAACTACCATCAGATCAACGTCCTCGAATCCTCGACAAGTCGCCTCCGTTCAAAGTTCAAACACCCCTAACTCTGCCGCACCTCGAACACCAAACCTTCTGTTCTGTTCATCTTGGACTAAACGGTGCTTCGAGATGAAAAATTTTCATTGCCGTTACACCATGTCTTAAATAATTCCAAAAATCGCATTTGGGAGGATACTCTCAAGTTTCCAGGATCCATGAGAGCAGCTATATAGAAGGGAACGGGTCGAGGACCGCAAAGGGTTAATCAAACAGTGAAGCTGGAGTGTCCCGGTGCAAATGCAACGATAATTAATGGGGCGCAGGGGATGGAATTGCACGTCTCCTCGGGGCTGCATTTCCCTGGGAGCTGGGTCGTCCAATTCGGAGCCAGACATTTGGCTTCCAGAGACAAAGAGAGAGAGAGAGAGAGGGGTGGTGGTTCCTTCTCGCTCTCATCTTTCTCGGAGTGTATTAGATTGGCTTCGAAATACGTGACCTCGCTCGAGAATCAACCTCGTTCCCAACCTTTCTCGTCTTCCCTTCGTCCCGGGGTTTCTCTCTCGGCCCCCGCCCACGCAAACGGTCGCTGCAAACCTAACCCAACCTTCCCGGAATACCGAGGTCCTCCCACCCTGGACGATGTCTTTGCCCTCTCGCAATGGCTTTTCCTTTTTTCCTCCTTTTTCCACGGAATCGCCGCACGCCCTCTTTTCTTTCCGCCGTTTGACGAATGCTCGACATGGCCGACACCGTGGAGGGGACCCGAAAAGGGAGTGGTCTACGAAATCCGTTTGTCCGAACGCTGCACACAGGGTAGCCAAGTTTTTGCTGCTAACCCATTGCCAATGCAACGGCGAGGAAGATTTTATCCGGGGTTTTTCGAGGCACCAGTGGAAATAATACTGTGCGACAGAGTCGGGTCCCTCTGCTGGCGAGATGCCGTACCTTGGCTCCCTCCACGGGGCTCTGCGATCGCTATGGACGAGGTTGGATTGATCAAAAGGCTCCGATGAGGCCAGAACGCTGCTCAATTTGGCCAGTTCGTTCATCATTTTTCTTTACTCTCTTCTTTCAAAATTGATGCACTGAATTTTCAAACATTATATTTGCACGTAAAGCCAGTCCTAATTATTGTTTAGCTATGCAACATCGAATGTGAATTTCAACGCTAATTCGATTCGATGTGAAACGAGAGGCGCTACAGCCTAATAAGTGCCACGATAAAATTTTTATTGGTCATTCACCGGTAGATAAACTAGCATAATTTCGTGTAGCCTAATCACCTACAGTCTTTGATTTCGTAAAAATAAAAGGGAGATCATTAAAATTTATTCCTTCCGCCATTGATTTATTCTTTCTTACCAATTCATTTAGCTGATTCCAGTTTCTTATCGAGCTCGCGTATGAAACAGCGTAATTGAAACTTAATATGCAAAATTAATAACTCATTTACATCGATCACATCATTCGTAGTTTCTTGTATAATATAATTAATGTACATTGCTGTCGTTATTATCATTATACGTGTGTAAGAAATATGCACAAATTGTCAACTGGAATATAAGCTTCTCAGCTCCACGGAATATTGTTACCTACCATTCTAATACTAACTAATGAGCAACGTTGACGTCAAGGAGACATTTCTCCATCAATTTTAAGCAAAATACATACAATGCGAAACGCACGCGGCGAGATGTCTATCCCAATTTGCCGGCGCGGTGTTCTATTCTTCCCAATCATAAACGACGTGCACTCGGAGTGGACTACTCCACTTTGGTGCGAGCTAGGGACGATAAAGCAATCGTAGAAAATGTATATTCAAGTTTCTAGTGCTCTTCGTCTCGGTGTAGCCGAAATCCGTGGATTCGGATAAACGTCTGTGTTTTCGGGTCCTGGGCGAACGGGATTAAAGTGGAGGACGCCATGTCGTGGCTAGGATCTAGCCCGAATGGCCACAGTTCCTCTATCTCCCTCGCTTCCTTCTCTGGCGACCGGTTATAAAAGTTCGAATTTCATGCAGCTCGACCGCAGAGAGACAGAGAAAGGAGAAGGGAAAAAGAGGAAGATAGAAAGAGAGAGAAAGAGAGACAGAAAGGGCATACACGTCCAGCGCGTAAGCGTAAGTGTAACCCCGAAGTTTAGGTACCTAGAGGAGAACAAACTCGTTTCCGATGTGTGTCCGCCTCGGGCTCTCTTCTCTTCTCCCTTTCCCCCCGTAGCGTCTTGCTCCCCCGGCAACGGCCCCCGGGATCCAAGGAGCAATTCCTATGCCAACGACTTTCCGTAAAAACGTCTCATATCGTGAGACATTGTTAAATATATTACGCCGTTGCTTGGCTTCTCTCTCGATTGTGCGCCGCGCGGTTGCGGCCCGCCGCATCACGCCGCATCACGCCGCATCACGCCGCTCGCAGTAATACATACATATGTATGTATGGATCGGAGAGAAAAGAGCAACGAGAGAGCAAGAGGCATCGTCGATACGGGATCACGTGTCTACCGATGGGACTTTATCCAGCCCGTGCGTCTGTCTCTTGATTATAGTCTAGACAACGCCCTGGGTCCTTGAAGCTTGTCTCCGGCCGACGGATGCGGAATTTCGCCGCGACGAACGCGACCTTATGGGCCGCGATCGATACCGAGACGTTTGGTTCCGCGGCTCTTCGCAACTTCGTATTCTGCGTCTTGGCCTTCTGCAGCTTCTTCTGCAAATGCGGGTTTTGTATGGTAATGCCAAGCTTTCGGGATTTTTAGGAGCGTGTCTGAGGTGTAAAATTCTTTTTAGAGCTAGGAAGATAGGATGCAGGAGTTTGGAAGAGTTCGGGAGAGGTAGGATACTTTTTGAGAGGCTGTTCAAGATTTTCTCGAAGATAGAGGATAGGGCTAATTCGTTGGATAATTCTTTGGAGACTTTGAAGGCTAGAAATATTTTCGAAGCTCTAGAAATGGATTGAATAATAAGAAAGATCCTGATTAATAAGAAAGATCGTGATTAATAATAAAGATCCTGATTAATAAGAAAGACCCTGTCTACAACAATGCCCACTGAAAAAACAAGAATCTCCAGACAAAGAAAACTAGATTAAACCTTCCATCGATTGTTCCGTTTTCGTAACGACGTCTGTCCCGAACAGCACGTAACGAGGGTTCGAGCGAAGTCTCTAAGAAATCGTTAATACCAGAGAGAAAGGGAGAAAGAAAGATCTGAAGAACGGAAAGAGCGCAATAGAAGGTCTCCGCGCAGCTTGTCCCCTCGCCTCTTCTTTTTGCGTGGAAGTTTCGGGTTACCTGTGTACGCGAGAAATAATTGAATCGTCGGTGGCCGAGTCCAGGTCGTTTCGATCGAAGTCCCCAGGGGACGCGTGTTCGCAACAATGTTGCGGGGTAATGAGCGTTCCGAGATAGCATGAAGCACCGTCCGAGCCGGAGTTAAGGTAAGACTGCACCGGCAACAATCTCCTTCGAGCTTCGTACCCTAGCATATCTACCCTCTTCCCTTTTATCTCGGTCTCTCTCTCTCTCTCTCCCTCTATCCCTTTCTTCCTCTTCTTCGTCTTCTTCTTCGGAGCGGTTCACGGTTCACGCTATCGCGGAATACGGCTATACGGCTTCTTCTCCCTCTTCCTCGCTACCACCGCCACTACCACCACCACCACCGTCGCAACTCTCTCCCTGTTCTACGGCCCCGGTGAAATTCTTGCATTTTCGCAATCTCTCTCCTCAAGTTTTCATGTCTTCCTCCGAATATCCTCGTCGCTTCGAGTTTCCTACGCTCGTTCCACGGGGCTTCAGTCTAATGAGACTTCTCTTCGACGTCGCCGCCGAGATAGACGCGCATCGATGTGCCCCCGGTGCATACTGGGTGGTTTCTGTGTGTGCGCTACGGCTGCCTCGAAGGCTGATTTTCTCGCGAAATTGTTCGCCGTATTTCAGCCGTTTTTTATATTTCATGTTTTCGCTTGATGAGCTATACTTTGAACACCTATCGACGACCGTTCGAACCAACGCATTAACATCGCTCTTCTCTCTTCGATAACACGTCCTCTGAACGTCGATGATTGGATTTTACTCCACTATGTACCAATGCGAAAGCTAGTGTCGACATCATCGATAGTGTCAACATCTAGCCGAGGCCGACGAGATCAACGAATCTGATATGTCCAAATATTTGCTCACCAAAATTAGAATCCAGCTACGAACGGCCGAGTATGCAATACATTTAGCTAAACGAATCAACATTTTCAAACAAAGTTACCCAATATTTCTGATGGCAAATTGAATCCTGAAATTGAAGTTCGGACACCTCTGAATAAAAAATCCGATAGCCTCTCATCGAATAAAATTAGAAACATAAATTACCAACAAAATCATGAACCACCCTGTACACTCGTGTAACCTCGTGGTAGAACCCGAAGGGTTACATGGCTCCGGCACATAAACACGGTTGACATATAGAAATACCCGGCCAAATACATTGTCGACAAGTGTTTCGCACACATCTGTGTCCCTACACCGCACAGTTCTCTCTCTGTCTCTCCGTGGAAATTTGTCGGCGACATTCTTGCCGATCTCTCCGCCCCCCGTTCCCCACCCCCCTTTCTCTCGCGTTTCCTTTTCAACCCCCGTGTTGAAGTTTCTCTCCAGCATTTCTCGACGTCCTACGTCCTCCATCTCTCGACCGTCCTACGTCCTCTCGGTTTTACGTAGCCAATCTTCGCGTCAACAATGTAATACGCTTTACGTCTCGTTGGAGGCGAATAAAATTTCGCAAACGAAACCCGTTCCTGATGAGAAAACTTACAAGAGGCCCTTCGCCTTTCCGGCCGTTCCGCGCGGAATACGGTTTTCCTTGTTTCTGCGGATGGAATGGCGCGCGGGGACGAACCGACACGGGTCGTAAATATTATTGGGACTCCGGAGCCCTTCGACATCTCTTTTCCCCTCCTGTCCCTCTTTTTTTCATTCTCCCCGGGGAAATCGATTAGCCGAGAATTAATCGTTCGTTGTGCAGGAAAATGGCCATATGTTTTGAAATTCATTATTTCGAGATATAATTACTTCCTTTCAAACACACAAGATCCAACAATCTTTATACAGATCCAAATGTCCTTAACCTTAATCCCACGCATACATTCTCCCGCATCGATTCCCACTCACTCCCAAAAGAACAAAGCCAAACAGACTCACCGCAAAGGACTCGTCATCCGCAAACCAGAGGACCTCCTTCAAACCCGCCTGCCCGAGAATCAAACTCAAGACAACCATGTTCCCCACAGTTCGTCGGGTTGAAGCCGAGCTTCAATTCTGTCGAATCCTCCCCTCCGAGGAGGGGAAGGACAGAGGACCGCCGAATCCGGGGTCCTCGTAAACAGTCCTCGTACGAAATTCCGACCTCGCACTGTCCCGGAACAGACGACGGAGTTGCGATCTGGTATAGTAGGTGGCGTACAGGGTTGAGAGACGAAGAAAAAAGGTCTGATCGGGGGGGAGGGGGTTGGTGAGATACGACGTTGTTGTCCCCCTTCCCCCGTGGATCGTGAATCGTTGTTTCGCGTGTGTGCGCGGGAACCTGGACATTGCAACAAGTTGGACATTCCGAAAAATAATGAGGGGAATACGGGCGAAAATAGGTATCACCGTTTCTGCAGCTGTATACCAGCGAGGGAGGGAAGAGTGCGGGAGGGGAGGATGAAGGGAGCAGAAAATGGGACCGGCGATCGGCCGCGAATCAGCGTAAAGAATCCTGTTTACGATATCGCCGGCGCATTTTGCCCGGCCGCTATGCGACCGGTCGGCCAGACGGTTAATTGAGGAGGAGTCCTAGATGATACCCTCGCGGTTCAACGACGACTTCAATTCCCCTGCTCTCTTCACGGACACATGTACACAAACATACCACCACACGCGACCAACCAAGATGCGAGGAGGCTGTTCTTCGGAGAGAGGCTGTCGCGTACAACCGCCGCCATTCCGTCGTTTCGCCAACAGTGTTGCTGCCAAACCCCGATAAAAGCTGCACTAAATAATCCCCGGAGTTAGAGCAGCGATGCCCCGAGACCCGATGTTCGCGTCATTATTCCGGCACTGCTCACTCCGAGATATCGGTGTTAAATAATTGGAATCGCCTGGCCGAAGCCGGCTCTCAATCAACGTGCATGTCGGACGAAATTGGAAATGCTGCGAGTTTTTATTTCCGTGATCGAATCGGCGCATTTCTCACGATTCTGATGAGAGTTTGTCAAAGACGGCCTGTTGGGAATTTCGCTACACCTGGAGGGAGGCCCCTCAATTAGCTGTGACTGGTCTCAAGCTGTACGACATCGTTTCAGACGACTCTTTTTCTTGTCGTACGACATTAGTTTTATGATTGAACCTACTTGCGATTTCTGACCGAGTCAGCTCGGTGATTCGATGGTTGGAAGCTGGTGACAGGAAATTTTGTTGGAGCTAGAGGGAGGTCCTTTAATTAGCATCGACTGGTTTTATGACATAAAACATCGCTTGTCGACGAAAGTCGTGGGATTAATTAAAAGAGAGAAGCGTGGTACAGGTACTCTTTTGCTTGTTTTGTGGGGAAATTATGCAAACAGCCAGCTGTGAGCTGCTTGGATTTTTATATCTGTGATTGTGCGGAGCTACGATAGCGTTATGGTCTTGCTGAGAATTTGTGAGAGATGATGGAGGAGATTTTCTTGAGCATGGGTGAAGATCTGTTAATTAGTATTGTCACTGGTTTTATGTATATAGGCAGAATTACACTGGCGAGCTGTAATTCGCATAAATAGCGTTTTTAATTTTGTAATCCAGTCGGGACCTGAGTTTTTACTTTTATGATTGGCGAAAAATTCTAGCTGGGAACGTCGAGGACTACGGTGTCACGATTTTGCTGGGAATTTGTGAAACATCAATAGCAGCCTGCAGGAAATTTCGTTTGGATGCTGAGAGGAAGGGAGGTCGTTTAATTAGCATTGACTGGTTTTATGCTGTACAACATCGTTTGTTGGGGAGACTCGAGGAATTAATTAAACAGAGAGAACCGTGGTGCATTCCCTTTTGCTTGTTTTGCGAGAAAATGATCGTATGGAATTGAAGACGTGCAGAATCTTTGCCCGAGCAAGGTCTGTTTTAATTAAACGCGGTGTTCGTCGATATTTGTTTTATTCATTGGCTTTCTGCTGGCAAGTATGTTCATTTCATTTAATCTTTTAATCCTTGTGTGGTTACCTGAACGCCCCGACATTTGTTTCCACATCTGCTTTAAAAAGTTTTACGTGTTCTTGCGAAAACACCATGTTACTTCAAATCCCATTTTTCAAGCGCGATTTTATGCCATGCGGGTTAATTATTGAAGCCTCGCACTTTTTGTACGTTTTTTAAAAATTACTATTTTTCTGAACACGAAAAAATGTACAGAAACAGCGAGATTGGCGCGTCAGAGACAAAACTGTAAAACGAGTTGATTCTTCATTGATAAAAGATAGATGCCCGGTTCGCTACGAATTATAATTTTATAAATAAGGGACTTACAAAACTCCTAGCATAAAGATAATAAATTCCTTTTTCCGTATATTATCATTTAGATGAAAGGCGCAGTAAAAGAAGCTCACTGCAGCAGAATTTTGATTCTTTTCATCTAACAAATGGGAAGCCAGCGTTCCATGGATTATGGCACATCAGAATTTTCACGAGCACTAATTCGAAGAAGGTAAATCTCTTGTTGTACCGATGGAACCACCGGAGTATCTCGCTGTATACCTATTTAGATAAAAAAAAATGGAACGAAGAGATCGGTAAATTCTGATCTCATTCTCTTCGTCATCGTAAATACGGTTGTTCCATCAAATGTGTACAATTTTTTCGTGGCTGTACGCGGACCATAAAGTGGGAACACAAAAGACGAAAAAATAAATGGACGATCGATATAGGGACGGATCGATGGCCGACGGAAGCGCGATCGTAACCGAGATGAAATGTCTGCCAATACGTTCCGCGGAAAGTGTATCGACAAACAATTCTATGAAAAAGCGACGAACTTTAATTATTGCTCGTAAATACAACATTTCCAGCGGGAAAATTTAACAATACTCAATTGTGACATCGACATGTTTGCCGTCGGACAAGGAACTGCAGTTATCGTTCTCATATTCTCGATTACCGAACACAATCTATTAATAACGCGACATTTAAATGATAAAGATAAGATATAAAAATTAAATATATAAAACACGTAGCTTCCAGAAAGAATGAATAAACGAACAAATATCAACAACTACAAGCTAAAATAAAGAAATTCAACTATAATGTGCAAATTAAAAATATCCACCAATTTTATTATAATCTTATGAAATTTTAAAATTAAAATTCGACAAAACCGTCCAGCAAAGTGCATAAATTCTCACGGGGCGGCGGCTTAGAAAAATCTACAGGTCCGCCAGAGCTCCCATAAACAGCCATAAACGTTCAGCCGACTGATAGCCATCTCTCGAAAGAATGAAATAACTTTATTTAGCCGCGTGCAACAACGATAAAAGTCGCGGCGCGATCTCGCTGGTAATTTCTGTGTAGCAATTTTTATAACCTGTTAGAAACAAGTAAACTGTACAAAGTCGGCGTGTTTCTAACGTATCCGTGGTCTACCATCTTCGAGCAAAAATGGTGGGTGACCTTGCCCTACGAAGAAATTGCTATCTCTCCCTCCTGGGAGTGAATCAACCTTCTACGAACCAATTATCCTCCGTACGAAATAATTCTAGAGAAGCGCAAACCGCTCGCCTGGGCAGGTGTAGATAATCACCCGTAATGATCGCTCATGCATATGTAGGCCGCGAAACGGAAGAGTCATTTGCGAATGCAGAAAAATACGGTGGCGCGGCCACGAACGATTTTTTTGCGGAAAAGAATAAGAGGATACGCCCCCTCTCCGAGCTCTAAAACGGCTGGCTATTATAATAATGCGTCTTTATTACGGACCTTGGAGCTTTGGATCACAAAATCATTAAAGACAAGATGCAAATCAGCCTCGGGCGAGGTACGCCGGGAAAAACGTCTTATGCTGATGTCCAAAACTGTTATGGCTTTATTTATTTTCAATATTTTGGCCACAGGTTTGCATTTCCTCTTGGGAACTCTTAGGAAACGGACCCTTTTTACAATTTTTCCGATAACAGATCTAACCGCGTGAAACGCTTAGCTCGTGTATATTTATTTACAGAAATAATTCTTGGCTTTGTGGACTATCTAAATACAATTAGCCTAACACGTAATATGCGAGCAATTTCTGTGTTTTTAGTGCCTCGTCTATAGATTACGATTCAAGATACATCTGCATTTGCTGAGCGACTTCACGCGATTTCGTTCTACCGGAAACGAGTTAGAAGCAATTCATTTAATCCACGGAGGATTTGTTTAAACGAGTATGACGTTTACCTCTCGTGTCAGATTATGGCCGCGCGAGAGGACCGTTCCGTGTAGCAGGTTGATAACCGATTAAAAAATAAGCAAAGAGTAGGATTCTTGAATAGTTTAATCGTCGTCAACGGTATCGCCATAAAACTCGGTCGAGCATGTCTTGCCAGATAAGAGAGGGCACCGATCTACCGGACGATCGGTAATTCCGCGATCAACGGAGGATCGATTGCACGATTTTTTCATAATAATTCGCCGTGTTTTACGAGGAATACCGAGCAGCATACCGATCGTTCTGGCAGGTTAGTCTTCGCGAAAGACGACCGTGATCTCGTTTCGAACAGGAAAGCAATCTAGCGGTATCGTCCGAGAAGACCAACGGTACCCTTCGACGTTAAATGGTTAGGCGAGGTATAAAAAAGGGGTTGTCGATTCTTTTGCTCCTTCTACCGATCCACCAAGAGAAGGATGCAACCTCGTCGGGACACTAAAGAATTTTTTTCGTGTCAATTTTTTCGCGAACCCCCTCGACTGACCAGGTAAGCCTTTACCTAGTTACTGTTAGCCATTTTTTCCCGGGCATTCCTGCAGACATTCTTTCCTTGTGACCGTCGAAGTCGTCTCGGAATCCCGATTCTTTGTAAAAGAACGGTGCACTAAACGTAATTCTCGATTCGTTGGGTTCTAACCCATTTAGGCAGTCAATGAGACGATGGTTCGGGAGTTACAGTTTATGCTTCTTATTATGCTTATTAAATTGGCTTGGATCTAGCAGATCCATTCACCGTTCCAATGAAATCAGAAAGAAGTTCGTTGCCTATCGATAAGCTTATTAAATGAAACATAAAACACAGACTTTATTTATCCTTGATTAAGTTTTTGTTGGGCTCGCCGTGTTCTAGATATTCTGTACCAGTTTCACCTTTTTGTGTATGACTTCTAGTAGAGTACGAAGTAGGATTAAGTACGGCGATTAGAAATTTCCATGTCCTTTTCTACTAAAGTTAATAAACCTTGCTTGCGATGCTCCAGGAAGCATCGTGACGTTTTATAACCTTTGTTCATTGAACCGTGAGCGTAACAAAAAAGCGGCTTCAGCCGTCATCGTCGGCATCGGTACGCTTTCCATCGTCGTCCATGCCGTTTTCTTAACTTTTCAACTAGTTTCGAAACCTCTATTTTGGTAGAGAGACCATTTTTGAAAATAAAACTTTGTGCTATGAAGCGAATTACAGATTCGAAACGACTGATATTTCTTTTCTAGGATATTGTGAACGAGGAAGTTCCAGCCAATTTCCTCATAAAATAAATCGCAGTGCAAGCGGTTGAATTTGATCCTTATTGCCGGAGCGGTCTAAACTACTTGCGAGTTGAATAACTAAAGTAGTAAATGTTCCATCTCAATATTCATGTAAGTACACACCAGGATACGTCTAACGTTACATCCGATCTACCGAGATCCCCGATCATAATTAATCTTTTACGAACAATTTAACAGCGACAAAAATAAATTCCACAATTGCCTACAGCAAAAGTAAACGATTCGGTTGAGAGAAATTGTCAGTTTCCAACTCCTCTCCTCAGGGTTCCCAGCAGCGCACCCCTTAAAAATCCGTGATCCCATGAATCCCCAAAGGTGAGACCTCCGATTGGAGGCCCTGGAGGTGACCTTAAGGGAGGGACAGCAAAAAACGATCTCATCCCAGGACCCAGAGGGTAAAGGTGGGGACCAGACGATGCGTGGGCGGACAAACGTGCAGTTACCAGGACCTTCCCGTGAATGTGCGTGTAAACTTTGAAGCTGTCCTGTTAAAGGATCATCAAGCAAACGTGTTCCGGCCAGAAACTAATAGACTTCATATACTAATCTTCAGAATCCCATCAATCCATCAACGACGAAGTGGACACGTCCGCCGAAGACGTCCGGTAAGTTATTAACCAGTGTCCGGAAGAGGCGTCCAGAGGACTCTAGGTATAAACTCGCGAATAACGTCTTGTTATTCGGAATTGATCGCGAGCAATTAGACGGTTCCCTCGACGATTGCATAATTAAGGGAAACGTCGCGAAATTCCGCTTGTCTTCCCAGTTTATTAGCTCGCGACGAGCGACTATTTAGGCGAGACACGAGCCCCGGAATCTGTACTAAATCCGGATCTGTAGTACCTGAAACGACGAGACTTTATCCACTCGTATTTCAGACTCGATTATTCCGGCCGCGCGATAAATAATTCGAGCGGATTAATTAGCGCCCGATAAAGTTTCCACGAGCCCGCTCGTTTGTTCCGATGCAGTTTTGAAAAAGAGACTCCGGCGAACCGACAAGAATAAATTCGTACATGACACCCCGACAAAATTACCTGAAAATTTCTGTATGTTTCAGTTCGTGTTTTAGCGACTTCTATCGAAAATTTTCGGCTCAATCTCGCGTTGAAGATTGTCGGGCTACTATAAATCAACTCGTTAATTCGGCTACCGTCGGAACGTTAATACATCGGCTCCCAACGCGCTACATCGCAGCCAATGTAATTTCTCGGCGACCTCGCAATAAAAGAGGCAAACTGGCAAGCAGCTAGCCAGCTCGGACGCTATGGCCGAAAGATCAAATGGCGGACGCGTGACGAGCGAGTTCGGCCACGGCGAATGAGAAAACCCAGGTAGTATACATACATATACAGCCTACCATAAGTGCGGTATATGTATACAGATGAGAACACGCCGCAACCGACCATGCCGGAATGGAGAGCTGAAGTGACGGCCACTGCGGCAACGCTGCGGCTTCGCTTTATTCATGCTCGACGAAATGCGAAAGGAGAACTTGTAATACGGGGACACGAGACGTGTATCTGGCCTGGGTCTCAGAGCTTCGAAAGTCTGGCGCACGATGTTGCGCAATGTAGAATCAGTATCGAATGCTGATATGGCACCGGGGGAATTGGAGGAATTTGTCCGATAAGAATTGGATATGCGTGGGCTGCTGCGGATTAAACTGTTGCTGGAGAACGTTGAATTGGACGTGTAAGGTCTTCGGAATTTCATTCTTCGGTTTTATCTTCGTTGATGCGGGAATGGTCGAGCATGCTTGCCAGACAAATATTTTATTAGCATAGAATTTCAAAAGTTTCCATCGTGAATTGATCAGTCACCCTCGGCGATGCAATCTAATAATTTTTTTTTTAGGATTTTTGCGACTTTTAGAAGACGCGATCACATAAATATTCTAATTTTTTAAATATTTAAAACATGATTACAATTCGTTCAAACTACCTTCGCTGAATCGGCTCATCCAACATTGAACAACACAGAGAAAATAAATTAAATGACATAAACTTTCATCCACGTACCAAAAACATAATAGTAAATCCAGAAAATTGTGTTTTCCAGGTCCAGAAGGGAATGCAGTCTTCCATACAAGCAGTTCGCGATGCAGTTTAATGCTACACTCAGTATTTCGTAATAGCGTTTCGTGAACGTTCTGGCTGGATTATGAGAGGAGGACATTGTGCCGGCTAAAATCGTCACGGCTATCAAAACTTGCATACCTCCTACGGTATGCTGGCTCGGTGAGCATACTAGAGACGACACACGCTCGGCTAGATCTTTATCCTCTGTATCTCCAAGGGGTGACAACGAAAGGTTCGCGTGACTCTGGATTGTTAAATAAAACGAGCGAAGAGACAAGGTGGTAGAAGGACACTGCACCAAGACTATGATACACCGTGGGTTCCTTTCTAACTATTTCACCGTGAGGCTTAATAATTTACGTGACCGATGCGACCACGATTAAAACCTTTATCTAATTTTCGGTGTATACGATGATCGACCATTTTTCCACCCTGGTGTCTTAGAAATGTAGTGTTCCTTTTATCGTTTTGTTTAGTATGTTTCACTGTTTCGAATTATGATCCGATATATTTTTACGAGGTCTTGTTGGAAGAGTAACAATCATTTTTTTATGTGAGGGAATTAAGACGATATTGTCATTTCCCACGAAGACTAGACACAATTTCTCATTCACGTATATTTTTAGCTGGAAAAGAAAGGAGCGCAATGTACCAAGAATCCGAAGAAGAAAAAGTCGACAGGAAGGCCACGATATCCAATTTCCCTCACGTCGAACAACTACAATCGAGCATCCGTTCGATGACGATCGTCATCCTTGGTTCTCTCGGATAGAGACCTTCTGAAAATATCGAAACAAATAAATTCGCTGCGCTGTCCTACTCGCGTTTGTAAATTACACGCAATCTCCGAAGTGTCGTAAAGTTCATATCTCTGTTGGTTTATTCTTTGCACCTGTCCGAATAAAAGCAGCCCGCCGAACCGAGATCCGGCGATAAATTAGGCCACGGTTTAATTGTGGCGAGCGCAATAGACGCGGTCTGTGCTCGCTGCGCTGGATAATGAAACTGCAGCATCGTAGAC
The DNA here is from genome assembly GCA_028455805.1 of Lasioglossum figueresi. NCBI lineage: Eukaryota > Metazoa > Arthropoda > Insecta > Hymenoptera > Halictidae > Lasioglossum > Lasioglossum figueresi. The sequence continues at coordinate 9,797,326 of CM052200.1, read as the reverse complement.
CGTCGCTTCATCTCCCTCTATTTTTCCTCTTTCATTTCTCTTACAAATTGCGAGCTCCATAACGAGACAGGCTCCTAGAGATATCCGGCCGTTGTCAGGGAAAAACGCTCGAAATGAAAGCTCGTTTCGTGTAAAAAAAAACATAGGATAAAAAGCGAGGAGATGAAGAGGAAGTTGAAGAACACAGACACAGAATTTTACACGACTGGCTCTGAATATCATCTGGCTACAATGTTGGCCGTGCGCGTCTCGTATGACACTCTCGAGCATAAATCTCGGAGGGATACGCGGCTAATTGTACTATCGCGATAAATCAAACGATCAGCGGGGGACCGTAATTACCCGTGCGTGGACAATGATAAATCAGATTTAAACACGTGGAAATCGTAAAATGTAATAGCCGCGAGGCTCATGAATATTACCGTAAGAGTAAGCGTACCCTTGCTTCATTCGCTCGAGCCCTTGCGCCGTTTCCAGCGAATCGCATGCCTGCATTCGCGATTTAGACGAACAGATTCGCGGGCGGGTTAGTACAGTTTGCCCGCATCGAGTCGGAAAACACAGAGGTATCTCAAAATCGAGGCAAAAATCGGAATTATTTGGTGCAGCAAAATTGAACTTGTTCAATGCGTTGTCAGAAAAATGAGTTTCTCGTTCTGAACGAAGAACAATGATTTTTCCAAAATTCAAGCCCAGTGAAACTCTATATTATGTACTACAATACGTAGACTCCAACCATAACAGCACCAACAAATTTTTTTAAGACAACCTCGTGTTTGTTTGCAACATCAACTACGACAAACCCGCACCTGCTGTTTTTCCAGCCAGTAGCAGCGCAAAATTGTTATTAGATCAATGTTTACGACGCAGATAAAATCGGCCGTTTGCGAAGTGGCTCTCCGAGGTCTAAAAGATTGATCACGGGTCTCGGTCTTAATTCTTCGCGATCATTCGTCGATGTGGCTTATTGACCGGCGCGAATTGGAGCACAGCGTGCCCGGTCTCGCTGTGGAATGAATCGCGGTGTTTCACTGTAGGACAAAAGATTTACGCGGGGTCGTAAAGAGGAGGCCTTGATCGGGTATATCTCGCCGCGCCATCCTCAGGAGTTTATCCTAACTACTTACGCGCGATTCCCAGCTGTCCCGTAGAACGTCGGCTCGTTAGAAAGAAAAGCTGCGGAGAGAAAGAGATTCGTCCACGCGACGACGTATCACACGCAAGAGCCTCATCCCCGGGCTGCGTTTCCCAAACGACTGACAACTGATGGGACCTTCTCTCTCTGCAGATAGTTGATCGAGGCCAACGAACGACAACGATCGCCTCCTGTTTCGCTATTCGCGGTGCGGACGCGCAACACTGTTGCGAAAATGGCCACCGTACAACAGTGACTCAAAATAAACCCACGTGACCGATCCGATCAACCAACACAACCGAACGGATCTTGCCCCGTACGTGTTATCGGCCGTCGCAGACACGTTTATGCTAATTCGCGTTTTAATGCTGCGACCGACTGTCGCACCACTTCTGCCGCGGAAACAGATATCTATTTCTCTAATTGGAGACTTCCTCTCGCGATCGAAGATAAAATATGTACGCGCTGTTAATCGCGACGCTTTTGCGATGTTCGTTTTCTAAATCTCCGAGGATCTCGTGTACGTAAATTGCGTGATTCGATCGCGATTCTTAGTTATAGATGTTTAAGCGATTCTGTGAATCGCGACGATGGAGAATGCGGCAAGACACTTTTCACAGTGCGACGATTAGACAGCGGATCTTTATGCGAACTAAACATTTCCTGCTCGAGTCGCAACAAACTGGAACGACATTTTCTTTTCTCCCCTAATATGTTTCATAGGTTGAAAATAATACAACAGTATTTCTAAATTTTCATAATGGTCTTGCTATTTTCAGTTACACCTACTCATTTTTGTCATAAATACATAAAATCCGCTGTCTAGCGATAATCGTTGTAATTGGTTGATTAAAGGATACAGTTGAAGGGTGTACCGTTTATTTACCTTCCTGGGCTGGATGATTCGTTTGGGATGTGGTTCTCAAGATTTTGATGCAGCAATTGCATTTCGTTTTCAGATTAATTCGTTTCTATTGGTGAGATAATGAAATCCAGTATCCGACTATTCACTTCCAATTCCTTTTTAAAATTCATCTAACATTCTTGCTGACAACAATTAAAATTAATTTCTGCTCGAGACACGAAACGTGTGTGCGAATTACAGTGTTCTTAACACTATTTTTTAATATAGAATGAAGATAATAGTCAATTTGACAGTATTTGAATTCGTGAGAAGACGTCTAGGCATCCCCTTCGGCTATGATTTTATTTACTTTACAGTCATAGTAGATAAGACGGTGTAAGAAAATCCGTGGTTCTGGACCGCTTCGGATACCAATCAGGCAAATAACACCGCGGGGCCGATAGGCGAACGAGAACTGTAAACACTTGGAAGTGCCGTAAAGCAGTCCCTGAAAGGCACTTTTCGACTAAAATCATGCCACAACTGTATGTACCTTTCGTTTGTAACGACTTTATAGTTTCGGAATTGAGTCTTTGAGAGAATACTATTACAAAAAAATATAAATCGTTCTACCGGTCAAATGACCGATCGCGGTAGGTAAGACAGACTGAAAATTTTTCTCAGAAAATAAACAATAAAAGAAGAAGTGAATATTGAAAAATGTATTATTCGTATATTTGAGGAAAAGTCGTGAAGTTTAAAGGCGACTCGGTTACGTTGTATATAGGAAAATCTAATCGAAATTTAAAAAACGGTCATTTGACTGGTCGTGATAGGAATAGCGTTAAACGTTCTATCCACAGAACTGGGTCCCGATAGACCCCGCCTTCGCCAGCCGAGGCGCAACCCACTGGCAAACAACCGTGCTGAAAGAAGCAATGATTAAAACGCGGCGGAGGACGAGATAGCAAAACGAGTTCGATGTCTCGTCGATATCCGTGACGTTGGAAGGTGGTGTAGACCCAGGAGGGGTGCGAAACGGATCGATGATAAGAGAGGAAATTGGTGGTTACTGACCTGTGCGAACGAGTTTGTAGAAAGTCACGATGAGAGCCGTCGTAGATCATTCGAACCGGGGCCGATTAAAGCCGGGTCACGTGGTCGTCGAACACGCGTGCTGCCACTCGTCGCGCGGGGAATCACCGGAAGGCGTCGCAGGGCCGCACATGCGCGTTCCACAATAGCAAACACATTCACTCGCGACCGCGACCCGCGCGAGACAGTGATACCCGACGTCGCACGAACCGTTTTCCGGCGGTGGCCGAGGGAACGGGGCGAGCGGGTAACTTACATGTACATCCACATAGAGAGAGGAGAGCGCACCGGGTTCCCGTCGGGTGAAATTTCGTGATACACCAACGGTCGACCCGACCGCGTGTCGTACCTCCAACTGGTCACAGTTAATCCCCGCAGAGTTACTCCTCACCCCGCCTCTCTTGTTCCCCCGCATACATGGAAACGCCAGGAATGCCAAAGAACTGCCGCGGATTCCCCGATACAACATCAAGAAGCGAATCACGGTTTGATTGCGGGTCTAGTTTGATCGAGAGCGCGCTACCCGTCCCGAGCGGATGCTTTCTCAACTATTGTGAACCGGAACGGACCTAGGCCCACCATTACTCCGATCTCATTTGGGCCTTATCAACGTTCTTTCAGATTCTACTGGATCTCGCTGTTGTAAGTGGTCGATACCATGTCAGAACCTTCGCGGATGAAGATTTGTTTAGAATATTAAAGAATATTGTTACTCGGAGATCATGTATCAAAGTCTCGAGTGCTTTGAAAAATGGAAGCAGCATGTACGCGATTACATTACTTGTCTGCAACTTCAGGAATTGTTGAATCAAAGAGAAATAGCATGGTCACGATGCCTTCGATGCGACGACGTTTGTCCCCAAAGGGTTAATATCAATGAAATTTCTCTTGATACCGATTAAAATTGTCTTAAGACTGTATAGTCTCGGTTCCAAAATTCGTCATAAATAGACTGCGGATCTTTATGAAAAATGATAATTATCCCAGTTAATTTTAACACTTAGCCGACCGATCGGGGAGATCTCCCCATTTTGAAGTAAGTCGGTGCCCGACCGATCGGGGAGATTTCCCATTTGACTTTAGCAACGCGTTTCTCGTTTTCTGTGATTGTTAACGACCTCGACCTGGAGTTTCTCGCAATTGCTGACGGACTGCTGCTGTGGAGCACAACATATAATAAAATCAACTAATTTTGACGTTAGTCAAAACGTATAACGCAAGCGCGGTGGAAACCGAACAGTTCTCTGTGGCGCGTGCGGTCGGCTAAGTATTAAGAAACAGAAATAGATTTGAATCGAAAATAATATAAGAATCCACATGCATCGATATAACAATTGTAGGATTAGATTGTTCTCAGATTAGCAAACGGTTAAAATATATTTGAACAACAATTATGGCTGTAGTGGACTTACACAATTGTGTAAAATTGTGACAATCGTGCACAATTGTTCTTCAAATATATTTTAACCGTTTTCTCATCTACGAGCGCCTTACGTTCTTTACATCCTGACAACAGTCTAATCCTACACAATGTATGTATGCAGTTAAAAGTGACTTAAATAAGTCGAGTGAAACTCGAACTATTGAGACCTCGTATAATAACACCCAAGCATCCGGTTACCAATAACATAAACCTAACCCAGACCATCAGCGAAGACTGCTCACCTCAAGATTAACCTCGACAACAAACCGATTCTACGCCACGGATGAGAGTGACCCGGCAGTCCGAAAGTAGAAGCACTGATCCGAACTTCCGTGTCTGTCCTCTAAAAAGAAAAACAAAGCACTGTGGACGATACGAATAGCGTCGACGTCGACTGCTGTCTATCGGAGATCGGCGCGCGCGATTTCGCGATATACGAAACGCCGGTAACGAAACGGAAGCGCCGATGAAATATGTAGTCTATGACATAATCGAAAGTCGACCGGCCTCGGCCGAGCCCTCTTTATTGGCGCTGGCGTCGACGTCCAACACGGCCGTGTTACCGTCCTATACGTCACTTTCGTCCGCAAAGGTGTTGCTGCCGTAGGTGGTACGGTCGTTTCGGTCCTAGGTAAACGCGCAGAGCACATCCGAAGGAGCCTCGGAGAAGATAGAGGGTGGGGAAAGTTTATGGGTTTGCATCCTATGTACTCCATCGTATCCTCTAGTTATGGCACCACGACAAAACCCACCTATACATATAACCCCCGTCGCCGAGGCATTACTTTGTGTATCGAATGTACGAGTGAGCGACTATCTGCATGCTCGTACACAGCCATGGGCGGATCCACGTGCGCTGCGAGAATGATTCTTGCCGTTGGTTACAGGCTGCCTTATGGACTCCGTGGCAAGAATCATCCGAACAGACTCTGGCGTTCCTCGTGACGGCTCGGGCATACACTGTTGCGCAAAAGTTTGCGATGAGTTACGCTATAGTCTGCTTTTCGGAAACAAAGGTATGTATTCGCAATAACTGCCCGCTTCGCTTCAGTGCAGTAGATCCGAAGTACTAGGAGTGGGGTCGACCTAGATACGTCTCCTCGTTAGTGATTAATAATATGCAATTAAATGGTACCTTCTCAATATTTGAAGCAAAAATTATTTGAAAATAATTCTTTCGAATAGAACAATTATGCCCATAATTATGAAAGTGGTGTAAGTCATATATTTCTTGTTTCGAGATACTTAAAGGGATAGTATACTAACACTAAATGAATTCCATATAATGTTGAAACGACAAGCACTATCTTATGGTTCATTTTTGACATATCGTAAAAATTACATTGAATTAATTTCGTTTAAAATAATGTGATGTAAAGTAACCTGATAAAGTCATTTTTTTTTAAATTTTCACTTAGACCACTTTCATCCGAAGGTCATCAGGATCGCCTGCAGAAAATTGTTCGTCCTTGGACACTTTGCTGCGTGATTAAAGTAGGGATAGCTTAAGTTATGGTTTCGTGCGACTCACCCGTTAGAGGCAGCGCAGCGAAACTTTTGCAGGGTAATGTAGCTCTCATTTTTGTGGCTGGCGGATGACACGGGGGAGAGCTCGTGTAACCGAGACGGTCCGGTAAAAGGTAACATTGCATCTTCATGCCGCTGCCGGAGGATTTTAGTAAAATTGAGTTCTCCCACCCGCGGCTCCGTTCACAAAGTAAGCTCGTCCGCGGCTTGTACCCAGCGCTGCCAATACGCCAGCGGCGAGGCGGGGCGAAATTTAGGCTTACAACCCCCTCCCCGTCCGTCCCCGCACCCCTTACATCATGCTCACTTTATTTTTACCCTTTTGCTCGGAACTTCTTTAGATTAAAATTTTAATCCGCGAGGCTTGATGGCCGGGATATTTTTAAGACGGGATAGTATCGCGCGGGTTATATTTTTTTTATCGTCAGGTATGCAACGGTATAAATGAAACGCGGAAAAATATGAGGAATATTTAAACTATTCCCCTGCGCTGAATTCAAGTCTGGATTGCAGGAGAAGGAAGCACTGAAAAAAGGAATTCCTTGATTACAAAAATGTTCTCTTAAAATATTATTTAAATATTGTTAAAATGTAGCACCTTACGTTGGAAGGATAGTAGAAATAAGGTTTGATCGGTGAAACCTTTGAATGTGTCGTTGCGCGCACACAGGCTTGCCAAGCAGACGCTTATACGATCGGTAAAGTAGGACGCGACACAAGTTATCGACCCATGTAGAGCCAACCGTCAGAGACTGTACTACATATACGATATCCATGCGTAATATCCCCCTGGACGATTATTAAATAACAACCTAACAACGAATGCCTCAGAATGCCTCAAGAAGAATCTCAATTAAAAAGATCGATAGATAATCATAAAAGTACACATTTCAAAATTTAAATTTTTGGCGGCAATAATATTCAAAAATATAAGCAACCAAACAAATATTGAACCGATTGCTCTACATCTATCTGACAATAGAGCCCACATAAAATGCATTGGACGATGATAAAAAGCATAGTGCGTCAAAAAATCCCCCCACCAGGGATCCCTTAGCAATATGAGAAATCTGTGGAACGTTACCTGGTCCCAACCTAACCTACCGTTACCGCATCCTGCGAGGTTTACCATAAACATGGATAGAGAGGCTACACGGTGGGACGGAAAGCAGCGTTGGAAACCGGGATAGTGGGGGAAGTCCAGGACAGAGAGCGGCCATGATGCTTCAGGCGGCCAATCAGCGCGCCGCTTTGTCCCGTTACGGCGTAATGGCCGCGGGACACCGCCCAATGTAAAACTAGGCAGACGATACGCTTATTGGACACGAAGGCGTTAAAAGTTTTATTGCATGACTGACAGTTACACCTCGCATTCGAGACCCGCCGCTCTCCCCTGACCCCTTAAAATCGTAAAAGATCTGTCGCAGCCCGCGGGAAACCCACCAACGACTCAGAATGCCCCCTGGACTACGCCCTATGAACTCGCGCCGCTTCATGTCGCCCGGGAACTCCATTTTCTCAATGTTTTTCTACTCTCCCGCCGCGCTTTCGACCGCGTGGCCAACGAATTTAAACCCACGCATCGCTCTAGCTTTCAAAATTTGATAATACCATGGGCAGAGACCTCCGCTTAGCCCGCGAACGCACGCGCTTTCTTCAATATTCAAAATTTATTGCATCCCAATCTTAACTCGCGCAATGGGTTAATGGGTCTTGATGTGGCCTTTGACTGCGAAACTTTAATTAGAAAATTCCTTCTATGCAACCAGCATCTAATTCATCTAATACTTTACTGTTTAGTAAAAACGTCTAATAAGCTTTCTGATACCTGGAGAATGCATCCGTAGATGAATGATAGCGTGGGTTTGGAAAGTGAACGCGCGATTAGCGTGCTGCGGTTGTGGAATTTTAACTAGGAAATTCTTTGCACGTATTCCTTCCTCTCCTTGTGGAATCACTATTCAGGGAAAGTACTCTTCGATTATATATTAATTTATCAATTTGCGGAATAACAGAAGGCATTGTTCAGATTTATTATTTCTTTCTTTGTAAATCAAAAAGTTACGGGAATTTGACTGTTCCGTGGTGAAATAAATTGAGCGCGCTGTTGTTCGAAGTTCGATAGAAGTGATTTGAAAGTCAGGTCTGCTATCTAGATGTCAGTATCGCTGTAACAGTGAGTTCAGATAACGGGCTCACGGAGGGGCGATAATTTTATCGATATATTTTATTATACCAATTTAGGTGTATTTACACACCTAAAAAAAAATTTGATCTAATCGGACCCCACCATCAAACGTCCGTTTAATAACGTTTTGTATGAATTAATTTCTATAGTGGAACCACAACACGTCCACGCTACTAATTACTCCAATCTTAATTGTCCCGTTGTTGTGCCGTTACGAAACCAAATATTTTTCTCGCATAGCGAGTCAGCCACTCTTTACGACACTTATCATTTCTCTTGACCCTACGAGGAAAAGTGGTAGCAGATACGTTCTAGCAATAAGAAACATGCACGAAGACGTGTTCCAATTAACATTGAACAAATGTTTCGCATAAATACAGACTTAATTCCTTATTAAACGCCGTGCTAACTGATCGTGAACATATCTCGGTATTGTAAGCAAATTCATTTTCATTCTAATGAAATTCTGCTGGGAATACTTAAACGAATTTCCCCATGAACTTTCAGCCGTTTTACTTTCTATTGACGATTCAATGAAGTGCGATAGCGATTAGCACACCTTAATCCCGACAAATCGTTTACAAATTGCGAATGAAAATTATTCAGCAATTACTAGACCGAGGGTTTTATGTACGCGTGACAAACATGGGTGAAAGAATAATAATAAAGAAGAAAGAATCTTCCAAGCCTCGCTAAAAGAAGATCACCAATCCTCTAAGTGACAGTACATCGTGCACACTCAAAGAATCGCGTGATTGCGAGGCATTACGCGATTAAAAGGTCAGCGCATGTAAAGCAGTGTACTCACCCCTGCGATCGATGAACTCCGATCTCTCGGTGGACACTGCACTCGATCACGGTCGGCACGCGATCGTCTAACAATAGAACACTCCCGCGCAATGATCTCCGAGAGATCACAGTCCTCGTCCAATAACTCTTTTATTAACTGGCGATGATCGTCGAACGCCGCCATCGATGAATTTTCAGGATAGGTCAAGGACGACCGTCAGCTGCCATTTTTCCCTCATCCTCCAAATCGTTTCGATCGATCATTCACTTCATCCTCCATTTTGACTAATTTTTCTGTCGCACCAGCAACCGAACTCCTCGACTGCAACCACTTTCGCAACACGAGTTACTTCCTGAGCAAGCTTCCGTGCAAGTTGTAGAACACGTCCGTTTTCCAGCGAGCGTCTCTCCGCGTCGCCGCATTAGCATATTTGCGTCACTCGATGCACTGAACATTCACAGTTTATTTTCTCATCTTCGTCTCCCAGCGTCTTTCACTGCGTCCTCCTTAACAGCGTGTTTGCAAAGTAGGCTGCATTCTCACCCCCGGGCCTCGATGAACAAGACAAATGCTAGACGATCGGGAATTTCGAGAGCCGCGTCAGAAAATAAACAAACACTGGTCCCAAGTCGAAGTCCGGTCTCTGCCGACCTCCATAATTATTTACAAGTCCCAACCCCGGAATAGGCGGAAGCCGGGAGGAGCGCGGAATAGTGGTCGGGGCGACCATGTGCTCCGCGAGCCTCACGAACATAACTGCGCTTGCGCCCCTTCCCTATGTCTGACCCCTGCGAACGTCACACGAGAGAGCTCTTCCGAGAGCTGCTTTCCCCCCTTTGCGTCTCTCTCGTTTGGTCCTCGCGTCCTGTACCCTGCGCCGGCTAACAGGAGATGGATATCCCGTCGAGCGAACTGTTGCAGAGCTACCGTGTCGTCCGCCATCCTGCCGAGTGTCCTGGGAAGGGCGGAATAGAGGGATGAGGTCGATAAGGTACACCCACTGGACGAGTCCCACTGCAGGAAAACACCGACTGCCAACTGGAACCATCGCTGGACCACTGCCAGCTCTAATTGACGTCGTAACACTGACTTCTCTCCGCTGCCACTTCTTCGAGTTCGCTCCCTCGCGATCCTCTTCATCGCGGCGCGAGGCAATCGTTCGATTGGGTCAAGCTGATACAATTGGCTCGATGGCGATTCGATTAGCTCCATCGGGCACTCGCCAGACACCAACACACTCTTTGTTTATTAGCAGATTGTTAATCCTTCGGTTGTTCCGCTGGCGTGGGATTCGAGGGCAAGGGGGCTAGGTGTTGTTGTCCTAGCATGACTGGCGGACGATTAAAAGCTGCGGACATTGATCGGTTTAGTTCGAGTTTACGTGGAAGGGTGACGGTGGATTCTGTCACGTGAAACAACACATCTAGGGTAGCTCATTCGGATCAAGTCTTGAAGAGTCTACGATAAGGAAACTCAAAGAGAACCTCCAAGCACAGTCAAAACGAAAAAGCCACCCCCATTTTCCTGATTGGCTACAGAATCGCACACATCGATTACCGAGTGACAGAAACAGGAGCAATGCCTAAAGAATCGATTTTAATGATTACAAATACTAACACTGAACAGATCGAAGTCGGATGACCTTACTCATCGAATATCACGATCATTGAAGTTCCAAGTCGCACAAAACCTAAACGAATCTCCTAGCTCCTAGAAGACAAACGTCTACCGTTCACTTCCGAGTGTCCATTTACGCCCAGTATTAACCAACAACAGCGCCGATCCCATGAACGAGGGGTTAACCACCCTTCTCCATCGCAAACCCGGACCCTGGTCACGCGAAGGCCGATTATCAAAGGACACACCAAACGCACTAGATCTACTTCTTCTGGTCTTCAGCGAGGTTAGGGGATGTCCGATCGGGGGTGGCTTATCGCGTCGACTGATCTGCGGTTTTCGGGTAGCGGTTGATCGAAGCCGCGAACAACACACGGCCACTGATGCGACTTCTTCTTCTGGTCGACCCTTCCACCGCGCTCTGGAGGCGCATCCCGTTGCACCCGATGCACCCCCTTTTACGCACTTGCTCCGGTCCCTCTGCTGCCGGCGTACTTCCTTCCAGGTATACCCATGCGCACTGCACGAAAAACGAAAGAGAGCCAGACCGTCGCCGAAGAAGGTGAAGCTTATTCGTGTATCGAACATTCGCGTCACGTTTGCTGTCTGCCTGCCTGGCCGGCTTCGTACGCGAACCCGACGGTCACAGGCACGAAAGGTTACGAACCAATGGCGGCGAATGGGCGTACACGTGAAGCCGCTCTTTTTTCCGACCGGTTCGAATATCCTTGATTTTTCCGTGGGACCGGGATCAATTGGATTCTGACGGGTGATCGGTCAGCTGCAACGACGTTCTAGTTTCTGGGTCTTTTTTCACTGTTCACTCGAGATAAATTAGAACCATGTGACACCGCTTTTAAGAGAGACCAGTCGAACGTCAGCGTCCCCGACTTTTCCGAGGGACGAACTGAACCGACATCACAGTTTCTGGCTCGTCTAGATCCTTTATACTTGTCGACTCGAGTCGAAAGGCACGTGTGCGCACGTCTCAAAATTTCTATGCGTTTGATAGAAATTTATCGTTCCGCGCGTTCACTGGATCGCCGGATGCTGCTTTGCTAGATTCGCGACGCAGTTACAGGCTAACGCTGAGTTATGAGAGGAGGAAGAAGATCAGCCGTTTCTGAAGTCCCTGCAGCTCCACCGGGTAATTCCTTAATGAACTGGTTCTAGTTGGTACCGGAGTATACGGACTTAATGCCCGTTGCTGGAATTAGGCTGGCTGGTGAGTTAAAATTGGCTACGGTTCGGTCGTTGATGTTTCTGTGTGCCAGAGTGCTCGGTCTTTATTGTTTGGCGTGTTCGGTTGCTCGTTGGAGACTTTATGTTGGAACGTGTGTTTGTTCAATTTTCTTCTACGAAAGAAAAGATTCTCTGGATTTTGAAGAAATCTTTCGAAGCAGCTTGATATGGTCTCGATCATGCTAAGGGTGAAGCATCCGGTGTATTTCTGGTGGCTTAAAAATACAGAAAGTCGGTCGACAATAATTCCATTTATTTTTCGAAACAGCCTCGGCTCCTTGGACCGGATTCGTGATCTGTTTCCTCCGGGGTTCTGTGACTCGCTTCTGTTTTGTCTCCAGTGATCTAATCTCGTAAGGAGACGAATATTTTGTATGTTTGCGTAACCCCGATTATCCTGAACGAGTTATGAGAAACTTTATTACGGGCAGGGAATGTTTGTAAAAGCGAATATACATGAAAATATTTCGATGTTCACACACACGAGGGAGATTATATCTGTGTCGTTCTACGCTTATGTAATCGAATAATCTTCGTTGAAATCATACAATTTCATTTTCATAGAAAAAAAGTAGTATGTCGAAGTGGAAATGGAAATTGTATTCTGGATTGCAAATTCGCTGTGCATTTGCATTCTGGATCGCTGGAAAAAAGCTCGAAGAGGGTCTCGAACGCGTTCGACAGTTCACTGATTTGAATAAAGTCCGTATGACGCAAATGTGCGAAGAAAGCGATGACGTGCACTTGAGTAACGTTAAAAAAACACGGTTCCATGTCGACGCGAGACAGGAGACTGATTTATTCGCCTCGTAATCAATGCACGTCGTTAATTCACTCAAAATTAATTCGCAATCTCTCAGACCCATTTGCGACAACATTCTGCCGTGATTCCGTGAACCAAACAAATATGTTGTCGATCGTGTTCTGCGCTTTGAAAACACATTCTACGTTCTAAAATTACATTCTACGTTCTAGAATCACATTCTGCGCTCTTTCATCGCGTTCCACGTCTGACAAGACAAAGGGAAACTGATTTGGAAGCACTGCAGTCGCTCCAGCGTTGCTCCGAAGGGCCAGAAGAAAATACAGCATCATTTGTCGAATAAAACGAGTTAAACCAACCGGAAGTTGGCCAACAGACATTTATCCAGGGCCTGGATATCTATGAATCCCTGTTCGAGAACGAACCGGGAGAGAATCTTAGAAACTTTTCGAACGGCTCCACTCGGCAATGAAATGGCCCCCGGGCGAAAAAGTGCTCCCCGATTCAGAGGAAGAGGGAGGAAGGGGTGGGGGGCGGAGCCCCCAGGAGAGGAAAGAGAGAATGTCGTCTCGTAAAACCGGTGATTTGCATACGATGTAAATTACACGATAAGAGCATAAAATCCTGATTGCTTCATACGCGTTATAAACCTGTTGTCATGCACGATCTTCGATGCAAATCGTTGCACGTTATTACCGTCGATATCTTCAGGACCGGGGATAGTACACGCCTCCATTGTTACTTTGTCCGGCGAGCAACGCGAACCGAAACGTTTTAGCGAACGGAAAACCAGACGGGGGTCTTAAAAACCAGCAATTTAAGCGCGTTACTCCCGATCACGATAAGAAAGCCTCGCCTCCTTGGCCGCGCAATCACCTCGGCGAACCGAGCGCGCTTCGATTTTCGTATAGAGAACGGTTTCCTTTCTTGGTCCTCCATCTCGAGGCGATTCGAACGTTTGGAAACGTTGAAACGAAGATTTTAAGCCAATTGTTTGAGTACGAAACGTGCGCGTCTCGGCCGCCATCTTCGTCGCGTGAATTTTGTTCTTTCAGGACACTACGACTAGAATTCTTGTGCTTCATTCGTGTCTCTAGGTTTTAAGATACTTAATTGAAATTATTTAAGAAAGAATTCTTGTTCCTCTCTCGTGTGTCTAAATTCTCCAAATAATCGAAACAGCGAGACACATAGAAATAATTATTTTACTTCTTTTTCAAGTTGTATCACTGTTCGCCTTGTTTCTACTTCGAACATTTATAGCAGGAATCTTGTTGTTAGCGATAAGATTGTTGCCGGAGAGGTTTAGTAAACGCGACGACAAGTAAATAATATTGGACAATAAACAAAGGAGAGCGTACAACTCGGTTAATCGGTACGCAACTCGCTGAACTTTGCTGTGCTGAAGATAACCCTAAGTTTAGCTTAAAAAACAGAATGTTGATAACGCCTACTGATCTGAAAGTTGGCGGGTATATTTGTTTATGTCTGGAGAAAGTGCTCTCAGACTTTGACTGAATGATTTGATCCAACGAGTGGTTGCAAAACGCAGAAAGCGAGGATGCATGAAATTTCAACTATTTCAAAGGGTAACGAGGCCTTTGGGAGCAAACATTTCAAACATCTTCTCTCCAGACATCGCTGACACATTCCAGATAGCGCAGGACCGTCGAGAATTCATGGAAAATGGAAAAGTGAAAGTTTAGGGCTGATCGTATTGTCAGCGACGGTATTCGAGCCCTCGGAAGGATGGCCGCGTGTATAAAAACCCAGGTCGAAATCGAAAACATAACCTACTTTCACTTGGAACATCTTGACGACTGATGGACTCGGTATTTAGAAAAAAAGAGAAACTACCCCGAGTGGACGATACGAGGGAGGCAAAAGAGAAAGCGTACGGTACCTGCTTGCATGGCGAGGCGAACGGTTCGGCCAAAGTCATCGCACGGGTTAGCGCGGAGATCAAAAATTATGTTTCCAACAAAAGAATCTTCTCTCAGCTCTGTACAATTTTCTTTGACCAAAATTTTTGATTTTACCAACACCACAAGGCTACAATTGATTATTCAAATTCCTACTTCTGAACTTCATCCATACTCCAATTCAAAGACGAAATTAAAAACAGTGCATAAACCACAAATCTTCTTCAGCATTTAACAAATACGAATTTTGCGGTCTATAATTTCACGCAATTATTTAGAAAGATGATATTCAAGTACGAAACTTGCATTGCAGATTCAGTAGGATTCAGTCGTATACAACACTAACTTTGAAGATTACACAACGTTATCGTCAGAAATTGTGATAACATCAAGAGAGTAAACAAGAATTATCCGGTTGTCTTTTCATGAAGAAAAATGTGCGAAATATCTGCGCGAGTAGGCTCGATTTCAGACGTAATGGCATCATTGGCCATTTCACGGTAAAAACACAATCTGAATAGATCTCGCTAGCCTCTCAAAAGCGTGGGATCAGAAACGTGTCCGTTTGTTTCACGATCGGCGTACAATTTAACGCGACTAAATGTCGCCACCGTTTAGCACCTTTCAGATTTACGCAGCATTCAAAGGAAAATGATGTGCCATTGTTTTCGGAGCGCGCACCTGGCTCGTTCCACGGTTTATCTAGATTTCTTTACGCCGTCGCGAACGAAACGGAGACGTTGATTTCCATACAAATTGGACAGTTACGATAATGCTCGGTGAATTACGCAGTCGAATCCGACGCGGCGGATTGGAACGGTGCCTCGTAGGTGTTGTTTATTACGCGTTCGCTGCTTTGTGACAGTTTCGAATTAGGTTCATCCTCTGTTTCCGGTGCGAAACGGCGATAGCCAAACGCATAAATTTGTAATGTTTTGCTACCGACTCGGGATCCCGTTTACTTTGCGTTGTACGCGTTGGCGGATCGAACTGTCTCGGCAAGAACAGATTGCTCACAAAAATGGAATTTCCTGCTGAAAAATCGTTCACTCTCCGACCGTGTGCACACTGATTTTTAATTACAAGAAATAATTATTACGTGTCCCTGGCAAGGCCTTCCGCTAGGCCCAGCAGCCGCGCAAGTTCTCCGATAATTAATGAAAAGGAAGCACCAGAAGAAATCAAAACGAATCAGCCTTAGAATCCACCTCGCAGCCATCTGACAAGCTACACGACAGGCTGCATCGTCTTAAAGGAGCAAGATCCGGGCAAGACGATCGCCTTATCTGCACCGTAGGCCCTAAACTCGCGATTCCTCTGAACGGTGCTATCATCTAAAGAGTCTGATCGCCTGGGAAGCTCGCATACCATCCCCTTCCCGACGTTCCTGTATTTTTCAGTCGCTGAAGCCTCGATCATTACGCGACTGGCGGCGATCTTCCACCGTATCAACAGAGACTCCAATCTGATCATAGTCGGGATTCTGAGGTCCAGGGGGGTTGGGGGGATGAACAAACGATCATCCCGAGAGGAGTGGGGGTCTCGGGGGAGAGGATGAAGGCATTGCCAAACATTTACGAGGAGACTACTTTGCATCAGGAGGTCGATAACGCGGTGATCCCGACCTGCGCGAGTATTTTCCTGCATCGGATCGCGAAACTGCACACGCAAGTCACATGGCGCATGGTCGCGATACACGGATCAGCCTGAAGCCGACTGGGCGTGGCCAACTGTTTAACGACCGTTCCGCCAATCGATAACCGGCTCTCCCCACCACTGCACGCATCGATGCACCGCTCGCAGCCAAAAGAATCCACGGTTTCCCCTCGCGCATCCACTGGCGATGCTCTTTGCATGGATCTCTCCGCAACGCGAAAACCCTTGTCCGCCCGCGAATTGAGTATTTGGGGACTGCGTTTATCCGACGTGCAGTACATGAAACCGCCGATTGCGATGTCCGCCGAGCATCGAACGCGATTCGCATTGTTATGTTCTGTTAGGTTCGTTCAGCCGAGGAGGAATGAAAATCTTGCCGATTAGTTCGTCTAGCTGCTTCGACAGGGTCCAATGATGTTGGCAGTGATGCTAATTTTATTCTGGATGTGGTAGAACGTTTGTAAATCCAAGGGCTATCTTGTTACAGTGAAACGGATCAAGGAAGAAGTTAGAATTATGATTGTATGTTGCTTTTAATTGTTGTACGAGCTGTGGCAGTGTCAGAGGGGTCTTGCTTCTTTGACAGGGTTCAGAGATATTGGGAACGTTGCTAGGTTAGTTCTAAGCATGGTTGTCCGCTTCTAGTTTCAAGGGGCAGTTTGTTACAATGGGGATACATGAAAAAAGAAGTTGGAATAATAATTTCTAGATCTTTTCAAACTGTTTTCGTGATTGTACGAAGTACAGTTTGGTCTAGCTCCTTGACAGTGTTAGAAAATGTTGGTAACATTCCTAACCTATCCCTAAGAGCAAGAATATGTCCTTGAACGAAGAACATTCCCAGTTTCAAGGGGTGACAGTGAGCGTAAAC
This sequence comes from Lasioglossum figueresi, assembly GCA_028455805.1. Taxonomy (NCBI): domain Eukaryota; kingdom Metazoa; phylum Arthropoda; class Insecta; order Hymenoptera; family Halictidae; genus Lasioglossum; species Lasioglossum figueresi. The sequence goes on along the minus strand of CM052200.1, from coordinate 9,780,253 downwards.
GAAGAAACAAATTAGTACGAAGACTCCCATGTTTTTCGTGACTATCGTATCGATTGTACGAATAACATAATAGTTTGGCGTCTTCGTCAGGCTTAGAGGAACGTTATTAGCATCCCTAACCTACCCTTAAGAGTGTGAATGTATTCTTAAATGAAGAACGAAATTAGAGTGAAGACTCTTTGATCTTTTCTGACTATTTTCAGAATGATACGAATGATAATACCGTCTACAGACAATACAGTTCTTTGACACTGCTTAAAAGATATTGTCAGCATTGTTAACACATCCCTAACACTACAAACGTATCCCATACGGTGAACAGAACTTTCCCAGCTTCCATGTACACGTAGATCAAGAATGAACCTAGAATCAAGCTACCCAGGTCCAGTCTGAGCATTCTAAAGACAATTTCAGTGACACACAGCTCGTTTCACTTAACCTACGACGAACCTAGACGAACCTAAGCTAGATGAAGTTAATTCAAACTAATCTGAACAACAACTGCACGCGGCGGAGGTAGTTTTGGTAACCGCGCGTTGCCAGTATCGCCGTGGCAGCGATTTTGGAAACGCGTGATCGCAGTTGCGAGGATCGAGCGCGCAAAAGCGGGCAGAGAGAGCGGTCGCAAGCTCGCGCAGTATGAGATCGTGTTGGAAGGTAGCGCTTACCGTGAGGTAGGGCAGCGAGATCCCCGTTGGCATCAGCGACGACGTCGTTGTCGACGGGCGTCGGGACTCTCACGCACTCACCAAGAGCATCACGCGACGGACCGACGTGGTCCTGGGTTAGGCGACTACCGGGTGGCAATCACGTGGCCGCGTAAAGGCGTATACCAGGATGACCCGGGAACTTGGAGAACTTGGAGGCCGGCACAGAAGCACAAAGGAAGACGCAGCACGGTCGCGGCCCCGGGGAAAACGAACTGTCAAACAACGACGATGGAGAGAAAGAGACTCTCTCTCCCTCTCTCTCTTTCTCGTGAGAGATGGAAACTTGGAAAGACAATTCTTTCTCTGCGAGGGATATTGCGATCGTCGCAACACGCGGAGTGTACGCAAGATACAAAGGGCCTCGCGGAGAAGATGATCGCGAGCGGATCGCGAATCGGAGAGGGTTGGTTAGCCGCACAGCCCCGGGGGTTTCGGCGATCCCGACTAGCAAACCGAAAATACCGGCGAAATACTGGCAAACGCGATGTGCCAGCGGCCCGTACGTTCGACGCTCGCCGCGCTATACGCCTTCGGGTTTGCTATACTATAAGGTAGTAAGTGAGCGAGAGACCAAGCGGGACCCCTACCGGCGCAGCCGTACATCTTAGTATTATGGGCAACTCACATTGGAAGATACGCCATCAAGCATAGCCCTAGCGAGAACGCGAGAGCGAGCGAGCCAAGCCGAGCGATTGTAAAAGTTTTAGGGACACTTTGCGAACGCTCGTCCCCTCTTGCCCCTCTCGGTCCCTCTCTCGACCCTCTCGGTCCTCCCTCTCTCTTCCCTCCCGCGCTACGACCACTCTCTCATCTCTCTCTCCTGTCTCTCTTGCCTCTCTTTCTATCTCTCTCCGTTCTCCTCTCCGCGGAGCCGCGCCCCGGTTCTCTCACCCCGCCGATCCGAGCCGATCACAAATGTACGGCTCGCCCCCGAACTAGAGGGAGACCCTACGCGAGAGCGAAAGAGCGAGAGACAGAGTGAGAGACTGTGTGCCCCCTTCGGAATCCCCTCCCCCGGGACCCCCTTCTCCGACACACCGTGGAAGATGGCGAGGCCGCTGGCAAAAGCGAGACAGCGTCCGAGAAAATGATGATGCTCCTCTCTGTGTTTCTCCATCCCTCGCGCCGCGATCGGCGACAGACGCCCGGACAACGACGGTCTGAAGCCTGTCCGTCTGTCGTTCGATGCCCGACGACGAACTCGCGACCGTCGGAATGAAGACGAGACGGAATCCTCATGGTAACCCGTCTCCCTTGCACCCTGAACAACACTGGCCAACCTGGGGAAGGGTTCATGCTACTCCCTCTCTCTCTATTTCTGTTCTATCGCGAGATGGACCCAAGGGTTGGCCAGGGGTTGTCGGGGTTGGAGAGCACACCCGCGACGCCATGGGCGCGGCACTCTACTGAAAAGTGGGAGAGAGATTGAGGGAGACAGAGATTGAGAGAGATTCTGGGAGAGAGAGAGAGAGATTCAGGGAGAGAACAGGATGCAGCTGGTTCGTAGAATACTGCTACGCTCGGTGGTGGTTGGAGGGTGAAGACAAAGAGGAAGTGCGCTTTCTAGAGGATGGAAACGTTCTTGTCACTGTTCGGTGGCGCCCTCCGGCCTTTGCTTCAAACTGACGAGACTTCGAGATCGTTTTTTGGTGTTAGATGGTTGGAGGCTTTGGTTAGACAGTTTTTGAGCACGCTGGGTACTCAGAGTTTGGGGTTAGAGACTTTGATTAGGTTGTAGCATGAATTGGTTTGGGCCCTGGAGGATGTGAGGTTGTGGGGATGATGCTGATTCTGCTGTTTGCTCGTTTCACTTGGTGGAGACGGAATTTTTGTATGATTCGAAGGCTGAGGTTGTTAGGGAGACGTGGGGTGTTGTGGTGAGGTTTTGGAGATTGTGTGCATCGAGTGAAGGTTTTAGGAAGTGCAGTTGATCGCCTGGATCGTTGAATGGACTTGGGTCCATTAGACCAGGAGTTGCAAACAACCCATTTATGTTGGTAGACGAGCATTAATTTTGATCTTACAGAAATGAGGATTTGAATGGATATCAAATTCACAAAGCTTGAATGTTAAGATTGGTTTAAAGGAGTTCAGAAATTGAGAGCACCTTACAAATCAAGATTGCTGACCTGAGCATTGGATCCGTCTTCCAATCGAGAAGACATTAGAATAGAATCACAACACACTTTCCGACCTGTTTACTGAGCCGTATCTCCGTGCTCTGATAAGTTTCATACTCTTCAGGCCTAAATAAAGCTTTGTGAATTGATAGCCGGTTTCAGGAATCGACTTTCACGGAGGACTGCCAACATGCAAACTCAAAAGATGAAACTGTAAAGAATTTCTCAAAATGCAAGAACGAATAATCCTCGTCGCACAAGAAAAATCGTTTCCTTGCGCACAAGCGTAGCCCGGTTAATTAACTTCGTGCAAAACATCGTTTGATTCCAGGGGTAATCCAGCGCTCCAATCCAAGCAGAATGGAACTGAAAACCTCGCGGCACGATTGCGTTTAATTATGTAGAATATGATAGCTCCGCCGCTGTTACCAGTCTAATTATTCTTTCAATCGCAACGTGTACGCGCACGTATTTTACCATGTAGCGTCCCGTTCTCGCAAATGAGCATACATAGAGTTCAACGCATCCCGACAATGGCGTGCCCATTGTTTCCCTCGTCCACGCGATTTTTCACATTCGCAACGAACAATACACTCCTCGAATATTCGTTGTGAATTGTTAACACGCCTCGTTTCCGTCGTGCAAAATAGGTAGCATTTTTGTTAATATTATACTCGCGGTTTATTTAATGAGCAACTTTTAAGGGATCGAAGAAACAGTCGTTCTGTTCTGAAACGTTCTTGACCGTTTACTCAGAGTTGAAATTACCGGGATGAACAAGCACAGTACAAAAACCATAAAAACTCAATTTAAAAATCAATTTTAAACGAAACGTGAACAGACCAACAAGTGCGTAAACATGAGAAAGGAAGATAAGAAGCCAGCGATTATACCGTGCATTTTATGCAGAACGCGCACGAAAATGAAGAAAGCTGATTCGCGTCGAATGTTTAACATTCTCAAGTTGACAGAGAAATATTGTCCTCTCGGTTGTCTTTCTTGTAAATCAATCTGGAGGTGCAAAGACTCTATAAATTACTCGGCGTCTTATTAAAGAGACGTTTTTTTATTATTCATGAGCTTTTATTTACACGTCGCGGACATTAAAATCATCATTTTTGAATTATGTATTTGATAGCTTCGTTTTTGCGATGAGAAACACGAAATAAATTGTTCGACGCGTTAACTGTGGAGTCAACAACCACAACACCTCCACAGATGTTAGCTTAATTGATTTAACGAAACAAAAACTGGGAAATTGAGACATAAATAGTGCTTCTTCTGGACATTTTGAGCTAGTCGTTGAACCGAATTAAAAAGCCATTAAGTCAAATTATTCGTAAGAAGCTAGGTAATCGGATAACGTTCCTAATTAAAGCAATAAATTTATTTAGGCGTAGGACTTAAATTAGGCACTTAAATTCGATCAATTTAAAAATTCGCTAAATTAAACGCCACTGAATTCGGACCTCCAGTAAATTCATTTGACTTCGATCAAAAAGTTTCACTGATCGGTCGAAAGCAATTCCAAAAAAATGCTCGCATAAATAGCCAGGTTGGCGTCGCCAATGGGAGGCAACGGGCACATTAAATAGCCAGCAGCTTATCAAAAAATCAGCGAAAGGTTCAAGCACCCCTCAGCCGATGGCCGAGCAAAATGGCAGCGATCAGGTCCGAAATGTTCTGGTCCCGATGGAATTTCGGCGGTGATTCGGCGTGAATGAGCTCGAAACGCGAATGGCCCAGGAATTCCATGGCGGTCGAGTATGCTAGCGTGCCGGGAAAGAGAAAGAGGGAAGAGAGAGGAGATAGAGGCGGTTCGTTGGTTAAGCGATTTTTAATTTCCCGGCGATGCATTCGGTAACGAAGCTCCGACGATTAAGCGTTCCTCGGTGACTTTAATAAGTGTTACCCGATACACGGTGGACGGGGCGAGACGCGCGATTTTAATTGGACCGACGACGACGAAGCAGTAAACGTACTCGCGAGTCGCATTAAATGGCGTCTCGTTTCCATCCGGGCGAAAACCCGAAGACAAATTTACGTCGCGATATAAGCCGTTCATAAAAAGAGCCACGGGGACACGAGGAGGAGGCAAAACAGGGAGGGCCCCGTCGAATGCAGGAGAAACAGTGACTGAGAGAGAGAGGAGGGGAACGAACGGAATGGGAAAATAACGTTTCTCTCGTCCGCTGTTCCATGGGAGAGCAGCATTACCGGGAATTACGTGGTTCAGGGAAACCAAACGATGCGATCGATCCAGACAATGCCTATGCAGTCGCGGTACATTAATTTCTTTCCCGGAATCGTAGTGGGTCATGCGCTGCCGACGACTTTATTCGACGGGAAACGCAGAAGGACGCGTCCATGTTCGCGGAAATTTTTTCACGAATTATTTCTCGGTTACAATCGCGAACTGTTGCGGTTTCGTTCGAGTACGATGGACGGAGGTGGTGCTGCAGATTTTTAAGCCTGTTGTTCACCTAGGTTATTTTATGAACTATTGTCTCGTTCGTAGATGTTAGTGGAGAAAATTATAAGACAGTCTTAGAGAGGGAGATAGAATTATGCGTGTCATGTGAAGTTCTTGTCCCAAACATTTTCGGGCTGTTTTGGGATTTCTTTTACCAGTGTACTAGATCCTTGTGAAATTCCTCCGATAAAATCGTCCTGCAAATTTTTCCTGTACAATTGTTTTGTGAAATCGACCTGTAAAATTATCTGGTAAATTCTTCCGGCAAAATCGTTCTTGAAATCCTCCCGTAAAATCTGATTTCATCCATCGGACAGCGCATGCTCGGCAAGCGAGCGTCCCTGAGCAAGAAGATGAACACATTGTGCAGCGGAGAGCGTCGAAGAACAGCGTCTCGAGTCAGAACGTTGGTGGCGACCGTGTTAACGTCTCTGGAGCTTCCAAGAGCCGTTCGGAATTAAAACGTGAGGGAAGATTAAGCGCCGTATGTGCTTCCACACAGCCGCGCGACACATGTCGCGATCGGTGTCCGTATTAATTCCAATTAAGGCTTGGATACCGGCCTGGTGACGATCGTTCTCTCCCGAGAGGGAGTAAGAGAAAGCTCTCCGCAGAGCTCTATGCTCCGCGAGGGGTTGGACAAACGACGATATAATAAAATCTGAAAACGACGGCACCGAGCGTCCCTCGGCGTTATTATCCGGTTGCTCTTCCCAGAGCAACGCTTGGCCCTGAAAGGGGAGAAACAGAGAAAGAGAGTGAGAGAGAGAGAGTCCGGCGTGTATCCTACGCGAGGAGCATAAAATACCCGGTTAAATGCGCTGAACGAATACGAAAAAGTCTAATATGAGGAACCCTGCAGCCGCAGAAGAGAGCTCGGCCCCGAACGACCGTCCGAGTTTATGCTTGCGGGGCCCGGCCCCCGGCCAATCCGAGCGCCGGATTTCAAGGGACGAGTAAATAAATTGAACCAGAGAGAGCCCCGCGACCCGCTCTTCTTCTTCTGCCTCTTCTACTTCTTCTGCTTCTTCTACTTCTTCCCGGAACCGGTGAGACATCAACAGTGTCTTGCCCTGCCCCCAAAATCGCGACGGAACGCGGGATCAATGGATCCCACGACACTCTCTACGATTCTGCGAATTAATTGTGTGCCCTTCTTCTGGTTCCCCCCCACACTTACTCGCTTGCTCCTATCGCAATACTTTCATGGAAACGCTCCGCAAATTGCTCGCTATTATTCCTGCCGCCGGAATCCAGCTGACGATTTACTTCGACTCGGTGCTCGTCTTCGTTGTCTCTTTTTCATAGCAATTCATGTTGACGTATGCGGAGAAGCAAAATTCTAAAGGGTAATTAGGTGGGAGAAATGATTGACGTATACGACTTTGAAGGTAACAGAGCAACATTATTACTGCATCTAGACAAACTTCTACGAATGAATTCGAACGAGAAAGTAAGTACTATCGAGGAAACTGATTAGGAAAATGAAGGAAAGTGAATCAGGGGGGAAAGAATGATTAACAACGAAGCCAGTGCAGCGTCCGATCGACAAAGAGGCGATGGCGTCGCGTTTCCCAGAGTTGCCTCTCTCGTCTGTCGCGGTCCTCGAATGTCGCGGCTCTATTCTTAGAAAATGATCGCTGGAAACACGCGTATTTACAATGTAGGTGTACCGGCGCGTAAAATATCGTCCTTAATATATTGTGAGCGAGGCGGTTAGCGTCCCCGCGGTTCAAAGATTGCACTGACAGCGGCGTAGGGGGGTCCAAAAGGGGGGCTGAAGAGAGGGGGTGCGGTGAGAGCGAGGGACAGAAAGGTATTTAATACGTTTCGGCGCATAAATTGCCAAGTATATGGGGCATTACGGGGTGGGACGAGAGACCATCGTTGCCCATCGAGCTGTCTCTTTCTCTCGGAGAAGCTGGAGAGCGAAATCCTCGCTGTCACGGCCACCATGTTGGACGCCGTAACCTGGGACATCGTTTTCTCTCCCTTCTCCCCACGGGAACCCTTGGTTTTCTTCGTGTTTTGCCTCCCCTCTCGTTCCCCATCACCCGACATTCTTCCACCGGCTGCACGACCGGATTCAACTCGGGGAACACGCTGAATCGGAGAAATCGGTCTCCTTGATCGTCGAACTATGCCTTCGGTACTCTACGGTGCTGCTCGTTCATTCGTTGAACCTTCGCAATCAATGTCCACCGGTGCGAATAGGATCCCTGTACGTTACTGAAGGGGGTAGACTCGTTTCTAGGATTGCAAGGGTGCGGGATGCGCCTTTTCATTTCTCGATAATGCAAAGACGGGCTTTTTCAAGAGTCAAAAGCGTTAGATAAAAGATCAATTTAGGCCGCAGTCGCCTCCTAATTTCCAATTTTTATTTGGCAACGTAATTTGCATTATTCGGAAGCATTTTCATAAAGCTGCGACAACTACATGCTGTCGAATAATGCATATTACGCCCCGTAAACGTAAAAATAAGAAATTTGGGGACGACTGCGGCCTAGGTTGATCTTTTATCTGTTTCGCATTAACCCTTCGCACTCCTTTGTCGAGTGTGACTCGACATCGGAGAAAGAAAAATGTAAATGAAACGGATTTTTATTTTTTAGTGTGAAACAAATAGTAGTTCCACAAATATAAATTACAACAAAGTCTGAGAGCTATGCGTAATATGATTAGTGAACAAAATTGTATAAAATGAGTAGCAGTCAAGGAACTGTCCTTTGAATTAAATTTTAAATGAAACACTTAAAATAGTAGCGAGTTGTTGGCAACAATATTGAAAAATAATTCGGAGTACAAACGGTTAAAGAAATAAAAGTCACGAAGTTTCGAACAAATTTACTTACAAATAACAGAACAGTATAACTTATTTCGAAAAAAACTGTGTGAAATTGACACGAGGTTCAATTTCATCGTTAGAAAATTGCGTAACGTTGGCGTAATTTACCAAAACGAGTCGAAAGACCACTCGGCCCAGGGTCACCTGAATCCGCTCCGACGATGATCAGTCAGTTCTCCGAAGAAGAAACACGAACTCAGACGCGGGTTGTCTCGACACGATTATTTTTAACCGAGACCGCGAGGGGATACGGTAAAAACGGCGTCGTCGCGGGGAGGATCGGCTCGGTTACTCTCGATACCGGTAATTCATTGGGCAAGGAGGCAAGAGAGAGGAAGGAAAGAGAAGAAAGAAACAAAGACATCGGTCGCAGAAAGAAACGGAAGACAGTCCCGGGAAAGAGAGGCCCGTTCGCCGAATGAATTATTTACGAGCCGAGTGCGAGCAAAGCGAAGTCCCGAGATAACGAGTGCGATCGTAAGTGCTCCCGGCTTTTCCACAGTGGATGTGTAGACGCGATAAGAAAAAAAGACTCGGGGCACGTGTTCCGCGGAAAGATAGCGTTATCGACAATGAGGATTCGGCGGAGTCAGGTGTAATAGGTTTCTCCGCGATTCTTCTGCTTCTGTAGATTACTTTGATTCATTTTGAAGGTTGCTGGGTTGCCAGTCGAAGTTGGAATTGTCGGAGAATCGTGTCTCGTTGAGTTTAGGCTAGAGCAAGTGGTATGGCGGAGGAACTATCGAACGGCGAGGCCACGTTAATTTAGCGAATGGCCGATCGAAGGACACGATAAGGGTGGGAGTGAATGCGAGCGGTCGGCGTCGGCGCGCGGTGGTGGATGTCGAAAGTTCCGCTTTTGTTTAAGCTAATCCCATTCGCGTATAACGGGGAGCAATTCCATTAGGAGGCGGACAGGAGTCTGGAACCGCGCGGAGGGTCGGAAAACAATCCCAACGAGCAGCAGACCACCCCCGCGACAAAGGGATTGCTCGAGGAATTGAGACGTCACCGAACGATCCTCCGATTCTGTGTATTCGCGTCATCGGACGATCCACCATACTCGGACTGTGGATCTTGTGCGTTATAGGGAAACGGGAAATGTTAAAAGTGCTAAACAGCGGTTGTAATGTTTGTAGAAAGATAAGTAATACATATGGAAACTTATTTGACTGAAGCAGGTAGAAATTTATGACTATCGGAGGATGTATGAATACTTGCGATAAAGTATGTAAACGGATATTTTCCGTTCAAGCTACAATCTGGTTAAAACATACAAAAAAAGTTGCACTGCCGCATAGAGGTTTTGCATTTTATTGCATTCGTCACGCTCGTACGAGCCATAAATTCATAAAATCCGCAGTCGACTTGTCATTTCTAGTATCATTATGATAAGTTTTTATTGCACAAATACCTTGTGTGCAGTTCATTTAGAAAATGAAGAGAGCGAGAGTGCAAGAAATAATGAAATAAATTTGTATTGGTACAATTAGTATCGGTTATCGTGGTTTCAGTGCGTGCATAATTGAAATTTTAATGCGCGATTTCTGCGTAATCTTGTAATCTAATAATCAAATACTTAGTTCAATAATGAAAGATTGTTTTGTCCTCGATGAACGACGTCTATATAGAGAGGTAAAACTCTATTAAAGCAACTGTTTGAATAATCATCTTTTATGTGTGGCAATAAAATTGAATTGATTTTTCATCAACAAGGTTCAACAAGAAGATCAATGTACATACATACATAATTTACTTTAAAAGTTGAACAACAATCCTTAAGTGAAAAAAAGACCAAACCAAATTAGAAAAATCCTCAAGTTATTCTGCGCAATATCGCAAATACGAGGCTCGAACAAAATTGCAGGTCTGCGACGCTTCCCGGTGGAATCCGTGGCGGATTCCCGAAATATCGGGTCTCCTAATATGAAATTCAATTCGAAGAAGGGAATAAAACTCGGCAGAGAGGGACAGACCGAATTGAGAGAAAGCGGGATAGACGGGTGGGCGTTCGTTTTCGCCGGGAATATCTGCTGCTGGCAAGTCGGCGTCGAATAGGTGGACCAAGATGGGCGGGTGGCTGGGTTCCTCTCTTCGAAACTGGCTCCTCCATTTCAGGCCGAAGCCGAAGGAAGGATGTTCCGTCAACCTTTTATTAGTCCGGGCCCCGAATGCCTCTTCCCCGTCATTTTCCGCACAATGTTGCAGAGACCCCGAAATTTTTATCCTCGCCGAAAAAGATAACCGTAGGCGATCAACCTTTTCATGCCGAGACATTAACGACTCGCGTTTACAGGAATATGATGCTTTTATCGTTCAACCGGCTTGGAATCCCGGGGTTGGATTATGATAAAGGCGACCGTGTGTGCCCGGCCCCAAAATCGAGATCCTGTAACCAAATAAAATTGCTATAGCGTGCGCGATACCCGACAACGAATTACGACAGGCCCATGTAAATTTTTAGATTGTCGATCCGACCAATCCGGGCTACCGTGAAATCGATTTTCTCGTCTCAACATGGAATTTCTCCGATTTTTTCAGATCGCTCGATGATAAACTCTTCGGGTTTATTGCGAGCAACTTTGTTCAGGATTGTGTGCGTGTGTAAATAGCCGAGGTCCAACGTCATACTCCAGAAGATTTAAAATTGTCGCTTCAATGTGAATGTATATTTGGATATTTTATAACTTTGAGTAAGAGGAATTTTTTCCATTTTTGTGCATTGAATGTTATTTGCGGTCTACAGCCAATAAAACTACGAAAATATTGTCAAATCCGTCGTGGCATTCGCTCTAGAATCGTTGCACCGTGTTGCGGTGTTATCGTGTCTCGGCCGCCATTTTGAATAGCCGATAACCGCGCGGTAATCGCCAGTCGCGTCCGCATTTTCCGCGTTTGGGAACATGTTATTAAAGTCCACGAGCCGCGGTGATTGGCGTTTCCTCGCGAAGGATAGTGCAAAAAAGGTGTTACGCTCCTCCGTCTGTCGCCTTCGGGTAAATGAGGCGATTCGCCTCACCTCTCGCGGCGTCACGAATCAGAGATAAGAAGGACGCGTCGTCCTTCGCGTGCTAAGTGACGACGCATCGCGGCGAAGTGCAGCACGAGAGTGCAGAGCCCGGAGTGCAACACCGCGGACGAAAAAAAAATTTTCCGTGAGAACAACGGGAGCCAGCCTTTCTCGCCTGCGCTTCACCTTACTTTCGCAATCTTTCCTTCACCTAGCTTCTGTAAGAGTTCCTCGATCGAAAACGAGCCGCGGACTGTCTGCCCGATCATCTTACTCGCAAAAACCTTGCAAATTAGTTTTCATTCAGGACAATCCATTAAAATAAACAATGTACTCTGCGTTTAATTCGCACGAGTATATACAACTATATTTTTCGTTCCAGAAATTACGCAAAAATGAAGAATATATTCCGTAATTCATTTACACGAGTCTGAATAGAACAATTATATTATTCGTTCCAGAAATTACGTGAAAATGAAGAATATATTCTGTAATTAATTCATACGAGTCTGAATAGAACAATTATATTTTTCGTGTCAGAAATTACGCAAAAATGAATAATATATTCTGTAATTAATTCACAGGAGTCTGGATGGAACAATTATATTTTCCGTTCCAGAAATTACGCGAATGTGAAGAATATGTTCTGTAATTAATCCACACGAGTCTGAATAGAACAATGATATTTTTCGTTCCAGAAATTACGTAAATATGGAGAATATATTCTGTAATTAATTCACACGAGTCTGAATAGAACAATGATATTTTTCGTTCCAGATATTATGCAAAAATGAAGAATATATTCTGTAATTAAGTCACACGAGTCTGAATAGAACAATGATATTTAACGTTCCAGAAATTACGCGAATATGAAGAATATATTCTGTAATTAATTCACACGAGTCTGAATAGAACAATGATATTTTTCGTTCCAGAAATTACGTGAAAATGAAGAATATATTCTGTAATTAATTCATACGAGTCTGAATAGAACAATTATATTTTTCGTTTCAGAAATTACGCAAAAATGAATAATATATTCTGTAATTAATTCACAGGAGTCTGAATAGAACAATTATATTTTCCGTTCCAGAAATTACGCAAAAAAGAAGAATAAATTCTGTAATTAATTTGCACGAGTCTGAATAGAACAATGATATTTTTCGTTCCAGAAATTACTCGAAAATGAAGAATATATTCTGTAATTAATTCACGCGAGTCTGAATAGAATATTCTTTTAAGATGCAACGATTCTACAACGCTGTATGGTTCTACACAGGTGTTAGAAGAGGTAGCTGGTGTAATTATGGTTAGAATTTGATCGTATGAATTCTGGTGTTCTTTGGCGAGGTTTCACTTAGCGTTTTATGAATTTCGAAGGGGAAGTAGGCGAAAGAGAAGCTTGTTGCGCAACGCCACGATGAAATTGCATTTAAGACTCGTTCATCGGACGACGTGGGAGCGGTAATCGTGAAATATTGGCCCACAAATTACACCTACCCGGTCAATTCTCGTTATGAAGCCTTCCGTTATTCCACGTTCGATAGTTTTCCCCCACGTAGTCGTAAACCGATTAAAATTCCCATGAAAAATAGCATGCGATTTCATAATCTCAATCTAAGAATTCTATTTCAGTACCGAGGATTACGAATGAAAAATTGTGTTTACTCACCGACTTACTTAGACTGCGATCAACAACCAGATCCTTTGCCATTATAGTTCACCTGTCTACTCATTCTAACTATCCACAAGTGTCTCCTAATTAGGCAAACAAACTTTTTAAAAAATCATAGAATGCCACTCGCAAAGAAGAGAATAAAATCTTTAATTCTGAACTTTAGAAGCATTTCAAACAAATAATATAGCACAATGTACTGCACTCGATGCAATCAATGTAAATAATTGTGTAAATTGGAGGGAAGCACCGAAAGAAATAAATGCGGTTTGAAAATTCGTGCCGACCGGGGCAGCAGAGTCCTGTAAACTGAGGATCTAGGTAAAACCAAAAACGGGTTAGAAAGCTGGGCCAAGTTTCCAAATTTTTTTTGTCTAACCGACATCCGGATTTACAAGGGACAACTGCAGTTCCTACGGGCTGCAATATAATGCAAGCCGGCTGTGACTAGCCGTTCAATTTTTTTCATCGATAGAAAGTTGGTCACTCGACCTAGAATCCAATATGGCGGGTTTCTAAGCGAACGGTTCTGTCCTGTAATCTCCTGACCATCTTGAATCAATCTGTCTGGCACAGATATTGTATTTTCTTGCTCTCTATAAACAATGTTGTAGATAAATATTTTCCAAAGTAATCGCATAAAATAATAACGAACCAAAATTTCTTTACTGTTTCTATAAATTTTAACAAATAACATAACATGTAATTTTCACTGTATTTTCCAGTATTATTTTACTGATTTATAATTTCAGGAATTCATTTTTGCCATAAATGGAAAATCCCCGGTGTGATCATTACCCGTATGATTTCTCGGGGTGTACGGATGGTAACGTTGCAGTAAAATTGACGTCGTTGAATTGAAATCAAAGGACAGATCTTCTTGTTTTCCCGATAGATGGTCGGATTTATTGTAAGATGATTATAGGACAGACGACAGAAAATGGCGGCGCGATTAAAACTCCGTTGTTCGTGGTGTGCATCGAGGTTCACGGAAAACCGTTCATCTTTTCCCGTTACTTCCGCGATAAAGTGCAGCACTTTATAAAAGGAACTTTAGCCGCGGTGCATTCCTCGCGTTCGCAGCGTGCATCCGCATCCGCGAGTCAGACGGCCAGCCCCGTTTACGATTCGATGTGTCTTGTTATCATCCCTTTGCAAATTACTTTGGCACTAATTAAACATGTTTTTATTATTGCACTTCGATACAGGATAAATCTTGTGTGTCTTTATTTACAAGTAGCGTTATAGTAAGAGTCTACCTTACGACCCTAATTAATATCATACAAGTAGTACAGCTATGAGAACAGACAGAGGGTGAGATTACGGGGGACGAACGTTCACTTTATTTCTCACATTAATTCGTCTCTCGACACTCTGACCGACATTTTCATAGTGTTCACAATTTCTGTTAAAAGACTCGAATATGTCATTTTATTAGAATAAAAATAGTGAACTGAAACGTTTAATCGTTCTTCGCCATTTTTCTAGGAAAGATCAAAAAGATTCTTTCTTAATATTATCACGTGTCAGTCAATGTGTCAAGATGTTCGAGGATCTCACGAGCTTCCTACAATCGATACTGATCGAGACAGTTAGGTCTTTCCGAGTAGAATGTTTACTAAAAGGATTATTATAATTAATATTTAACAAGTCAGTCGTTCGAACGAACTTCAATTTCCATCTGGAAATTATGAACAGTGTCGATTGCGATCATCTCTCTCGGGATTTCGATCTTCAAGCTCGATCGCCACGGTAATGATATGAAATCGTTACCCACACACGCATACACAGTTCGATGAACAGAATTTCAATCGGCATAGTGATCCACGAACGCGTGTTTAAACGCTATTTCAAGTTGAGCTTTCCTCGAATACTTACCTCGAGTTAGGTCGCGAGGTGAGTGTGTTCTGACTTTGAGCCGTGAATTAATCGAAGAAAATTAATGTTGAGTCTACAGCTGAGTCTAAAATAGCTCAAGACTTTTTAAGCTGAAGGGTTTCAATTATTATTGAATAATTTCGATAGATTATAAATTGATAATGACCATAAAATCGAGTAAAATAATAATTTCGCAGTGCACAGTAGTTATTTTCCACTGAACCAAAAGAATGTCGGAAAAATTGAGATAAACAAGTTGCATAAAATAAGGAAACGAGTCAGAAGATGTGCAAGAAGGAGTGGAATCGGGTATAGTGAAAATCGGGTTCAGTGAGACAGTTGCAGTGAATTACGTCAGACGCATTCGTGTTCAAGGTCCGTCGTTCATTGATCGAGTAAATGACAATGTTGAGCATGAAACAATAATATAATTGTAATTCTCTTCACATGTTCCTTTCATCCACCAGGAGACAATATAAACGTGACTCGTGATCGTGTACAGCCGTCGATATACAAAAAAGAAAAAAAAATAATAACGCAAGAATAATTTCTTCCATCTTCTCCGAGTAACTCGAACATATGTATACATATATAATATATATATCGAAAAAACAAATTAAACACGCGTTCTCGCAATATATAACATTTTCTTCTTTTTTTTTTTAAGTAAACTGCCTGGCGTTTCACTTTCTCTCTCTCTCATTTGCACACACACACATACTCTATCACTCTTTCTCTCCCTATCTCCTCGACAGGTCCAGAACTCAACAAAAATTGATTCGTAGGAATCGTCTTTGTCGAACACGCGCTTTAAAGCTTCCGAAATTGTTTAAACATGATTTTGTCATCGAACAGAAACAACGGAGGAAATAGGGAAGTGTTTTAAACAATTCTAGACAGCTGTGTACCGGATGTTTCAACTTGTCAGTTTCCTGCATTCATTTAAATATAATCATTCTCTTTGAGAAACTGAAAAAGTTATGAATAGAAAGCAGAACAAGCTAGTATATTTTTAATGAAGCACCTGATATTTTTATCACTCGTCCCGTCCTCAAACAAAATTTTTCTAGTCTGTGCTTTTAAAAAGCAACCCCCTCAAGGACTTTAATAGACAATTAGACGGCCAAAAAAATTTCAATCATCAGACCAGTGATCAAATAAAAAAATTCTATTCGAGAAAGTTGCAGAATTATTGAAACAGCCTGTACACCGCAAGAGAGATCACCGATTAAAAATTACAGGTGCACGTTGAACGGCACCGAGTTCCTCCGTGTGTTCACCGAATCTCGTGTGTCTGTGTGCGTCTGTCTCATTGTGCGCCTGTGTGGATCGATTGCCTGATCACCGACGCAATTAATAATATCAAGAGTCGCTATAGGCTGATAGGTACATACAAAACAACACACAATAAAAACAATAACATAATATTAACGTGACGCTCACAATAATAATAATTAATAATAATAATAATAATATATAATATAATAATAATAATAATCGTCGATGATATAATAATCGTAGTAATCGCGGTTGAACATCGTCAGCGGCGGGGATTCGAGGGGTTAGGGGTGGGGGTGGGATAATTATCAACTAATTACACGCCGATTCACAAAAGTCCGGATTGCTGATCGCCGACTGCGATCTTCGATCATCACGTCCATAAATACACCTGTACACTCGCGCGCTCTCACCTTAACTTTTTCTCTCTCTTTCATTCTCTCTTCGTGGTTCTCTTCCTCCCCCGTTTTTCTCAACAGTCGCACGCACGCACGCACGCACACACACACGTAAAACCCAGAAATGATTCAACGTCCCTCGAGCATCCCCTCTCTCACTTATTCATTTTCATATCTAGGGTTTTTTTTTCTTATTCCCATTATTCACGTGTACTTATACTGTATCATAGTTTATCCTCGTTACATAATTAATGTACCATAGTAATCGTGGCGGAACTATATTTAATCGTTAATCCGAGTCCCAATCTCGCGCATTGCGTGTGCCTATAATCGTGTGTTCTTGTGCAATTCCTTCATCGGTGTGTGTTGCGTGTTGTTCTTGTGTGTGTCCCGCCTTTTTCCTCGTTTTAACGTTAGACTAATTATACCATACATCTCTCTCTCTCTCTCTCTCTCTCTCTCGCTTTCTCTCACACGCTCGATTTAATGTGTACGCGTCTTCTTCTTTAGTCATCTTCCTCCGCAATTCACTTTACTTTTATCCCCCGATAACTATTTCTCGCTTTGTCTCACTCTTTCTGTGCTCCTCGTTTCTCTCGCATACAAGCCTCTCATTCTATCTCTCATTCAATCTTTCTCTCATTCCCTCTCTCTTTCTGTTTCGTGCGAGAGCGCGCGCGCGCGCGTGTCCACGGTTTTAAGAAATTCCGGTTCCCCGAACTTCTCTCTCCCTCTCTCCTATCGATTTTCCCGTGCGAGGCTGGGCTGGCGTCTCTCCCGGTTTTCCGCTAGAGATTTTCCAATTTTCTTCTGATGCATCACATTCCCCGTTTCTTCAATACCTTGCGCTTTCTGCCGAATTGCATTTGGCTAAACGTTCCCCCACGAAAAATCAATGAGCACGCTAGATCGTCGAGCGAAACATTTTTTCAGACCCCGGAAGGTTCAAACAATACCTACTATACCGAATCGTAGCTCCTACGATTCTGATTATCTTAATAAAAAATTAACTTCATAGCATTTTATGCCGAGTACCGCTCTGTCAAAGAACGCAGAAAAAGTTGCTACACAATTGAATTAATTTTGCAGTATATTTTTACAATAAGTTCCAGACAATGGATTCAAGGTCACTCGTGCGGTGTTTTGTTAAATTTACTCGAATCGACTGTACTTTTGGTTTCCAAAAATTTAAGAATCAACGACAAAATTGGACATTTCGGAAGGTGACTTTGAAGAATCTAATTTTTATGATAGCGCTAAAGCAGTTAGATCGTTGCACTTGAAGCGAGCGACTCCGCAGTAACGACAAATGAAAGCTAAGCTTAAATCCGTCAGCATAAATATCTCGATAAATACCCGCCCCGTATCTAGAACATCGAGTCGATCAACACCTGCGCGAATGAAAGCTACTAGTAGCGAGATCGATGAGCAAGAGCGTGAGAAGAAAAATTAGTCGGTTTCGTTCGCTTAAACAATCGTCGAACAATTTATTGCCAAAAACAAGCAGCTCCTCGAAAACAATAAAATAAACAATTTAACATAACATGATTACACTGACGGTCTCGATCGTTTCGATACAAAAGAACCGCTAATCGAATATGTATTCACGTGCAACAACCTATGAGAAACTCAATTTTGCTCGTTCACATTTACACTGCCGTTCGGATTGGCGACGGACCACGCTAATTTTCGAAAAGAAAACCGTTCTCCGATTTCGAGGATCATTTTCGACCGATCTTGTCGATTTCGAGTTCGAATGGAAAAAAAGAACCGGAAGAGACGATCGGTCCCGGTACATGTATACAAAATTCACGTGTGCGTGACACGGTCGTCGACGCACACGCGCGCGCCCAAGCACACTAATGTACATACAGAAAATACGCGTGTATGTATACATTTATTATAATAGTATATCGTAGTTTGCATGCACACTCGCGTTCAGCGGCCCTTATAATTTAGATAATGTTGCACCTTAGAGAATAGAGATCCACTGGGATATTTATTTTCATTTAACATCCGATTAAATTACCTACTTACTCGCCGACCCGCCGATTAAAAGGTAAACAAGTCGCCATCTTCGATCCGCGGCCAAGCTCTCGGCGCCTCCTCGATCCCCGTCGATCTTCGATCCATCCCCGGACAATGACAATCGCTCGTCCCTGAATCCGCGGGAAGAGGACTCTCGACCGATTTCAGTCTTCGGTAAACTGTTTCTTCTTCTTCGATCTCCGCTCTTCAACGTCTCCGGAGTCCTCTAAATATACACACGGCAGATTCAAGGACGAACGTCCTGTCGGAAGATCGAAATGGGACCTCGCCACGATCGCAGGGTGACCGACGATCCTCGATCCTCGTGAAATTAATCGATAACAAAACGTCGAATTTGAAAACAATCAGCTAAACACGTAGATGGTGTCTACCGTTGTCCCCGATTTTTATAATAAATTTTCAGCTAACAGTTCCGGTTCTGAAGGATCGAGGACCTTTAACAATAATACTAAAACGATTAACAAAGTCCTCCAATTTAAGTGGCCATCGAACTGTTGATGAATCGAGTCCTCGATCCCTACGATCCATGGCTCCCGTTTAGAGGATCCTGAGCTCGGCCTCAGAGTGGTGCTCTCGACCAGCCGGTCCACTAAGGTATACCTTTAAATCTAAGTCGCATTTTTTTACATATAATATAAGAATCATAGGTACTAGTTTGCGATCCTTGGTAGGCGATGAATACGACATTCTGGACATAATTAGACTAATTCTCCGAACGCATGGTTTCTCTGAGACACGTTTATTGGGCGTCCCCGACGCAGCCGATTCTAGAAACGAAAAACGTCCTCTATCCAGTTCAACAATAACGGTTGCGTCGAAGACCCAGTGTTTCGGTCCCAGTTGCTAACCACTCGCGATTTCTTCGACCGCTGATGTCTCCAGCGGACGAAACACACGTCGGACAAAGGATAGAGAAGTTATCTACAATGGTCCGATCGCTCTCGATCCATCAGCGGCCCAACGAATCTCTCGTTTACTCGGTCCGAACGAATCTTTTACTGCGGATTGGGTCTCTACCGATCTACGAGGAATCGGATATCGGCCCCACTGTCCAGCTACACCGCTGACGAACGCTGTCGTTACAAATTAAAGCACCGTCTCCGAGATAATTTAGTACTTTCCGGGAATCACAGACAGTAGCGATCATCGTTCAATTCGAGGAACCGCTCGTTCGACGCTCGGCAGGCTCTGAGAGGGGGCTACGAATTTTCTCCGCGAGAGAGCGATTATTTTCTCCACGATAGAGCCACTGGATACCCTTCCATGAATTTCGATGCTTTTACTTTACCGACCAGGGGCGATTATGCTACAGTTTCGAAAAATTTCTGATTCATAGCCAAGGATTTCGTAATGAACTTTTTAATAGTAGCAACAGCTTCAATCGGTGAAAAACTGCTACTTCTTCCTGACGAGTATGCTCGCCACAACACAAAACATTACTGTTTCTTCGTATGTCGAATATACTCGTCATAATCTTCCGGCAGGTAAAGTGTTCATCAATTACCTCCAATTATCCACGAAATTTACCGAGAAAATGCTAACAAAACTCTTTAAAAATCGATTCCTGGTTTCCAACGATCCAATTTCCAAACTTACCCCCTCACAGTCCGATCCTCCCTTCGGTCGAACCTCTAGACCCGAGAATCCCATCCATGGGACCCCGTAGCATCAGATCCAGAACGATTCCTCGTCGATCGCCAGCGCGATGCTCTAGATTCTCCAAAAAGATTCTCCTCAACGGACGAGCTGAACAGTGCAAGGAGGTCCGGTGGTTTCCTGATGGGGAGCCGTTCATGGGTTTCAGGAGGAGATGGTGTTTGAGGAACGACGATGGGTCCACTTGGTACGGGTGGGGCTAGGCTTGAAACACAGGGTTCTGGGGAGGACAGACACTAAGTGACACTAACGTTTCTTTACTATATATAATATCTATATATAATATGTATAACTGGAGGAAGTACTACCGAATTACGAATTGGACAGATTGCTCTCGGCGCGATCACGCGACACGAAGAGGACCGACTACACCGGACGAAAGAGTCTGCCGATGGACGTTCTCCAAGGACGCCGCGAAACTCACCCTCTATTTATACAAACAGCACACCTCTCGCTCTCTCTCTCTCTCTCTCTTTCTCTCTTTCTCTCTTTCTCTCTCGTACTCGTTCACTCTATATCTTTCTCTCTCTCAGATCGTTGAATAGCAGCGACCGCGATGACGATGAGGATGACGATGACCGTGTGTTAATAATATTAATAATAAAATAATAATAATAATATACTACTCGCGAAAACGTTATCTCTCCTTACAAGTGGTAGGCAGTCTTTCAACAGCTGCTGAACAAAGTTCGATAGGCGTGTGTGTGCGCTTGTCCGTGGTCGATCCTTGCGTACCCTGGGTACCGATCTTCAGGGACGACGACGAGACGAAGTGAACCAACGACGACGTCAACGACTACAAGTCGGATCGTCGACTGAAGGACATGGGACCTGATCAGGAGTCCGGCAGTCCTGAAGGAGGATTGTTTCTCTGGGGTGTCGCGGCCGTTTGGTGATTCAAGCGGCCAGGCCATGGGGCGTTTGGTGATGGAGAAGCGCTGGATACTGTTGAGCCACGTGCGCCAGCTGATGATGATGAGCGTGGATGTGAGGATGAACGACGGCGGTGGGCGGCGTGACGGTGCTCGATGCTCCGGCAGCGTGGGTGGGCAGAGGTGTCTGAGGTTGGGGCGCGTGCAACGTGTGCCCGTGGCCGGCGACCAGAGCCGCGTTCCCAGCGCCGGACACAGCGCCGGACACCGCTCCGGCCACGGTACCGACGGAACTAACCGTCCCAGCCGCTGAACCTGCCGATCCTCCGTTCGTCGTCCCGTGGTGATGAGGATGGCCGAAGACGACCCCAGAGAAGGCCACGGGTCACTGATGGTGCTTCGCGGATCCGTTCGCGTGGTGCGCCTGCGCGACCACGTGGTGGCTCGTAGGTGGCGCGTGCCCGGCACTAGGATGATGATGGGTCCCGGTCCCCCCCCATGGTGGTTCGCGTTGTTCGCGCTGTTGTTGTTGTTGTTATTGTTGTTGTTGGTCTGCTGCGTTTGCCGTTGGGTGTTCTTCTTGTTCTTCATCCGCCGGTTCTGGAACCAGATCTTCACCTGCCGCTCCGTCAGGTTCAGGTTACGGGCCAGCTCCCATCGTTTCTGCTTCGAGACGTACGCGTTGAACAGGAACTCCTTTTCCAACTCCAGCGTCTGGAACTTCGAGTACGGCTTGCGCTTCTTGCGCACCGTCACCTGACCGGTCCACTCCAACGGGTTCGAGCTGCCGCAACCGACACCCATGCCGGCGACACCAACGCCGACGCCGACCCCCGCAAGGGAACCTGCGGGAAACAACGAAGATGGGGAGGAACCCCACATCACTTAACACAATTAGTTTGCCGAACACAGACACACTAGCTGAACAGCTAGAAGATTGACAAGTGGCGGTCTTCGATTTTTCTTTCGAGATCGACGCGAACGACTCTAAATCCAGTAGAATCGTTCGCATCGCAACACATTCTCCGCTTTTGCAAATTCTTTGAATGCGCAGAAATCTGCGGTCTAACTCCCACACAGACGGTCCCACATGAGAATACTAAAATTATTAATAAAAGTGATATCTTTTCCCGAAATTATAACATTCACGGCTGACGCATTCATAGATATCGTTCACGTGAAAAAATCGAAGAACATGGGCCACATAAAAATACCTTAAAAAATGAACACATGTATCGAACAGGTAACGGATTATTCCTAAAAAAGAATGAATCATGTATTAAGGAAATGAGCTGGTGGGATACTGGTTTATTTCTCTGATCTTTGGTCGCTGGACGATGTTCGATGGCGAAGCTCATTGTGGATCGAGGTCCTGAACAAGAAAAACGATTCTCGGCCGTACCAGTTCCCTTTTCCCGCGACTTTCGGAATCGATCAGTCCGCGGAAACGAGAGCAAATACGTTGGTTCGTTAGTCGACGTATCGGCCCGTAACCAATCCCGTTAACTTTTTTCCGAGCGGAGTCACTCGATTGACATTTGCCGCGCGCACTGTTCGCCCAGGAAACCGATCGATAGCGAGCTGCTCGATTCCGAGCCTCGATTCCTTCGATATTAAACCGTATCCGAAGGACCTACTCGCTTGTACGAACTCGAAAATGAAGTATTATTAACTGCATCGAATTTGGTTGAAATCTTTCAGTCACCATTAGATTGAATTTTATTATTGCATGAAATTTTTAATTTTATTAGGTCGTTCGGCAAGTCATTTCGATTTTACAAGGGAAATTGGAAGGCAATCGTTTACTATTTAGAATAAGTCATAACATTTTATTCTAATGATCTTTGTTGCGATTTTTCAGGCAACTTATGATAACTATGTATGATTGTTTATGATTATAAACGACCTAATATTAACCGTAGGAACACTGGCCAGGTGAAGAGTCACAAGTTTGCAGAAGTTTCTCCATTGTTGGGGTCACTGTTGACCCGGGCACAGACAGCAAGTGTTCGGTAGTTTCCGATTTACGACGAGAGACTCACGACACATCGATATCGACCGGACAAAAAGAAAGTCTGCAGCGGAGTCAATAGATACCGGTAACAGTCATTTAATTGTTACGTAAACGGTCTGGTATCGCTGATAACGGCTCGTTAACGTTCATACGAACGGTCCCGAGGAGTCGATTAATCGTGTTCAATCCGTTCCGCGAACGATCGTATGCTCCGATTCATAGAGAAAGATATTGCGAGTCAAGTTTACGATTATACATTCGGACCGATGCGATGCGACGAACCTCACTCCGCCAGTTCGATTCTCCGTAATGAATCCGGTGCCCGTTTCCACTGCCGATCGTAATTCTATATGTAGATTCATTTATAGAAATATGTGTGGCAAATCCACGGGAATATCTTGCTTTGCTCCGCTTTTCTGATGCTAATCGTGTCTTTCAGTATGTAGAACTGTTAATTTTTGATTCGTTGATTCCGAAGGAAATTTTTTCTCGGATCGAACATATTTCTTAATATTCTATGAATTATATACACATTTTGTCTATGTACGTACAACATCATGAATTTCGACATTGCGATGAAGGAGCAACATTTTGTGCAGCAACAGAAATACTAAAATAATGTGCAAAATGTTTGAATCGAGTCAACTACAATTAAAAATGAAGACATCCCCTAGACTCTAGACGGTGCACAATAAGGGGGAATGAAGCATTTCCAACCCTTTCAACATTTTATCAAATCCTCTGTTCCCTTTCCTCTTTCCCGCGAGTAATTTCCAAAAACCGCATCAGCCGCATACGTGTTCCCGTGATCGTCGACAGGGGTGGTCCCCAGGGGTGCATAAATCGCGCGAGCACGGATCTCCCGGTGGAATTCGATTCGCCGGAAGATTCCTCAGACTCGAATCAAATCCGGGATGTCAAAATCCATGATTCCCGTTGAATCTATTCCCGAAGCCACGTCCTGGGAGAACGAACCTCGATGCAACGAACTTGCAGAATTCATGCGGATCACGGAACGAAGCTCGGTTCGGTTGGGCGGCTTTCGGGGGAGAAACCGTGGAAAACGTGGAAAATTCACGAGTGGCCGAGTTTTCTAGACGGAAGATTGTGGGAGAGGTCGCGGGGTCATGGGATCGTGAAATCTCATGGCTGTTATGGTTGTTCAAGCTCCCCTCGGAGCCTTGTCGACGACTGTGTATGCGTGCACACGTACAAACGCGTCGGATTCGTCGCGACCAGACGGTTTGATATAATTGGACCGGTTCTACTAACCGTCCGGAGAACATGGAACGGGGACAGAGATCGTGGAAATGATTATTCGTGCATGATTTGTCTTGAGATCGTGTCGAGGATTGTCGAACGCTGTTTCAGAAATGTGTGCGGATGCGTCACGGGAGACCGCTTATTGTTCGCGGCCGGCGGTCCCTCGCTAGGAACTTGACAGTTGGCGACGCGATAGCTTTGACTTCTTGGCTGGCAAACCCGGTGGCCTTGCAAAATTACTGGATTCGTTGATCGCGAGAAAATTATGGACAAAATGTGGACGAATTTAATGAATTAATTTTTTTGAAGCTCATAAACGAAAGGAAGAATTTTTTCTGCAGCGCGGAACGAAGAGTTCGAAGATGGTAACAGCCGGTCCGACTATCTTTAACCCAACAAGGATGCAGAGAAACGGCAGTGAACGTTAATCGCCTGCTCGGCGAACAGAGTTGCAATTCTCCCCACCTGCCAGCACAACTCGACTACAAGCCCATCGATACACGAGCTTAATTTGTTGCTCGAGAGCTAGCCTCGTATACCATACTCCTCGAACTGCGAATCGCTTAAGATATCCAAAAATACAGGTTTTATTTTACAATTGAAATTCTCTCGCAACGAAACACGAAAGCAGCGAATTAATTAATCAACGAGGTTCAACGGAAATACGTCGTTAAAAAGCATTAAGCGTATCCGATTAAGATGTTACTGGGAATGGTGTTTGAGTTTAATTTATTTAAGTAATCGTATAATCGTAAGTTTTGCGTATTCCGGTTGTAACCTTTTTATGGAGCGTTCGCGGTGTTCTGTTTAGGTGACATTTCTATCGCGATTTTTTATTGCCCGGTGAAGGTGCTTGACAGCCTTGTTCTTCACGCGAATTGTATTTTCGTCGCGAATTTATGCAACACTGTTAGACCTTTCCAAGGAGTTGGTTACCGGTGCTTGTCGATTGGCATTTCAAATGAATCGGAAATAAAAATTGGTCTTATCGTAGAATAAAGCAGGACTTCGTTAAAACGATTAAAACCACGATTCGAAAGAAACTAAAAATATGCAAATTTCGTGCGATAAAGCAGCCCCCGAATCAGCTGTAAATAACACTTGCAACAATTTTCGGTAAGCCAAAAACACCGGTCGTTTTTTATGGAAGATTCACGGTCCGAATTTCATCTTTCCCTGCTCGCTTATTAGATCTCGTAACGTCTTTTCCTCTGCCTTCCGCCTGTCGGTAACTGTCTCTCTCTCTTTCTCTCTCTCTCTCTCTCTCTCTCTCTCTCTCTCTCTCTCTCTTTCTAGTTTCTTCCCCTATTTCCTCTCCCTTTCTCGCTCTCTCCCTCCTCTCCCTCTCTTTCTGTTTCACTCGCTCCCGTGTCAGCGTTCGCGCGGGGCTCGCTCTCAGAGAGAGGTATCGCGTCGCGATCGCCTAAGCGACAGGAATTTATTGCCCACTAAAACGCCGGAATATGCAAATGACTTAACAAAGGTCAGGATTCTCACGAATGTCAGCAGCGTGCACACACGCGGGTATATGCCGGCGGTGCGCGCACGGAACTGCGGAATAAATGACGTATCGATTGGCAGAGGCGTGTGCGAGAGACCGCGGGACAAACACGCGGAGCAAACAGCTTTAGTATCGACGCGGGTAGCCTGGCTTCGTAGATATGATTTCTGACTAGATATCGCTCTGGACACGCTCGCTCGATGCACACGAGCCGGCTTGCACCAAGCAATCGATGCACCCGCCCGGAAACCGACGCTTTTATCGATACATCCAGACGCCTATCTCGATCAGCGATCCCGCGGCCTTTCCAAGAATGCGAAAATTATTTATTCGACTTTTCCGTGACCCTAGAGGCAAGCTTCGAACACACGGTTCATCAAGAAGCAATTTTTTGAAAAATTTACTGGTTGAAATCTTAAGAAAAAATTTACCTCGTGTGGTTTGGGTCTTCAAGATTTTTCTATATGTGTAGGAAAGAGGTTGGAAGAAGGAGTTAATTTAAAGAGAAACTCTGTACGAAGACCAAGGGGTGGACTCGCTTTTGAACAATGCATAAATCTTCGACAGGGAAGCGTAGCTAGGAAGAATTTTGTATCGGAACAAATTAATTCGAGCCATTCGAGAGATAGGGAGACGGTATCCCTAACCACCTGGAAACTCATTAAGACTGTAGTCGAGTCGATACCGAAATCACAATCGCGGACTCTTCTAATCAGGTCGGTCCGTAAATTCGCGTCGACCGCCAATTAAAGTTAGTCGACGGAGAGACCCGGGGGCGCGGATGATTGCGCGATAAATTAAAAAGCGAAACGACGGCCGTCGTTTAGGGGTCCGAAGTGGTCTTTAAAGAGGTACGGCCGTCTTCACGGGACAATGTTTCCCGAACAGGAAAGATGCTATCTCGCTGTCAGGAATATGGGTATTCGTAGTCCGTGCGACACCACCTGTCCCCTGGCAGTGAAGGTGCGTGTCCACCGGGAGACCTCGTACGCAAATTGTCCATGAACGTCAACCTTCAACCCGTCTACCGTACGGTATCGATGTCTTTTTTCGGAAGGACCTACTTCCCAACCTGTTCTGCCGATGTCTTCTCTATCTAATTAAGATCTGGCTTTTTACCGAAGTTCTGACTTCTTGGTGACGGCCAACCGACTCTCGAAACGTCCACAGTTCAAGATTTACATAGCTGGAAAGTTCTGTTATTCAGGCGCTGTGTTACTTCAAGAGTCATTCGATTATCCTAAGTTTTCATTAGCTGAAAAAGAATCTCGAGTTTCAACCTACTTCGTTTCAATACAACATCGTATTCGATTCAACAATCGCGTTCATCAATTTTTTAATAGAGATAGCTATTTAACCGTTGAACCTACAAATCCTCGCCTAATCCTCGTTTCTTTAAGGTCGTTATTTAAAGATTTCCGAGCTACTTTTTGTTATAAAACAATCACATGGCTTGCAAGTTCTAAACAATTCTAGAATATGCTGCAACCTAAATCCCGAAGACCTCTTCATCCCCTAAAAGACAACAGTCAATTTACGAAGAACTCGTTCGACCAATTTTTAAAGAAATGGAAACTAACGTACCCGGCAACGTCCGCGCATCGTTAGCACTGTCAGCCCTGTTCCGCTGACATTTGGAGCTGGCGGAGCCTCGGGATGGCTCCGAGACATTGATGATAGCAGTCCAGCGGGCCAGGCCCGACGAGAACGAACAAAGATAATGGAGCTGCCATCTATTGGGTGACGGGTAAACTATACTCGGCGCTCGTATTGCGCTACTTTGTATGTATCGCACGCCTGCGCGTGCAACCTCCCTGCCCCACGCATACGATTAAGCGGCGCGGAGCCGAACGGAGCGGAGCGGAGCAGAGCGGAGAGGATCACGCGAACGATATCTCGTTTATCGGGCCGAGCGTGCCCGTATGAGCAGCCGGCGTGTCTCGTATTTTCCTATTCTTTACGATTCCGGCGACGGACGCGCCTTTTCCACGAGCACCGGGCACCAATCGCCGGCAAAAATCTCGGCGTAGATTATACAACCGAGAATGCTCTCTCTTCCTTTCTCTCCCTTCTCTCGGAGCGCGCTGTCTTCTCCCCTGATAAGAATATCAATAACGCCGGCGAGCAAGTCTGGAATTGTACAGGCTCGTTCCGATCTATGACCGGAAAAGAGACGAATCTGAGTGTGAAGATCTGTTGGTAATGTGGAGATTGCAACTCTCGCCGGATCTGACGAGGCTTCGTTTATCATGAACACGAATTTGATGATGTAGTAGTTTTTATTGCGCTTTAAGTACGGTTATTGTGATTAAATGTTGTGTATTTACACTTGAGAAATTGTTCGATTGAGAAATCCGACTCAACATTGGCGACCGTTCCGTAAAGCTACCCTAACGCTACCGCATAATGTGCTGAGAAAAGGTTTATTTTGCATAAAGATCTAGTAATTACGTCCTGTTGAATTAAAGATCGGAGCGTCTGATTCTACTTATTGTAAATTGCGAGAAAACCTGGCCAATTTTCGCAGTCGATTTTCTCGAGATCGAAGTCTTGTTTGACCAGATATTTTGCTGTGTTTTTGACTTGACTGATTTCAAGAATATTATCGCACAAGTGAACCTTCTAGTATACGAACGATATATTAAATTTCATCGATTACTCTTTTCCATAAATTCTAAAAATCCACATTCTACTAATAACCAATCAGATCCGCATTCCTTCCAGGTGCCATCTACTCGAAAATTACTCAAGACGATCGGTAACTTGGCAACCCTTTCGGTATAAGATCCTTCCTCGATCGGAGAACTTCACGGTTCAAATACTAAAGATACGAGAACGACTAGCTTCAGCGCAGTAGATCCTCATTTATGCGAACGCCTGATTAGTTGATGTAGATATAACGTTGCGTGCTAGAAGGTAACGTACCCTGAAGCTTGCGAGATGATCGATAATTTTCTACACTTGCACAATTAGACCCTTTCCTGTACATGGGAACGTGCTAAGCTCGACTATCGGATCGTCTCACGAAAAATACGAGGATTCGTGTTTGCAAGTTAAAAATTATTCCTATGTCTCAGCTACCTATTCCAGCAGCGGAAAAACACTTGCATCCTTTACCAGCTGTGCAAATTACCCCCGAATTTCGAACAAGGGCTGAACGAGGATATAAAACAAAGCAATTTCATTCCCCACATATACTACTGGACACTCCCAAAAATAGAACAACTAGATAAAAGTGTCTATCTAGCCGAAGTCTAGCTGACCTATCTCAAAACACTCTTATCAGCTCTAATTTCGCCTCTTGAGAGCTCGTCAAAGAGTTCCGACACTGGACCGATCCCTGGGGCAAGATAAAACGTATTGCACGATAGTGTGAATTTGAATTGCGAAATGCTAGAACAAGTGCGACGATTACGAGAGAGAAAGAGAGAAGTGACAGAAGAGAAAAGAGGGAGATAGATGAAGTGGTGGAGACGACAACAGGGAGGAGAGGAAAGCGAGAACGGCCGTTAGTAGGAGAGAAGACTGAACGGCCGTGTGCGGGGGTCATGGAACGGATCAGCTGATCGGAGGCGCACGCCAGAGTTTACGAGTTACGGCCGCCAATAAACCCGGCGGCGTTCGTTGTTGCTCATGCGACGTTTCATGGGTTCCAGGGAGTCGAGAAAAGGACGCCGAGCGGGGACAAAAGAGAATGACCAAATACGTGAATGAACGATGACTCGACCGACCCGTTTACGCGACCGGGGGCCAGTTTCGACCGCGGTTTTTCACGGATTCCTATCTGTTCCGGGACTCCTAATGAATTCGAAGCACGATCTTACGACTACGCACCTTGTTTTCGAAATGCACTCGAGCCAATTACTCGCGATTATTAACTCTTGCGTTAACAATCCACTTTGCTATGATTTGATCGAACGCGCTGCGTCTTTGTGGTTCACTCGAGAAATCCCCATTTCGTGACAGGGTCATACGCGAGGAAAATATTCTAAATTACACGAGGCGTCCGAATTCTGGAGTCAAAATAGCTTCGAGTGCAAAGGGTTAAATCAACATTTGATAGATTGCCTACGAGAGGATCAAAAGAATATAGACTCCAAGTTGTCGATCTCTTTTCCCAAGAGAACAGCCTGAAAAACTCCGTACAACGAGACCGAGAAAAGTGTGCACCCCCTAGGGGGTGAAAGTAACGCTGCAGGAGCAGCGAAAGCGTTACACGACCTATTCCGGGAGGCCTTGAACTTGAGGAGCACCCTACAACGTATCGTTGAAAGCTTGGAATATATTCTACGATTGAACGCAAACCTTCTTGCGCATAGAAAGAAGATATAGAGCAACCGTGTACGTATTACTACTTAGCTCCCAAGAATACTCGAAATTTCCAGTATCCCCCACAGCTCACCTAGATCTTATTTACTCAGACTGCGGATTTAATGCGTTCGCAACCGAAATTGTAGTCAGATCTTCAGCTTATTAAATTGAATAGTATTTTCCGTAAAGATCCGCAGTCTGTGTATACCATACCGTTCCACAGGTCCACCTGAAAGAAAAAAGACGAGTCCGGAGTTGATGCTTACCTGGAGGTGGATAGGGGCTGGACGTGACGGGTTCCGGTGCCCCGTAGTTCCTCAGACCCCCGTATCCGTCATGTGGGAACGCGCCCTCGGCGACCATGGCAGCGGTGACCCTGCCCCGGTCGTCTGCAGCGGACGGCGTGAGATAAGCTACGCCGGCTGGCGAGTGCGGATGATGATGCCCGGCCGTGTCGACCGGATGATGATGCCTGGCTGCGGTGTACGGCGAGTAGTTGCACCAGCTCTGCGAGAAGCTCTGATGGCAGGAGGACACGGCTGGATCGGTGGCTCCGCTAGCCACGGACGACGATCCTCCGGTGGAGGAGCTGGTGGTAGCAACCCCGGCGGAATTGTAGGATTTGTAATCGGCCGCTGAACCACCGGTGCCCGCGGATCCGGCGGTTGCCGCGGCGGGCGACCAGAAGCTTAACGATCCTGCCTTCCGGTTGTCCCTGGCGGAACCGGAGGTGGACGTCGGGTCGGCCAGATTGTAGTAGGTCGGGGGGTTGTTGCCCCCGTATGCCTGATGGTGGTTCAGCGAGTCACCCGCGGCCGCGGCGGACGAGTAGTGCGAGTCCTGCGGGTGATGGGGGCTGTAGCTCCAGCCGCCTTGCGAGCCCGCGGAGGACGAGTGGGAATGACGAATGACGCCCGCTGGTCCAGCGGCGGGCGGGCCCGATGACTCGACGCAACCGACCTCGCCGTACGATGACGCGGCCGGCGTCGCGGTCAGCCTTTTCGCGGGAATATGAAGAGGTCCTGGGGCGCTGTTGCTCGCGACCGATGAGGCGCTCGGCGAGGTCGAGCTCGCGCTGGCTGTCGGTGCTGGTGGTGCTGTCGTTGCCGATGACGCTGGCACAGCGGGCGACGTTGGTGTCGTGGCTTGTTGATGGGAACCTGGTGTCGACGTTGCCTGCTGTTGTTGTTGTTGTTGTTGCTGTTGTTGTTGCTGTTGCAGCGAGACCAAGCTGGAGGCAGTCGGCGGGACCGGTGGCGGGCTGTCCTCGTAGAGGGAACCGTTCATCATGGCCCACCAGGTCACCCCGGTGGAATTCCCCGCTCCGGTGGCTGTCCCCATCGGCGTAACGGAGCCAGGGTGGCCCACGCCGGAGCCGCACAGCGGCGCGGCGTGAACATTGTCGTACAGCGTCGCCGTCGAGCAAGCCACGTGATCGGCGATGGTGCAGATGGTGACAGTGGATTGCCGGTGTTATAACGACGACGCCCGGCGCGGCGACGGCGGAGACGTTGGCGGCGACGATGACGATGACGATGTCGGCGTCGACGACGAGCAGCGGGGACGTCGGTTCCGTGGCACCGATCGGGTGGATCGATCGGAACGTGATCGGATCGAACCGGACCGGATCGACGCGATCAACGACGACGATGAGAATGACGGTGTTGCGTGTGGCGATCGGTGCGTTGGTGCGTGTGCGGCGATTGACGATCACCGGGAGGGGAGAGGAGAGAAGAGAAGACAAGAGAAGAGAAGAGAGTAGATCGACCGGGAGACGAAGAGGATGACGATGATGTATACACGCGCGCGGAATCACCAGTCAACCGGGAGCCACGATCGCATCGCGATGTTGTCCAGCGATCGAGCGATTGCGTTCACCGGCGCGCGCCGCGTGTACGCGAGTCCAAGGACGAGCGGGAGCCAGGCAAGGTGAGATAGCCGAGGTGACGGTGTGCGCCTCGCGAACGTAGGAGAGGAAGGAGAAAGAGAGAGAAAGAAGGAAAGAGAGAGATAGAGATCAGAGAACAGAAAGAGAAAGATAGAGCGTGTAAGAGAGGGAGAGATAGAGAGCGTGGGTGGTGGAAGAGAGAGGGTCCGCGTTAAATCGGCAGTTTTTTATCGTCGGGTTTATGAGGCCGGTCGTCGCGACGCGCGAGGCAGAAGAAGTTGTAGAAGCGAATTCGCGGCGGTGTGCGCGCGGGTATCAAAATACCATGCCCCGAGACCAGACGAGACCGGACGAGGCCAGACGAAAGAGACGGTCCGTGTGGCGCGGCGCGAGCGAGCGGGGCAATTTCAAAACGGCGTGGAAAAGAGGAACGCGGGAAGAGGAAGAAGAAGAATCATCGTGTGCCGAAGAAGAAGCGACCAAGCGTTGCTCCGTGGAATCGCGGAATAAATAAAGAAAACGCGTGCGGAACGAAGGCGGACAGGAGCCGCGGGCGGTAGGTGGGGATAGGGGAAATCGTATACGGGTGCGAGAAACCGTGCGAGCAGGGTTGGCGGAGGGAGGAGAGGGTGTGCAGCGGCGCGTCAGACAGGTGGAGGGGTAGGTGAGCAGGGGGGTGGAGAGAGACGACACAGTGAGAAAGAGAGAGAGAGAGAGAGAGAGAGAGAAAGAGAGAGAAAGAGAGAGAGAGTGAGAGAGAACGAGGATGCGAAGGAGAGACGAAGAAAGACGGCGGACGAGAACCGTTCGAGTAGAAAGAGGGAGAGAGAAAGAAGGACGGTACGAAAGAGAGAAAGAGAGGGAGAGACGAGGACGCCCAGGGGCGCGATAAAATGCGTAGCAAATCCGTCGAGAAAAGGTCCATGCACCACCACCACCACCACCACCACCAGCAACGCGACAAACGTTCAAAGAAGACGAGGCCGAGGTTGATATCGAGGTTGTTGATGGGCCACGTGCGGAAACGTGGTCGGCGGGTCGTCCGTAAGCGATTCCCAGCGAAGATCCAAATAATGCCAGAGAATGTCCCAGAATGGTCCCAGAACGGCGACGGAGACCAGACGAGTCGGAGAGGTTGTAAAAAATCAAAACAAAAACGACACAGCACCCTTTAGTGAACAGTCGCTCTCGAGCACCCTGCCGTACGAGGGTAGTTCCGTTTCGGTAGTTGAACCGGTGCACAATTCTATTATATTAGCTACTCTGTTATCGAGAGTCGGATCAAAGTTCGCGATCTGTGTTAGGCACACGGTAAAGCGGAACGATCGGGAACGCGGCTAGAACATGTCGTCTGGACACTCGGCGATCGAGCTGAGGCCTCGCTCGTAGAATCGTACGCGTCCCGTCGTCGTACGCACAGTACGACCACGTTCCTCTCAGTGCTCCGATCTTGCTTCGGTCGTCCCGGGCCGGGTCATGCTCCAGCTGCATGTCGTCCCGCCAGCTGCCCCGACGAAGGAAACCGTCACCCTGCTCATAACTTTCGCTGAATGCACACGCGACACGTCTAGATCCGCACTTGCTCTCCACTCGTCACCAGTTCCTCGTCACTCGATCAAAGCAGAACTTTCTGTGCGAAGTCACTTTCTCTCTATCTATCCATCTATCCAGTCAACTTCTTATTCCTCTAAAAAATCAACAACTTCGAGTCAACTTGCAAAGTTAACGTCGAGTTAACTTCTCTTCCTGTAACCGATTAATCCTTTTGGGGGTGGGTCGAGGGTTGCAGAGGGTCTTTCGACGGGTCAGGAGAAACGTTCCGCTCGTGGTCGGACGGTTTCAGGTCCTCACAGTCCCCTTGTTTTTTTCTCTTTTCGGCCGCTACTCGGTCCCCGAAACTCAGGTAGCGGAGACCCAGGTGAGCGCGGGCCCGATGAGGTCTAGCTCAGGTAGAGAGGAGCCCAGTCGGTCCCCGTGGCTGCCGCGGTGAACACACACGCGCGATGTTTACACACACGAAAAGACTCCCTTTCTTCTCTCTGGCCTCGCTGAGCCGAACTGAGCGTCAACTGAGAGCTCTGCCCGCGGCTCGGACGCGCAAACGGGCTGAACGCGACTCGAGCGCGATCTCTCGGATCGTTTGCCAACCAAACCCTCCACGGACACGTCTCTCTCTTGCCCCTACCACCGAGCAACTCGGACTCTCCTCTACCCTGCCGCGTCCCTCATCGACGAACCTCTAATCTGCCCCTCTCTCTCGCCAAACCGCGGAGCACAGAGAACCGCGGAACGCGAATCACGCATATACACGCACCGCGCGAATCCTCCTCGAGAAGGATACTCCGAGGCCTGCAACTGTCGGGAATCCTTTTTCACGAATCTGGTCCGCCTTTGCGAGCCAAGTAAAAGAGACGCTCAGCGCGATGAAGGAGTATCACGGAGGACTCGCAGGTGCACCTGTCTCCTTTTCTTTCTAGCACTCGGTAGATGCCGAGGAACTGCTACGCGGTCGGTTTCGCGCCATTGGAGCCCTGCCGCGGATCCTCGGGAGGATGGAGTCCGACCGAGACTCCGAGACTTTGATTTCCATAAGTCCTCGATGGTTTTTACCCCCTTATTCTTCACTTGACTATTTTATTTAACGATACGATAGGCGCTCTTTCAAAGATTTGTTTGTCTTCTCCAGTATTGGGTGTAAATTCAATGATTTTTTGTGTGTAGCACAAAACTATGAAGACATAAGAAGAATTTAATTATTTTTGCAAGTTGCAGTAGATTGAATAAAAAAAGGTTTTTGGCAGTTCCACCGTCTGGAACAGTGGAAATAAACAATTTGCAGGTCGACCAAATTGCAAAGAGGTCATTTGAAAATTCGTTTGGCGGTACAAGCAGTTTGGAAATTGTGTTCGGGACACCTTTTGGGGCAGTACGTGGCAGCTGAATTCAGCGGGACAAGACAGCGCAATTAGACCGAGCGGAAAGACGGCGGTGGTTTCCGTCGCGGAGACACCGCTCTAGACAAATAATTCAATAACGATAACAGGTAGCCGTTATTCGCCGAGATAATGGTGGTCGTAAAAGGTGCGCGCCGCAAACAGGACAGAGACGCGGTTTAAGCGACGAAACACAGGCCGTTCCTTCGAGGGCAACGGGAAAGATGGACTCTCTCTCCAGGGAGACGGGAAAGAAGCGAGTCGCGAGAGCAATTAGCGTTTCATGGCTGCCGATAAATTTCTCGGTTAATTGACCGCGTGTCTCGCAGGGTGAAACGTTGGAAAAAACCGCGACACGGCGGTGGCTGACGCCGCGAAACCTTTACTCTTCCCAGGATCTCTCGGACAAGGACACAAAGGATCCCGAGTATCGAAGGAATCGTGCTTGCACCTGCTCCTTGCGGTCTGTCGCAATCCTCCAGAGTTTTACTTTTTAAAACTTTTTTCAATTTATTTCGCATGCTGTTTGCCGCGTTCAAACTGCTTGTAAATTGCTTGTAGCCGATAAGGATAATCTCGTTTTGATCCTGGATAATTATAATTGCGGATGCTGTTAACACGGGACCTTATGATGTTGATATAACGCGAAGCCGCATGAATAATGCAAACAGAGATCTTTTCAACGATGGAGTTCTCATTTCGACAGCAACTGAAAGGATTAAGGTCCTCGTGGAACGATCGAGGAGCCTCGAGGTCAAGCGATCGATCCGAAAGATCGAACGGTGCAGAGAACCGGATGAATGAACGATAGGCAGGATGAACGTGGAGATAGGTATTCATCGCGATGTCACGCGAGAAGGGAAGAATGGATGATGTCTCGTGCGTGCACGCACACAACCGGTGATCCTGTACGTGCACGGCCGCACGGAACGCCGGCAATACGTCATGGCAGTATTGCAGTCTAAATCTCGGTACTTTTATGGGGCAGTAAAGTAAAACGGTCTGACAACAACTCCGGTGGCACATACGCCTTCCATCTGTCCATCAGGCGAGCGCGCGCCACTAGATCGCGCCACGCGCGGGACCTCGCGCCTCTTAATCGACGACCTGCCCTCGAATCAGCTGGAGAATGGATCAAGCTTATCGGTGGGACCTTGATAACGTTCACACTGTTTGGGTACTTCGACTTTTTATTGGTAGGAAGAGCTCGGAGAGCTTGGTCGGCGAATTGCAAGAAAGTGAAGCCTATGAAAAATTTAGAGCCTCGCGAAAAAAAATGGAATTCCTACTAGTGAGAAATAATATACTAGTCAGAATTGCATAAACACACTGATTCGAGCTGTCCATGTTCCGGGTTGAAAGACCTGGGCTCGTTAAACGAAGTTCTTCAGACCCAATGAGTCCCCCCATTAGAAGCGTTTAACGCTGTGATGTAATCCTAGACAATGTTTCGGGTGGTCCTCTCGAGGAGACTCGTCTTTCGTGGGGTACTTGAAAAATCGACTCGGGTTTAGGGTGAGTTGCCACGATGCTGTACCGTCAGTCCGAATACAAGGTTCTACACGGACACGTTGGTGAGA
This sequence comes from Lasioglossum figueresi, assembly GCA_028455805.1. Taxonomy (NCBI): domain Eukaryota; kingdom Metazoa; phylum Arthropoda; class Insecta; order Hymenoptera; family Halictidae; genus Lasioglossum; species Lasioglossum figueresi. The sequence continues at coordinate 9,743,799 of CM052200.1, read as the reverse complement.
AATGTATTCCGGTATCTACTACACTTTCTTACGTTAAACAGACGGGGACTGCAACTTGCCACTCAATAATTCTGGTGAATTACGTTCACTAAAAAGCAATATTTATTTTTTAAAATCGCAGACCTAGAATATTGTTTTTCTACTTCTGAAAAGAAGTACTTCTGAAGTCTACGACTGAAGTTCCTGAAACACCGTAATATTTTTGGAACGGAGAACAATGTATATGAACATATTAAAAACAAAATTTGAATAACATTACTGTTTTCGCCAGGATCATGCCCAGTATAACGAACATCCTAACAGTTCTGAATCAGGGAAGGAAGCTAACCGTTCTCTATTATTTGAATCGCCTGTGAAAAAGTGCGAACGGTTATTTTTTTTTTTGTCAGGCGAATCGTTCTGAATGAAACTGCGCGCGGTTGAACTTGAGACGAGCAATTTATGGCATCGTCGGTGAGAGGTGGTTGAACTTGAGACCGATATACTATAAACGACCCTCGCGCGTTGTGTAATTGATCCATTAACGGGTTTTTTATTGGCGCAATAACGCGCCGGCCAGAGGAATCTATAAATTTCCGTCGGAATTCTGTCGTTCGCCGATTCCCGTACTCGCGAGAGAAGCGTATATCGATAAGCGGGATCGTTCCTCGCAATCCAGGACGAGCGCGATCGACCTCGAATATCGAGAAGGGAAGAAAACTTTTATCGTCCCTCAGCGTTTCGCGAAGCCACGCGAACCCTTGCGATCTTATGAGCAAATTTCGGCGGGGAGCTACGAAACTTTTTTAACGACTCGCTGTTGCCAAAGGGATCCTTCCAAAAATGAAACTCTTTGTGCTCCCACAAAAACAGAGAAACCGCTAGCAATAACTGTAATTGAATTGCGGATTTTTATAGTGAAAATTTTCAAACACGAAACCATCCGGTTTTCGAAGGAAATTTTCTTTCGTTCCGATTTTGACGTGGTTTGAAGAGTCGAAGAAAAATTTGCAATCGGAAAATAATGGGGAAGTTAGCAAAAATCAATATTTTCAGTTTCGTTAACGATCCGGTCCGGGGTATGCTAATTAGCAGTGAATTAGAGAGAATACGCGAAGTAGATTGGCTTATAACGGTTGGATGTCGCGGGTTTATTAGCGTTTCCCGGAATAATGGGCACGATAATTTGCTCATTAGCGTAGAGATAATGAGTCGGATCGGCGAACGATCGTGTGCGCGTGCTGATCGTGTGCAGGAAATACTGGAGAGAGTGAGCCTCTCTCTCCTCTTCTCTCGAAAACACGAGCGCGATAAATCGCGGGGGAGGCGCGAGCCACCTGACGTTTGTTGTACAGGCGACGCGATCATGAATGGACTTTATAGCGACCCGCCCATTTATAGGTAGTATGCGCGGTTTAGTGGCTATGGGTTTTAGTGCGACGCAGTTGTATACAATCCTGTGTTTACGGCGAGTACGTATACCCCGGGAAACGGCCCGCTTATCGGCCGATTTTTCGTTCGAGATTTCGAGGTCGGAATTAACCCGGCGAGATTTCCAACTCGTCAGACGATCAGATTTCGGTTCCGTAAATACATTTATATATAAATATATGTATAGATATTCTCTGCCTCTGGTAATTATTTGATAATGTCACTGCGCTCTTCTCGTCTCCGACTACTATTATTTAGGGGTGAAAATTACCTTCGATCTCCTTGGAGTTTTCTTCAAATTAAAGTTTGAGTTTGCATTTTCTTTCCGGGCGAAAACTACCCTTAATCTTGTTGGTATTCTCTTGAGAATTTGGTTTTTGTTCTGATTTTGTATAGCGGTGAGAACAAGCCATGATCTTCTTGATGTTTGCTTAAGACTTCAGTTTTGTTCTCATTTATTGAATTTGTCTTCAAATTTTAGTCTTGCGTTCCTGAGACGTTAACATTTGTTTTAGTTTTTCTTAGACAGATTTTTGTGATTTCGTGGGCACTTGATGGTTTCGATTGATTGTAATCGATTGGTTGATTGCCAAGTGTCACTTTTAAGAGCATGTTCTAGCCGCGAGAATTTTCGAGTATCGAAGTAACTGTGGTTTGAGAATCGTTTGATAAAAGTGAAAAGGGATTGCAACTCACCTTGTATACCGGCCAGTGTTCCCGGCTGGAACACGCGGGAAAGCCTGGAACATTAACGAATAACGTTAGAAGTCCATACACAAGCGTAGAATATTTTATAAAAATTGTTGCTGTCGATTTTACTGAATTTTTTCTAGAACGAATTTCTGTGTTTAAGGGAAGACTATTTGAGATTACAATCGTAGGACATAATTTCGATCTGTTAATATTTATGGTCAGCAAATGGACGCTTTTTGTGATTGTATTGATGTCAGTGATTACCTCCATTTAATTAGTTGTTCGTCAAATTTTTTAAACATATTTTTAATGGTACTTTATCTAGATTCATTGATTTTCTTTTTGCATCCGATTAAACAGCCTTCGATTGAATATAATCACCAGGAGCTGTGTAGCCAGATGATGCCTCTAAAATGCTGGGTCGAAATGGACCCAGGCCTCCCCATCTAAGTATTAACATATAACAGTTCTGATAAGATATCGTCGTTTTGTACAAAATAATATTGGAAAGTTTTTGGAATTTTTTGGAGGCTGAATGTGGTTGAGTGATTGTCATGGGCCGATTAATAATTGTTTAATTACCTGCTGCACAGCTCGAAGGGGCGGAACGTCTTCTCCACGGCGCCGTACACTTTGAGGCCTTTTATTTACTGGTCCACGAAGAAAAACATCAGCCTGAAGCAGAAAAAGCGATGGCGGATTAAAACGGGTCGATCGCCGATATGGCGTATCATAACGCATCGCCGTGTCACCCTGATTTTATGTAAGCTTTTGTGCTTGATATCGCGCCAGGTATAAAGTCCCGTATCATGTTCACCGGTTAATGGACTCGGGACTCGTGTTCTTTACCATGGTACTTTAGAAAACGAGCTTTCATCCCTTAAACCTCCATATTTTCTCCCGAACGCATTATCCTAAATCTACAGCAACCGAATAAAAATGAAATAAAAACATGCAATAGACTGTATGCAGATTTTCTCATATCTTCCAACATAGGATAAATAATGTTTGCAAAAACGCATGGCGTTAGTCACAGATTTGATCCATTTTTATCGTGAACATCTCCCAGGAGCCGCACCCCAAAACCATTTTCCGCCAACCAACCCCCTCTTCGACCGCGGAGAATCGAATCGTGGGCGTGTCTATGAATTTCGATTTGCCGCGCGTAGCGCAGGGTAAATATCAAAACCGCGGCTGGAGGTGAAAAATGTGGAAATACTCTCTGGAGGTGTCTGCCGAGTCAAATCTCCGGGGGCGAGTTTACGGCGGAGCGGTGAACGCCGCTCGGAGGGAGAGACGTGTCAATCTAGCACACGAGAGAGAAACAGAGAGAAACAGAGAGAAACAGAGAGAAAGAGAACCAAAGAGATTCGTAACGGTCTGGCTGGAACGATGTGTTTCGGAAATGTCGTCGCCACGAATGATTTCATTCGAAAGCCAATTTTCGTTTCTTTACACAATTTTGCGAACCCGGAAGAATAAGAAAATGGGTATTCGAGTTTCCTAGCTGGTGTATTTGTGCCCATAATTATGAAAGTGGTCCAAGTCAGAATTTTAAAAAAATGAAAAATTAATTCAATCTACTTTCTACGATATTGTTAGATGGTGCTTGTTATTTCAACGCTATATGGAATTCATTTAGTGTTAATTTTGCTTCGAACATCTCGATACAAGAAATATATGACTTAGATCACTTTCACTCTTCAATATTCAAATTCACTCCCATAAGAACATAACCACGAACACCGTTAGCGAATTAATAGCGATCCAACACTTCGAACCACCGAAACGCATAACCTAATTCCTCCGACTCACCGTGCACAAACAAAACACAAAACCACCCTGCCATCGACACTCACCCCCGCCCGGTTCCCCGAAGATCCCCGAAGAAAGGAAAATGATTTCGATAGCAATCTCGCAGTTCGCAGACGATAAACGTCGACGGAAACACGCAGTCGTTAACGGAGGAGAATAGTGTAGCGATCGCTCCACCCGAAATCCGTTTTACCCCCGTCGGCTGTCGTCGGTACACAAATCCAGCCCATCCGTGTTGCACAAAGGGGTCGACAAGTTTCTTTCGTGGAAAGGGAGCAAAAGTGAGAGGCCCTCTCTCTCTCTCTCTCTCTTTCTCACCCCTGGAAAGAGGAGAGAGGGTAGCAAAAGCTCTGGCGAAATGTGGGCAGGACGTGCCACGGCCGATATTACCCCGAGCAGCCAAAGTAAAAGCTATAGGGGTGGTTCGGGGGTTAGAAAACACGTTGGCCAGCGTGTCGGTGTGTACAGAAGAGATTTGAGGGCGCAACAGCCGGACACGAGAAAGCTCTCGCAACCCTGCTGTACTTCTAAAACCAAGGGGAGGGCCCTTCACCCCCATGAGTTCTGCGAAACCACTCGCGGAAGCCCTCCGTTTGACATTTTCACCATGACCGTGCATTTTGATGCTTAAATGAATTAAACGCCGGCTTAAAATTGTATTGGTAGTTGCTTTCGGCTGATGATGGCGCATTGGTGCAGGATTTAGGAAAAGGCAATGAAAAACGTTCAAAGACAGTGTTGTTCTGTATTTTTTATCAAATTTTTTGGAGGGTTCGAAAATTTAGGGACAGGGTTTGGAATGCTAGGATCGCGGAAGGTCAGTTAAAAAATGATCTGACGACCGACTGGAAATATGGGACACTTCACCTTGACCCGTGGATTACGGGGAAATTTATTACCCTCCGAGTGGCTTTAACGCGCGTTTTCGATAACACCCTGTGCTACTGTAATGGGTCGATATTTATCGCCTCGTTATCCCGCGGGGGTGGTTTATGTGAAGTAGACGGATTTTTCAGTAAACACCGACCACTATACACTGTCTCGCGGATTTCCAAGCGATTGATAACAGGCCTCCACCATTATTTGTCGTCTGAGAACTTGCACAAACTTTAGCGTCACCCCCTACATAGTTTTTTTCGATTAACTTCTTCGATCACCATGTAAATTACCCTGAATAATTATTGTACATAGACCTTGATGCAAAAGGTAGCTAAGTGATTTTTGGACCACCCTGTACCCTCGATGCTTGTAAATTACGAATTGCAATTATTCCGGATGCGGCATAATTATTATTGAAAATGACAGGAATAACCGAGATAAATTCTGTAGCAAAGAAACGCGCATTACATATTTTTGCTGGAAAAAAAGGATGATATATCTCGACAGAGCACCATTTTATCAGGCGGAGTCCCGCCGCGAAAAAAGCGACTCGAGCCCGAGATAATTAAAAAAATCCGGTCCCCGAGGAGCAAGCTCGAGTCTTAATTCACGGCGTGCCACTAAACCTCGACAGAAAGGGTTGCATTCATCGCAGCCGAGACACCCCTTTCGGAGATTACGAAACTGGAGCCACGAAGAAAAAAAGTATAGAAAACTTTCTGACGAATTAAACCCCGGCCGAGGAACACTGGCCCCACACAGGCGGAGACTCGAGAGAAGAGTTTCCTCGTAAAAGAAATATTTATTCGAAGCCAACGACGGGATTGAGCAATGAAGCCCTGTGGAATTTTGGGGGCTTAATTAAAAGGAGAAAGTCCTGATATTCTTTATCCGTGACCCTTCGAGACTAATTTAATCAGCACTCGGTAATATCCTCTGCGCTGCTGTTGTAATTAAATTGTTACTATGGACTATGACAACGTCGGAGAATACGAGATTCCAAAAGCTTCTCGTCATTCACACTTTATTTAAAATAAAGATACTGTTTTCTATGTTTATGATTCGTAACGTGTAGTGTTTTACGAACACCGGAGCAATAGGAACATTCAATTCGCAAAGTAAAACTATTTTTGACAGTGATCTAATATGAAAATTGAATTAATGTATCTTGCGGTGAACGCGTCGTCGAATTTCTGGTGTCTACGATCGACAGACACGCATGCCCCGACGCAACGATGTGTGAAAACAACCCTGGATCGTCCAACCAAGTGCACACAAGCGACACGATCGTTATTCATCCGCAAAACGCGTCTATTCTATTCTGGGAGACCTCCCCTTCAACCCCTTTCACGAGATCCAAGATCCTCAACCCATTTCACCATCCCTAATCTTTTCTTCGTGGCGGGGATTCAGAGATCCTCCGAGAGGATCTATAAAAATCAACCCTTGCGTGCTTGTGTACAGTCTTCATCAGTCGTGGCTGGGAAAATTGAAATGAGGGGTCCAGGGAATAAAGAGAGGGGACCGTAAACAATTTATCATTCCCCAGAAAACGTGAAATAATCATTCAATCTGTAACTTCGCACCGTTGAGTATCGAATATCTAATAGTAAATTACAAAGACGTTTCATATTTGTTTTAAATTTTTGTTTCAAATTTTGTGGGTGATTTCTCGGCAGTCAAACTCGGCAATATTTTTATCTAACGTTCTCTTTTATCCTTTCAATTATCTTTCCAAGGATGAAAGAGAAAAGGAGAGAGAGGAGAGTATAGTTAGGGGTTAAACCGTCCAAGCGACGGCGAGCTATGCTCCGGGGGTGGAAAACGGGTCGTCGTCGAGTCCCATAACCGTGTGACGTGACGCGTGCCGTTTTTAGCGGGGCGTCGAGACGCCTTCCGCGTGGAACGCCGCCAGCACCGGGACGCCCTCTCGTTTCCACGCGCAGACGGTATGGCCGCGCGACCAATCGCAGCTTTCCATTCCGACAGGCGCCACCAACATGGCAGTGGCGTGCGCTCTGCCAGAACAGAGCCAGACCTCCGACTATGTCAGGGGATCTCGACAGCTATCCTGGATTCTGAGACTGCCAACTGACCTCCTGTGCTGCATTTTTTCCAAATTTTCATACATTCAATACTTAATTTAATCTTATTAGTAGAATGTAGAACATCGCGCGAAATAAAAATGAGCCTTGCCATTGTATTGGAAGAATTTCGAAAGGACATTTCAAATTTAAAATGCGAATAAATACGCACCAAGTATTTCTGTTTTCTGACTCTGCTAATAATTGTCAAGGTACAAGAACGTCATCTCCACTGTCTAAGAGTGTTAAAAAATTTTTAGGAAGCTCGAGTACGTTGTTTAAAAATGGGAGTATAAATGCAAGTCTCCGAGTCTTCGGAGCAGCGATCGGTAGCGACGTCGAGACCCAGTACCGCCAAGAATTCGAGAGGCTAGACAGCTTAATCGCTCGACGCGACCCAAAAAGGGAGAAAGTCGGGTGGATCCAATCAGGCTATCCCAACAAAACCTCGAGCGCTCTGGTCGCTCCCCACCACGAGAAAACAAAACCGCGAAACATTGTAGGCTTCAGGGGCGAGACAACGCGGGTTCGGCCATCAGGCGATGTTATCATCTGCTTGGTTCGTCGGCTAGCCGGCTTTCCAATCCTTCGGAGGAGGACTTTATCTCGAGGTGGCCGGCTGATAGAATGCAAAACAGTGTCGCAGAAACGAGCAAATGGAAAAAGAAGAAGATAGAAAAAACAAGCAGGAGAAAATCGACGGAGGACGGCGATCTTCGAGAGGTTTCTGGAAGAGAGAAAGAGGAAGAGGGAAGAAACATCAGCTGGAAAGAGGGAAGGAAGATCTTGGGAGACTTCGGCTGATGAGGACGGTTCCCATGACGACGCAACCCCAGGAACACGAAACGGTCTAGCCATCCTTGACTCAATACCGACTCGCCGTATACTCACGTACCGTCGAACCTCCACTTCTCTCTCTCCCCGGTCTTCAAACCCTCTTAAGCTCTCTCCCTCTTTCTCTCCTCTATATCTCTCTCTTTGGCCCCTCTGTTTGGCCCCTCTGCTCCCGCCTGCCTCCCCTCGTCCACCCACTTTCGCGTCCCTGGCCAAATGGAATATCCCACGCTTATACTTTGTTCCATCTGCAGGTCCATATCGTACGTACACACCACTTCGCCTCCATGTATACGTGGATCGTATAACGAAAGGGATCAGAGCCGGAATACAAACGATCGGACACACGCCAGCCTTTGTATCCCGCTAACGAAAAGAAAAATGATGGCTGCGACTGGACTTCGAATTGCTGCATTAAGGAACTGGATGCCTTTCGATTCCTTCGCCGATCGTCCTGCCGACTTCCGGAGAGAAAGAGAATTCCTTAGCTCCTTTCCATTAGAATCCTATCATGGATTTAGTAAAGGACAGACTGAAAAACATCGGTGTCTCAAACATTGCAGAAAATTTGAATTCTGCTTCTTGGGAGACCAGGATTGATATTTACAGGAGAAAACGTTTTAGATAACGACGCCAGAAGACCCAGCGTATCTGAATCGGAAAATCAGGTCGCGAGGCGGCTATATCCGAAGGCACGATGCGGCAGCCTCGAGATAGCCAAATGCCAAACCCCGGGAACCCACCCCCGCTCCCCATCGACTCGGATGTATCGATAAATTCCTCGGTATCTCGGCGCGATACGCGAAAATACCGTCCCCGCTTAAACTCGGCCATCGACCCCGGGAAGCTCGATCCAACGAACGCGAACCTATCCCGACAAAAGCGATCGCACACTCTCGCCTGCTCGTCCGTGGATCCGTTGGAAACCCCTCGATTATTTTCTTCCAGCTTTTGTTCGGAGTCAGCCGTATTTTATTCCCGAATTCTATTCCCGAGTTCCATCTTGCTTTATTCCGGCGCGCGCTCGGGAAATTCTACGTTCGGTCAAAAAGAGAGAAAAAGAGGAGAAGCGTGTGAAAGAGAGAGAGAGAGAGGGGGAGGGACGCGCGGCATTTTCACCCGCGACGCTCTATAAATAATTCAACTAAAATAATATGATCCCCTCGCACGGTCGCGGCCTTTTCTAGCGGCATTCAGTCTCGGCTTTCACCACCGCACGTAAACACTATGGCCGCCGTTCCGGGATGGGAGCCGCTCGCTCGCGAAGCTATCCTAACTCATGGCCCTTTTTTCCTGCCCCCTGCCTGCCCTAATCCTGATTCCAAGCCGCCTTTTCCGCCGAGTGGCTTTGCCTGTATCCGCCGAGTTACGTCGACGCTACACGCTACGGGAAATGCCTTGAAAAATGCCTTTTGAACGGTGCCTGCGCTGCCACACCGGCTTTTCAATTTTATTTTCACTTGATTCTTCCGTGGAAAGCCCACTTAGCAAAATTTTTCCCATCTTTTGCACAGTGAAAATAAATCACGATCGTACTCGTGTTACAGCGAGAATATTACCGTTTTCGATGAAGGTAACCGTTGTGGAACGAAATGACAAGAACGGCAAGGATAACATCAAAGTTGAGAATTTGTTATGTCAGAGGTGATGATAAGCCGACCATAAATTGATCAATTGTCAGATCCACATTTACATCGTCCAAGGTAAATCACGAAGACGCTCCGAATTTACGAAAATTTATTTAGCATAGATTTTAGAGAAGGATTCTAGCAGCCAAATTCTTTCTGAATTCCGACAGCTAAATTCTTCGGTTTAGTGTCTTCCGTTTCGCCACTGTTGTCCACACAATATAAAATCGTCAAGTGGACATGTATAACGATGGCGTCTACGAGCTAACGTTTCTCGAATCTGGCACCCCCTCTGACAAAACACGTGTGAACATTCGTTGAATCGCTTAAAATATGCTTGTGTTTAGACAGTTGCCGCGAACTTCATGCCGAACATGTGTACTCGTGTAACAATATCATAAAAATTGTATTCTCCGCTCTTATTGCTTCGTAGACTAACACGACGGCTGCGTCATTTATTATTTATTAGTAGCCGAAGACGCAGCGTCTGCGTCACGAACCGAAACAAAAGTGTCTCAAGACTAAAATTCCATTTTACAAAGCATCTGCGCGCAACCACCAGAAATCCATGGGGATCAAAAAAAATTTGAAACTTTCCCAATGAACCAAATAAAATGTTCTCCTAGAACCTCTTCCATGAACCTCGTGGCCGACTTTCACATGGCGTTTGTTCCGAGGGACGAATTTTCAGTGAAATCTCGGACGATCGTCGACCCTAGAAATTTTTTCATACGAAGAGAAAGCTGCAACCCCGAGGAATAGGCCACGGGGACCCATGGGGACGCGCGTAACCGCCGGTTTTCATTTGGTCCTCGCTGCTCGGACGGTTTGCTCGATCGCAGTTCACCGTGCTCGTTCGTCGACGAACACGTCCATTCCTTAAACAGTGGCCGGCGTTATATCTACACGTCCGACGTGTCTGCGACGATAAAAGGCAGTCTGATAGAAGATTGCTGGGAACGAGGGGTGGACACCCCCTTTCGGACGCCTCGCGCATCGATCGCGGGATTGGACCTGGGAAAATGGCGAAACTAGGCTTTCGATCGTGTGTGTGAGTGCTCTTGAACCATCGGAACTCTTACCGTTAATTAACATTGTTCTTCCGGGACACAAGCTCTGCGACTGATAGAGAATTCTGGTTGGAAGGTGAGTGTACAATGATTTGATTGATCAAAAGTGGAAGAATATTGTGGAAAGAAGATTATGTAGTTTATTGTGTAGGATTTTTCGTACCGAGGCCCAAAAATTGTTAGACAATGATTCGAATGACTCCGGCGAGGGTCGACAACGTCCCCGTAATGGAACGATCAAGATTTTCCGAACGGTAAGAGGTTCGGATCGCGACGGGACCGGCCCGTATCCCGAAAACAGTTACAAAGTCTCGGCTCATCTTATGATGAAAGAGATCCGTGACGAGTCGCCACGAGGCCCGCGCAAAGCACAGCTGCGAGAGACGCACACCTATAGGTACTAAGCATCGACGGACCGCGCGCGACCATAAAATGATCGTAAAAACTTAATTTTACGAGAGGCATAATATATTTGCCACCACCAGTGCCGTCACCGCCACCACCGGCAGCAGAACGCCGGCCAAGAACAAACGGTCAAGCAGCCAGTGTCTATAGCCAGTTGGAATTTCCTAAACCGGACGCGAACTTGCGGCACGCGAACCATGGTAACTATGCGACAGGTAATAGCGATAGGCTAATAGAAAAATCATTTTTCCCAACTACATCCCTCGGTGACCTCGGAATCCCCGTAGACGACCACCCAAACGACGCCTTAGCGCTGCTATTAGAACGTCTTACCCCACCGAACGACGTTAATTCGCAATATTATTGTTCGTCTTCTTCTTATCGTTATTATCAGGATTGTAGTACAATTCTTTACTATTCCTGTCGAAGACCCATCAGTTTACAATTATGTAAATAACAGATTGCTAAAATCGCACTGTCTTCGCATTCACGGAGTAGAATACTCATAGCCAAGCCAGGAGCCCCTAACTGTCGAACTCGTGAAGCTCCTCGGCTGATGACCAGTTAATTCCCATTTATCAGGATCGAACCGTGCGAATCTCTCGTAGCGGGGAAAGTGCGAAAACGGTTAAACGTGTGTGTGGGGGGTTCGTTAAACGCGAAATCTCGGCGAAGTAGCCAATCCAGAGTTGGATCTCGAAGCAGCCTACGAGGATCGAGCTGGAAAGGACGAGGCCCGGCCTCTGAACATAATTTCCTTTACGACCAATTAGTAGATCCAGAAACACATCTACGTAGTCCCGTAGGAGGAGACGAAAGGGGTGGAGAAAGAGAGAACGCGAAAGGGGGCAGAGGAGGTCTTCGGTAATCTCTTAAAACGCGTTCCTGCTCGGAGTCTCACGATCGTCCCCCGGTTTTCGGATTTTTGCCGGAGCGAATGCCGCGAGCCACAAGGTGGAACGTCGAAAACGCTCGAAATTGAGGTGTATATAATCAGCCAGCTCCATGAGGTGGGTGGTCCCGACACGTGAGCCTCGTTTAAAATGACCGCCGCGTCATGAGAACGTGAAGCCGCTCCGTACTGGCTCTCTTTCTCTCTCTCTCTCTCTCTTTCTCTCTCTCTCTCTCTCTCTCTCTCTCTCTGTCTCTTTTTCTTTCTATTTCTCTCTCGACCTTTCGCTCGCTTCCTCACGTTCGATAACAGGACGTTGGATCTTGCGAATTCTCTTCCACGATACGAGTTCTTTTATCGTCTTTAGTCACTCTCGCGATTCGAACGTCTCGAATGCGTTCCCGTAGGTTTCCTACTAGCGTTCTCTTATTCATGAGAATCCGCCATTGTTGGATACCTTAATCGATGCAGATAGAGTGCAGCGAGGTTCTGGAATTGTCGAATGTTGCCCTCGATGCTCGGATTCGGCTGGGGACTTGGAAGTTCGGGGTCTTCGAGACGCGGAAGATTGGGGAGCTAGAGATTAAGAATCCTGAGAAGATGAAATCTAGGAAGTTTGAAGTCTGAAAATCTAAAAAGCTAGAAAATTCGAAAAATTGGATATTTGTATATTAAAATTTGGAGGACTCAGAACCTCAGGAAAACGTAGCAGAGGGGTTTGAGCAGAAGGTTCGCCATCTTGGGGCTAGAAATAGCCGCCCAAAAGGGACGAACATAGTAGCCTCTCGTTAATGTGACTTTTAATCGATGGCGTTCACCGATCCACAACATTGTTGCGTTCGAGATCGACTTTGTCGGTCCGTTAATGGGATCCCATCCCACTTTCACGCCCGTCCATGGAGAAAAAAGTTGAGCATGTATCCTATCTTTGAATACAAACTGGGCGGGTCGGCGTTTTGGAAACATTGCAAGACGGGGAGAAATTTATCTTTATGGAAATTCTTTTGAAAGTTCTCTCGACGAATGGGAATTAATCGGGCGCGGACGACCGGGGAACGTTCTTTTAATCTCGTAATATACGGCGCGCTGTAAATAATGGAGTTTATCGCTCCGATAAAGTCGTGGAGACCGATGCCGCGTATTCCGGCCAGTCCTCGATTACGATAATTCTTTTAATCTGAAGCAGAAAATTGCAACGAACGGGGGGACGCCGGACGAAAGCACGATAAAAGCTTGAATACACCCATGGAAACCGGACTTCGCTTACAGGCAAACACGGCTAATCTCCCGTACAAATATTTTTAGTCACGGAATCCTGTAAATCGCTTCCACAAGCTGCAAATTTCCCCAAACTGCGAATATTCAAACACACATATTTTAATACTCGTATTTGTTCGATAAACATTAAGAAACTTGTCAATTTGTTAGAGGCAAAACTCTAATAGCTCGTTGCAATTTCAGAATGTTCATTTATGCTTAGTTTCGACTCCGCAGCTGAAAATATGTATTTACAAACACCATTTGGATCTTGGAACATTTATTAAATTCACTTTGATATTCTCAAGTCGCCATGATCTCAATCTACAGCTATTCACAAGAATCCACCATTTTTCTTCCTAAAAAGATCTGACAAACGACCTCTTTTCATGAAACTATTTCGAACAATCTCTTCTTTGTTGCCTACAGTTTCGGGAGAGTCAAAGGACCTTTTCATCGTTACGTTTTATTATACTAACGTCACCTTCTGTGAAAAAGATGATGGTGACCTAAGTGTGTGACTGTAAGAAGTCTAAAAATCACTGCTGCATACAATAAAACACTGTTCTAGAGTGTGGTTGGTGATAGAAAAAAGCGTCTCTAAGAATTGGACATGACAAAGACAATCACAAGGAGACTGCACGATTCATATTAATATCCACGAATTAATTTCTACACCCAATAAGTTAAACTTAAATGTCGCTATCGACTATTACACGGTCAAGAACCTTCACAAAGTAATCATGCATAATTTAGGAAAATTGTTGAAATCGCAAGCAGCTGCAGACTGTGACAGACGAGCCTAAGCGATCCCAGGAGCGTTAGATCGTCGTTTCCCGGGGAACTTCCGAAAATTGTGATTCGCGTGTCCTAAGATGGCGCCTAAACGGGCCGTTATAGGTGCGAGAGTAGTCCGCGCTACCGGCAATTACTTTAACGACGCATATTAATCGGCACAATAAAGCCTGTTACGAGGGTATAATTACAATATTGAATTATAGCCGACGTTTATTCTTGTCACGCGATATTAACGGGCGGCCGTTGCCCACGCGTCTCCCGCTCTGTCGTTTGCGTTCATTCAGAAACGACCGGACAGTGGATTAGCAAAAGTCAAACCGGGAAGAGTGCTTGTCCGACTCCTACCGTCATTGAGAAAACGTTTTTGCCCCGTTACTGCGTCCCCTTTCTCTTCAGAGGGCTCTGCTCAGTTACTGTCGGATTCATTGGCCGTATACACTGACGACTTCATTTGAATGTCCAAGGGGCTTGACAAACTGGCAGCCAGCTCGCCGATTTCTTCCTGACATACGAAGTCAGTCGCGTTTTTCGAGGTCCAGTGGTCAGATTGTCCGGCAACCGTATTCTTAACATTTTTTTTTGAAAAAGATTGATGGATGGCAAGAGTTAACGAATCATCCACCCATTAACAGTCGAATTCTTTTCGCAATATTTTATTTATATCACGATCGTTCCTCGATTCAAGGTGAGCTACTGGGTAGAAGGATCGTTTTTGAAAAAAGAATCGCTGGCGTTTAGAGCGAAAAATTTTTGCAGCAAAGTGGGTAGTAAATCAGTCGGTGCTAATGGATGTATTAAAGATTAGGTCTGCGTGTGGATTGAGATTGAGAGTAAGCAATCTTTGGAACAAAATTGGACTTGAGACAGCGGGTGTTAATGAGCTTCTCCAATATTTGAACGGGTAATCATGGTAAACAGAGGAGCCGAGAGAGACATTTGTTTGCGTATTTAATAAGAAATGCTCGTTTACGTAGGAGTTCATTGAAGATTCTATTTTCTTCTTTCGATTTTGATTGCTGGAGATAATCTGTATCGACTAATTTTGAGATGCACAACCAGGTCGCAGGTTTCTCACATTTTGGCTCACCGTGTACAGCGTTCGTTCCTACGGATTTCTGTAGGCGGGAAAAGGATCGGTGGAGCCAATGGCTGGGTCGGGTTTCGGAACCGGATCCGTCGACTGCCTGCGGACTTCTCCATTAATTAAGCTATCGAGGTCCTCCAAGAACCGTCTACCTTAGTCTGGCAACCGACATGGCCGTCGACAGCGTGTTCGTCGGAAATCAGCGTGGAGATTTCTATTCTCCAACGCGGAACCCAATCCACAAAAATTGGAACGTGAGTACCCGAACTCAAATTTCAACTATACACAAATCTTCGTCAACATTTTGAAAATTCGTTGTACTCATCTTATAAATTATGTACAGCGAATTCGTGGAATTCGCGGATAGAGATAGGAGATACGGTATCGGCGATATAAAATGAAATTGGAATGTTTTAATTACAAGGAAGCAGCAGTCAAGTCGAGATCTTTATGGTTCTATCTCCCCTTGTCCGTGTCGTCTCTCTTCAACATTGACCCGGAGAGACTGGGATACCGAATCGACGGAAGGTTTGCTTCTTATGTAATATATACGACCTGGAAAATCGCTCTCCAGCTGCAGACCATGTCGATATACAGGATACATAGCCTGGCGGCAGAGGAGGAGTTACCGAGGGATGAGAGAAGGTGGTTTAAATGGAGAGAGAGAAAGGTAGAGTAGACCTCTAGTCTAGCGTACGACAGTAAGAGCGGTGGATAGGAAAGCTCTATTGGCAGAAAGAGAAAATAAAACTGTATAACTTCTTCCTCGGTACGATCGTGGGAAATGAACGCGGGTAATGAAATAAGAATTAGTAAAAAGAGAAAGACTTGTAGTTGAAAGATAACGAGAACGTGGAAGCACTAGGAACGGCGAGTGGTTCGAAATAATTTAAAACGTAGATATTAATAATGGAAGAGGGTTATTAATAATGGAGTACGTATTGGATGAAGCAGGAAATGGGCATGGAGAAGGGGTATGTGCTGAAACATGAAACCACCCCCAGAAATCGCAAAGGTACCGAATCGAATAGAGCGGCGAACGGAAAAATGTACTTTTGCCAAAGAACATTAGCCCAGTCGGCGAGTTGAGTGTCTTGCACAGAAGCCCGCTTAAACATTTTATGAGGTGGTCGGCGTAATTTGATGGCCCATAAAAACGCCTAGTCTAGTTTTTCCCGGGGCATCGTGATCCGTCGTCGGCGCAGTGCCACGCGCCCCGTGTCCCTGACGCTTCTCTGACGCCTATTTCAACCAGCATCCGCCGCGCGCATGGATTTACTTCTCTGGAACCTCTCTTTTAGGTCAACGGATGCGTGGCCTGGATTAACGAAGCCCGTCTCCGATCCCCTAAACTCTAGAACTTCGACGATGTCCGATAGAATCGCAAGAAATCGGCCGATCGGTCAGAAACCGTGTCTCGCTCGAAGTTAGCGCGGAAAATGTTTATTCTGCATAAAGATCTACACAGTTTAATTATTATTGTCTGGTATCTAATATCAGAGGAGATACAAAAATTGTTATGAAGAATTAATTGACTGTGCTTTGTGAATTTATGTAATTTATTTAACATCGAACGAATTTTCCAGGCACCCAGAAAGGAGGAAAGAATTGCGGGATCGAATGGAGATTTCTCGGAGCGGTTCTCCGCCTCGAAGGCCATTCGCGTGAACGAGCGTGAAGCGGACAGCTTCGGCTAGGCCAATGGAACGAGGCTTCCACC
Organism: Lasioglossum figueresi; assembly: GCA_028455805.1. NCBI lineage: Eukaryota > Metazoa > Arthropoda > Insecta > Hymenoptera > Halictidae > Lasioglossum > Lasioglossum figueresi. The sequence continues at coordinate 9,727,230 of CM052200.1, read as the reverse complement.
ATGATGGAACCCGATGGGAGAGAGACCAGGCAGAGAGAGCCCCGTCGTCGTCGCAGGAAACGGGAAACGTGGTGGAAATTGAAAATGGGATGGACGACGAGGCACGGGGGACAGATGGCGGACCGGATATAGGAATAGAGCTGCAAGCCTGCGGAAATTACGAGACCCGTTTCAAACCCGTGCCTCTCTCCGTGAATGTCTCGACCATCCACCGAAATTGTCTCGTGTCTCCGTACCATCGAAACTCTATGCGAAGGAATTCCAAAATAATTTCCTGAGGTAGTTCAACTTCTAATTCGTACTCTTGTCTCGTTTAATTTCCTTCTGGTTCAAAAGATTTACAATTCTCTGCAAATTGGACCACACAATTTAGTACTACACGATGCCTCAAATTTTGTATTTTCTTCTAGCAAACAATTGTCTGGATAAATAATGTAATATTGCAAATAACAGCACCAACATTTTTTCAGACCACCTCCAAAGACTGCTGAACGATGTACAGCAACGTCGAAACCGAGCGCATAATCACAGAAACGGCAATTTCAACGCAGCCAGAGCCAAACAAAAGCTGATCTCACGGCCGTATCTTCAACCCCCGGTTTCGAGGAATCGATCCCCAACCCCCATCGGAATATTCGTCTGGCTCCCGGTCTTGAGAATGATTCAGATCACACAACACCCGAGCTTTGTCGCCAGGACAAAGGCGGAGGAGGATGAGGAGGAAGATGGAGGTTGGAGGTTGAAGGCAGCGAGCGACCAATAAGTCGCGCACCCCGGGGCGGTCGGTACGTTACATATAGTAATCTAAGTTGTGTTTATGGCTGAATATATATGCATAGCAGTCCGGCGGATCGTGGTGGCGCGAGGAACTCATTACCCCACGTCGGGGGTATTAGCATATTTAGAGGCAGTTCCCCACCCCCTTGGCTCCCTGTCTGCTGGCGCTCCACCTCTTATCAACCTCCTACTTCCTTGTCTCCCCTCGTACCCCCAACCACCTTTTTCATCGTCTCGTCTATTCTCTGCTGCATCCCTCTTTCGTCGCAACCCCGCGACACGGTGCATCCAATTTCACGCATGCATTTTCGGTATTCGAATTTCGCTTTTTCGAAGGTGAAAATACTATACTGTGCTCTACTTTTAGGAAAACCAGAGATATTTGTGAGACCTGCGATTTGGCAATCGGAGTATTGTTTGCAGAAAGAGAATTTTGTACTGCACATGTAAGTTGCATTTATTTTTACACATTTATATCCAGTTTGTGCATTTTGTCACGGATAAAGATGCCTCTTCGTAAAGTTTTATTTCGATCAGCATTTGTCGAGCAACCTCCCTATCTCGCTCTCTCGAATGTTTTTTCCATCCGCCAATTTTACGACCGCCGCTCTAAACGTTTCAGAAAACTCTCGAGCAATTACGATTCGAGTTTTAAGAGTGTTTGGTCCACCTCCGAGGATCGAGCCGAGGACCGAGAGCGCGCGGATAAAATTTCCTATCCGAAATAAAAGGCGAGACAAGCCGGAGAAAGGCAGAGAAGGAGCGCGCGCCGTCGGACTGGCTAAGTAATTAAGGAAGCTCATCCTCGGAGACAATTTAGCTTAATGAGAGTCAGCCAGTGAGAGAGAGTTCCACCCTAGCTATCTTCCTAGCCCCAGCTCTGCCGAACCCATCCCCTAATCTCCGAGCACTCGGGCTTTTACCTCCACTTTCCCCACATTCTCTGCTCTCGCCCCCTTTTCCGACGTTCGTCCATCTTGGAAGTAAAATGTCTACTTTCCAGACGTCCGCCCCTTTCCACCCCCACGGTTTCCTTTTTTTTCCGGCTGTATCTCACCTCGCGATCCGGCCCAGAATTTAGATAAGACTTTATACGAGCCGGGAGCCTTCGATTATCAACCCCTTCTCCATCCCTGGGCTTGACTTGCTTTGAAAAGGGGATTTAAAACACCCTTGGTTAAAAGAATTTGCAAACAATTTCTAAAACCGCCTTTGTATTTGCCACAAAATTCCATCGTCGTTGATCGCATGCATTAATAAAACATTGTATTAATTTTCAGAAAACCGTCTTCCCCGGGGCCAACTCCGACAATTTCGAGATCAAAATCGATCGATTCGCCATCAAAGTGTCCACTTCATTGTTCAAGAATCAATTTTGCAAAGGGACGGGCACGAAAACAGCGTGCAAAGGTGAACCATGAACATTCGCGAAACCACAGAAATGTTCCTCGAGTTCCAGCATCGATGGATATTTGAAGTCTGCGTGCTCGATTCTTCGAAATCTCGAGCAGCGATCCGACTCGCGGACGGTTTTAGCCGTGGTTCTTTGTGCGTCGATGCGCATAGACGTGTATGCAAATCGTGTTACGAGTGCGGCAGCCCCGCCCACGCAACGCTGGCCTATTATAAAAACGCGTATTGTGTAGCGATCCGCGTCGGCGTATGCGACGGTGAGGTGAGAGAGACAGAGAGAGAGAGAGAAAGAGATAACTAAAACGAAACCGTCGATCGCTTTAAGAGCACACGGATACTCTCGAGTGGGAGGGTTCTGGCTCTGCTCCGTTGAATAAAAAGCTACGGTTTAATAGTTTAATCCGCCGCACTCGGATTTAAACGACCCATCGATTCACTCGATTTGAATGCCCTTTGTGCATTGTGGAGGTTACGAAATTGCCAAAAAGACGTCACCCCTATTTTCTACCTTACTGTACTTCAACACCATTCGATTGACTTCAATTATCTTATTATCATTTTTTGAACGTCGGTTTCATCGTCTAGACGCATTGCGTGTATGCAAAACGTTCGTGGACTCTTTTATCTATCTTTCAAACGGAAGTCTGTGGGAATTTACACTTTTCTTTTTTATTGTGCACAAAAGGAAAAATCGATTTTTCTAAAATTGTACCTTCAGAAATTATTTTTGCGATATCACGAAATAAATGCGAATCCAAATTCCTTGTCAAAAATTTTACGAAACTTATCATAAAGAAGGTATCAGCCCGATAGCGAAGTTATTCACCTGATTAGCCTGAATATAATTTTCATTTTACCTCGTGTTCTGTGACAGCAACGATGTGCAAGTTTCATACACCAATTACTAGTGTTTTATATTTATTTATCGAACCTAGCCATGTCAATGCGAATTGTCAACAATTTTCAGGTTTGCTTAACATAGGGAAGCTGTTAACCCGATTAAACGGAATTATAATTTTCATTTTAACTCGCGTTTTGTAACAGCAGTTATTTCCAAGTTTCAAGCACCAATTTCTAGTGGCTTCTAATTTTTTTTTACCGAACCTAGCAATGTTGAAAAATTGTGGGGATAGGAGAAGTTTCCAACGAAAAGCGGCATGTTTGAAGTTTGCACCGAGCTCGAAACCATACGCACAATTAGCTCTCCGTGTCTCGTTGTTTAAGAAGCAAGAGTAAAGTCTGCGAGAGGTTTGGCGCGCCTCGAAGGACACCTCTTTTTCTCGCGATAAACATTTCGCGCGTTCAGGCCCCGAAACGTTTCGGCAACGTGCTTTTTATACCTTCAGATACACGTTCCATCAGACCGTAGGAAAGTCTGCGTTTACATACCGGGAATTCGTGTTTAGATCGCTACATTTGCCGTTCAGCTGTACCGCGAGCAATGGTTTACTCGAAGGATCGTGGAGGAAACACAATACACAAGCATCACGATTTTTCAATATTTCTTGCGGCAATGTCAGTTCATAAAAGATTTCTTTCATAAAAGGAATTACTCTTTAACCAAATTTAGGGAACAAACTTCTAGAATATGTATAAGAAAATAGTATTCATCGATAAAAATGAATTTCTATTTTATATTTGCCACGCGAAAGGAATATTTCTTTCGTGTTAATTTTCACGACGTGATGTATAAAGATGAGAAATTGTCTGAATGATTTTTTCAGGCTAACGAGATTTGTGATCTATTGATTAAGAAGTGACGTATACATATGGAGGATCGTGAACGGTCGAGAACGCCACGGTGAAAAAGCGTTCGACGCGATTTGTTCGTCGAGCGTCCGACGATAAAAATCAAAAGTCCGTAAAACTTTTTTCTGCAGGCGTGCTCGGTAAGTTTATTCATACGGCCGTTGCACGGCATCGCTGACCGAGCAGCGAAACAACGTATCTTCACACTTGTTGCGTTCGACGCCCTTCGCTTTTACCGCAAAACGGATAACGCTCGGTTTCCATTTTATGTTGGCCGTGATAAAACCCGTCGAAACCGGTAGATAATTAAACGAGCCTGAAAATCGAGATACTGTTCGCGATACCATAATCAACCGTAGACCTCGGTGCTCTTCGTTTTTTCGCGAATGCGTTAGATCAGAAAAAAGTCGTGTCCGGATCTGCGATCGTCCCCCAAATACAAGTTCGCTTAAAAATATTATAAATACCATAAATGCATAAAACTACAAAGCCTAGCTACACCTAACGCGTAACGAAGCTCCCGTTGAGCCATCCAAAGTTGAAAAACGAGGGAGAAACTCGAGGGGTAAGCTTAGGGGTGGGAAAATGAGATTTCCAGGCGGTGACCTCGGGGCGCCGAGATTTCCAAGATCCAGAGGCTGCTCTAAAGCAAAGAGGAGACGATAAATAACCTCCGGGCGACTACTTTGCATTTTTTCCTACCAGCAACTTACTTAGAAGGGTGGGACTCTTCCAAGACGTACGGGGGTTGAAACGGGGGTATAACGCTCGAGGAGGAGCGCGGATTCATTGTTACGGAAAATGGATGGAGACCCGCGATGCAATCTTTTTCTGGAAGGTAAATGGAACGGAGATAGAAACGGAGATGAAGGATATAAAGGATGCGCCACGTTGGCTTTGGGTCGGAATTAAGAAGGTTCGGATTGCCGAGTTTCTGGGTTTTATGGCCGTTTGATCGAAGCTCTTTTAGCGCAATTCTGAAAGGAATCATACTTCAAAATTATTCAAGGTGTCTTAATTGATAAAACAAAAATCCTATGGGTGAAAGCCACCCCTATGGGAGAAGGTAGGGCAGGTAGGGTATGGTACAGTTCGCGAGGGTTCCAAGTGGCGGCTCGATCGTGGCGCCATCGCACGAAGCATGGTGAAAGGTCAATAGCCGAGAATCGATAAGGCAGAGAAGGGAATGGTCGATAAGGTTACCTCGAGATAGAAACAACCCCATTTCATTATCCGTATTACGGGAGACGTATAAAATCTAGCTCGGGGATGCCGAAAGGGTGAGGTGGCGTAAATAAAACGGATCTAGCGAGATGAAAAGTTATTTTGCCCGAGAAGAAAATGAACGGGTTCATAAATTCCGAGCGGTAGACGTAAACAGATCTAGGGAAAAGTATAGCAATCGTGGAAAAGAAAAACAAGACTATTTGTTCCTCTAGAGGCCGCAATACCGAACGAAATGATGTTAAGCTGAAAATGTAAATCAATAAAATCTCGAACACTTTTGCGAATAATAAGAAAACAAACAAGAATATAACAATGAGAGTAGCGAGGCTAGAGGAGAGTGGAGGAGATTATGGTAGTTCGGATGCAACAGAAATGGATTCAAGAACGATAATCGACGAGGCAGTCGTTTACGGAACAGCCATCTGGTCACGAGTTAATTTTGCGATCAATTACAGCCAAGTGGAAGACATAACTTCAAGTAGTGGCTTCTGTTGCTCCGAGGCACTACGTTCTTCAACAGTGCATTCTACTCTGGACGATGCTCTCGCGCACCAAAACAAAAATCTTTGAACATTTATTCCACCACCCAGACCTAACTATTTAAAATGTTCACCCTCCATAATCCGACAAAATCGAATGATCTCAGGACCAGCAGGGACGTTGACCGTTCAAATTATAATAATTCAAGGAAATTCTAACGACGACGACGACTAAATGACTCCAGGCCCAAACAGTGCGCGATATCGGCGTCCATAAATGGACCAATCACAGCCAAGGCACTCCCATCCCGTCAATCCTCTTAAAAGAGGCAGATGCTCCGAAATATTCGCGTCTTAATCGAGTTCTGTCTCATCGAGCAACGTCCTGGCGCGATGGATCCAGACCGTGGCCGTATCTCAGGCCAGCTACCCGCGTAAATCAAACCTAAGTACCCGTTATAAACGTAAATTCTGTATATTTACAATACCAGAAATGCACGTGGAAGCCGCCTCCATTTGATTCGTAGTCGAGATTCGGGAGTGGACGTTCGGATATCGTTCTTTCGACTCGAAAACCCATTAACTCGAGCTCGACGCTCGGGGCCTGTCTGCGTCTTGTGCATTTCGAACGAACGAACGTCGGTGCTCGAAAAACGATACAGTAAAGCCATTATCAAAGACTGCATCGGGCTCGCCGCTGCTATAAATATTTACCGGTTAGTGGCGGCGAAAACCATTCTACTAAAACGGTTCTTATTTTTTTCGTTCGAGATCTTATCCGCTTTTTCGAGACACTTGCTTTGAAATACGGCGACAGACTCTTTGCGACGCGATTCGGGATCGAATCAGATAAAAATACATTCTCTTAATTTTTTTATGGTAATGAACTCGGGAAATTTTAGTACTACAGTCCTGAAAGTATTACATTTGCTATAATGTGTGAGGCTCGTTTTGAGTGGTCATGCCGATGGTATGAATCGAAGGATTAATTTTCAAGGACAGTCGGAGCAGCGAGGAGCAGCACAACATGAGGATGCAATCGCGGAAAAGGCGTCCGGATAACGAGCCATCCGCGTAAACTTGTCGTTGCTCGTAAACTGTAATGTTTAGATATCGCTGGAGCGATCCGCCGGTTTTATGCGAGCGCTCGCGCTCGCGCGATCCCAAACATAGGAAGTTGATATAAGAAGTCTATTCTCGTTGAGTAAATAATCCGTCTCTGCGGCTCCAAAACACGCGGACCCTGTTTGGCTCGAGCAGGTTTTTCGGGTGAATTCGACTGTGTGGAGAACCGTGACCTCTGCTTCCGGCGGATCTTCCTGCTGGATCAAAAGCATGAACGTCTGGAGTAACTTCGGTATCGAAAAATAAAGTGAGCAGACAACAATCGATCATGCCGATTTCCGATACTGTACAAATATTTTCTAAGAATAGGTATATTCAGCACTGAAAATGAGTTGCTCAATTCGAAAGGCACGTGATTCCTCAGGCAATAAGAGTTCCCAAGAAATTGAAATATTTCAATCAACTCTTCGCATGGATTGGGTGAAAGCTTAATGACCATTCATGCTCCATAAAATCCGCCTGATGAAATTGCTGAAAACTGGCTTCTAGAATTATCGTCTACCGAAGTTCCTACAGCGAACGTATTCAACAGAATGGGTCTGGGGATGAACCCAGATGATCAGCCATTGTCAAAAGAGTTCTTCAAGGTCGTTCGGAGATGAAAGGGGCAATCTTAAGAATACGATGAAGGTTACTACCCAGAAAAAAAGGGTTGGAATCCAGGCAAGAAAAGATCCTTCTACAAGTTCAATAGCTACTCGAGACAGTGGGAATTTATACTTTGTCGAAAGTTAAAGTTCATAAAAGAAGAATTGCAAAGGAGACGTCTTAATAATAAAAATAATCCACGAAAAGGAGAATTGATCCAGAAGTCCCTAATGCAGTCCCAATCACCAAGTCAAAAGCTGGTCGAAGAAATGATCAATCTCGGGCCCGAGGGATCAAGGAACCCAAGCCCGGCTGGAAAGAGGAAGAGAGCCAGCGTTTCCGAATGAAAAATTCGAGCTGATTAACGAACCGGTCGAACGTTTAACAAGCGAAGCGTGTGCGCATAATAAGGCGTTCAGCGCCACGAGGAATCCTCGAAGGTCCTTCGCGCGGAGAGAATAAATTCTGCAGCTTATTAGAGGCGAAATGGCGGGAGAGAAGGAAAGAGGAGGAAAAGATTGTAACCGGCCTCGTGCGAAACAAAGACGAGAGACGCGGCGAGGAAGAAGAAAAAAGAACGCGAGGCGGGCGTGATAAAGACTTGCTCGTCGAAATGGAATACTCGGCGCAGAAAATGGCAGCCGGGCCCGGGGAATTCGAATAAATTCGAGGCTGTTCCGTAAAAACACGTCGGCTTTACGACATCGTGCGCCCGGTAAGTTATGAATATTGCAGCTCGTACGGTTGATTAAGTGAACGCCCCTCTTTTTCTCTGGTGAATGCCTGTAGATACTTCGAATCGCGGCCGCCATTAAGGCATCCAACACCTATGGCGGTATCCGCGGTGTAACATCCCAACATGTCCTCCCTGATTTTTCATTGGATTATCGAGCATGGTGCTCTGGGAATCCTAGGAAATTTGGAGGAAGCTGCAGACTATTTTCAGACACGGAAGGCGACGCCTCTTTCTCTGTAAGTGTATTCACGTTGTGGCTTCGATTCTACATAGATTCTCGTCACGCTCGCGCCTTCCAATATTAGACGCACTTCAGCCTTGCTTTATTTCTAAGCTGTTGGTAGAGTTTGTTTGTATAGTACTTTGTTTGTTATTTTCACTCTCGATCGCGTGGACAATTTTTACAAACGTGAAGAAATGCGTATTATAGGTACAGTGGCAATGAACAAAGCAGTCTCGACGAATAGGAGGAAGATTTATGAAGACTAAGTAGCTACTCGAAGCAACATTATTATTCCTGTTATTGTGTAGAATAATTGCTACATAAACTCCGGGTTTTGTATGTTTACAGTGCACGCAAATCGCGCGCAAATCGTGCACGGTGAAAAAAATATCGCAAGAACCACTGACGGTGTTCGCGCTATGTTTAACTTAACAAACTGCTTACTCGTTGACACAGATGTTTTTCACGGCGCTGGTTTTATAAGACAGTCTATAAAATTTCAAAGTTGCATAACCGATCCGCGGTTAATAATTACGTGCTTCGTATACATGAATACCGATCGGTAATCTGTTTTCCTTCGTACTAATAAACACATAACAACCGGACCGTGAAAACCATAATATTCGCACCGTGAGTAAATCCATCATTGACTGTTGTTGTAAAAGTCCTAGCAAAATTTACTGGGTCAACACCGGTTGCGAACAAAATTCATTTCTGGTTGGTATCAATATTTCTAAACTGATTTAGCCAAAACGTACACTAACAATAATCGAATTAATTTCGTGGACGGTTTCTCTCTAAGAGATTCAAAAATAAATTCGCATAAACGGCCGTGGTCCAACAATAATTTGATCAAATTCTGACTGTGTAAAAGGCTCGAAAGGTTTCATTCCCATGCGAGAGACCGTTGGAAGTGGAGACTACCGTGCATCTCCGGAGCAGAAAAAAAACGAAGAAAACGCGTCCCAGAAAGAAAAAAAACGGATCTCCCGCTGCAGAGAGGCTGCAACCGAGAGGCCCCGGAACATGGCTGCAACATCAAGTATCAACAATATTGCCTCGTGGCCTCGGTCCTTTGACATCTGAAAAATAAGACGAGGACACACGCCGTATCTCCTTGTCCTCTCTTCTCGTTCCCCTTCGTTTCCCTCGGCTTGTCCCCCCCTGAACCTCGACTGGGTTTCGTTCTCTGCAGAAAGCCTGCTGGAATTCAAAATGGCTGTCCTCGGGTTGCAGTGTGCGTGGGCAACACCGGTAACAACCGAGTCGCCCGTTCTCGAAGCCACATGTGTGTCCCCTCGCCCGGAACGTTTCTATCTCTCCCCGTTGGCGTCGCGCGTTCCACGAACCGCTCTAACACCGAGCCTTGAAAATGGCCTCCGTGAAAATTAGGCACCCTGGCGGACCCTTATCATACTTGAAAGTAACGAATTGCGAGCTCCGTTGTCCCTTGACCCTTGCGGAGGCGAAGTCTCACGACGCGCAACGCTAGAATTCTTCTCTCGCGTGATTTCTAGCGCAGTAGTCTCGTAACGCGATCAAGAAATTGTTTAAAAATGTCTATGTGCATTTGTCAGCTTCAACAACATTTCACTGAACGCCTTATCTCAACTACACCGAAACCGAGTCAGCAATAAAAATCACGATCTCCAGCCGCATTGTCGTCTGCAGCATAAATTAGCATAAAAATCCGCAGATTAGTAAAAATCCTTCTTCAGAGCCATCATCAATTAACTCGCTCATTAACGACTGCAGATAACTGAAAATGACCATTCTCACTCGGAAATCAAAGTGCAATTTTCATTCGAGAAAAAGAGAAACACTAAAAACAAGTCGAGGGATCGAAAGAAATCCGTGGCAACGAAGAAATTCCTCGGAAGGTGCACGGGTTTAGACATTGGTCGGAGCTGTTGGTTAGGTTGGGCTGGGTTCTGGATTCCCTGCGAACCGAAACGTGATTCCTTGAAGTGGGGATGCCGGGTGAAAGGAACAGGCAGAAAGGAGAGCCATGGATCGAAAGCGGGAGAACGCCATCGTCCGACGGCGGCGGCCATGCTTCTGCTCCTTCTAAGCAGAAGGTTTCCATCTTTGTGAATTCTCGGGGCGCTTGAACCCGGAGGCGTGATCAAACCGATCGATAAATAGCCCCACTACTGTTCCTCGGCTCACCGTTCGGTCAAGTTAACAATGAACTCACTGTTTAAGTCCTTATCCTAGCAACTAAGTCAGCAAACATTAGGTTGCGGCAGATATGAGATTTTTTCTGATCATTTTATTTGAGCTTTGAACACATTTTAGGGGATTGTCGAGGAACATTCTTCGTGTAACATTTTTGAGCAAAGTATAATTATCAGGAGACTACACGGACCCGACAGAATGTTCGTCGACTGAAAACCCGGTGGGGAAATCGCTATTAAACTATTAGCTAAATTGAATCGAGAAACAGGAGCTTGTCAAATCGCGATCAGATTTATGATCAGTCCCGGCAGAAGGATCGTGTAACGTCCGAGGAAAATAGAGGAGTTTCGAGAACAGAATTCTCGTGCCAACGGGTCCGCTGCGTTTTCAACAAATCGAATCGCTTCTCGTTTATTATGTACTATCTATTAGAGCGAGATTGCGGAACAGAAAAAACAAAAGAGAGAGAAAGAGACCTGGAAACATAATTGCTCCGATTCGGATTGCGGCTTCGTGTAATCTAACTCGGAACGATTTTATCCGCTGTGTCTACATAATATTATGTGAGGCGTTCGAATATTTATGACTCGCGCAAATTGCTAATTATAATACTTTTCATCGTTACTAGCCCGGGATACGTTCACGCCTACGCGTCGGATCAAATCGGGTATTTGTTCCTGCGACATGACTTCGAGCAAAAATTATACCACGAGTACGCCATGAGGAGTTAAACTAGTATGTTCTTCAATCAGAAATGTTCTTTCCCAAATGGAGGCAAGAGTAGCATTATTCAAATAAAATGAAGCTATAAATCGGAAGCGAAGACTGCCTTTGCTAAAAACAAAAAGAAAACGCATATTTCGCCTCGTTCCACCAAAAATACAAGCGTACAAAGGAGCGAGCTCCCCAAAACGATCGGTCAGCGTACATATTTCAGGGCTTGAAAAAAAAGGGGATACAGAGGAGGCTGAGTGACTTCCTCTTGCCGATCGGTCTTTTCAGCGCGACAACATAAACCGACGTTGTAAAAACATGTTAGTCGTATATGGCGACGGCGCGCATACATAGGTACATCAGAGTATCCATTTTTCTCATGCGAGCAGAAACGCAACGCGCCATAACCGCCTACCCGTTCGACCACCCCTACCATGATGCCACTGGCACAGCACAAGCATCGTCCTCTCTGTGTTCTCTCTTCTCTTCCCCTCGGAGCTATTCCGCCTCTTTCAACGTCCCATTTTTATTCAAATTCATCGGGGGCACTTCTCTGTCGGTGGCCGAGGGATTGCAACCCGCTTCGAACACCAGCTAAACCCATCCTCTCTTCCGTAGCTTCTCTTTCCCCATAGGTTCGCCGACGTCCACCTTTCACCCCTCGTTTTCCATAAATTCTGAATTTTATTTAGTCCAGCGGCGCCGACGCTTTGCGTCTTTATCCCCGCGAGGACTGTCCAAGACCCGTTCCAGATCCAATCCCGTGAACCAGAGGGTCAACTGGTAACTGGGAGATGGTTCAACGGCGGACAAGATGTTGCGAGCCTCGGCAATCACCGAACAGATCAGAAATTCATGGGATGCTTTTTAGGTGGCCTGGAGAGTTGGGGATCGCTAATAGACTTTGGGCGATGGGCAACTGCCAGGTGAGGCTAGATGCCTAGATGTGTCTCTAATGGCTTCTGTGGGAAGAGAACAAAGGATTCGTGGTGTTGGATATGAGTTAGGGAGATTGGGCTCGCCGGTGGAATAAGTTAGCGAGCGAAGCTTGTAGTCTGATTGGATGACAGAGCTGATGGTTTCCTAGAGGCTGGCGGGTAACTGCGACTATTTTGAGAGTATCCGTCTGAAGAACGAAATCCAAAGAACGTAAACCTGGAGATGACATTGCGAGTAGCAACGAAGAAAAAGAACAGTTCAACGGTAGAGACCGAGCGACGATCAATTAATTCTGGCCCGAAAAAAGTCAATGGAACACGAGTGAAACGGACCAAGAAGAAACCGTACAAAGGATAGTATATGCATCTACCAGTAGAACGGGTAATTGCCGCGCGGGTTCGCGAGCGTGTAATCAGCCGCGAGTCATTTAGATAGCGGCGTTATTCGCCATCTTTTACAACTGAGGGTTTTCGCGGTAGAGGGAACACACTTGCTTGCGAAGTTACGTGGATACGATGAAGATGGACGAAATAATGCCGTACACGCGCGCAAACCGTCGATGCCAGCGTCGTAAAACCAAGAGGAGAAGGGGACCGACTGCGGCAGAGAGAAACGGACTGGTCCGTTGATGTTGATAGTTCCTACACACGAGGCTTTCTTTCGTAGCCGTTTAATGAAATTGCCTCTTCGTGGCGGGAATTCTGGTGCCCTAATGAAGATCATACGCGAGCGAGAGAAGAGTCGCGCGCGAGCGCGAGCTTGTGCTCGCTGAAATATGGCCGCTGATAGCCGATGATAAAACAAAGCCCCGTGGATCGCATTAAACCGGGAAAGGGCGCGACAACACCGACGTGTCCGACCGTTAATCTACGGATTACGAGGACCGCCTCATGGAAACGTGACAAGGGATTCCTCCTTCTTCGCCTCCTTCTTCTTCCTCTTCGTCGTTTTCTTCTGCAAGACGTGCTCGCAACGAGAAACGTGGCGGAATTACGCCGACCCGATTAGATTTCCTCGTGAGAAATCTTTCGAATGGTGTATAAAATTTTTGCTGACCTTCGCACCTTAACACATTATCTATCCGGGATTATTTCAGAATTTTTTAAAACCTAAGGATTTTGTAATCACCAGGTTAATGTATGCGATAGTGACCACCAGCAGTGTTCGTCTACTTTCTCCTTGCTTAAGTAGTCTAGGTAACCCAGTCAGACCAAGTTTACCATACAGAAACGGGATTCAGGATTTCCGGGTGTCGACGTTCTTCGGAACACTCGTCCAACACTTACGCAAAGAGATGATTGTTTGTTACTGTATCTAGTATTCGTTTCAAAGTCTAATTAATCCCACTTTTCATAAAACCGTGAATTACTTTCACCTTGTCCTTCCATGGAGAAAGTATCGCTGAATGTTCATTATACGTAATAAAACATGCTAATAGCACAGCGGTGGTTGATAATAATCGTCTATTATCCTGAAGAAGGAAACTCAAGGTTATGACCTGGGTCGGAACGTGGTTAATTACCTCGTGCAATTCCACATACGTTCGTGACTGACAAATCTGCATTGAAAAATGCACAGGTCTCTAGACTCTCAATGGTCTAGCTTAGGTGGTATAAATCAAACGACGATTTCAACCGTAATTAGAATGTACTCACCTTCCGGCTGAGAGGATCGGGGTGAAGAGGTTGGTGAGGAGCGGCGTCGGTGCCGCGTCGTCGTGCGTCGCGACGGTAGCAGGCCGCGGGGAGGGGATGCTGCTGCCCTTTTCCCTTCCAAGGGTTTCCGCGACCCGAGCGGCTAGTCCATGCCGTCCCGTTTTCCAGCTGCTGAAACATCCAACGCACGTTCAAGTCGGAGTTGGTCTGAACGTGCCCGGCCAGACACATTGGACAATTGCTGTTTATCTCTGGGCCAGGGCCAGGGCCAGGGCCAGGACCAACACCAGACCGGTCTCCCTCTAACACGTAGAAACCAGTCGACAAAACTGCACGATCCAATCTCAATCTCTACGCACAATATCTGTCATCGTTAATCGGCACTCACTGGTAACGCGACGCGAACTCGCTCTACCAGCTGTCCTCGCAGAACTCGGACATATTTATATTAATAAAACTGAGAATCAATGACCGCAGATTAAAGACTATAACCAGGGTCCAGTAAGAGTTCACGTTCTCCGGTCGATGTCCAGTACTCGCGCACACACGGAAACGATCCCCTAACTCGAGCGACTGAGAGCTCGCTCTACCTAGAACTTGCTTTGTCCTCGCAGAACACGAAGGTATTTAGTTTATCGAAAGCGAGAAGCGAGTATGCCAGGTCAGGGACCTCTATCAGGGTCCAGTAGGAGTCCATGTTCTCCAGTAGGTGTCGGAGTACTCGCGCACACGTGGAACGGCGGGCTTCGATACGGCGACCGTTCAGAAGCTGAAGAGCGTATTCTAGCAGCGTGGCATCGCGTCGGCGATATTTCGACTGGTGCTGAGCTAGCGTGCGAGTAGCGAGAGACTCGGAGGACCTATACGCGCGTTGGCGAACGCAACGGAACGGAAATACACACGCCGAACGAGCTAACGACGAGTTAGCTCGCTGCCAAAGCTTGGCAGGTCTACACTACGCGTGCAGCCGCCGCCGCCAGGCCTGATCGTCGGTAGGCACCGGCCAACGGGATTTACTATGCTCCAACTGTAGCGGCCTCCTTCTCGTCTCCTCTCTCTCGCTCTCTCTCTCTTCCTTGTGCCCCCATTCTATCCCTTCTTCGGGTTGCTTCGCTGGCTCGAGCGAGAGCCCTGAAGAGAACAAGAACCGCGCAACCAAGACGAGTCTTGTTGCGAGCGACACGTAACAACGACCGCCTCTCTTTGCCCTCAACACACTAGCGTCGCTAAACCGTAGGATGGAACCCGGTTGAAGCAGGCCAATCAGGCGGCCACCGTATCTACCTGCGGACTGCCTTCTGTGTAGCACCTGCGGCCAACGTGACTAAACCTTCGCCTTCGTCGAACGCCGGCTCTAGCGATGACAGATCCTGAGCTACCCCCTAGATTATTTAACGAAACAGTAAAAATTGTACTACCTTTTCAAGAGACCTGAGAATACCAAGAATATTTCGTTTCAATCAAATTCTTCGGTCCAACAGAACCAAAAAACCTGAAATCAACTTCCCGACCTCCATACCAGCAATCCGCAAGATCCCTGATTGCTCGGCACTCGAATCAAAGAAAAAAGACTGGAAGCGAAGGATTTGCAGAGCAGAACGCCGACTGATTGAGTCACTAGATTTTATTTCGTCGTCTATTATCTTCCCTGGACCGAGCCGTGCAAGTACGAACAAAGCCCGAGAAGCATTGATTGAACCCGCTTCCGTCTCTCGGAAACGTTTAGCCCTCTCTGAACGCGGTTCATTGTGAAACCGTCGGCGTTCCGCTTTCGCTGCAGGTTCCCCAGGCCACTCATTACCTCTATCATCATCGCCCTCGTCATCATCCTCATCCCCATCTGTAATCATCATCGGTATCGTGGCGAATCGGGCTCCGACCGAGAGAGCTTCTACACGATCCGCTCTCGGTACTCGCTCGTAAAAATATCCTCTCCCGTTTCCCAAGCGTAAACATTCCGCGAAACACACCGACGTTTATTAGAGATCTATTGTCTCTATCCGAGCGAGATTCAATTATTTATTTCAAGCAGGCTTCTCTGTTTCTCCTCAGAGATTCTGTAAATACTGTAGTCCCGAGGTGAGATCGTGGATTTGTTCGTGGGGAGCTGCGGCGGTCATCTTGGAGAACCGTGGACTAGGAATCTTCTCCGATATCATTTTTATCATAATAATCTGAAGAAGTCTCTGCGAAGAAATTTTTTCCATCTCTCTCATATTTTTTAAAAGAATTGTCTATAAAAGATAGAAACCAGTGTGGTCCAATAAAAATTATTTCATGGATTAATAATCAGGATTAGCTAAGTGTAAAAATAAGGTTTGCTGGTTTTCAGATGAGTCAAATCTCGGGTGTCGGAGGTTGTCGGGCTCGCAATGGCGGCCGTTATTGTTTACCCGAGTATCTTGTAATGACTCTTTCACCTGTAAAGGTACGTTGCGCTCGCCAGGCCAGAAACTGCTCGCTGGAGATGTGCATCGAGTTTATGTCTTCGTCGTTCCGCAGACATTTTAGCCCATCAAGCCTCAATATCTTCATCCGAAGCGAGCTCTGCAAGACCTCTTATTATTGCCTGCCGAAGTCTCTCCTACCGGAACTTTGATCCTCGCCGAAGACAAATCTGCCGGCTCCATCTTTCTTTGCAATAGTTCTTCACCATATTTTACTCGGACTTCACTGCCCCATTATTCTAACCCTCATAATCACAGAAACGTTGTCAGTTAACGCGAATTAGTTCACGTTAAAGTGAAGGAATGAATGAATTGAAAGAGTGAAATGATAGAATTACAAAAATTGAGAAAGAACTCATTTCCTTTATTCTTTAGAATAAACCTTCCCTTTAGAATTCGATAGAGTTCCGGATGAATGTTTCGCTGTTTTCGAGTCCCTTATTCCGCCCCACGAATTTGATAATGGTCGCTGCGTAAATCTTTCGGAAACGCGGTCCGCGTTCTCGTTTTCTTCTGAGCAAGGCGAACGATAAAAATGTCAAATATATTCATTGGCCTTTGTACGGGGCCGCCACGTGACGTGAAATACTTTAATTAATACGCCGGTGTCAGAGGAGAGATGCGATCGGAGCGGGAATTTTCGAAGGAGCCGGTCTCTCGCGCCGATTTTAATGTTAATTCCGACGATTGGTTGCTCGAGACCGGTCGCCTCGAGAGTTTTAGGTCCTGCCCACGATATCTTAATAGGTTCCCTGCGACTCGCACGATGGCCGCTCGTTTATTTTCGATTCTCGACCACCGCCCTCTTCGAACATTCTCTTTCTCTTCTGTGCAAATGCTACTTCAAGCCTGGCTATTGTTCTGCAACATTCGCCAGATCAAAGTACAAGATTGTGATCAAATTTTTGTATTAAAGAAATTTTTCTAAATGTTCTAAACAGTCATCGAACCGACACGAAAAACCGATTCGACCGCTTAATTGTGCGCGAGAGAAGATCGGAGACCGGTGCCACGTCGATCCGTCGCGTGTTTTATGTTCATTATTTTATAGCAGCGTAATCTGCGAACGGTCAGCCTCGAATAGGCCACCGCGTTTAAATAACGTCACTCGGCAGGTTTGTAAAGTCACAATTTATCATTGATCATCGTTCGTCAAAAGGGCCATTCGGATACAAAGTCCGAGAGAGGCTGCGGGCCCAATAAATTTACAACCTCTGAAACGAAAGCATAAAACCGTGATACCTGCACCGGGCTTCAGCCATAGCGAACCCTCGGCTTGTGTTTCTGTGTACTGGGGCGGCCAATAAAGCGGTCGTATTAACTAAAATCTTTTTCAAACGATTTTCTAACCCTTTGCTCCAAAATTCGTGTCCAGGAACGATCCACGAAATTTCTCAACCTCCAGTTAATGTTATAAGAGAAAATCTCAAACGAACAACCTCGTGAGCAACAAATGCGCGTTCCAGAGACCAGCCAACGAACCTAATTTGCATGGCAGCAGAACGATATCCAGCATGGTCACGCATGGCCAGAACCAATGGCGCCGAAAGGTCTCCGAGAACAATGGTCATTTAATAACCCGATCACCAGCGAAAATGAGCGGCACGAAAGCTCACGATCGCTCGGGCCAGCAGCCGAGTTCGAGACCATGAACGAGGCGTTGGTTAAAGTATTTATAGCGGTGATTGTCGCGCGACATACGTCGCAATTATCGGCCATTTGAATCTCGCGCGCGTGATTCCACGAGGACACCTTAAGGCGATTCGCGAAGCATCGGTCCACTTTCGCTCGAAAGACGAGAACGAGGACAGAAAACGGGGCCGGAGGAGGAACATAAGAGCTCATAAATGCGAATTTAACAGGCGCAATAAAAACACATTGAAATTGAGAGTGAAAGAGCTAGAGCACGTGCTCTCGGACCCCGAGCTTCCCTAATATTCGAAACGTTCAGGAAACACACTCGGACGGTTTCCCTCCGTCGACGACTTTTTCCACGTTCCCACGATCGTTATGGCGCTTTTACTGCGACCGATTATGCTGTCTTCCTCAACGAGAACCACGTGTGAATTTATTTCACGGTTCACCCGCCTATCACTGCTTAATTAATCTTCCTGGAGTTTCACCTTTTCGCACGATCCAATCTTTGGGCGTGTTATTGGATCGGGCGATTTTTATATCGAATTGTTCGCTGGGATAGATCAATCGGCTGAGAATTCCCGTATGTAAACGTCCCCGTACAACCCCGAAGAAATTAAAAAAAAAATTCCCATCAGCCTGCGACTCGCCGTAACCCTCCCATTCCGTCGCAAGGCTAATTCATTCCCCGAGACCAGCCAGCGGCTTCGAAAGCCGATGATCACCGGCAATTAGAAAGTTTCGTAACATTCAGAGGAGTCCGAAGGCCTCGAAGGGTTGTCTTCAAAGGTGCTCCGCCGCCATTACCGAAGAAAGGTCGGTTTACAACTGGAGAAGAAAAAAAAAACAACAATACCAGTTTACAACCCCCGTAGGATTACCTCGCGCCCCTGTCGACGACAGGGACGTCTCGAGACGCTATAATCTGCATATTTTCGTCGTCCCAAATCGAGCAGCACGCTTGGAACGTCACCGTTTCACCACGATGACCTCGTAAACCTTATTCGAGCCGGATCCTCCCTCGCTTTTCATCGAGGCTATATGCCAAAAAAAAGGAACCTTGGCGAAAGGGTGAAAACTTCGAATGTATACCTTTCGCGCGAACGATGTTTCGCCTTGGATTTGTCACGGCGGAGCTTTTTCCGCTTCCATAAACGCTCCTGAGACGAAAGACGACCCTGAGAGGCCGTTTTCAACGCTCTGCTTAAATAACTTATACGACCGGTCATTCTGTGCTCTAGGAATTTCGTCGACATCATGATCTCTCTCTCTCTCTCTCTCTCTCTCTCTCGCTCGCGCTCTCTATCTTTCTCTGTTTCGCTTGTTCTCGCCGAGGAATCTGCGAGTTGTAAAGTCGTTTTGGATCGTCCCGGCTTCGAGCGCGTCCCTTCGGCTATGTTTCCTCCGGTTTTCCCTCCTCGCGAAGAGATTCATGAATGCGAGAAGATATTTATCGCTCCTAGTTGCCGTATTTATCGTTAGTGGCGGGTTCGGGCTGAAAATTGTTTTTTAGGGCGGAAAGAAAGACTGGACCGGGTCATCGACTTCGTTCAGGTCGGACAATTTGGAGGTGAGAGATCGGTACTGAATTTTGTAATAAAACGTCTCTTTGAATAGAAATAAATTGGTCACATTTGCTACAGCTCAAATAAAACGAACGATCTAATCTGTAGTACGATCTAAAATCGAATTGCCGGATTTCATCAAAAGATTGAGGACGTTCGAAAAAGAAAGGGTGGTGCCTGACGAGTCTGGTAAGAAAGTGCAAATTCCAAACGAGCCAGTTGGCAACACTGCTTTCCTCGCGGAGACGCGGTATCGACCGCGGCCCCCAGAGGCCAAAGTATCCTCAACCTCCGAGTTTCTCCTACCTTCTGCAGTCCGAACAACCTCCAGGACCCTCCACGACCCCTTCACCCTTTTACTACCACGCCGGCAAACAAGGCGGTTGTGGATCCCGTCGAATAATTAAAGCGAATTAAACATTCCTTATCCTGGCTCTTCCACTCCCGCGATCAAAATGGCTCGACAACGAGCTAAATATTTCTACCCCTAAGAACAGAGACATTATACTTCTTATACGGTCAGCAGATTATTAGGAACCTGTAGATTTTATGCGTTTACGATTTTCAACTTGTTACAAGCAGAATCAGCCCCCAACCTTGATTAACACTTCGATCAATTTAATTAAACCACTGGACAAGCTTTTATACAAGCATCCATTCTAAATTCCACTGGAAAGAATGTTCAAAAATTCTTGTGGGTCGTAAACGTATAAATACCCTAACGGCTTGATAAATATCTCAAACTACTATATTCCATACACTCGCATCGAGTTAAAGCGAGCGATGAATCGCGTTTGAGGGGCAGCAGCACTCTCGAGGGGTTTCATATTCCTGGCATTGTCCGTCGTGTAGTACAAGCTTGGGCTAACAGCCAGGAAATCATTAAACACCTTGACGATGTCGGGAGAGAAGTCCATGGTAATTTGTGGGTCCGAGACGCGTGGCACAGGTGTCCACGAATATTCGACATGCACTAACACACCATGGCGCACGGGACAACGACGACCAACGACGACGAACGAGGATGACACAGTCTGCGCGCGTGCGAACCGTGTGATATACCTACACAGAACGTAAGTGCGCAACGAGGAGGTCGGCTACGAGCAGTTTATGGTCTCTCAACGTTATATCGTCCGTGTATAGCCTTCTCTCTCTCTTTCTCTCACTCTGACAATTCGTCGCTAATGCCCTTGCCATTAGTTCCGATTGCGCCGCGTGTCTGACGCGCGCGACTCGTGGACACGCTTAACGATCAGAAATTATGCGGACGACTCGCCGCGACGGATTGCGCCGCGATCCGCTCGTTGGGCGTCGTGAAAATTTCTATCCACGTGCTACATCGCCAAATCGTCTCTACAATCATTTTTCGAAACTCCGATTTTTTCAATCAAAAGATAACATCTATGGCGCCCTCGTCATGTTGCTTCAACGGAAAAAAATGGAACTAGAAAGTAGGGGTAAGCATCGCGGTTCGAAGAAACACAGCTTCCAGAAATACGCGTCAGGACTGCAGAAGATATTTAGAGTGTGCACCCTGTCCTCGTTAAAAATAGCCGACGTGCTAAGCGTCTAATCATTTGTGGACACAAAAGTTGGGGTGAGAGAGGATCTCAAGTCAGAGGAACGTCAATATTTGCCTAGGATCAAGCTATCGACACCTAAAAGCACACAATTACCTTGATATCTCTAACTTCCTATTAGTCAAATATCACAAGATCTGAGCCGGGGGCAACCTCGGCTTTCCTGGGAGCATAAAATCGAGTCTGCGGCAACAAACGCCATCAAACGAGCCCGGTCTTAATTCTCGTGCTGCTTTGATTCCTTCAGTTGCCAAGGACTCCGGCAGCACCTGCGGTTCCACCATCGCGTCCTCATCCGCAAATCCTCAACCCCACGAGGACGAACCACGCAGACAAAGAGAATTACAATTTAACAGCCCCCGTCCTGAGGAAAAAGGGTAAAGAAAGGGGAAAAATAAGAGAGAGAGAGAGAGAGAGAGAAGAATAGAACAGCAACACGGTTAAGCAACATTTCCCCGGAGCGATACAATTTCCACTCGAACAGACGCGTTTTAAAGTCGCCTCGGGTAAAGCCCCGAGGTTTCCCCCTTCGAAAGATACATTCTGGGGTGGCATTTCGCTATTGATCCGTCGGAGGAACCGTTCCAGGGGTGGAGCTGTTGCCAAGGGGTAGTTTCCGCCCCCTCCACATGGATTCGCCGCGGGATTGGTCGAGGCCCAGGCAAGATGGCCGACCAGCCACGTACCGGAAACGTGACCGACACACGGCAGGATGCTCGTTCGACCGCTTTTCTTCGGCTTTTCTTCGTCCTTCCTCCTCCAAGAAGCACCAGAGGCCCTTCGAAGAGAGAAGCAGCCGAGCTGACCGACCGAGAGAACGAACCCATGCCCCTTCCACGACCGGCTTCTTGCGAAATTTATTACGGCGATATATTCGCATCCATTAGATAGCTCGGTTCCTTCGCCTGCATCCTGCCACCCCCATCTCCCTGACTACCTCGCCTAGCAGAGAGAGATCTCCGGCGTCTTTTTCCAATCCTCCTTCCGTCTCTGCGTGTAATCAATTACTGTGCCAGGGAATCGGGGATGCTATTTTGCCCCCGTTTTAGTTGAACGTTTCAGTCTTAGTTTAGGGTGTTGATGAACACACCCCTAATCATTCCCATCAGCCATGACAAAAGCGAAGTACCTCAAATTTCCTAGGTTTCTTCAATAAACACCCCTAACAATGTCTTCAATAAATGCATCTAGCAATTCCTATAATACTCATCAGACTCGAGCTGTCCCCAGCCAGAACCACATCCCCGCTATCCTCAACAAAAGGTGCTCGAAAGTTTCCCGGACAGTTTGCGGCGTCCCCTTAACAAGATGTTATCTACGGGTGAACCCGGTGACGTCTGACAGCCACCACGTGAAAAATGCATGGTGGTTTCGCGGCGGCGTCGACGTGGACGCCGAGCAACGACACCCCACGGTATTTCCGAGTACGGCGTGTACACGGGAAAACACGGGAATACCTGGAAAACCGGCTGTGGTGTGCTCCCGTCGCGTTTCCCCATCACACGTGGGACCTTTCTGCTTTCGAATGGAATTCCGCCAGCATCCTCTCTCACCCTACCCTTTCGCTTCAGAACATGGCCGCTGCCGGAGCATCAAACTACGACGTTTGCAGGAAGGGGTTGTTAGAAGACGCAGGAACCTCGGTGGAAGAACGGAGAACAAGGGGGTGGTTGAAGGATGTGGAAGGATATGGAAGGATGTGGGAGGATGAGGAATTTCACCGGGTTGCTTCGGGGGGGGGGGGGAGGTAAGAAACCATGCCGGGACAAGGCGGACCGTCTTAATTTTAAATGCCTCGCGTAATGAAAACTTTCCTCATCAAGGGCTCCCTTAACGGCTCCGACGCCATCTTGCGTTGCTGTCTCGTGTTACGCTGTCGAAATGTGCGATTGGAAAGTTCCTGCACCGTGAGCATGGTCGTTGACGACGGGAGAGCACTTGTTTCGGAGCTGTTTCGAGAAGATGCAGTTTCGAGAATATACTTGCACTTCGGGGCGGTGGTTAGGCGAACCTGAGGTGCACCTGAGGTTGAAAATGGTTTGAGGGTGTCTTTCACATCTCGCATGACAGTTTTCCTTTTGCTGTAAGTAAAATCAAGCTAAAACAAAGTTCCTACAAAAACATCGACATACTTGAAGAGCAACAGGAACTGCCGTTTGAACTTATAAAATTGACCTAATACATCGATATTCCAGTCTCAATGTCTCGAGCAACATCGGCCAAACAAAAAAATTGCTGTAAATTTTCAGAAGCCTCGGAAGACAGGCAACTAAGAAGGAAGACAGTGTCAGAGGCCGAGCACAGCGGGAAACGAAGAGGAAGCCGAAGAGGCGAGCGTAGACCGTTAACAACGAGCGTCGAGCGTGCATAGGAACCGCTCTTTGATTATCCGTTGGTTGCTATAATAACGAGTTCATAAAGATGTTGGAGCGCATGCGCTCGCGATCGGCCGATCACCTTATCGTTCTCTCGCTTTCTCTCCTTATTCTCTCTCCCTCCCTCTCCTCTCTCTCTCTCTCTGAACTTCGAAGCGGCACACTCACACGCGTCGCCTGTAATATTCTCCATTTCCATACTTGCTGGCGCGCACACACCAACCCGGATCGAAGTTGAACCCTCCTACCGACGCAGCCTCGGTCTTCAGCTTCCATTCCCTGGCTCCCTGCCCCTCTCTCGGTTCTTCCCCTAGGTCGCACTCTCTTTCTCTCTCTTGCGCCATTTTTCTCGTCGCCTCGTTCTCCTCTACGAAGTCGAGCTAGTTCTCCCTCGCTCCTTCGGGACGAGGATGAACCCAGACTTCTTCCAGCTTGCTCCTCGTCTGCGCACACCAGGTTAGAGGCTCCGTCTCGGTCTTATTTCGATCTTAATCTCCATCTATATGCTTATAGACCCGCTGAACCGTGGATCAATCCTGAGATCCTCTCTCGCTCTTTTGTCTCCTCTTACTCTTCCTCTTCCTCTTCCTCTTCCTCTTCCTCTTCAGCCTCGTGTTTGTACGACTACGCCTTTCTACACTGAACAGATCTGCATCGAAGTTAAGTTTCTAGGGGTTTAGGAGCTTTAACATGTCGTTGCTAGAGTTTGATGGAGTTTGTTGGGCTCTTAGGTGACACCGCTGTGTTGATGTATGCGTGATTGGATTAGGCTTGATGTGGCGTCCTGCGACTGTATTCAATTTTGAGGATTGGTTAAGAGGTGTCTGTTACAGAATCCTTCCAGATACAGTTCTAGAATGTTTTCCACATTTCTTCCGTTTCTTAATTATTTTACTCGATTGAAAATTATGCGCGTTTGAACGCGTGCGTGAACTTTGTCAAAAGTATTATCCAAAGCGAACGACTCCGACAATATCACTCGTTAAAGCCAGCATACACAAATTCTGTTCCTCAATTTCCTTCGGCGGCGAAGTTACGGGGCAAAGTGTTACGAAACTGTGCACGCAGCGTCGTATAACATCTGTAACTGTCTTGGACCGTGTGTCCGATACTTCAAATCGAGAATCGAGTATTCGCAGGGTCTCTTCGGGGTCGCAGAGCCGGCTGCTTCTTCTTCTCTCGGGTTTCGAATTCCGTGGTAACGTTTCGCAAAAACCGTACGGGCGATATATCAAAGGAATGGACGACGGTATTCTACAAGGGCGGTCGAAGAGAGGAAGAGAGAGAGAGAGAGAGAGAGAGAGAGAGAGAGAGAGAGAGAGAGAGAAAGCCGTGGAATCGGGACGAAGGTCGACGGGAAGGGTAGAAAGGGTTCGGGGCCAGGCGCAGCGAGATTTTATATGAGTTTCGGGATTTGAAATGAGGATTTACGGGCGGAGGAGGCAACATTGTTTCAAATAAGACGTCTCTCGGCCTCTCCTTTAGCCTCCTCGTTCCTCTACCTTGGAGGTAACTCGTGTCTGGGTTTCAGAGAAAAAAACATGGGGATCGCGATGGGGAGTCGCGCAGAAGGCCGCGTTTCACCGAGAAGATAATGAAACGGTCTGTAATGGACGGGTATCCGGCAAAGGTTAACAGACCGCGGAGATTTTTCTCAGACTTTGTTTTTACCGGGAAAAACGATGGAGAAATTGCTGTTGCTCGCGAAACCATTCCCCTTGCAAATAAATAGCGATGTTTCTCGAATCTTCCTGCAGTTGCATCCAAACATGAAGACGCAACAGAGAATTCTTCACGTTCTAATCTTACTTACAAGAGCACTTAAATTGTTCTGCAGCTTCGAAAGAAATCCGTTTTCAATGTTTTGCACTTCATCTATATTCATCTTTCTTACAACTGCATAAAAATCCACAGTCTTGATCGGAAGCTACTTTAGAAGCTCCGGGTGCAGAAAGAACATTGTACGCATCATTCAATTATGTCTTTCGTAAAGGAATAGTACTTTCGCAGCAACAAGGTTAAACCGGTCAATCTACCTCATCCGATAACGATCTTATTACCGCGGTAACTGGGATAATACTCCTATAATTGCAGCAAAAAAATACGCAATATATCATCGTAACACCTAATGAAAGTTCGAAGTACTGCGGGTCGCATAAACGAAAGTATCACAACACGTACCGTGGATCGTATCGCGGTGACCGTGCCAGTGGTACATAATTTATTGTCGTTTAGTTCATAAACACATAATTGCGAGGATGGACGCACGACATAGCTGCCGCGATAGTAATCTGTACGAATAAATTTTTCACCAACTATACCCTATACATATTCTAACGATGGAAACCTGTGCGCAAAAAACACAATGAAGAATGGTTTCAATCTTCAATTATTATTTTAGAGGAATTTGCGAGCTGTCGGAACATTTTATTACAGAAACCGCACATTCAAATAAAAGCTTGAAGAAAGCGTGGCAGAAGTCGCGTGATATTTCTGCATCGAGAAGGATTTCCCTCGATGTTCGTAATGTTCGGAGATTACGCAAACGGATCCTTGAGTGGTCAACGAAGCGAACAGAGGTGGATTGCTTTCCACCGTGGCAAGAACTGGCCCAGAAGAGAACAGGGCCCAGAACCAGGCTCGGAACGAGGCCCAGAACAGGTGAACGTCGGTGAGAGATGGTAAGAGACGGTAAGAAAACCGAGACAGTCGGCTCTCTTGGCCGCGCGCTCGACGATAAATCAGCCGAGCCGAAGCCCCGCGACACGTGAGTCGTAATATTTAAGTTAATGACTCGGTATAATAAAGTTAATGGCTTTATGATAGCCGTCCGTGGGTACGGGCAGGACCCTGGGATTACGGGACACGCGCGAATGCCCGCGACGAATGCGCTTTCAGCGGTGGACAGAGCGAACAGACGCGGATTGCGAGCAGATAGTCTTCTCCAACGTCTTCTTCCCTGATTTTTTTTATTATTCTCAGCTAGATTATCGTATCGTGACTATGACTGAGATTCGCTATACAGAATGGTTAAATTCAAGATTTTAGAGTCTCCATCTTCGGGGACGCAATGGTAAGTGAATTTTTCGTAATCGGATACCCAGGAAGCAAATATCCGTTCGTAGACCTCTCCGCACCAGTTCGAACGACTAGGTTTCTCACGCGGCGACAACGCAACGCAACAGAACGCAACAGAACGCAACGCGAACCTCGCCTTTATCGCCTTTATAAAACGAGCAGCGTCTCTCGCGCGCGCACAAGGCCGTAAATAATGGTCGCCGCTGCACGACACTCTCTATCCCTGAGAGCACACGCGTGTCACGCCACGGAATTCTGCTTTCCGCTCGTCGTTCCGATACTCGCAACCCGCGGAAATGCGGGATCATGGTTGGCCTAGCATTTTACTGGCCAGAGACACCGTACCGCAGAAAATCCGCAACACGGTGAACTCATTCGTCATAGTTACACCAAGGATGTTTATCTTTCCGAACTACTTTGCCGCTCCGGACCATTCTACAAATTGGATGTTGCTGTGGATAATGTGATTGGACGGGTCATCGACGAAGGGCGAGAACAATAAAGACGAACGGTTACACAGATGGTATAGAAGGGATGCAAGAACTTTCCAGAGAAACAAAAAATCCTAACTTAAATGAACAGTACAAAAATCAAGACGCACTATCACTGTGGTTACAATCGCAAATGGAAAAAATGTTTTCTGAAGGCGTGGAGGAACATCCATCCCCGAACAGAGAACAGAGAAACCAATTTTACGGGGTAATCGCAAACAACAGGGTGGGGTTAAAAAAATTTACTAACGCATTAAAGCTCGCATAACCGATGTCTCAGCACTTCCTTCCCCTCGAAGAAGCAATGAAAAGCCTCGGTAAGCTGTTGGATTCGTCGAAACCGAGACACACGGTGGAAACCGGAGAGGGTTGTTGGCTCGAGCGAGTATGAGCGTGTACGATAGAAAGAGACAGCGAAAGGGAGTGGAGTATAGTATACACACCCGTTTCCCTTCGCTCGCTCGGTTCGCCGGAGAGGCGGAAAGAAGAAAAATGCAATTTGCTCGGGTACGCGAAACCGGGATTTTATACAATCGCGCACACGCTAGCTCGTAAATATCGGAAGGCAGCGCGCTGCCGGAGGATTTTTTTCCCCGAGCCGGTTTTACGACGCGATGCATGCAACAAATCAGTAGTTTTGCAATCGCCGGTCGGCTCGGCTGGCACCGATTTACCGAACTCCACGCCGAACATCGCTCGACCAGAGCCTGAACGCCTCGATCGCCGCCATTTTCTCCGAGGAACATCCTGCAGGACCTTCGGGATCTTTCCACATCGTGGCCATCAAAAAAATCATCGTATCGAGTATTCATCGATAATGATCACGTAAATATGCTAATTAGCCGTAGTTCGTTGGAAACCATTTCCTCGACGATTATATCATGTTCATGCAATACACAGACTCCACGCAGCTTTTGCGGATAATACCTGGATGCGTCATATCGCTTAGGATGGAGGGGGCAACGGGGGATTAATTTAATGAATCGAGGAGGGAAGAAGATACGACTGGCTATAAATAAACCGCGTCAGCTTATCACGGTACTTTCGTACTACCTCGATGATATTACGATCTTTCTTACGCGTCTCGATGATTTAGGGGTAAACAAATATTTGCTTGAACGGCTCCGATTTCGTCGACGTTTCGCTTTCTACGTATTTGTGATTAATCATTTTGGCTTTTCCATACCTGAAATAATGAACTATCGGTACCGTTTTTTAAGGTCACTAAATTTTTAAAAAATTCACGCAGTATTAATAATAGATCCCAACTAAGCCAACACCAACTACGACACCTCAACAAAGTGACACAGCAGTTTTTACCTGCGGTACCATTTTGACCATCGCCAGACATCGT
Organism: Lasioglossum figueresi; assembly: GCA_028455805.1. NCBI lineage: Eukaryota > Metazoa > Arthropoda > Insecta > Hymenoptera > Halictidae > Lasioglossum > Lasioglossum figueresi. Next base: position 9,698,902 of record CM052200.1, on the reverse strand, counting down.
TCGATCTCCTCCCAGTTTTCCGCACTTCAAGTAATGTGAAGTTTCTTGAAGTTGCACGAAAAATCGAGGTACTTCGATTTTGTTGTTTAACTTTCACACAGGCAGAGAGAAAGCAGAAAAAGATTCGTAATCCCGGCACGCGTGACACGACCTGACTCGTCCGTAGAACATAACACACTGACTAATACGATATTCCAGCAGCCCTTATTTGGAGCCCTAAACCCTTGAAGGTGTGTCCCTGCAAATTTACGGTTAGGCACATGTGCTCGATTTCGCGGACCTGTTTGCTCCACTCCTTCGGCCTCGAAGGGGGAACAGAGTAGTCTCCCCCTGAAGCAGACAGTCTTAAATCGAACCGCAAAGGGTCGGGAAGAATTTCGATTCGAGAATTCTCGCACGGGAAATCTATGGACCAGCCATCCTGCTAGAAATCCAAAGTATTCGTTCCGATTTTTATATCTGATTATTGGTGCTCAATAAAATTGTTCAAGTATGGATTCCCTTAATTGTCTACAGCTGTCCTCATCAGAAATTAGCGAAACCTCCCCAAATGAAGGGCACCGTACTAACCGAAACAAAGCATAGCCTCTATTAGTCGAATTAACCATAAGGGATGGAGAACACGTGAATTTAATAGCCCCATCAAACAAACCACGTGTGAACATCGCCGTAATACCCATCGCTGCCTTCGGATAATAAAACGGAACTTTCGTAAACGTTGGGACAATACAGGAAACATTTCCATAGTACATATACTGATGCATCTAATGCTACCTGGGTCGTAAAAGATCTCTTTGACAAAACGATCTCAGCGTGAACTATCGCTACATTGAATACAGTTAATCGATATCCGATGTTCTAACCATTTTATAAAACTAAACAATTACAATGTTCAAAATAAGCTAAAATTGTTATCAGTTACTTATCACAAATTCGCTCGAAACGGAAAAGCAGAACGATGTTGCTTCCGTTCACAGTTTCAACGATCCGGGGCCGTCGGACATGGAACGACGGACAGCCGACGTTGTCGTCGCACTATGTTGCAGCTAGAATTTTACGATACGCGTGTTAATCATGCCGGAGACGTAATGCGCGAGCAGTGCGTTTACGTCGAAACAGATTTACGACGAACGGCGTCGACAAATTCGCGTTTAATGAGCGGCATGCAACGGGACGCGACGATACCGAGCCACTGTGCTTGGGAAACGTTCGTTTACAGAATCCGGGACCATGATACGTGCCTAATCTGCCCGCGATGGACGACACGCGGTGGAAACACCCCTTCAACGCTAAATTTGAATAATTAACTCGATCCTCCGCAAGTTCGCCCTTTTCACCCCCATCTTCACATGGATCACCTATAATTCAAAACGTATTTTAATGGATGAAAACACACATTTTGTTGTACTATTCGTTACATTACGCCATTGATGAATTCGCCGTGCAACGTATTTTCATACGTGTCTCCACTCGCCAAACTCTTTCGCAAATTCCTCCACAAAATGGCAAATGTGGGAACTTGCTAGCAAGATCAAGTGTCCAGGATCGTGAGAGAAACGGCCGCGACTATATCCCGAGCTAATTAATTGGGAGCAATTTCGCCACGGGAAACGCTTCGGCCCTTATTAATTAACAATACGCCCGGCTATTAACGAATGCCGATTTATCGAATCCCTGGTCCTGCATTTCTCGCGTGTTTCTCACTCGTTAGGTGTTCGTTAAAGCCACGTTCGACTGGTTCCTTCGCAATTAAGTATCATCATCTCTCTCACTCTCTTTGACTGGGTTTGCGCGAGAGCCCAGTTGTAAATTATCCTTTATTGTATACGCACTCACCTTCGATGGGCCGTAGGTGGGGCGTTGAATGAATAGTGATAACTCTTGTTCGCCACATGGGGAAACCTGCGGACAAAAATGACACACGTTTAGGTCTCTCTCTCTCTTTCTCTCTCTCTCTTGCAATTATGTCTCTGCTCGCGCGTACACAGTGGTCTGCTGTTAACGTTTCACGAACAGCGACGACTGCATTACACCGCTTCGTGAATATTGTAATAACGACGCGCGGAAAGGCAGAAACACTTTGACGTTGAATATGGTAATCAAATTATACGTTCGAAAAATAAGTCTCTCCCTTCGCCTGCAGGATTCACTCGAGAGCTGTTTATATATTCCGAGATTTATTATTTTATTTAACGGCGTGCTCTCTTGCAGACTTGCTACTCTCTCACTCTCTCCCGCGTCGATGATGAAATTGTTGCAGGTTTAATGGAGTTGCTGAATTTTAGGTATTGGTTGGCTGTTATGAAGTCGATACAGAGTATGGATTGACTGTGAATTAATCATTAGTGGATATGGTGCGTCTTTGTGCAACTATTATCTAATTTGTCGGACGCTGAGTCTGAGAAAATTTTCCGAAGTGTTCCTAAAAAAATTAACGGCCCAGTTTTCTCAGAGTATAATTTGAAGTAAGTAAGTATCGGGAAAAGAAACAGGCTTCAGAAACGAGTTTGCAAAAAATTAAGATAACAGAGCACACTCTAGGCAAGAAACCGATATTTACACAGAGACATTCTCATCGCCAGGAATCTCATTAAGAATTTCACAACGTCGTTCCATTAGCCATTTAGAAACGACTCGCAACAAAATGCCAACTATTCCTCGCACACTCAAATTGCGAATCAAAAATGCTGAACTCAAACAAAATTCCATGAATAAATTATCCTAGCTCTTAAAGACCTTTCACAGCTACTACAAAATTTCTGCTACGGAAGCTTTAAGATTTACCAAATGATCACACAATAAAAATCCGTGAGCACACAATCGTGAGTACAAAATTTATATGAATTACGATTAATAATAAAATCGCTTCACGGGATAGGCATTTATTCCACTGTATATTATTGACGCACGTCGTTTATCTAATTTCTTCCATAGAATGAAATCGTTGTTATTACGGTGATAAATTATTCATAAAAAATCGGTTTCTGATTCACCTTTGACTGCGTCGCCATTCCCGAACGTTCACTCGCGCGCGGATAAGATGGCGTCGACGGATAACGCGTGAAACACAGGATAAATTCGAAATCTCGATGAATTCGCGTCATCTCGACACGATGTCGAGACGAAAACTGAAAGATGGACATCGGAGGGGACACGCAGAGACCAAGTAGAACAGAAGAAAAAAATCGGACCGATCGTTAGGACACGGCCTTGGATCTTCTATTAGGTCCTGGCTAACGTCCGAGAGGATACCAAAAAAATTGGAGTATTGACGGAAGGAGACCTTCTGCGGGCTGGGAAAAAAAACTTCAAACGACCATTTCGACCATGCTGCGATTGTCCACTCGACCTTCGAATGAAATACTATGTGCAGCCTTGCGCTCTGATGCGACTCGCCGACGGAACTGCGGGAACGCACGCCGACGGATCGTTTGACGCTCCGAAATGCGTCGGTTTTTCTTGGAAACGGTTGAAGGCAGTCTGGGAATTGTTCTGCGAAGGATAGTTGGCTAAAAGAACGTCTAACGCAGTGAATAGTATTTTCTTTATAATAATTTTTAACTATGCTGGCTGTGACTCAACGCATTTTATTCGTCAATGATATAATAAGTTGAAATAAGTTAAAACATGCATCGCATACGGTTTTCATTTTATTTTAACATTACGATTGTTAATAAAGGAACAATAATTTTATTATTGGACTCATCTGTTGTGGAAAAGAGCATTCGAGAGCATTCTTTCGTTCATCCGACGGCACACTGCCACAATAGCTTTCGAACAATTTATGGTGAACTACTGCTGATCTTTGGTTATAAAAATATTAGAAAATCGGCGGTAAGTAAAATGTTAACAGAACACAGGAACCAATTGTATTATCGATGCAATTCTCCCTGAGACGAAGGGGGATGTTTCCCATGCCCCGCAAAAACCGAATCGACGAGCGGATACCATAAACATCCGAGTAAATTCAGCGATACATCCCGCAACCCCCGTGGACGATGACAACCCTCCCGTAATAAATAGAACCCGTATAAATGTGTCCTTATCCAAAGCAGCAGCATTTAATTCCGGTCGCAGGATGTCGCAGAAGGAAGCAATCATCTTTCCGCGTGACTTCGTAAATCGAACGCGTCGTGACGCCGCGAGACAGTAGGCGGCGCCTGGCGTCTCATTCGCCATAGATATCGACCCCCGTTTACTTTTTCTACGGCCACCCCTTTACATCCCATCGAGATTAGAACGAGTTAGAGAGAGAAAGAGAGAGTGAGAGAGAGGCCACGGGGAAGGGGAAAGTTTAATCTCGTTGCTTATTTTCCGCGATGAGAACGATGCTCGATTCGCTGCCGACGATAAAAGAACCTCCCCTAGAACGATATACATCGCGGTCGCTGGATTCGGCGGCCATTTTGTCCTTGTGTGGGAGGGTGAAAGCAATTTGTCGCTATTTACAAATTTGCCGATCGGCGATGTTAAGTTATGAGGGCGAGTATACTGTTCCTGTTAGTCATTTTGCGTTATGGATATTGCGTTTTTCATACTTTAGTGTTTGATCTTCTGAGTGATATCGTTCGTACAAAGCGATTGATATTACTGATCAGACCTTTGTGGGTTTAAGGCTTATGCAAATTTTCGAAAAATGCTAGAATGTATCTACAATGACTGCCCGCCCTAAAAGAAGCTGAAGACTTTCTTAATCAACCTGTACAATGCTTGAAAACACCAATTATTTTTGCCTGATCACGAACAAAGCGTCTTTTTCAGAAGTATGTCCTCAGTGTTCGGTTTGCAGCGAGATGCGAGGCAGCACACAATGTAGACATTTCGTCACAGCTCGGGCAATTTGCAAGATGGCAGTAAAAGGTGTCTGCCGAGGCGAGCGAGCTCGTGACCTCGAAGATTGACCGCGCCGAAAATGGTCGTCTACATGGTGGTCTAATTAATCGATGTCTTATCGACGAAGGGCGATTCGGGAATATCAATTTGTGGATCAATTGACGAGGATCAATTGAGGAGATTGCGTGGAACAGTTTCAAAATTGCTGCCGGAGACGCGTCAAGGACAACGAATTGATGGACAATGAAAATTTCCAACAGTAAAAATATGTCCAATCAACATCCTTAACAAAAATTCTGAATTTTTCGAGCAACCAGTAGTAAAATACTTGTCTGGCTAAGAGGTTGTTAAATTCGAGCAGCGAGCGCCGAGCAGGCAGAGGCAAGCATCGATCCGGCCTCCTCTTTCCAAAAACCCGAAAATTCACGAGCGAACGAGCGTCTCCGTAGTCGGCCATCTTTCCCGCGATCCTTTCGTTGGAGGAAAGGACGAGGAACCGTCGAGAAAGAAGGTAAAAAGGGTCGGAGCAACTCGGCGATTCGACATTAAAATTCAGGTAGACGAAAACTGGGAAAGGAGAGGAAGAATCCGGTTCGCGAGGGAGGTGGGCAACCTGGTAAGGGAGGGGCCAGGAGTCAGGAGTCGGAAGAGGAGAGGGCAGGACGAAGGACCTCTCTCCTTTCTCTTTGTCCCTCTTTTACTTTGTCCCTCTCTCGCCGGGTGTACCTCGTTTACCCAACGCAGGACGAAAGGGCGAGGAAAAAAGTAATCGGTAGCATGCGAGGCACGCTCGGTGCCTTCGTACACATTCTCCGCTCGTAATATACGACTTCCGTACGTTGATGGAATATTCGAAAAATCCGAGTGAGAGAGAGAGAGAAGGAGGGAGAGAGCACGTTGGTGATAAAAGTATGGAAACGCCTGGCGAGAATGTTGCGACGTGTGTGGCCGTGAGCCGGTGCACCGGCTCCTGCAACCTCGTTTCTGCCAGCGATCGTTGCACCGTGATCGCTACTATGTCCTCAGACCCTCTTTCCTGCCTTATCAAACTCGGTACTCGTCATTAGATTGCAGATCTTTATGCAACGTAGAAATTGTCCGCATGGCTCCGACAGCCACGGGTTCGTCGAACAGCTTTTGTTTATAAAAGTGAACACTTTCGCTCGACCAGCGGTGTTAAATAATCGGGACTGTTCACATATCTTTTGAGCAGCAGTGTAGGTCGATTTGTGGGCGTATAACACTCTCTTCCAGCCGCTAGAGCCGCGCAACTCCGGTGATATTCTTCCAAATATACGATGGTGCCAACCTGCCGTGTGCATCTGTTGGGATTTACACAACCGGGACCCGCTGGAATGCAAGACTATCTCGCGAAGAACCAACGCCAGAAGAGAGAAAGAAAACGGAAGATAGAGAGAGAGTGGGAGAGTCCAGAACGCAGATAATCTGAGTGTTTATCGCCCGACAACCGAACGAAAAGAACGGAATCCCGGTTGAACGTGTTTCACGCGACGCTGACCGTTTTTAGAAACGGCCCTAGCTGTAATCCGAAACTCCGGTTGCCAGTCAGCCTCTCCAATGAAATGTCTTCGAAAAATGGAATCCGATAGCAATATTTTCGTAGACTAAATTACGCTCTGGTGCAGTCATGGATGTGAAATTTCGGAATGCCCACTGTTTACGGGCTGATCAGGGTATTTATTCGAAGATGGTTCGTTAAAAATTATGAACTAATTAACTAATCAATGTTCAAGTGTACAAGTGTCCATTATAAGTAGAACAATTTCAGCTCCTAGGTAGATTCAAAACATTGATTTCAAGGCGTCGAAGGTTCAAATTACGAAATCGCAAGAATACAAAGAGTTGAACCGTCCCCTACTCCATTCTAACGCATCCACCCTTATTCCCAAGGACATCAGACATCCTCCCCGAGCCCTGACCGTCTTGGACCATTTGTCTCCAGGGCTCCAGCCGGAAGCGTTATGGATAATAAATTTCTTTCCCGCCTATAACGTGCCCTGAGCTACCCCAGACATCGATGATCGCATCCCCTATGGTGTGCCACGTTGCACTCCATGTGAATACAATTACGTGAAAACTTCGAATGGTAAACACCCTCCGGACGTCGTTTCTGACGATCGTATTTTACAACTATCGGCCCCGCCTCGTTTCCTCTAACTTTGAACGAGAATGGGGGCTTGCGTGGTTTCCGTAAGAAGGATGCTGAGTTATGGGAAGAGTCGAGTGTTGCGGATAAGGGACAAGAGTTGGAGGGATAGCTACTGTAACCTTCGTAGAAATCAGGCGAATTAGTGATTTTATTCGACGAAGACTAAAATCTTCTCCAATTGCAAAATGAACAACGGACAATTATATTTTCCAGAAAAGACGACTTCGTGGTATGTAACTTCGAAGAGGACACTAAACGGACCTGAACCTCGTGCTAGGTCCAGCCAGCGGGCGCGTTGCCGACTCATGAGTCACGTGAAAAATGATTCAGCAAACCACGCAAGCCGTCCCCGAGATATCAAATCACCGGGAGACGAGTAACTTTCTGGCTACTCAGCGATATTCCTATCTCGTCCGCGTCTTTCCAACCCCCATCGGCCAACAATGAGTCGAATCCTCTCACCTCGGTCGTCGCACAGATACCTGACCGTGGAATCGTTGGTCGGTGGAACAGAGAAAGGGGGACTGGGAGAATCGAGGAGGGACGAGTCGGTGGAATCGAGAAAAGGCGTTCGAGGATAAGAAGGTGGAGACGCGAGTGGAATTGGAAAAAGAAGAAACGCGCGCGAGCGAGAACAGAGGAGCGTGGACAGAAAGAGAGAAAGAGAGAGGGCGGGGTAAGAATAAAGAAAAAGGGTAAAAAGAGAGAAAAAGGGAAATGGTCGATGTGAACCAGGGGAGGGGAAAGGGGAGAGGAGAAAACTTGTCTCCTAACCGTGAGATAGGGAGGAGAAATACGCGGTCGTAAAAGACTGAGCGCGGTCCCCAAAGAAAATACGAATTAAAGAAGCTAGCCGGCGATCCGTGGAACTTCTGTATGATCGGAGGAAGACGTCACTGCACGCTCACGTTGGAAAATCAATTAAAATTTTCATCCTCGAAACAACGTTGGTCGTCCTCAAAGACAATCTTTTTACCTTCAGAAAATGGACTTCGTTTAAAAATAGTAAAAACTTATTGGAAGCACAGAGTTGTTCAAATTCTTGTCTATCAATTTTTCAAAACAGATCCCCGACAATTTTTCCATACGCGTTTATAAAGATCGCCAAAGACGAGGTTAAGACGGTTGTAATGAATACATTACGGCGGAACGAGGTGCCAGATTTTTATGCTAATGCGCGAGTTTGTAAAAGGTTGAAGAAAGGTGTAAAATTAAATTGCAATTGGACGGTAATTGGAGGTGGGTAATGGTTGTTCGAAGTTTGTCCCATAAAACAGCAGGAATGTCTTCCGGTGCTCGATATTCGCCGAAGCACAACAGACATGCTTGGCAAATCGGTGCCATCTAGATTTCGTTCAAGTATCGTTTAGCCGGAGGAACATTGTGAAAAATAATGATCGCGTGACACGCTACCGTCGTTAGTGTTAACAGCTCGAACTGTTGGGCGGAATCGTTAAAAAGTTGAGAAATTAACGTTACTGTAAAGTCGATCGCGCGAAGGAACTAATATTCTCGTTTTGGAAACCGGAACTCGTTTGACCTCTAACGAGCACGGCAAACTTTCATTTATGGTAACTAGTACCTACTCCCTCCGCTCCAGGTATTTATGCCCAGACAAGTGAAACACCAAAATATTTAATTGAGAGGTCACATGCTGCACCCTGTTTCCAGAAAGGCAGAAAGTGTTCATCCAAAATGAACAAGTAGATACAACACTGTATTTATTTCCAAGTATATGGAGAGCCAAAATATTTAATTCAGGGGCCATATCCTGTGCCCTCGTCTCCCCTATACCAGAGAAAATTGCGTAGCCTGCACCCCCAGTTTTATGCATTTTTTAGCTCAATCTCTAGACCCGGCACGCAGCATAAAACTACTATGTATAACGCGAGGAGAAAACGCTCGAAAAAGAGGATCAATTCGCCGACCCTCCGGCGAGGACCATTTAATTTTAAACATCATGGCGTACACGGTGTACCAAACCCCTTTGTGCTTCATCGGGGGGTGAACCGTACACCCCGATCGAAAATGTCGCAGATCCGCTGGCAGACCCACCCCCTCGGGACACCGGGTATTAACTGTAGATAACAGGGGCTCGGCCCCTGTGCACCCCATGCGACACGGTACAATGGCAGAGCGTGTGGTTTCAACCCTTTCCCCGGGCAACCCCATCAAAACCACCCTTCGCTACAATAACGTTGGAACTCCTCGCGGGAACGCCCGTAAAGGCTGCCCCCTCTCTCGTATTTAATTTACTGAATAATTGGAATCAAGCTGCCTCATTTGTGTGCAGGTCGACCAGCCTCCGCCCCGCTTTCCCTTCAACCCCCTCTGCAATTTCCAGCCCCCGCAATGTCGGGATTCGGGATCCTGCGGGAACCTGATGAGGAGATCTGTACGCGTTCGTAAAACTCGGCTCCTCCCGCACTCTCAACCCCTTAATCTACTGTCTCTCTCTTCTGTACTCCCTCCGTCTCGTCCTCTTTCTCTTCAGGACTGTTTCGATCCTCTTCTGGCTCCCAACACTGTTCTCTTTCGCTTGCTAGACCAGTCGCTAGCTTCTCCTCTATTCCACCAACCACCGAGGGTGAATAAAGATAACCGGATAATGGAACGACGAAACTGGATTACAGTTATTTGAACGGGGGACCAATCCAATCCCCAGTTTTAATAAATGTTCTGCAAAATTTTCTGGGGCCACGGCGTAACTTAACATGCGAATTCCGGAGGGCACCGCCCCGAGGGTTAGGATTGTTTTCAACCCTGGTGTGGTAGAGGATTTTCTTCATTCCACAAAATGATTCAGGAATGATCAAATTGTTCCGGTTTCTTAGTGATCCTAGTTCACGATGCGTATGAATAAGTCCAAGAAGATTCAAGCAATCGGATCCCCTCTAAAATCCGCGAACTAAGATAAGCTCCCACGGTCGTAACAATCCCGTTTCACAGTTTAATCCTGCGATGGATCTAATCGCTGATCAGGACACCATCGAGGCTACCATAATTCAGCCCGGAGCGGCTGATTGCACCGAGGAAGTTCGTTCGAGCAGCAGCATGCGGTGGGAAGAAGATTGGTTAGGATGAGGGAGCGAGAGCCGCAAATGGAGGAGAGCCGAGAGCCCAACCACGCATGCGTCTTGAAGGTAAGCAGAAATCGATGGCCGCGGCTGCCTTGTACCTTGCTTCCATGGTATGTATCCGCAAGATTCAACATTGATGAAAATTATGTGCCACACACCGTATTTTCAATGATATTTCTAACATATTCTTGCTGGATATTTTCTTAGCAATTTTTTAAACTGGAATTTCGTTCGCAAGAATAGCCTCGAGCCCGGGAGATTTGAAATTTCTCTGTAATTTTTACATTTTCTGAAAAAACTTTCGATCTGGTACAAAGTGGTCGATGAAAAATACATTTGGAAGTGATTGTACTATTTTGTAAATTAATGGAATTAGTTGGAGGTTACTTGAAGGTCATTTTGTGAAACTCCGAGGAGGAATCCAAAATAAAATAATCGTAAAAATTGTGTATGGGTTTTTTGAATAAAACATTATGAAGAAGAATGAAATATTAGCGTACATAATTAAAGGCACGCGTTGTACCTATTTGTAGGGGATAGCGACAACCCCCCGGAGTCTTGCAAAGAAAACCCCATAGCACAACTGGTGGCAGACACCATAACTATCCCTATCTGTGCAGTCGGTATCAAGGTCTCCCCTACTGCCGATACAAGCACGCAGGAAGTTCGCTCTACCTTACCATCGTCGAATTAAAGCGGGAGTTACGAATTTCTACCCCGACTATCAGTAATTCAACATTTGAGAATTGTTTTTTAATGCTTCCTGCACTACACAACAATCTATTTTCCCTCTGTTACAAGGTTTCTTAAAAATTACAAAATTAGGCAGGACATAATAAACGAAGGTTCACATTTGGATCCAGACTTAGCTGACAAATCTTCCTGGTCGTCGATATTTTAGAAGTCTGTAATATCGGCGTAGAAAGCCCTATACGAGTAGGGGACCCCGCAATGAACAAAAAAATAAGATTACACATAACCTTGCGATGCTGGCTTACTATTTAATGGAATAACAACAAGCAATTAACAGTACTTGCTTAAAAAACAAGCAGTAAGTAATTCACATTGCTTAAACAATTACCCTACAATGTTGAAATATAAAATCAGTCTTTGAACCAAACTCCATAAACATCTTAAAACTATCCCACAAAAGTTTAATTCGCCATATTGATATATGCAACTGGATAATCGATTGCTCGGTCCAAGTACAATGCAAAATTACTAAAAACCACAGATGCATATTACCTGTTATCCATATTTGTCAATAGTCAGCTATCTGTCAGCTTTTTCAACTCGAAATCAACTTTAATTCAACTTGTTTCTTGAAAAAGTTTCGAGCACACCTTCATTCCACGGAACCAACACCTTTCCCGGGATAACGGACGCCGATGCGCGCGCATATAATCCATGATGGCCGCCGTGAGAGAGCGGTCATTGGTTGAATAAGTATATAGAGTGGAAGAGGTTAGAAAGGAAAGGGATACAGGAGTGCGACGTAATTGGTCGATGGAAGGGGAACGAAAGCATCGAGCGAGCTATTGGCGGGACAGCCATGACGCCATGATGAAAAATCAGGGCGGCCATCATGGATTTCAACATGGCCGTTGCTGCAGGACATCTCCTTCGTTCTTTTAGCTGTTTCAGTGTAAGTTTATCGATTTATTTATTAACCTTGTGGCAAATATTTCTCTTGAAGTATATGAATATTCTTAGAGTAATAATTAGACAGCGGATTTTATGCATTTACACCGAAATGAGTAAGTGTAAATTCAATCTATTAAACATATCAAGAAAGAAAATCAATTTCTATTTCACTCCAGTTTTCTGAAAATCAAGATCCGCTGTCTAGTAATAATACACCGTCCTTATTAATCACGAATTCTCAATTTACAAGAATCAGAATCGAAATTATTTGATCTCGAAGAAAATGTTTTCCGTGTAACAATAAATTGGTCTTCTTAACATCGTTAAAATTGTCTTTCTCATATTTCGCACACCTTTTCCGTGGAGAAGTCTATTTTATAGTACCTACAGATTGTCGCTTTATAAAAGTACAAATTGAACGGAAAGTTATTGGTGTGTAATGATACGAACTCAATTAAAACACAGTAAAAAATGTTTACGGTACGCAGCGCGATGTAAAAGCCGACGAATAAAATTAAGCAAGAGTGTCGTCCCTCATTTCTCGTTGCGATTTGCATAAATATCTATAAGTGGACAATTATTACCTCCATCGCCGAAGCCGCTGAACTGCAGTAAATTTTCTCCAGTTACCGCGAAGCTTATACGCGACCGACGTTCAATAAAACAATCGTAAACACTTGTTGTTCACACACTTTTTAGCGGAACGACAATTACTCCAGCTATTACGGAGACGTCGCGGCGGTTGACGGCGTCGAATAGAAAATCGTCGCATTGTAGACAAAAGCATTTGATTTATTAAGCATAATTCATGGGAATAGCACTTAATCCCCCCGTCTTTGCATATGTATACTACTATTCTTTCGGAGCGCTAATATCCTGTTTTATGAGGAAATGTTACACATACAGATTAATTGTCTCGTATATAGGATTTACGAGCAATTAAAGGTGTAACAGTAGGCCTGACAACACACAGCCTCGGATTCATAAAATCATGAACTCCCGGTGTGTGAACTATGTGGGCAAGTAATATACCTGTTTGTCGTCCGCCGTAAAAGTCGGGGCCCCGAAAGATCCTTACGCAAACCGTGGCGTTTCGTGCATCCTAAACGCAAAGGAAAACAGTCGTAAAACGGTTTAAGTATCGACGACTGCATTTGCTCAGTCAATACTTAATTCATTCATGGCGTTCCCAAAAGACGTTCCGCGTTTACAACGCGGCCACCATACACACCGGAAGAAACTGATTACCAATAAATCCAACAATTCGTCTTCAAAGACCCGGAGTCTCATTAAACCATCATTAACCCACAACTATAAAGGGATCTGGTTCGTTTACATTATTCAAAGCCGTACAAATTATCCAGTTTGCATCGTACAATTTTCAATTCACATGAAAATTCAATCCTTCTTGTACGGTAAAACATTAATTTAATTTAGTACTTGATCTATCTAATGGTATATAGATTGTAATTTGACTCCAACTTTTGGGAAAGAGAATAAGAAAATTTATGCTCGCACGAAGGCTGGCTTGCTGTAAGTAGAATAGACCAGCCATGCACAGACGCGCTCAGTCCAGCGCGCGTTTAGTGTTTAGGCACTTTTGACCGGTGTCCTGTTAACTTTTATTTACTCGCATACAGTATTTACAATCTGAAAACTGAAAATTTAGTGTCTCAAGCATAAATAAAGGTGTCGACCACCCTAACAAATATCTATTTTGCATTAAAGTAGTGACTTCGTTCAATGAAAATTGATTTATGTTGGAGTGACGTAAAGTTTCATGTGACCAGTTATGTGAAAAGTAGAGTGCGAGTAATTGAAGGTTACATTTCCGCAATTTGTTAACGAATAATAGAGTATTGAACTACGATTACGGGTTCGAGGAATACAATCGAACATGTTTGCACGGCCACCAAGGGAAATAAAAAGGTCCCGAGTGACGCAACATTCGTCGGCTGTGGATTCCCATTTACGCGACACTTGAGTTTCGCGAACGAGAAACAAGAATCATCGTTCACCTGTTCATAAGGTCAATAGGTAATGCGATAACGACCGTTCATAATGGTTACGGACGAAGGAATTACCGTGCAAACCGACACTTAAGGTTTATCGTGTCTCTTACCCACGGAGTTATGTATACCGTTCTCTTAAAAGTGAACGGTAGTGAGTTGTAACAAGATTATTGACTTTAAATCCCCGCGAATGACCCTATAGGAGATTGAGGCTACAAATATATTACCAATACTAAACTGAACCCCGTGTATATGTATACACAAATCATCCGGCCACTTAACGTCGGAAAAATAGCAGAGTAAACAAATTGCGGGAAGTCGTTCGCCGCGGGAACGTTACTTTCCGTACGAACTGTCTTCTAACCCCGAGAGAGCCTGATAATGTCCGGACGATGAAGACGTCACGGTAAATTTAACAAACGCGCCTGTTATTTATTTCTCCGCTGTCGAGGCTCCGCAATACTTTTTCCTCGTTCGCGTTTCACCTTTCGCGTCGTTTCTGGGGAGTTTATGCATTTACAATAAAAATGATTGGATGAAATACAAACCTGAAACATTTAAGCAGTCTGAAAATCTTGCCATATTCCTAACTATTACTACTAACGGAGTACTCCTGCAGAAAATTTGTTATTCTACATAACAGGTCTAGTTAATTGTAAAAACTGAAGAGAGGAGTGGTTTTTCTGCTTGCAAAATATATTAAGGCTTGTGACCCTCGCAGGATAAATTGGTCAGCAGCATATTTCGATTAAAACAGCAGAATCATGGTGTTTAACCTCTGCCGTTCGTGGCGGACGGTATGCGAAAGCCTAATTGCCCTTGACAGAGGTGGCCCTATGTCTATCATGTTGCCAATAAAAATGTCGCTTTCCTACGATAATTGAGAAGGTCGAATGTCAAGAGATTTGACATTTAAAAGTAAAAAGAAGAGGCAGACGTCAATTAAAATTTTTGGAGAGTTGGTCTACCGAAAGACGAGCTGCATCCTCATGATTGCCATTTTTGGTAGCATTTTAAACCGAGTTGAATATCGAAACGCATTCGGCAAAAGGTAGAGACAAGAAACCTATTCGCTATCGTGCTCGTCGTTTACGAATGCAACGTCGGAGCAGGTATAGTCGTCGGTCGTGTTCACCGATAACGAGCATTATCGGCTTGGAAAGGCAGCTCGGAAAATCGAAAGAGAGAGAAAGAGAAGAGCGGCTACACGGGCACAGTCGTCGAACGGCGTATCTGTTGGACTCGCGTGTAACGATCGAAGATAATCCCCGTCACGAAGCAGTGCATCATTTA
This sequence comes from Lasioglossum figueresi, assembly GCA_028455805.1. Taxonomy (NCBI): domain Eukaryota; kingdom Metazoa; phylum Arthropoda; class Insecta; order Hymenoptera; family Halictidae; genus Lasioglossum; species Lasioglossum figueresi. Next base: position 9,683,870 of record CM052200.1, on the reverse strand, counting down.
TTGCACCGCGCTGCACCGGGCTATAAAGATTTCGCGTATTTCGGTTTAAATGCTCGCGGACCCGCCGAATCTATCGGCGGCGTTGATAACGAGAGACCCGAGCAAAACGAGAGAAAGAGAGACAGAGAAAGATAGAGAGAGAAACGAGGCGAAGATACGGTTCTGGAGATAAGCAGAAGCAACGGGTTGACGTCACGGGGCAATAAAATCCCTGGATATGGCAGCGAGCTTCTCGTCGCCGGGTTTCTTCGACGGCCAATTCCGTCGGGGAAGGTCAGACAGGAGACTTTTTCCTTTTCGTTCGGCAACGATTAATTATTATTGCGAATTTCGCAGGCGAGTGCCCGCCGTGCCACGCCGCGGACACGCAGCAGCCGTAAATCCTTCGCCGCGGACGATCGGCCTCGTCTTGCGTAATGCCGAATCATAATTACGTATTAGCTTCCTCGTAATTGCTGCGAGAAAGTACATCGTTCGACGGGGAAACCAGTTCCTGAACCGCCGAACAGCTTTCTTCGCGGAGAAAAGAATCTTTTGCTCATTTTTTTGGTGCACCTGTTCCGCCGCCACGTTCCTGGTCGATTAGAAACGTTCTCGTTCAACATCTATAATTAAAACGACTCAAATTCACGCGAGCTCTTTTATTCAATCTACTAAATTCAAAGGAGACGCCCAATCGAGAAATAAATTTATCCGTAGAAAAATACCGCGTATAAACTATGGAACAGGAACTCTAGTAGTCCTTCGTTGCAGATACGGCGGAGTAAAGAAGACACTTCCGGTCTGACGACATATTTTTGAAAAGCGACGGCCGCGGCCGTGCGTTCGCGTGAGAGTCGGCGGTATGTCGTGGAAAAAGCACGTTCCGTTATGTATAGAGATCCGGCGAGGACGGTTTGCACAGTGACTCTATCCTATCTCCGGAACTGTTCCCTAATTGCTAAAGCAAACGGTCTAATGAGAAAACCTAACGCCGTGTTGCAGCGGCCGGCCACACGCTTTGGGGCCGGTCAATCTTGCTTCTTCGACCTTCTCCGGTGCCGTGGGTACATCCAACGTTGTTGGCGTTAGAATTCGCACCTACGTATAAATTATTAACGGCGTCTGCCCCGTTAATGATACGATTACATTGCATGGGGCCGGACACGTGGCGCGTATACTCTGTTGGCGAGGCGACGAGTCTGTCAACTTTCCGAGCATACGAGTCGGAGACTTCAAACACGTATTTTGTTCGTTCCGACGGAAAATTGATTTGACAAGTTTACTGGGTGAGTCAGTGATTGGGGACACAACTGCCCCATAGTTAGCTAGCTCAGCCTAGTGTTGTCGAACTCGGTATAAAATTAGTTACCTCAACACTCGATCCTCGACCAGCAGCCCCAGTGGTCCCCCAGGTCTCGAAACTCAGCGTCGTTGATCCACAAGGACCGGCGAAGCCAAGTGTCACCTCAAACAAGGGTAGCTCTCACTCACACTTCCGTCCCGGCCATTTCACGTCTCGCAGACCAAACAAAGCTACCCACCGGTTCAGGCGGCCCTACATAACTCGGCTAACTATCGTCCGCTATCGTCCAACCACCTCCCCATTATCACTGGTGATATAGCAACTTTCGCGGCACTCACTCGAACCCGAAAACCGAACTGGGGATCAACGAAAACCGAACTATCCGAACAACGGGAAGACGGTTCCCTCGTTGAAGAAGTGACACGGTGAAAGTGGGAGGTGAAGGGATGAAGAAGAAAGCTGGGAGGGATCAGGATCCGAGCGAAGTGTCCTCCAAGGGGTGAGTTTTTGGGATCGTCGCGCGCGGGAAAAAAGGGAAGCAAGTCCTGGCGAAGAGCGTGGATCACAAAAGGAAAAGGTGCGCGCCTGCGTACCGCCGACAATGTACTCCGCAGCTACTTTTCGACCGCATAATAATGGACCACGTTGATGAAACCGGGCTCATAGTTTCTGGATGGGACGTGCCGCGCACTGAACCAGTTGTTCGACCGCGCAGATTCCTCGCCCCACCCTTCAACCCCTACCAGACCTCCTGTCGACGCGATTGCTGAGCTTCGAACCCCCTCCGGTATCCACGGAACCATGGAGCCGCGCTTGGACCATGGATCCCCACCATCAACACCTCATCCCCCACCACACATGGTTTTGGTCCAGCAACCTTTTGCTTCGGCGCGCGGCTACGTGAACCATCGGAAACCCCCACCAGGCACGCTTCATCGACTCCGTCTAACGGGTGGGACGAAATCATCCACCCTGATGAGACGCACTACGATGGGGATGGTCCTCGAAATTTTTTGGAATTTTTGGGAACGGGTTTTCGAGGGAGAAACTCCGTTTTGTAAATAAAAATTTATTTTAGAAGATCATTTTAGTACAAGGAAAATAAATATTTAGGTAATCGACATCATTTTAAAAATTGTATTTAGTCCCAACCCTTCGCCAGACACATAACTTAACCGGCCCCTTGAAGAGCATGTAGAAAATCAAGAAATTAGCAGTGCCTCTTCGAATTTGCACAGCCTAACATGCACAGGTTTCTTTAACACGGTAGAAGTTACCACAAATCAATAATCCTCCAGATGGTTGCTAAGAATGAGGACGCGAGAGTTCTCATTCGATTTTAATAATGATGTCACTGAAATGCGACGTGACATTATAGAGAAATAAGCTATAAAATAGCACGATTGCGTCAGTGGACTGAAAAGTACGCTTTAACGAGCGGACATTCGATGGAAGCAACATTTTACAAAACATAAAGACACAAATATGCAAGGCAACGTTCTTGAAATGGACAAGTGGAACCCTGCCAGAGCCCCGCCGCCATTAAAATTTGTTCGAGTCCCCACGATGTCCTGTAACGCACTTGAAAGCAGACATTCTCCAATCATGATTCAAGTGACGACGCCTTTTACCACGCTTGACCGATTTGAAAAAATTCGAACCTGTTTTTCGAACAACCCTCCAGAGACCCTAACTGGTTATGACCCAACCCTCTGTCAAAGAGGATGCTAACGTTCTTTGGCTCATGGGGTGTGGTTTCCAGAGAATCGACTTCAACAACCGCCGCCATTAATGTCTGCAATCCTTGCTGGAAAGACGAAATGCATAACTATACCCGCTGCCTTTGTTTCAGGACGAAACATGCAATAGAGTTTATTTGAGAGACTATATTCTGTGCCTTTATGGCAGTATAAATTGAGAAAAGAGAAAAATGTTCCTGTTGGAATGATGGCAATTTTATCGAACATAATTTACCACTATTTTTAGTGCCTTTATGGCATCATAGGATCTTGTTAACTCTGAGTAAAATATACTAAATGCACACCTCGAAAAGAGCCGAATTTTATTGAACAGTATTTACTGTTATTACTGTTATTTTGAATCGCAAATCGCGTTCTATTTTTAATACAGGATCAGGCAAGCCGAGAGGAGCATCATTCCTCGATCCTCCATCCTTAGCTGGCTTTATTGTGTGTTCGCGCCATCGCCGATACAAGTCTCTTCTTTTCTCTTCTTTTTTCTCTTCTATCCCCTTTTCGGGCGGAGAGGACGCTCTCACGCAGAGTTCGAGCAGCTCGCAAGGGGTTTGACACTCGGAATAAAATACGAGCCAGTTCTGTCTCATGTCACGGGCCGCGCCTACGTATCCAATTGTGCTACACCAACTATACGAGCTACACGCGTATCATTAAAACAGTCCGTTCCGTTTTATCCATCGCTATTCAACAAAATTCTTCGAGAGACCATTCGGGAACTCGTTTGCTTCAATGTTGGCTGCATTAAAATCCTCATTTCCTACTTGGATGCAAACATTTCGTGTCCAGCCATTTCATGTTCAATACAATATGCAGATTTATTAGCAAATGGGACATTTTTGAAACGTCGGAACCTTCGTCCTTGCTCATACAGCATCATCTTTTAAAAGTTACAAAATTCCATTTATTTGTACTTTAATTTTAGTGTCACATCGCAGCAACTCATTTTTGTCATAAATGCATTTACATTACATTATTCGCGCAGGTCCTGCAAGAAGAGACTGAAAGTTTGGCATCGTTTTTCAAAGTTTATATGTTTCGCGGTACCTGAACGCAGAAGAAGGGTGAATTTCCACCATGAGGAACGCATGAGGGTTGAAACAATGATACAAGAGAGTCCACAATCTGCTGGACAAACTTCTCCACAATTTTTCAAACGGTTCATTCCCTGTGACCCTAAAGACCCATTTCTCAGACCCTCCAACGTCGGAAACGTTCTCCACAACAGTCTCCTCTCCGAAATTCTCTGCCTAAAAAGCTCGCGGCCATTTCTGGTGGCATTTCCGCGGTTCCCTTTCAAGTTCCGACGAACTAGTGCTCGTCTATTTTTGGAAAAAGATCGGGTCGACGAAAGAGCAACGTGTCGGGTTCGCCGGGACGGTCATACGTAAGGGGAGGAGAAAAAGGAGATTCGTGGAAGAGGAGGAAGGAGGGGGCAGGGAAGAGAGAGAGAGAGAGAGAAATATAAAGAAAGAGAGAGGAGAAAACGACGGTACAGGAGAGCAGACTGCGGAGGTAACCTCACTGGGAACCGAATCGATCTCTCTGAGCGAGCCAAAGCCCGGGTCCCGACTGGCATCCTCCCCCTTTTGCGTCTCTGCCCCCCTTAACGTCCCGCTCGAGCACACAACGATACGGAGACGACTACAGTCATGCTGGCCCGCGTCGGTACAGCATAATTTACAAGTGGCCGATCGTTGTGCTTTTTTAAGCGGGCATTAAACGGCCTTAAAGATTGAAATTCACGACGTTTGCGTGTCGTCGTGAGTTATGCCCGAGGAAAGCTTGGATGCGAGCGAGCCGCCTCAATTTGCCGAGATTATGCACCCCCGTGGCGGGAACCGGTGGATTAACATTATGCTAAACCTCTCCCGACTACTCCGTTTGATCTTTTAGTATGTCTCGTCCTTCCTCTCCTTTTTCTATTCCGAGGACGATTCCGCTGGAATGCGAGGCTCGCGAGAAATTCTAATCCGATCCGAGGAGCCAAGGGTGGATTCCAGTTAATTCCACCCCCCTTCGTTTAATTAACTTCCAGCGGGCTGGAAGATTTTTTGGGGAACGTCCGAGCCGCTCCAGATATTTTCTGGATTATCTTGAGAATAGTTAATCGAATTAACAGACCGCACTAATTAGCGGGACAAACCGCTGCGCTGGTAAACAGAGGCGATCGTAGTTATCTTATTTTTAATCGAGGGACTGACTCATCGCCAGCTGCGTAACACTCGGCGCATCACCATAATCGATCGAAATGACTCGCCTTCATGTAGGACTTCAATCAGTTTTAAAATGATCGGATAATTGTTTAACCTTCCAGCCGACTGTCCGTTTCAATTATGAACGCAATAAAGTGGAAGAATTGTTCGCCAATTTCAGAAGAAAATTAACACAATCTGAAAGGACTGGTTACCCGTTAAAACAAATCGAAATGGCGGAGAAAGTTGAAGAAAAGTGGAAAGTGAGAGATTCGACAAAAGTGGTCACGTATCTCGGAATTTAGGCGAATTATTGTGTATCACGTCGCAGCGGTCAAGCGTAAAACGTTAAGACTGGAACACCGAGAGTTGTTATATTTATCGTGATACTCAAACGGCCTTTACGATCTATTAAACACCGCGTCAAACATTTCGTGTCGGGGCCATGACACCGGATCTTTCAGAGGCGTCCTATTGAACCGTGGAATTGTTTGATCAGTTTATCCCTTTGCTACTTCCTCATCTTTGAAGACCACCGTTCGGCGAAACGGTAACTGCGCTGAAAAGTAACGCCAGCTTCTCGCGAATGCATTCACGGTACAGAAACAAACAATTTGCTCTCTTCGAAGACGATATTGCTCGACGAAATGGTAACTGGCGACAGTTCTTCGTAAATATACCGTTTACAGTGTCTGTTGAAAGATTTAGGGTTCTGGAAGATCGCATTGCTTCACGAACCGGTAACTTCTCTAGCAACTAGTGTTGTGTCCCGGACAGGTATCAACAATGCATGTGGGTGCTGAACAGTCTAGTTCCGGAAGTGGGTTATCAGGAGAGGGCTAATAACAATCACGCGAATGAGTTTTATCAAATTTAATTGAAGATAGTACTGATTTCTTTTTTTCTTTGCGTCTCCTGGTGCGGAGTGATGTCCAGAGTCTTTGTACTGAACGTTGTGCTGAGTAGACTTTCGGAGGTTCTTGCCTCACCGTATCGCTTACACTTTGTCTGCTGATACAGCCTTCCGGAGGTTGTTGCCTTGCGGTACTACTTAATTGCGACTTCCGGGCACCACACTAGCAAGTTTATAAAATAACAATACAGTTGCTTTAGGGAGTAGTCCATTAATATTTTTAACGACCTCCTTTCGAGATCAAAATTTAATAAAACGGTACCTGCTTAATCCAGCAGCCTGAATTTATCTGCCCTAACTTGTGATTCTCAAAGTCCAATTTTAACAAAATAGCTAGTTTCTAGAATACTGCATTAAGCGTCCGAATCTTTTTGAAGCTTGCACAATGGCCATTTCAGAGCCGAACGAGCACACGGAAAAACAGTATTGCTTCGTCGTCGATTTTCTGCCCGTTTAGTGTCATCCGTGCAAGTAGCTGGCATAAAATGGGCCGATTTGGCGGAATGATTCCGGCGCGGCGCGGCGCATCGCACAAAAACAAGACGTGAAATATGAACGGGCTGATTTAAGACGTTAGATTATCGCCCGGTGAGCACTTATCGCGTAACCAAACGAAACATTAACTCCACCGTCGTCGCGGAGCTCTGTGCAACCAGCGGATTTAATGCGCCTATTCCTATTTAACTTCTCAATTAACATAAGCGCGCGACTTCATTATTGCCGACGCACGCAACCCCGTCCCCCTCCATGCACACACACAATGGAAACCGCGACGCTTTCGGCGCTTCCTCCGTTACCACCTGCTATTCAAATTCGACGCCCACCTGTCACTGGTACCGAGGTATAATGAGCACGCGCCATTCCTCTCGCTCTTTGAACCCCTTTTTGCGTAAAACGATTACATTTTCTTAGACGTTTCTGAACATCAAAATGCAGTGAAAGGTTTAACTTTTACTGTGCACTATTTTTGTCGTTCTCAATTTTGAAATCTTCTATTTACTTGATAATTAAGACTCTGAGAAGTTAATCTGGTCAATTTCGCCTCCACTAAAAATGTAGTTTTCTTACCGGGCAATAAAACCACGCGCTCCTTTCTCGCCAAAGAATTAGCACCTTCCCCAATCAAACTAAACGATTCCGGAGCCAATACAAAGCATCCAGTGGCTCCAAAATTAATTTTACTACCGAAGCTTCAAAGCTGAAGTTTTTCTAGATAGAAGGATTAAAAACTGACTAGCCTAAGAGCAAGGCACACTGTTTCAAGGTCTCTCGAACTACCCCTATCTCCTAAACAAGCACTAAAACAATATAAACCGACGGTAGAACGCAACATCGGCTACCTAAAGTTTTCAGAAAAGGATTGCGGTTGGAGTGTTGCCGGAAACGGTCACGGATTAAAGAAAGAAGGAAACCGAGATCGAGACAATGAGGACGACCTTGTGGAAGTCTAGCTCTGCGTTCCAGATGCTTCCGCCTTTGAAAAAATTGCGGTCTGAATTGCCGCGATCCTCCGAAAAGTGAAATCGACGATTTCCCTCGACCCACATTTTTTTCGAGAAAAACCTGTCGTCGGTTTTCTCAACTCGAACCATCATACAAGAAGAGACTGTATTTCTTCCGAATAAAATCGACTGGAGAAAAATGTTCGATTATTCGAGCAACGAAATGAGAAAAGATAATGTTGTTGCGGTAATCGCATTGTTTTTATGGCGAGCGACGGTGCAGTCCGATTCGATAGCAGCCGATCGTTTCGTACGTACGCAATCGGGTCGATTAAACGGTCGTGACTGCGCCGTGACAGGTGCTAGAATCGGCGTTATTGTCATTGTAAAAAAAGATAACGATGTTTGGTCGTCGTTCACCGAACCGCGACACACGAGGCACCATCGGAGAGCTCGTACGATTCTTGCTCGTTCGGAGAAGCATGTATTTCTCCCTCTGAATTGCAGTCGATTCGAATTAAAAAATCCCAAGGTTAAACTTAATCCCGCTAATGCGATAGTCTGAAACATTCCCCTTTACAGATGGCCTCTCGCATTATATAATAACATTGCACGCGCGTTGATATTTTAAGTGTGAAATGATTTACCGTGGAAAATAGTAAGTATCTTTCTCACTTTATATTCAATCGTAGTACCAATTTCGCGTGAGCCCGAATAACCTGAATCAAAATATAATAGCGCAAAAGTTAAGAGTGTTTGATGCGAATAGATTCCCGGTGCGTTCCGAGCAGATCATCGCGGATCGAGATGATCAAAGCCCGAAGAATGATACACGTGTCATTAATGGGTCGCGATTTATCATCTTATTAACGTTACGACCAATCGACTGCAGAGTAAAAGCGAATTAACGGCCGTATAAATTTCCGCGAGACCTTCGGAGTGATTAGGAGGCGTTGGGAAAGCGTGCTGTATTTTTCGGGATGTATTAAACGCCACCGGAGTTCAAATTTATCGGACAAACTCCGCCAGGAATCTCCGTTTATGCGTCCACGAATTCGGCGGCAAACAAATTTTCATTTATCGCTGCGTAAATTTGCAACGAGACACGCATGAAACGAGTCGCGAATTTTTACGCTATAGTCTTCTTTGCGATGTTTAGAGTCGGTTAAAGTTTGCTTAAAAATCTGTTTGTCGCTTTTCTCTACCGACGTCCACTAATTTTAGTTATAAGAAATTTTTACCACTTTCGCATTATTCTTACTAAAAATTGTTATTGTAAGTTCACAAAAGATCGAGTTTGTACTGAAAGGAAGCTAGTTCTTTCCGAGCCTGTGCACCGTCGGCAGCCAACAGCTGTCACCTCGCGCGACTTTAATTCTCGTCTCGTTACTAAATCTGATGTGGATTATTAAGACCATTGAACGGCTTCTAATTTACCAATAATTATTGTTTTTCCCCCACGATGTTACCAGAACCACAATGACAAAAAAGTAGAAATACGTTTATAGTTAGTTTCCGTTTCCCACAATTGACTTGTACAGTTTTTATCTTGTAGAAGTATTCGCAGTCTAATTACAAGACAACGGTTGATTCTTCATTAAATCGACTTTCCTCCGCGAACTCGTCAAGAACCCCTCACAATAAATCAAGCAAGTAGTCAACCTTCCGCTATGACAATCCACAATAGTGTGAACCATGAACGATAGGGACAACAATTGATCGAAAAACCACAGGTTGATGCCTCAACCCCCGACGGCGCGGTACGAAACATGAATCGCTCACTCACCCTTCGAGATGTTCACTGCACACCGAAGTCTCCGAGGAACTCGCTGTTGGTTTGCATCAGGAACAACCGGAAGACTCCTCTTGCACAGCGTAGTAGAACGGTTCGCAAAATCTGATTCGCGGTGAGATGCGTGAAAGTTTATGGTATCACCATTGGCCGATAGGTTCGGAACAAGTGGCCAGACATAAGTAAAAGTGTCTTCACCTCTCGAATCGAATCGAAATGGGGTGCGGGCATCCCGGCCTTGGTTCCGGGTTCCCGTGGACCCTGCGTCGGCGTCGTTGCACCCTTGCGCGGACCTCACCGCGCAAATTCATCCCATCCCCATCGACGTCCGCCCTAATCCTCCTCTGTTTCCCCTCGCACGGTGCCATCCTGCCTCCATTTCCACCACCGTCACTCCATCCTGATCCTGTGTGCGTTGCGTGCGTCATACGGGACCGTTTCTATCAGCCTTTCGAAGGGCCACCCTTGTACCGCCAGCCCTTCGCGAACCTCGGCCTCCTCGAAGCTGATGGAACGTCTGAAAAATTCATCGGTGTCTTAACACATCTTCGCGCACAGAAATTACGTTTCCTAGGACATTATAAAACCTATGACAGAAATCCTGCCCTTACTGGGATTTATTTGGCACCCCATGCATTATTTGGCAAGATCTTAACGCGTTAACGTAGACTGTGTCGAGTTAGAGTCTAGATAGGACCATTTTGTCGATGTTCGAACTAAAACATGCTTAATATCCAGGGCCGTCCACTCAATTTTCGAGGCGTTATTCGTCTGCGTGCGAAATGGAACAGGGTTCGCGCGATGTTCTTGCAGCTAAATGAAAATAAATTCACGACCAACTAATGGTTTTCCCTTCGACAGGCATCGGCCGAGCCCTCCGCGAGGATTTTATGAACGCAAATTACAGAGCTCGATGGCCGCCTCCTGCCAACGCCGACACTCTCGGTGTTCCAGGGCCTTGGTAACTTTTTCAATTTCACGGTCAACGACCCTCGCTGAACCCTTCCAGCTCCCGTGCACTCGCATTTCTGCGATCTACCTTGTAAGAATATTTTTTGTTTTATCGACGTCCATCGACCAGTCCCTTTTCGCCCAGTAGGAGTAACGAGCGTAGTCGTGAAAGCGCATGGCGGCCGCCATGGTGACTCGATTCCTTTTGCAATTCGAAAATCGAAACCTAAGAACACCATTCATTGGATATTTATTAGTTGAGACTCTCTCTTTGTAAACTCCCGATCGGGATGTCTCGGCGGTTTAAACGCCGCCATTTTGCGATACCGCGGTGCTGTAATTTGCGACCTTAACACGCCTTCGAGCTTTAAGTCTAACGGGAGAGAACGCTCCAGTTTCGGCTCGATTAATTAAATTATTTGAATATCGCGAGGCTCTCTTAATATTCAGCAGCGTGTGGAAGAAACAAATAGGGTGAAGTTTAGGGACTTGCTAAGAGAACGGCTTTTAAAATCCCCGTTCGTAGATCGTTCTAATTACTCTGCGAGGTACGCAATGCGCCAATTAAATCCTGGAAGGACTGTGCTCGGCATAATGCGGGACGCCCGTAATCGCTGTCTCGAGAGGGGACAGAGAGGAAAAGAGGCACTCTGTCTGGCGCACATCCAGAGGATATCGGAATAAAAGAATCACGAGGACAGTAGCCAAAGAGATTCGATTCCGCCGGCGCAGCGGAAACGAAAATTCGGCGTACGACGCAGTCTGATCGTTTTCCAGGTAAAAACTTTACCGCGTCCAGAGCCCGAAGACGCATAAAAAGAGTTATCTCCGGCTCGCGACTGCCGTCGTATCACCCGCTCAGCTATTTCGTACTCGCACACCCGTCGTATATCCGAAAGGATCTTGATTGTTCGTTTCCTCTCCGTGCTCCTTTCGCCCCCGTCGATTTCCGTTGGAACACCCCCGTTGGTACCACCTCGGATCTCCGATGGGAATTCTAGCAATTTCCTACGGGGTACCTGGTTCGACTTCCCTCGGCTCATTTAATTAGCAAACTATGGAAACGAGATGGCTGATCGAATTTAGAGGGTGAAGTTGCGAGGGTCGACTATCGACGCGTTTAACTTCCTCAAAGAAGATTTTCACACGTCCGTAATCGAGGAACAAGCTAGGAAAGTCGTTCGATTGCTCTCGTACGTGATAATTGGATTGTGGGTCTGAAAGCAAATTGCTGTTTTTGAATAACCACGGCCACCACCATCAACTACGTGCGACCTCCATAGACGTTCCCAAAAATGCACAGAACATCCTTCCACCCAAAAATGTACAAACCCAAGAATAATCAAGAAAGAATTAACGAATCACTGTTCCTTCCAAATCGCAACCAGTCAAAATTTATTCCCCACAATCTTCCCCATCGAACCTCGCCATCGCCCAGCCTCATCAGTTCCGCGCAGCCCCCGTGTCTCATATCTCGTTCAATTATTCATACCGTCGCGTCGTCGTCGTCGTCGTCGTCGGAGAGAGAGAGAGAGAGAGAGAGAGACAGATCCCTCCATTGTTTCGGCCGGGTCGATGAATTCGAGCACGCCGGGTATCTCGGGCCGTTTCGTAGCAGCGCTACCAGTACCCTCCCCCCGCAGGGGTTGACGTGTCGTTATTTATGCTTCGCGGCTCTCAATCCAACCTCCGACGACAGGGAACGGCATAAATCCCCTTGTGCCCCTCTCTCTCTATCCCCCTCTCTCTCTCTCTCTTCCCGTTTCTCATCCCTGTGGCCGCCATCATTGGCTGTTCCTCGGGTTCTCCGGGTTTCTGGCGTGCACACAGCCCTACGGGGATCTCACCCTTAGCTCCCTCTCTCATCTCTCTCTCTCTTCGTCTCATTGAAGAGAGAAGCAAAACGGAGAGATGAAGAGTGATGAAGGGAGAGGAAGCGAGAGATGAATAGAGGACGCAAAATCGACCCAACTTCAGCCCAGCCTCCGCCTACGAGCGCCGCAACGATCTCCTCTCGCGGCGCTGCAACGCACAGCTTCAGCTCGGCTTCCAAGCCTCTATCTGGTCCGAGGAAATTTATGGCAGCTTCGCGGGGGCTGATATCGATCGGTGCAATATTAATAAATCGATCCCGAACCGCGAAGGCGCTGTGTACATAGGTACATAGATTCCAAAGGCAAGAAGAGGCTCGTGCGCGCTTCTTTCGTTTGGTTCTGAACCTCTCCATGTTGGATCGGGTGCGTACGATATTCGTGTTTCGACCGGCAGGGAACGGTAAAAAACATTTACACGGGGATTTACGACGATTCACTAGCACTGGGAATTATCGTCGCCTCGTTAACCCATTGAGAGCTTCCTGACGAGGACTCGAGGATCTTCTGATCGTTTTTCGAAATCTATCAGTTTTTCGGGACAGATAAATTTATCGCGCAACACGTAAACATCGTGTCGCGGACGAACAATATTGACGGGTAGAGATCATCGTCCAGGGTGGAAGTCCTCTCGGGCGTTTCGCGTGTTAGGGGCTGCTAAGCGAGCATTTAGATGTCTGGCGTTGTTCGAGTTAGGGGAAACTTAAAATTGAAGCATAAAAGGCTCGCCGGTGTATTTTTGGTAATGGAAAGAATGCCGGGGACGTTATGGCGTGCAACCGTGGTGTTCGCCGGTTGTTTTCCCAGTTTCTCGGCCGTCGCATACCGATGCTCGCCCCTCTGGTTCGGCCCGAGCACTTAGAGTTTCAGTAAGCGGTAGTTTATGAGATCTTAAACAAGCTATGAAAAAGGTATACCGCGAGGACGGCTCGGCCGCGAGCAGATAATCGCGGAATATAGTCCCCGCGGCTCGTGATAAACCATACGTTATTATCATACGAATTACCATAGTTCCTTTTGATATGACGGTCACGGTGAAATCAATTTTCGCATCTTTGCGAGCGCCCGGCCCGTCGATTTTTCTCGCAGCCGGTTATCCGTGTCATTAGCCACTTCATTTTTATTATGAGAGCGCGTTTAGTTTAGTTAAATATTATAGACTCGATCGGTTTTACTTTCATGGTGTACTCGTTCGTCTTTGGAATGCTGAGATTTGTGAGCTGTTCGTACAAATTTTTAGGGTGGTGAGATCCGCCGTGTTTGAGGTTCAATTGTCTTGTAGCAGATTTTCTGTAATTCCTAATTCAACTAGGTTAATGGACAAATCGCGCCGCTCTTTAACTCTAGGTAACGCAGCCAACGCGAGCTATGAATGTAGGAATTTGCATGCACATCTGCAGTAAACTCGTACAACATCTAATTTACTTCGATAAAGAAGCAGTCATAATATTAAATGCGCTTATAATAGTCTAGTAGAGGAGCACGTTCAACTGGGAGATTCGGCATTAACGAGATCCCAAATGAGGAAGCAATGCGCTGTTCCTTTCGTTAGAACAATAATTAGCGTCGTGTGTAATAACTGTTGGATCACCAGTTTAGGTGTTTCATGATATTCTCATGATCGTCGAATAAAGAGGCATCCACAGAGAAAATCGAGACGTCTATCACAAAGAAATATGTTTACGAAAATATTTTCAAAACACCGATGTAAGGGAAGATCAACGTTGATCTCAGTTGATTCAACGATTAGAAAAATGGACCACAGTCGCCGTACAAGAAGAATCTGCGGCAATTCTGCGGCGATTTTCTCAGTCGATCCTGGATCCGCGAAGAATCCGCAGTCCATCCACGATCGATGAACCTTCGCCACGACCTCGCAGGCATTCCCAGCAGAAAAAACTCGCCTCGGACACGCTCGAAACGGCCTGTCGGGGAGTTAAAGCTAGCCGGACGGAATCCGAGATCCCTGTAATCAATATAATCCTTTATGTCGACGTTGTAGAATTACGTTTATCGTTCCCCAGGACGCGTCCTATATAATACGATGTTCCTTAACAGCACCGTTGTATTTCTTCTCTCCCCGTATCTCGTGGATCCTCTGTGGAGAGGAACGACTGGATGGATCCTCGATCCTTGCGCTCTCTCGCGAAACCAAGGATCCAGTCCGCCCTCGGACGTCCTCGTGTCAGCCGGACTTAATTCATGGCCGTCTTAGTTATCGCTCGACGAGTTTTGCCGTTGCTGGTATATCTGTCTGATAGTCCCCCTCCCTGTTTCGCCGTCGGCAGAAAACGAACGCGATGGAAATCGCGGTGGACACGGCCCGACCCATAAACCAACATTAATTGAAAATACCGTGATCTCTCCCGGGGACAAAGAGCCCGAGGAACATGGGATCACATGCGCTAGATAAGAACCTTAACGACCCAGACCCGCCATGTTGGAACATCGCGGAACATCCAATCCGTCGGACCAGCTTTCCCTCTTCCGCGGCTCGGTAAATTTAAGTATTTCATTCCTGCTCAAATATTCTGCTCTATTTATTTTAAACTTTTACAAGCCAAAAGTGTATTACGTACATACAGGTTTATTTCTAAAGTTGCCGCGTCAGTCGATTTCGATCGTACGTACTGTCTATCGGTGAATCACTCAATCCAAACACAGCTATCGATGAGGATTTATATTGTCAACAGGTCGAGGGAGTGTTGAAAGGCCCGCAAACTTATCTTAGAAATTAGAACCCGAGGAAAAAGGTGTTAATGGAGTGAACCAGAATTCACGTACCGTGGACTGGCGAAGTGATTTATGTGATCGATGCCGCTAATACGATTGTATAAATATTTCTTCTACCGAAGGTACATAGTTAAATGAGATTCGTAGAAAGATCGAAACGGGAAAGTCGGTGACGAGATTGGGCGACGTCGGCCAGGTTGAAGATCGAACCGCGAGCGAAGGGGGCCGGGTGCAAAAGAGTGAAAGAAAAGCGTCGGTGTTGCAGCGTTGGATCCGTGGTTGCAGCCGGGGGCCGGGCGTGCAGGCGGGTGTGCACAAAGCGTCTCGCGATGGAGCACAAAGAAGAGAAGTTGCAACTTGCGGCTATTCACTGTCGGTGGTTAAGTGTTATTATAAGCTATGCGATCTGCAGGAACGGTCGGAGCGGTCTGGGTTCCGTCGGGTAGGAGAACACGCAGACGTTCTACCTCCGCTCGTATAGCCGGGCAATGATTTCACGTTTACGCCCTGGCTATCCGCGCTGGCAACATTCTGAAAACGCTGATGGCAGGAGGAAGTCGAAGAGGGGTTGGGCTAGCGGCAGCAACGAGAGAGCCCGAAACCGAAGAAGAAGAAGAGGAGAGAGCAGGAGATATCCAGCTCCGAAGAGGCAGAAGAGAACACGAAGAAAAAAGAAACGGATGCGGGCGATGAGACTCGAAGGAGGGCCGATGGGGGTCTGTGGGGGTTATGGGGAGTCCAAGGGAGTTCAGCAGCGGCGGGTGCGAGCCTGGAAGACAGAGGAAGGCTTTATTTTATTTTAATGGCGCCGTAAGCTCGGCACCGCGCACACCGAAACCGAGCCCCCGTCATTCAGACTCCTCCGGAGTTTGACACGACTACACGGGATTCCGACTCATCCCTTATTCATGAGAGATTTTTCTTATCCATTCCTTTCTTCCCCGTCAGCCACCCCCTCTCTCCCTTCGCCTCCTTTTCCCTTATTCAGCGCCGAATCTCGATGGTGGAACACAGGAATTATTCGAGCCTTTTTATCTCTTCTGGGTTAATGATGGCACGCCTGGCGAATGGTAGATGGATCCTGAGAGTTTACAGGGTGTTTAAAGAGGTTCGAATGATGAGGTTAATCGATCTTTCGGTGAGATCAAGCGATTGTGCTTGGGTTTGAAAAGATTATTTGTTTAATTTCTAGATATTGTAAAATGTCCGCCCGAGTGCAGACACGCGCAAGAGGTGTCAGTGTTTCGCGTCGAGGCTCGCGTTCGACACAATGTAAAGTTATCGCCTGTACACCTATTGCCGTACTGAACGTTACGGCATATTTAAATATTTACACTCTATAAACACAGAGCGGGGCCGTAAAAATCGCGGGAAATGCCCCGAGATGTATCGCGTTGATCCAGAACGAGAACGGTCGGCACGCTTTAATCAAACATGAAACGTATCGTCCTAAATTTAGTTGTCCCGCCGACGCCGCTTCGCCGTTTACCTGTTCGTCTTGTTCGAATCGCTGTACTGCAATTTTACAATTTTATTTTCGAAATGCGTGTCCTCGTGCAGGACCAATTTTCTTCAAGAAATGTCCTCGCTCGAAAAATTCTCGAAATTCGTAGAACAGCCCCGACTAATTGAAATGACAATAAATTGCGGGAAAGAGATCACAAAAAGAGAACGTTGTGGAAGGACACAAGCGAATTCCAAAGCAGAGTAGCTCTCACGTTATCGATGTAGCAGGAGGACGCGAAAGTAACGTCGAAATGACGGGTCCTCGGACCGACGATCTATTCCGTACGGAACGATTCTATTAGCGATACCATTAACGAGTCGGGTTTATTATGCTTGACGCTCGTTTTTATAGTTATAACTCGGGCCACGTTCTACCCCACTCCCCGCCCGGCATTTTGACGTCGCGAGATAGGGGATGACTGGCAACCAATTAGGCTCGATATAGATGTATCCTAGCGATATCTTTTCCGATTCGGGGGGAAAGCTCGTTTATTCTCCTCGTTGCCCTCATCCCGGTCCCCATAACCGAATGAAATCATTGTGGAAACGTTCCGTTCATTCGTCACTCCAACGTTGGGCTGTTTGATCTATCCGTTATTCAATTTTCCAATTATTCGTCCCGGCAGTTGTTGACAAAATGGCGCCGTACGGCAGGGAACGACGGAAAACGTTTATCCAGAGAGACTTCGTTCTCACACCACATCCCCAACAGACCGAAATAAATTTAAAAACAATTCACTGCTCTTGAAACTCCTACTAGAACCTTCTTCGAAGACTCCTAAAAGCACGGAGACCGTAAAAATCGTCTCTCCACAAACAAAGTACTCTTTCAACGAACTCCGAATACCACTTAGCTATTTATTTATAATTCACCCCGGGCAGGAAGTCCGTCCTTCGACTTCGAGTAAAAAATCGCTCCCAAAGGGCAGAGGGTTATAACTTTTCGGCTGGTAGACAGGAAGGAGATCTTCTTGACGTCGAATTTTTCAAGAAAGAGCAACATTTACGCGAGAAAAAAAAATGAACGGCTCGTTTAGTTAGGGCGAGGCTGTCACGGAAAAGGGGGGATGGAAGCCGCCGGAGCTTAACAATCCTCCGCAGGGGTGGGATTTGTATGCTTAAGGGTGGGTAACGACTTAGGGGTGGAGAGAAGAGGAGAGGGAGTAGAGAGAGAAGCTGGTAATGTCCGGGGGTCGTCTGGAGAACGAGGAGTCAGGAAAACGGAGGGAAAACTCCGGATATTAGAAACGCACACGCGAGCTTCGTGCCACATGCGTCCAATAAGGGTGGCTGCTAAAACCAACGTTTCCTCTCGTAAATCTTGCGATCTTTTCCGTCGCAACATTGTGCGATGCCGTGTCGACATTGTGCCCCGTAAGTCTCGCGGAAAAATGGCGCACGATTTTATGAGAACGAGCTGATTTCCCTCATTAAACCTCGCTAAATCCTTTGATCGTTTATGTTTAGTTCGTTGGACAGATGGGTCCGCTCTTCTTCAGGCTAAGCGATTTTTTCTTGCCACGAGATATTGAAGAGGATCCAATTTTCATCCCCCAAGCTTTTCCGCACACTTCGGATTGTCGTAAAAATTGCAGCGTGGAAGAATTGTTTTCTGGGGCTGTGGCGATAAGAAACAAATGTCTAACGGCTGTAATTTTAGGAACTAAATATCTATGTTACTTCGGTATGTTACACAATCCAGGTAGAGAATCTGTAGTCTGTAAGATTCGCAGTCTAGTAATTATTTTCTTATCCATTCGCAGATGGACGTTCAGGGTTTATGGGAACGGTTCTGCTATAATTGTAATATTTTACGTCTTATAGGGCTGCCGGTCATAAACCAGCTTATCTGAATTAAGAAAGATAGATAAGGGGCATTGTTTCTCTTGGCACTCAAAGTTTGTAGCCGAGAATGACGCGAACGACTGTTGCGTACCATAGCTACTCATTTTAGCCATAAACGCATCAAATCCGAGTAGTCTAAGGTCAAATATATGTATTTCTCTTTATAAGGTAAAATATATTTCTCTTTATAACGTCAAATTATTTTCTTGCTAAAATTCTTCGTGAAACAGTATCCTGTGATTGGGGAAGGAAACCGAAAAAGATTTTCGAGCGACTGTATCTATGAGATGGATACTAGTACACGCGATAAAAATGGCGTCGAAAGGGAATCGAACGGGATCGGCACGCGGTAAAATATTCCGGAATGTGAACGGGCGATGATGGCCGTCGTTTCGCCGATTTTGTGGCGTGGCCATGTTCGACATCGTCTGCGAAGGTATGCAACGGCGGGACTGTAAGTATGAGCAACGAGGTATTCAAGGGGTTGAATTGCGGCGACATTTCCTGAAGAGCGTTGTCCGCGATCTCGCAGACCACCCTCGAGCGTCGGGGCAATCTCCATTTTAACAGTCGGGCTCGCGATAAGATGATAAAACGGCCGTTTCAACCGCGGCTTGTGTCTTCAACGGAGTAAAAAAATATATTATATTGTTACGCCTGATTTGATGCGGCGATTCGATGGGATTTAACGCGACTTAACGTTCCCATTCGCGTTAACGCGTCCGTTCCGGGCCTTTCGCATCGCCAAACATTTATCGGCGACCAAAATCGTCCGAAATGATCCTCGCACCCCGGATTTGGGGCATTTAAAAACATTTCTTGAACCCACACTCCGCCGCGAGAGTACTCGATCAAACTGATTCTTCGAGTTCAGTTTAACGGCCCACTCAAGAATTAAACGCGGAGGTTCAGTAAACCGATGTAGCAAGAACGAAAAACTTGATTGGGATTGTATAATGTGGAAAAAACTTACGATCGGACCGGAAGTCCTCGAGGTTGGCCGAAGGAGGCGCGTCAAACAGGCAGAACAAGAGCCGCCCCGAGTGACGAACATAATGACGTGCCGAGTATTGTTTCACGGAAGTCGATCTGACCTAGGCGTGCTCGTTCGACTGGTCGTTTGATGGGCAATAGACACTCGGTGACCGTTCGACCGGTCATCCGGCACCGGACGACCGCCTCCTCGTTTCTCCCTTCTTGTTCCTGTTAAACGATTATTTTTGTTGTCGTCGTAAATCCTTTTAAATGCGTCGCTCTCCTGGATCCTTCCCGTCCTACGACTGTCTGCGTCACTCTCTTCCTCTTCCTCTCTTTTTCCACTTGATATCTCACTTAGTCGTTCTCATCGATCGAGCGACCACGATTTTCGCGGATCTATACGGCTACCGTTCTCGGGACCAAGTTCAAAACCGTTCCAGATCTCTGCTGACCGCAGACTGACCTCCTCGAGCCACGAGGGAATCATCGAACCTTTGCCGAACCGCGGGAAGCTGATTTCACTTGGATTCCTATGGAGTTTCTAATTTTTTTTTGGCCTGTCGGATGCAGTATATGGGTTGGACCGTTTTCTAGTAGCCCGAATCGTCAGGAGGCATCAGGTAGCCGAGGTACATTCATCAGAAGACTGTCGATTTCACGAGGAAAATATAAAACAGCAAACATTTCAGAAGATTTTCATTCAACGCCTCAATTGTGAATTGAAAGATACTGTTGTGCATTATTTTCGAGAACACAAACAAATGTTTATGTAGCTTCTGTGTCTTGCCGTGAACTCGGAAGAAGACAAGTTCACATAGTAAAATATTTCCGTACCGTTTCCTACAAGCAAACTCAATAATTTTATGAATTACAAGCTTGCAAAGGTTGCAGAATCGTGGAAAAATCAGCGGCGGCACGCAGAATAATATCTCAGAGCTGCGGGCGATTATAGCGGAAAAAGGCCGTTATAGCAAGAAACAAGCGGGGAATTCGAAGAAGAGGTCGGCTTGGAAAAATAGATTAACAGTGGTTTAACGACGCCTGCCATGTTTTTCCTCGGCTAGAAACAGTTCCGCTAACAAAGGGACGCGATTTACGAGGTCAACCCGGAAGCTGCCGCAGGAATCGGCGAGTCTGGCGACCAGTAGGCAATAAACTAGCCAGCCCGAAAGGTTCACGATGACCTTAATTAGTTTATTGGCCGGGATTACGTTTCGGTTGGCCGGTTGAACGGCCTGCATTCTTCTTCTTTTTTTTTCTTTTCAGTTTCTTCTTCTTCTTCCCACCGGCTCCTTTCCTGGCATCAAAGGCATTTCCGCGTTCCTTCTCGAACCGGCTGTTTCGGATTTTCTCGGCGGTCGTGATGGTTTCGCCTCGCTTTCGAAAGTATCGACAATGGGGTATACCGACGGACCGAGAGATCGAAGCAGGATATCGAATCGTTTACAGATCCTCGATCGTAACAAACCTCTGAGAACCTGAGACCTTATCACGCCATCCGACTGATCGCATTCGAAATTTGTGAGTTTCTTTATCGTTTCTATATTTTATAATATTTTCCCCGACTCTTCTGACCGTGTCAACATCCGAAGATTAACCCTCGAACACACGGGCGATTTTTATAGGCATATAATTGGCAATGCTTAGGACCGTTGGCAGGTCTAATTAATAATTTTTAAAAATTTACTTTTAATGATACCTCGTGTAGACACATTAGTCTTTCCGATATCCTCAATTAAACAGCTATTCAGTTAGTTTAATTGCCATAAATTGAGTACTTAAATGACAATTTGGATGTTTCCGGTCAGTAATTTGTTCTTTCGCTGCTTCCTTCGCTTTTCCACCGCAATTATGACAGGAACGGAGCCGATCGAGTTTTGAAGGAAACGGGAGGAAAATAAGATTGATCACGGGCTGAGAAGCAACGTGACGACTTAAACATTTAACGCCGGCCTGCGTAGAGAGGCGTTTTACCGCAGCCACCGTAGCAGCCGCAGTATATTTGCACGCGTATTTACGACTGTCCACTCCATTCCGTTCGAGATCGGGCCGTCGACGGAATTTCGAAGCGATCGAGACCCTCGCGAACGCGTAAAGTCGTTCGAACGCCCTAGAAACGGACCTCGATTATGCTCCTGCAGCCATGAATGTTTTAGATATTCACGGGACCCGATGGACGCCATCTCCGGTGGCCGTACTTCTGCATTACACCTCAAAAAATGACTCAATTCACGAAAAACTGCTACTTTGTCACTTATAAATGAAGTTTTCTTAATATCCGATTGTAAATTCTTGAACATCGACAACCATTTTTTAATTTCTCTACAAGAAGACTCGAAAAAATTCGAAGGATCTTTTAGAAAGAAAGAGAGGAGGAAGAGCCTCCTTGGTCTTCAGGAATGTGAATCCGTGATGAGTGTCCCCGAAAAACTCTGGGAGCAGCTTACATGGTCCCGGGGAACTGTCAAAGACACCTGCGAGAATTAATCACAGTGATCCAGCCTAACAGCTGCCATAAAACCTGAAGATTAAAAGGAGCACGGTTCGTCGGGAGAGGTTCGTGTGGCTGCAAAAACCCGTTGCACTTCGACTGGAAACGATTTTCGAGTGACAAATCTCGACTCGAGGAGCAGCGAGGCGGACCGATTAAACTGGAACAGCCTCTCAGCGATACGTGCGCCGGTCATAAAAATGTATAAATATATCGGAGCAAATCGTCCGTGAGAAAACGAGTGGAACCATGTGCTTGCTAGCGCGGCCTCTTTCAAGGATCAAGAGAGGAAACCGAAGGAGAGAAGGCATAGTCGACAAAGTGGCTTCTACAGTAAAATAGTTCGCCACTCCCACGGGATCGCCTGTTAAGAAGATCGAAATCCCACCCACTCCACCGGTTCCCCGGTCGCCATTACGAATAATTCGAAACCTGTTCCGTGTCGAGGACCACGAATCGCTCTTGTCGGGTGTGTCGCCTCGTTTTAATGCCCGTTTCGCTAGGAAAGGAACGCGACGGTCCCTCTCGAGTCCTGTCGGACAGTTAAAGCCCCTTATCTGAGCTCCTCCGAAGGGAATTCCACCGGAGACGTACCCCGTCTGCCGTAATTGAATTCTCCCAACGACACCGTCTTTTCTCCGTTTTACTTTAAATTCAACGGAAGGGAACACCTAGAAGCGACACGCTATGCAAATTTATATTTGTGCGAACAGATTCGGAGAAATGAAAACTGAGAGAAAATTGGATAAATAAAACGTGCACCTCGATGTCTGAAGATTAATCACGAACGTTGAAATCGAGCGTGCCGGTGGATTAGGCGAGGTGGACCGATGAATTTATTGTTTGCTCGTTTTGGCGAACGCATAGGTGCAACCATCAGACACGAAATAACGCCCTAACGCACTGCTTGATACTTTTGTTTCAGTTCCGGCCGTCAGGCGTGCTTTTTAGTTGCGTTGTTCTGCACTGAAAGGGTTAATTAAAATGTCTCTCGTTGGCTGAACAAGTTCCTAGCGAGTTACTGCGCGCGGCCAGAGAGACGTCTACGAGCTCCGTCTTCTTAATGACGTGTTTTTATGGGGCATATTTGTTCCCCGCGAGATCTCGTTATAAACACCGAATCGTGCAAACCTCGAGCCCTAATTGCCTTGACAAACCGATTACCCCGGACGCGTTGGCAATGGACAAAACTAAAAAACAAAATCAACTTTCAGAACTTTTACGTGTTCGTTTTAGAAATTTTTCATTATCTTGTTACTCTGACGTTTCTTTGTTATGTCATATTCTTGATCGAATTAATAAATTTAAACGCTACAACCTCGCGCGCCAAACAATTCAGACGCGAGACGTCACTAACAAATGATTTCATAATTCGGAATATTGATGCAAGTAGAAAACAGTTCCAAGAAACGCAGACGTAGAAATGGCGGTCGGCACTGTAGGAAAGCGATCGCGAAGCCGTAAAACGAAAGAAAGCCAATAAAGGAGCGGCGTTGGAAGGAAAACCGGTGGAAGAAGCAGAAGAAAAAAGGCGCGCGCGAAGAAGAAAGATGGGCGGAGCCTAAAAAAACCAGCTTGAAAACGGATCCGAAGGAAAAAGGACGAACAGGAGGACGACGAAGAAAAAGAAGAAGAGGTGGAGGAGGTGGAGAAGAGGGGAGGAACACGAAGGGGGCAGTAAAACGATGAGCGACCGGCCGCCAAGGAGATCCCGCGAGCAGATAATTGTGTAAGTGGATCCCGTTCGTTCGTTCTTGCGGAGAGGCAACGTCCACTCGAGAGAGAAACCGGCAACCAGTCCTGGGGATTATTCCTCGAGAGCAGAGTGGAAGAGACGCGAAAACCGAGAAACCGTCGGCCATCGTTCGTGGAATGCGCCCACGGACAAGCGGAACGGTTTCGCAGAAATGATTCCCTATAAATTTCACCCCGATCCCACGTGAGCGATCAATTTTCTCTTCGACTCCCACGCGAACATGGGGAAACTCGCTCCTTTCGCGTTTCTGACGACGACGCGAGACTCCTACGTTCTTACATTTCACTGCTGAGCGATTTTTGGTCGTCTCACTCCTACACGTTCTGTTAACCACGATTAAAACGGTTTCACTATAAAATTCTAAATCTGTTTTTCTGTTGAACGTTCTGCTCGAATTGCAAGAATGCAATCCTTCCATTCAGCACGAATAATGTGCTTTCCGTTTGATTCGCAATTCCCGAGATGATAAAGTATCCCACCCGGCGGCCATTTTGAATATCGTTTACATCCCAATGAAGACACAAAGTTCTCCAAACACGGTACAACAAAGAACCATGTCCCCTTTGGCTGGAATCGAACAACCTCGCACGAAATTCACTGCGATGAAACTGAATCTCCATCCTCGTAAATTCATTTAAGAAAATAAACAAGAAAATAAATTACACCGACTGCTCTTGCAAGAGACCAGTTCCATTACCTAACTAACCGAACTGCCTTGCGAACGTCTATCCTACGAGCGACTTCGCATTAATGAACAATTAATTTTCCTTGCAGCTGCAGGACACCGAGGGCAGCATTTTCTTGAGCCGTTTTCATGCGCGGCGAGAATGATTGAACGAAACACGGGGCCGTAAGAGCGCGAGAAGAATTTCCAAATGCTGTCGTATAACTCACCAGAGACTCGTCAGCATTTTCTTCGAGCTATTCAGAAACGGGACAACTTTCTATCGAACTCCTTTTCGGAATGCGAATTGTTAATTTCGCAGGATCCTAAGCACAAAGGCTGCGGACCTGTTACACGAGTCCGGTGAACGCGCATTGATTGACGACATAAATAACGCGATGATAGTGGATTTGTTTCGTAGGCCCTCGATGATTCATGGTACCCCGAGGAACGTCAAAGGATCAAGGATCATCGTCGTGAGTCGCTGGTGTTCGTCCTGCGGAGGATCGACGGCTGCACGCGTCGTTGCATCGTTGTACGAGGCTGCACGAGGCTGCACGATGCAGCGGTAGCATTTATGGGCATCGCGAGCGTGAATATTTATGCGGGGACCATTATCGTCTACATAATAGCGGGTACGGATAAGCGCGCCTCGAACCTGACGCACGAACACTCTTCTATCGTGCCTCGAAATGAGGCGAGCAGGGCCGTAAGATGATTTCACGATGGGTGTGCAACCGTACAACTATCCTTTGTCCTGATCGAATCCAGACGATCTTCCTTCAAGAGTTATATATTGTCCTTCTAATTCTTCTTGACAAAATTTAATTGCAACATGCTATTAGTTTTAATCCGATCATGACTCCCGAAGAGTTTTAGAAATATCTCGTACAATACAAAGAAAAATTTTCAACGAGAAACACACGCCTGTATCGCAATCTCCTTCGGCATCCTCTTCAAGGTCCTCTCTGACACCTCCTCTGCGCATGCAGTCGTAAATAACGCCTGTAACGAAATTTCCGAAGCTTCGGAAATTACGTTTGATCGTTTTTCCCCGATCGGCGTCCGCCATTTTCTCGAAACCGGTCGGAGCAGTCTTCGGGACCAGCTCTTCAAGCAGAGAAAGAGAAAGAGAGAGAAAAAGCAGAGAATCGGCGTGGCGGTTTGGAAATTTAATCCCTTCTACGGTCCTGAAAACGCCCATAGTGCCATGGTGAACCATGGTGCACCGCGGTTGGTATCTGTTCGAGAGGAGATACGAAACGCCCATGGCGCGGCGCGGCGCGTTCACGGCGAACAGCGCGCACCGGCCAAGATCCTAAATCACATTTGACTGTGGTAATAGGATTGCTCGGAAAGCCTAAACCCTCGAGAAATGAAATCCGTCTGATAGTAAATCTACCTTCTTCCTACACCTACGGCCTCTCCCACAGCCACCTCCAACCCTGTTCCTGCCCTTTTTTCGCTCGAGTATACTCGTAATCGTTCAACGTTTCAACCCGACCATTCCAGCCTCGTGGAATGCTGGACATTCGCGTTCCGTGTTCAGATTCTTCGGGTCTCCCTTTGTGGATAAAGAAACCCTCGATTGCCCCTCCTAACCCTCCTGGAATTTTTGGCTGGATTAAATTTGGAGCTGACAGCCACTTTTAATGACATTAACGAACCCGTCTAATGTCGTTTCGATTTTGCACTGGACGTATTCAGTTTGATTAACTTCAAGAAATAGGAGACACATGGAAATATCCTTCTTCATTTTGTAATCTTTACGAGTTGCAACAAAATTTTACATTTTCAATTCAATCTTATCTATTCGTATTCTACGTATCTATCCGTGACATATATTTCATAGTCCTAGCTAACTGCATAATAAATAAATAAAAGCTAACTTCATACAATATGCAAAGACCAACCCGATGCAAAGTAGCAACAGAAAATATTACATACATGTATTTCTTTTAAAAATAGTATTATTATTATACACACACCACGAATAATTATATGAAGACAAAATGTCTATTTACTTCTCCCTGTTACATTTTATTTTAACATTCTATTGAAACATTTTTTATGAAGTAATCGTTCGCTAAAGCATTGACATTTCTCGAAGAACATTTTATGTAACATCGAATGGGTGCTTTAAAATGTTAAACAGCGAGCAGTATTTAAAGAAGAGTAGAAGTCTATTCTTTCGATATCCCACTCGATACAACAACAGATATATTCACGGTGTTTTTCTGCAGAGGCTTCGCAGGTGAGTGGAACCACCTCACAAAAAGTGTGAAATCGCCGCGCGGCGGCCCCGGAAATTGTTTCCTAGCGTTCCATAAAATCGTTCCGCGCCTCCAGGAAGTGAAAACGGATTGGGATATAGGCCAACGGGTCAGTTTTTTCTTCCTCGGCCGAATAACAAACAGAGAGACGCACCAAAAACGGAGCAAGATGTTTTCAAAGCTGGTTAAAAGGGACGGGGTGAAAACGGGCGAAGGGAAAACCAGGGAAAACTCGAGTCCGAAAGAGAAACTGGCCGAGAACTCGAAGAATGCGCCATAGAGAAACACATTTTCTTCTCCTTGAACTATTTTATGATCCCCGAACCGTTTCAAAAAAAGAACAAATAAAGTTCGGCTGCGGAACGATAGATTTGGAATAACGTGTAATATTGAACAGAGTAAATGCAATAAAAAATGGTTGGTAGACAAAAATACAAAAAAAAATGCTTAATGCAAGGACCAGATAATTATCTGGAGATCACTGCCCAGAAAATTTACTAAAAAATAAAGTGATTGAACAACTGAATTTTGTGTTCGATTGTACCATTTCTCCGGTTTCGCACGAGAAAGCATAATACAGTTTGTTGGGAGGCATTAATATAGTCGATGAGCGAGTATGCGGCAGAGTAATTGATGGAAAAAGCGTTGTTATACTCACCGCGGAACAAATCCATGGACGAATCCGAACGGAACGCGACAAAGAGATTCGCTGGAGTGTGTCGGACATGTTTGTTCCCCGAGACTCGTGGCGTCTCGTTTCACGTGTTAATAAATAGCCGGGTTATTACCGGCAAGCTAATTCCTCAGTCACTCTCTTCATTTAACGAAGCCAATTATGAGAGGCATAAATGTAACCAGTTAATAGATGTATACACAGGCACACGAGCGCGAAATTCTGCTCCGAAACGAACGCTCTCTGCCGACGCTTCTCTACTTTCTCCGTAAAATCATGTTATCCCTCGGTCAAAAATTCGATCAAATTTTTCTCAGATGTTTTTTAGAAGCAAACACACTTGCTTGTAGAGTGCTCGTCGACGAAAAGTGTTTGAAATTGAATTTCAGGCTGTTTCGGCACGGAATGTCTGTTATATAACTTTTTTAACATTAGACTATACGATTTGACCTTTTTTGAGATGTTAGAGCAATTAGTTTACTGCATGATGCGAAGAGAAATTTATTCAAAAATTGCAATTGGTCGGAATCGTATAGAAAATACTAAAAATTGCATTTTACAACCTTTTTTTGTGAGTCTATATTGAAAATTTTTAAAAATGCGTTCTTCAAAACTGCACTGTGAAAGTTTCATCGAAATCGGTTTCGAATCAATAAGAATCCATAGATTTATTGCGTAGCAAACCAATTGTTCTAACTTCTCAAAACATCTCAAATCGTATAATCCAATATTTAAAAAGTTATCGTCTTTTTAAGAGTGTCCGAATATTAGCGGGAGTCACTGTAATTTAGTTTGAAACATAAACTCTTCTAACCTTCACGTATCCAAATGATATGTCTAAGGTAGTTATTGCAGGCAGGTATTGCTTCTAACCCAAGCTCCATCGAAGAATCAACAGAATGGAGTCGTACGGCATCGGCCGCGCACTTCGCAACGTCGGCGCGCGACCTCGATGAATTTTCGTGGAAAAATGAAAAGAACAAGGGGAGAATGACCGATGTGAACATTATCGAAACCGTTAGCGAATCATTCATCCGCCGCTCCGAAGCGAGACTGAAACGCCGCGAGCGTTTCGCAGTTAAGCAAGTGCTCCGCTTAATTGCCGCCATGATACTTTTATTGTGCGTTAATTCCGTGATTGTCGTTACGAAATCAATTTGCCACGATACTTGAGGCCTCGTAAACTTATTTAACGCGTATTATAAAAACATTGTGGCTCGCGTGGCCCCTCGCGCCCGAGCGAAGACGAGCCGGCGCGGTGCGGCCATCGTAAAATTTCAAACGTATCGACTCGTTTCGCTGTTTCGAACGGGTTTAGTGCGTTTTAGCGAGTTTACGTGGCTCTGGGACCACGTCTGCCTCTCCCTTCGGGAACACCTTAACCCCTTGGGAGTCCTTACCGTTTTAGGGGGTTCGAAGAATCCAATTTACTTTTTATTTTTTCTTCGCGAGAACGAGAAAGAAGAAAATTCGGGACTATCTCGGACACATTCCGAACTTCCTTTCCTCGAAAGATTCGATGTAGGTTCTTTGACTGTGGTTTTTGTTGTTACACTGTCTTCAGAGAGTAAGACCCCGTTCAGACTCAATCGAAAACAAAAATCCCGTGGTTTCCGCCGTGTCTGAATGAGCTCTACATTTTCCAGGTACAGATTTATACAAGAAAATGTCGAGGAACGAAGATTTAGAGTGGTTTTTACATTTTGGTTGGTCGTGCGAAGGGAAAGACGATAGCTACCGTCATGGCGATCTTCTGGGACCGTCGGATACCTCGCCGACTAAGGGTATAGTGACTGCCGATGGACAGATTGAATTTTTGATAAATAATTCTTTAACATTTAATAACTCATTACAAGAAGAAGCATTTTTATCAGGAAGAACCACTCAACAATATCCGTCCAACAATAGAACGATCAAATGAAACCTCACTTAACAAAGGTGAAATACAAGACTATTCTATCTACATATCTTTACAAAAATGCATGAAGCAAACAAAGTCCCCGCACGATGAACGTCGATAAAATTCACCAAAAAAATCGTCCGAAGTCCAGAGGAATTTGCATAAATATTTTCGAAGCTTGACAAAGGAGAGCTACCTGATTCCATGCGAGTGTCGAAGTTGAAGTCAAGCCACCGTTGCCCGAACAATCACTGCACCCTGCACCCCGGAGGATCGCGACCACATGATTTTTCGTTTTTCTTTCTTTCTGGAGAAACTGGACACGTTGGCGAACGCAGTGCAGTTACACGTGTTGCCCGCGAGGAACTGATCATTCGCAGCGGCCACGAATCGTTCGTGGTCCGACGGCCGTCGCCGGTTATTTGTTCGACGAATTAACACGGCTGTCGAGCAAACACGCGGTGCAGCTTATAAAGCTTCTCGCGTTCGTACCTTTTTTTTTCCACGGCCTTTCTGCTGGTAGCCTCGAGCTAGCCGTCTGACATTCTTTCTCGTTTCTCGTCGACACAGAGCTCGTGAAATTTGTCGAACGCGGAAAAACAAACAGCGAACGCCGAGGAATCCTTCTCGGTGTCCCGTTGCGCGGATGTTGCGTTCGTCGAGGTGTCTTGTGTGCATAGGGAAAAACGAATCGAACGAGTCGCATTTTGTGCCGTGGTGGACTTGATCGTCCAACGTGAAAGGTGTAATTATATTTTATCATTTTTGTGAACGCTCCTGACTGATTTACGCGTCATATTTTTCGAAATTGTGTGCTTGGATCTTTCTGCTCTCCTATTGAAGATATTCACTTCGAATTATTCACAGAATATTGTCGTATTATTTGATACTTGACTGTGACGAATTACGATGCTTAACATTTGAAAAGAGCGCCATTTGCGAGAGTGGGGCCGCCCGTCGCGAAATCTAGAAGCTTCGTTCACAGGTCCGCGGTGGCAAAACGTCCAAACTGGTAGCCAAATGTTATCGACAGAGCAGTTCTTTTTTTTTTTTTTATTAATCAAGAGCTTTAAACCAGTTCTGGCTTATAAGCTAACGTACATAGATACATATTTAGATAACCACATGTATATACATATATTGATACATATTGCTGGCAGTAAGATTGTAGTCTAAAAAAAGTCCTATATCAGAATTCGCTAGATATCACATCATTTCGCAGTCAGGTACCTATTTCTTATAAATTATTGCCTAAAATACTTAATCTCTAATATCTTTCTATTTTTCGCAGGTAGGATTTCGTTTATGGACTGTCTTTGGGTTTTCGCCTTATGCCTAATTTTTTATGATTATCCTATTATTGCTCTGCTTATTACTACTTATCACACTGTTCCCAATCAAGGGCTGATTACACGAAAATCTTATTAGACGTACAAAAATCATTGATTATATTTATCGCTTTAATGTTTAGTTTTTCCAGGAAGTCATCTATTGTAACTGGAGGGGTTTTGCAGATTCTTGTTAAACTATGGATCGACAGAGCAGTTCTCATCATAGAATAAGATGGTGGCTCCATGTAACGTGATTTATTTGTACTATATGGAGAGAAGTTTCAGTCATTTTACCGACACATGGAGCCACCATCTTATTCCATGGCGTGATCTGCTCTATCTTTTCCGAGTAGGTCAGCTCCTGATTCCAGATTCGGTCACTACCAAGTTTCTTGGTATCCACTTAGATCACAAATTATCTTTCGAAACCCATATTTGCTTGCTTCATAAGAAGTGTTCCAACACAATGAATGTTCTAAAATTTCTAAGGGGCGTCTGGTGAGGCGCCCATCCGGATACTCTAATTCTTCTTTATAAAGCCTTAATCAGGTCTAGACTTGATCATGCGGCACATGTCTACTTTCCAAGCACCCAGTCACTGACGGCAAAACTTGAATCGATCCAGGCTCGGGCCATCAAATTGTCCCTGGGCCTCAGAATGTCTACCCCCACTAACGTTGTTCTAGCAGAATCTGGTATCCCATACCTTGAAAATAGAGCTTTATACTTAGGAAAGTCCCATCTAACGAAAATCTTCTAAGAACTCTCTCAGACCATTTCATCAGACCCAAGTACTCTCAGGAATGGAAAGGCTAAACTTCTGATGAGATGCCTAAAAAGAGTTCAAGATAGTTATGATATATGCCATAAAGATAAGAACTTTGCATGCATAGCTTCTTCCTTTCATACCACAATGTGTCAAGCAGCATGCGATCTGAACACGGGGCGAACATTGCAAGGTTCTCCATCCCCTGATACAGAATTCATAGACACCATAAGAAACTATTATAACAATCATTTATGCATTTTTACGGATGGGTCAAAAGTTAGAGGTGCACCGTCTACTGGATTAGCGGTTGTTTGCCCAGAGGAAAACATATACCTCCCAATTAGCATTAATCCAATTTGCTCAGTTTTTACAGCAGAATGCGCTGCCATATCAATGCCCATCGACACTTTCCACCATAGCGATAGACCACTAGTGATATGTTCAGACTCACTTAGCGCAATATTAAGCCTTTCTAGACCCAATATTGATATAAAAACAAATTACCATATCGTTGATATAAAACGCAAAATCAGTGAGCTCGCATCCAAACACAATAATGACAAACATGTCTCGTTCGTCTGGATTCCCTCACACTGTGGGATCCAAGGTAATGAACTTGCTAATAAATTGGCTAGAGAGGCCACTCAAAAAACTAATTCGCCCCGCTTCAGAATCCCGTACACAGATTTTCGAGAAAAATATAAGAAAGAAATGTGGGAGGATTGCTACGCACAACTTGAAGCTATTTTCCATAGCAAAGGTAATCTTTACAGGCAGAAATTTTTCAAATTCCAAAAAATACCCTGGTTCAGTGGACTTGACCTGACTAGAGAATGGATTGTAAGATTTGGTAGAATCACTGTCTAGATTAGGTATCGTACCAGACTTCATTTGTGAGTGCTCCCATCCAATACAAGACATAGATCATCTCATATGGCATTGCCCTTTGCGTGTCAAAGGGAGGCGGGAAATGATCCATAGTTTAACAAGAATCTGCAAAACCCCTCCAGTTACAATAGATGACTTCCTGGAAAAACTAAACATTAAAGCGCTAAATATAATCAATGATTTTTGTACGTCTAATAAGATTTTCGTGTAATCAGCCGTTGATTGGGTACAGTGTGATAAGTAGTAATAAGCAGAGCAATAATAGGATAATCATAAAAAATTAGGCATAAGGCGAAAACCCAAAGACAGTCCATAAACGAAATCCTACCTGCGAAAAATAGAAAGATGTTAGAGATTAAGTATTTTACCTGACTACGAAATGTGATATCTAGCGAATTCTGATATAGGACTATTTTTAGACTACAATCTTACTGCCAGCAATATGTATCAATATATGTATATACATGTGGTTATCTAAATATGTATCTATGTACGTTAGCTTATAAGCCAGAACTGGTTTAAAGCTCTTGATTAATAAATAAAAGATCTGCTCTATCGGTAACATTTGGCTTCCAGTTTGAGTGTTTTGCCACAACGAGAAATGGCGCTATTTCCACATTTTCACGATCTGAAATACCGACATTGTTAACATTTTTTTTGCCTTTATTTAAATAAGCTTTAGGCGAAATTTGACCCATAAGCAATCATACATAATTAACATACATAGTTTTATGAACATTATTGTCTAGTACATTTCCTGTTACAGCTATTACTCCACTATCAACTCGATTTCTTCTAGTTCACCAGATTAAATAAGGATTAGCAAATTTTATAATAATTATAATAAAAAAGATAGTTCACCAGTTGGTGATTCTATTTGGGCAGAATCGGCATTTCAGATTGCGAGACAAAAAACCAAGATAATAATAAGAAATCAATTGCTTCTTCATCAATGCGTATCTGCAAATTTATTTATCCTAATTTTCCGGCTACATTAAAAAGATTGTGCGAGGTGTGATAAAAAAATAAGGTGACTTTTTATATTTATCAGAAAATATTTATTTATTCATCAATATTTATGTTGTCCCCTTCAAAGTAATCCCTCTCAGATATAATACACTTGTGCCAGCGCTTTTTCCAATCCTCGAAGCACTTCTGATAAGCACGTTTTGGTATAGCTTTGAGCTCTTCAAGCGATGCAGTCTTTATCTCCTCGATCGTTGCAAATCTCCGTCCTTTCATGGGTCTCTTCAGTTTTGGGAACAGGAAAAAGTCGTAGGGGGCCAAATCCGGTGAATATGGTGGCTGAGGCATGATTGTGGTGTTGTTTCTGGACAAAAAATTACTCACAAGCAACGATGCGTGAGCAGGTGCATTATCGTGATGTAAAATCCATGAATTGTGTTTCCAAAATTCCGGGCGTTTTTTTCGTATTGCTTCACGCAAACGGCGTATAACTTCAAGGTAATACTCCTTATTAACCGTACGACCTTGTGGTAAGAACTCCTGATGCACTACGCCATGATAATCGAAGAAAACAGTGAGCGAAACCTTGACATTTGATCGAACCTGGCGTGCTTTTTTCGGTCTTGGCTCTTCTGAGGACTTCCATTGTGACGAATGGACTTTGGTTTCGACGTCATAACTATATACCCATGATTCGTCACCAGTTATGACCCTTTTGAGCAAATCAGGATCATCATTGACGTCATTCAACAGCTCCTGAGCGATGCTCATGCGACGTTTCTTCTGGTCAAAATCAAGCAGTTTCGGAACAAACTTCGCTGATACAGGTCTCATGCCCAAAACATCCGTTAAAATTGCTTGGCACGAACCAAACGAGATGCCGACATCATCAGCAACTTCTCTAATGGTAATTCGACGATTCCCCAACACTATTTTCTTCGCTTCTTCAACGTTTTCATCGTGCTGGGGCGTCCAGGGCGAGCTTCGTCGTTAACATCTTCTCGGCCTTCTTGAAAGAGCTTGTACCACTTATAAACATTTCTTTTACTCAGAGTACACTCACCGTATGCCACTGTCAACATTTCAAGTGTTTTGGAGCATTTAATTCCATTTTTTACACAAAATTTGATGCAAATTCTTTGATCCATTTTTTTTCGACAGCAGAAAATCGCCGAACACGCAAAACACTTCTAATCTTTACACTTCTCACAAACAAACAAAAAATGCTATATAGCTGAAACTGTGAACATATTTTCGGGACGAGCGTACCAGCATAAGAAAAAAAAGAAAACGAAAATTGACTGTAGGTATCCTGCGAAATTCAAAAAGTCACCTTATTTTTTTATCACACCTCGTATATCTAATATCTACTTATCGTACAAATTTATAATTAAACTGAAAAAATACTTAAAGAAATGGCCGCTATTAAGATACGACTTCTGTATTGCGAACTATGTAGAGTTTTACCCAAACTTTCGGCTTCTGAGCAAGTAAGTAACATTAAGTATTAAAAATGTTGGGAGCCTCGTACTGGCCCCTCGAAAGAAAAGCTATAAACCTTCTTGAGGGCTGTCAGTTACTGCCATCCATAAAATTTTACGAACCGAAAATATCAAGCCCACTCGGACGTGCGCAGATACATTGCTGCAGTTTACTTCCTTTCTCGAAGGCACAGTCTTTAAAATTTGCATTTATTATTAATATTCGTCTACCATTAACACGTCGATGTCACAAGTCTTATTGCACCAGCAATTTCAATCGTGAATCAATAGTTCTTCGCTAGTGATGTAATCTTACAATTTCTTTTAAGATTACCAAGCTGTTTTGATAAACTTCTATTACGTCTTGTTTATGAAGACAACTAATATTAACTTAGAAAAATATAAATCGTGTAATAACTACGATAGACAGTCACCTAAAAAGTGATCAATACAATCCTTATCATACTGAGGTTGTCAGTTTATGTCATAATATTCTTCTTCCTTCGAATAAGATCTTTCTAGTCAAACTAAGTTCATTCGACAATCCTTAAATATCCATTTTTACTATTACATATTCGAGTGTAAACCGAACGACAAACTTTAACTCCGTAGTTCCTGTTTCGTTAGCTAAATTTTTGTGAATTTATGAACTTTTTCGGCGTGGAAGTAGTAAAGCGTCACTAAATGTGTTATTCCATTTTCAAGCATGGTTGGGAGAAATTTATAAGGCTATTCGTGCAACAACCCTCCTTTCCATTTGATTCAGTTCACTATGTTGATACTGCGAAGTCTTTGATGTCTTCCTGTCTGTGGATTTCGTAGATTGGGAGACGTCGTACACAGTATAATTATGCTTGATCAGCCGCATGATCAGCCACGGCGCTAAGTTACTCGCGGCTTGGAAAATGTCTCGGTAGATCGTGAACGACGAAGGAAACGGGAGCGAGGACTTTACCAGGATGTTCTTCACTCGCTAATGTCTTCTGTTCCCTTGGAAACGATCGCAGAAGCCAGCTTCTTCGCCGGCAGTAACGTCCGCCAATATGTCGCCTCTAAAAGCGGCAGGGTGGCGGCCGTTGCTTCTGCAACAGCTGCTGAATCGTCAGTTGGTTTTACCAATCCAACCGAACGACCGATAAAAGTAACGTTGCCGTTCTTTCGTCGGTCTAATCGTGTTTCGATCGTCAAAAAACATCTGCAACCGTCAGACTTCGAATAAGTCCAAGAACAATTCCAACTTCGTCGAAATTGGAGCCTCGAGGCGATTCCTATAAAATTAATACTAAACGGTCATTTCTCGACGTTAAAGACTTCATTATCGAACACCTAACACTGTTAGTACGAACCCGTTGCAAACGAGAATTTATTAAAACATTTTAAATGTTCTTCGGGACGTTAAATCCTTATATTGAAGTCTTCAGTTCTGGATAAAAATGAAAGTGTATACTTTCCTCGGTAGATTACATTAACTTTGCACAAAAAATGGACACTTTCTACATTAAAAATTGAGAAGTACAATACCGTGCAGATAATGTTCAGAAAATTGTTTAGATGTCACCCACTTCATATAATCGCAGCAAAAAGAAAGGAAACTACGTACAACGAAATAATTCACATGAAAATGTTCAGGAGAACCGAATCTCCATGGAATAAAAATTCCACGGCATCAAAGAACGACTACTGGTTCACAGATTCCGTTAGAAACACACTACAAATTTTTACAGGGTTTGCCTAGAGCCGACCAGCTGCATTTCCTCCGTTTGTCTGAAATAGCACAGACTGACCGTCATATAAGTGCAATAAAATGGTAAGTTCGTCGGTCCATTCATCTAAATCCTTTCGCTGTAGAAAATCTACGTCGCGGAGGTTTACCTGCACGTTTCTATACGCAGCCCCTGTGTCGGATCTCGAAATTTAGACTATGGCTTCGCCACGGAGCCGTTTTATTGCCCTTTTTACCTTTTTTCAGGATCAGTTTCCAGTTTCGATTCTCCTCGGTGGCCAGTTCGTCACTATTCTCCGATTCGGTCGGACGTTTGTTGCACAACATGCTGTTTACCAAAAAAGTGGAGTGTTTGTGATTCTGTTGCGAGCGATTTCAAGAGAGAACATTTTTTAGTGGTCAATCGTTTGCAGATCCTCGTGCAAAACAAAAAGAAACAGGAACCAGATAAGAATGTCCTTTCTTAACCAGTTAACTGCGTTCGACGTGTATACACGTCGATCCAAATCTCTATTGCGGTGCAATAACAATAACCTTTTCAAGAATGAATTGTTAATTTTTTATC
The DNA here is from genome assembly GCA_028455805.1 of Lasioglossum figueresi. Lineage (NCBI taxonomy): Eukaryota > Metazoa > Arthropoda > Insecta > Hymenoptera > Halictidae > Lasioglossum > Lasioglossum figueresi. The sequence continues at coordinate 9,647,125 of CM052200.1, read as the reverse complement.
AAATATAAATGTAATCCTTCCTCGTTTTTCGTAAAATTTTTAATAGGACCATTTGCCCTGCGTTCGACGTGTATACTTGACATTGCTTGATTTGAATTCCACACTCTGTGGGGGATTATTAAAACTAAATTCCGCAGTTAAGAGGTTAAATAATGTTCCTACCGAATTTCGTTATAAATACAGAAAAACCGCAGTCCATCGATTGGAAACGATTTAATTTGTGTTCGCGGTTGCAAGAGTGCAGTGACAAGCGTACAGAACCTTATTAGCGAGAAAAGGCAAAAATGATTGAAAAACTCAGTCGCGAAATAATTTTTATTTAAGCAATCCCCTAAGAAGCCTAAAAACAAACAAGTTGAGAAAGAATGTACAGGTTTATCTGTACAATCAAACGATAAAAAAAATACTCCATACAATTTTAGAAATATTTCCCAATAAATCACAATGAATTAATTTTTATAAACCTGTTTCTTCTACAAATCGACTGTCGTCTTTTAAAAATTCATTTTCTTGAAAACGCAATGTTCGTTACATGTATAATTTCACGTTTGTTTTAAACAAAACGTGGAAGCAGGATAGAACACGGCCATAGCGAACAGGGTGAAATTATCGAATTTCTCAGGACGTTTCATCCCTCACGCCCCGGGCCAGCATGGCCGCCGCTGTATCCATGGAAACGCCCTCTGACTTTACTACAACCCCCATGAAATGCTTGCATTGGGAATAGAGGGGCGGTACGGAACGAGGGGTGAAATTACCATGAGGGTTGGACCCAACGCGAAATATTTCTTCCCAGTGCGTCGGCCATTACGAGGTCCACACATCCTTTTCCGTATCTTCCTTATTCATTTCTCCCTGTAAAACAGTCTAAAAATAGGAAGATTCGTTTAAACAACAAAACCGTGTACACCATTCTTTAATTACTTAACAAGAAACTCCTTGGTAAAAAATTCTTTTAACATTTTCAGAACTTAAGGATTTAGGAGTAGATAAACATTCCACCGCTATGATGTTTCTTAAGCTCTTCTTATGTCATACCAGTTAGTTGCAATTCAGGTGGAAAATGTTTATTTTTCATAAAGATCCGCTGTCTAATAACCAATAACCACTCGTAAGGTCTTAGAATATTATTTGCAGAAGAACAAGACTTAAAATACATCTTAAGAACAATGAATTGATCTAAAAGGGACTTTTTTAATCATGTTGAAAGATACCGTTACTCTTCCCATTGATCCACTACTACACAAAAACTTTTGCAATATAATATTTGCTCAGACTATCGAGATCTCGTTGGTACCATTTAATTTTCCTTCAACAAACTCCATTAAAGAATTCTAAAATAATAAGACCGCACGCACGGCGCAATATGGCGAACAATTCCGCAGCCCTCCTTAGAACGCTAATTTCCCTAACCACGTGTCCTGTTAATTATCTCCGGCGCAGCTTTATATCCCAAAGGGGCCAGGGAAAAGGCGCATAGTAATTTCCGGAATGGATACGATAAAAGCCCACGACTTTTCCCGGGCAGGAACAAATGGATCGCGTCGTTTCCACCCCCGTCGGTTCCAGGGAAGGGACGACGCGGAAAACGACTTTCCACGTGGCCAGGAATTTGCAGCAGAGCCGGGTTTTATTGGTCGATAAAGGCAAAGCAGCGAGTGCTGCATTTTCGAATGGCAAACGCTGCGACACCGGCCAGATAAAAATCTCCAAGTGGCACTGTAAACGAAACCCCTGATCAATAAATTGTGGACTCTCTTTCTCGAGGAGGAGGACGCCTGTAAACACCGCTCTGTCATTGCGATACTAAAATTATAAATCGACAATCGACGTGCCGTATCACGTACCAAGCGTACGGGTCCCATCAAACCATAGGGGATCTTGATTCGTGGCAGATAGACTGCGAATCTTCGTGCGAATCCGCGACTTTATAGTCTGAATACTGGTTTTATGGAAAATGAATCACTGCCTGTTCGTTTCTAACAGATTGTGCTCGATCGAATCACAATCATCATTTTGTCAAGTCTTATTCCTTAATTGGCACACTACGAGTCTTTTTAAAACTAAACTAAATGTATCGAACATCACAATTGGTTTGTAGGTATTGTCTTGTAAAAATGACTAGATTGTAGTATTTAAAGTTCCATTTTTATCATAACATGTGCTTATTGGAGAAAGAAATCTATAGGGGAGCCTTTGAGAGATTTTGTTATTCCTTGTGAGCAGAGAAGTGTTCCAAAGGCTCTCCTTTCATGAATTTTAATCTCCGCACTTGAACACTCTTTAACCTCTATGGTTTTTATCCATCGCAATTAATTGCTTACAAAATTATCTAAAACACGCTACATTAAAAGAATCTCAGACAATTCCACGTTTTATTTAATCAATATTCGCCAACATAATCGTGTACAGTGTTGGGCTACAGGTGCTGGAAATGCAGAATGAAAAATGAATAAATTCAACCTAATTCCTGAACTAACAAACGGACTAAAGTCATTCCCTATTTGAAACATAAGTGCTAAAAATAAATTAATGGCATACTTCAAGAAATAAACCAGCCGTTGATTTTTCAACGGGAATTATGCTAGTTTCTAAATAAAAATACGATTTATACTTCCAAGGGTAGTTGTACAGGAAAACGTCGACATAAAAGTTCTCCAAACGAGTACTGAACAAACATTTACTCCTTTATTCTTATTGAGACAAAATTCTGTTCAAATAACGAGACCCAAAACAGGTCCTCTAAGCTTCAGGACACTCTCACAAAATTTATATTTCACGTTCGAATATATCGGACAGGTACCGATACAAGGGCAGTCACGATGAAAATAATTTATAACAGGATATATTTTATTTTTGAAAAAGGGGGTGGGGAACATGTCCGTTACAGGAGATCGCTATTACGAATCCACGTAGCTCGAGAATCATCCCCTTCGTGAAAAGATATTGGTCGCCGGCTAGTATAAAAGTTCTTTAGCAGGGTGCCTGTCGGGGAGGAATAACGACGGATGAGCCAATCGTGTTCGTTCCTTCAGGGGGTTGCTACCGGGACCTCGTGCTGATCGTAAACCCCCTTGAGGACCAATGGTGGCCCATGCAACTAACCCCCTCGGTTCCTCGAGACCGCTCGTTTCGTCGTGTAATGGCGAATACCTCGCAGCTGATATACTTGAACGACTTTCATCAAACGTTAGTTGTCTGAAATTAATCTCGTAAAAAATGACCGTCAAGAAGGAAAGCCGGGACCGGTTCTCTCCGAGAGAATGAGCGTTTTAAGAGTCTCTCCTAGGAGCCTGGCGAATCCGAATCATCCTAATCGGGGAAGGACTCCTCTGTTTTGTCCTCCTATAAAAGAGAAATTATGCAGAGCGGCGTACTGTTCACAATGGAATCGAAAAATGGCTATTTTGAATACCTCATTCGAAAGATACGGGCACGTTTCAAATCGTGTTTTCTTGAAACGGAAGTTTTGTATCTTATTTCTACTATTTTTGCTAGTAAAATATAGATATATTAGCCCTCGAACGGCGACCATTACTAGATTGCGGATCTTTATGCATTTATAGTAAAATTGAGTAGATGAATTTCAGAATTGTAGGAAAATTTTGAAAATTGAAGATGTCAATATATGATTTCTGATCTATTAAAATTATTAAGGGAAGGAAGAACATTCTATGTAGTTTCTATTTCTTGCAATCGACGAAGATGTTTATTTATAAATTTTGTAAAACATATTTCGAAGATACTTCTTATAGACGCGTTAATCTTTTTACTGTTTCTAATGCAGCAACTATTTATTTAATTAATTTGTTAGATACTGAGTAATTGATTAACGATTTTGATACTACTTCTTATCATAGCCGCCGATGAATAAAGTTTCAAATTTCAAAAATCTACGACGATGGTTCGGTTTCAATTTAAATTAGGGTTGACTAATCAATGCATCGAAATCAATTAATGTGTTTTCAAAATTGTCAGCAGAGGTCGCATCATAGTCAGTCTCGGTCAGTGAGGAAGTTTCCTCTGTCAGACAGATTAGATTCTGTAGAAATTCTATTTACATGATAATTTAGTTAACAAAACAATGTTAATTACACGTGGCGTACCGATTTTGAAAGCTATGTGTAACATAAATGTTAGAAAAAATGCCGCTATCAATCTAGAACAGGTTCGCCATCAACAGTAAGTTGCTATACGTCCGTTATATAATTCGAAAAGAGGTTATGTATATGGTTATGTATTTTCGTTTTCACTTAATTCGCTTTTAACCCCTTGACTAATGATCAATATTTTGAACAAAGTCTAATAAATATGTATGTTATTTAATTTCCTTTAAATCAAAATAAAATTCTTATTTTTTGTAGTCGATGTACGTGCCCATAATTATGAAAGTGGTTTAAGTAAGAATTTAAAAAAAATGAGTTTATCATCATTATCATTACATTATTTTAAACGAAATTAATTCAATGTATATTTTTACGATATTGTCAAAACTGAATCGTTAGTTAGCGCTTGTTATTTCAGCATTATATGAAATTCATTTAGCGCTAGTATGCTTTTCCTTTAAATATCTCTAAACAAGAAATATATCTCACTTAGACTACTTTCATAACATATTGCCTTCTGAACGACAAAGAATTTCTAATCGCTATGACCACAAAACAAATAGTAGCGCAAGGGTTTCGCAGATAAATTTACAAAAACGAATAAATAGACGTGTCAATACCTTGTAAACCTTTTTCTGAGCGAACGTAAATCAGGAAGTTTATTTTCTTTTTAGTCCACTCGATTTACTAGAGCACTGTTTAGAGCGTTTTATTAATATCATAATCGTTTTCAGATTAATGTACCGTAGCAAAATTCACCCAACCAGACATGAACACTGGATAGCAGAGTTTCTTGGAGGAGTATTTTGGTGGTGGGTTTTCTGGAACTTGTATCATGACTGGGACGTTCTAACCAAGGTAAGAAAGATGTTAAACTAGCAAATCATTCCCTATATTACACAGGAAATATGAAAATTTCAAAAACCTGTAACCACTTTTCTAATACATTCTCTATTTCCAGGGCCATATTCCAGGCCCGATACCAGAAATATTTTCAGACGAGGAGTTAGGAATTCCACCAGAGGACGATGATTAAGCGATAAGTAGGTTTCTGGTACAAATACAGTACTTCAAACACTTTAGTTTCAAATACAAAGTCCTAGTACATTGCAGAGTTTTGACACATTATCCTATAACGATGGGGAACGTAATGCTTAATGTTTTTTATGTAATATTGTTTCCAAAAATAAATTGATTTAGAAAATTTATCGATTCATCAAGTGCGTTTATTTAAAGCCAAAGTAACAAAAGTTTGTGCATTCGGACGTCCATTTGTTCCCCTCTTAACTACGTGTAGGCACCTTGATTGTGACAGTCTTAAGTTCCAGATATTCCTTTATTCCCTCAGCACCCCTAGAAGCATAAGAAGGAAACATTACGGTTCCAGTTCGCTTTCGCAATTGTTTTTCTGTGCACAACTCCAAACTTACAGCTCGCGACCGATACCAGACTCTTTGAATCCACCGAACGGAGTTTGACTCGTGATAGCGTCGTAACAATTCACCCTGTTGAAATGTATGCATTTTAGAGAATTTATGAACTTGCTGATATCATTCTGAAAATTCACTATGTGTTGTTTATAGAAATTTTTACCAGACACTGCCAGCTTCCACTGCTTGTGCGAACGTCAACGCTTTGTCGATGTCTTTGGTGAGCACACCGGCAGCCAGACCGTATTTTGTATTATTCGCACGCTCGATTACCTCATCGAGGGTTTCGAATTTCAAAATTGACTGAACCGGTCCAAATATCTCATCCGTAGCAATGGTCATGTTGTCGGTCACGTTCGAAAACACTGTCGGCTGTAATTAACAGAAAAATTAATGTTCTTCATTCCAATGGAACATTTAATTCACTGCCCCAACACTAACTATGTAATGTCATTTTTCTCTATCGGTCTCAATTATCCAGAAATTTCAATTTTTAAACACTGGGTAACGGAGCACTAAAACATGACTATTTTACATTATTTTCTACAAATAACGAGATCCAAATTTTCACAATAAATTTGCTGAACCGTGGAATTATACCTTAATGAAGTATCCAATTTTGCCGAACTGTTCCCCACCGGTTTGTAACACAGCACCTTCTTTCTTTCCAGTCTGAATAAATTTCTGAACTTTGTTGAACATTTCATCGTCGATTTGTGGTCCTTGTTGCGTTTTCGAGTCGAAAGGATCGCCGACCGTCCTCTGTGCTGCTAATTGTTTAGCTTGGATAACAAATTCATCGTAGATCTTGGCCTGGACAAAGGTACGAGAACCGGCGCAACAATTTTGTCCGTGGTTAGCGAACACGGCTTCGTGAGCGATTTTCGCAGCTTCTTTAACTGTAAATCATTCTTTACTATTAATCTGTAATCTTACGATAATTTTCTTAGAAAGGACTTCGTCAACGTACCATCGAAGTCGTCGAAAATAACCAGAGGACTTTTGCCACCTAATTCCAGGCTGACTCGCTTAAGATTAGTCTTGCCAGCCGCTTGCATTATCAGATGGCCGATCTAGAGACGAATATTTTTAGTGGATATAATTGGTAATTAATAGAGACATGCGAGAATTTTATTCGGGATTTCCGAGCACTTTCCAGTTCTTGAATATATCGAGATTCTCAAAATTCCCACGCCTCTAGTAATTCATTCTAACATCATCGCAATTTCAAGATTTACGGTCGGTAGAAAAACTGTTGATAAATTACTTCGGAGGATCCAGTGAATGCAATTTTGCGGATCTCTGGATGCTCGGTGATGGCTGCACCTGCAGTCGGTCCATACCCCGTGATAACGTTAATAACACCCGCAGGAAAACCAGCTTCCTTGGCCAGCGCTGCGGCATACAACGCGGTAAGTGGCGTTTGTTCGGCCGGTTTCAATACGAGAGTGCATCCGGTTGCCAATGCTGGAGCCCATTTCCACACCAGCATGACGAAGGGATAATTCCAAGGAATGATTTGTCCTACCACACCAACTGGCTCCTTTCGTGTGAAGGTAACATAGTTTCCATCTAGATAATGTAATGTTTTAATGAATATAGAATCATTAATATCCAGTGAGATACTCTCAGTTGTGAATATATACCTGTTGGAATAGTGTCACCAGTAATTTTGTCGCACCATCCAGCATGGTTACGCAGTGTGTCTGCGGAGAAATACATTTCTCCAAGAACATTTTTGTATACTTTCCCAGTGTCCATGGCTTCAAGGGTGGCTATTTTCTCCGCATCGCGTATAATAAGGTCTGCAAACTGTTGTACAATTTATTTAATAAAAAATAGTACTATGTTGAATCTTCTTAAAAAATACATGGTAAAAAATTAACCTTGTTGATCAGACTTGCACGTTCGGTTGCGTTCATGTTCCTCCATACCGATCCCCTGTGGAATGCCTTCTTTGCAGCTGCAACTGCCTTGTCCACGTCAGCCTATGTCACGATTGTACAAAAGAATAGCATTTAAGAAAACGAATACTAGACAATTGAATGAAAATATAAGAACTTAATATTACCTTGTTACCCTCAGCTACTTCGGTGATAACAGTACCTGTGGCTGGGTTTATGGTGGCAAACTTTTTGCCACTTACTGCATCCACGAACTCATTGTTGATGAACAACTGCAAACAAATTGAATATTAATGAAAATCGTATTTCAGGAGTATATTCTAATATCCATAGTAGCTTGGAATCAATGTGAACAGCACTTGAGAAAATAAAAATCTAATCTGAGGTGTTTAGTTATCATCTACCTGAGTGTACTTGATGTCTGTTTTCTTGCAAGTCATTTTAACGTGTGCTTTCCTTGCCGGCCGCTTCACGAATGATCTCGAGAGTCTTTCGGTTGTCACGCACCCGCTATTTTATACAGAAGAAAATGTATGATCTAATCTAGCTGGGCGGTACATAATATGGAGGGGGCGCGATGTGATAGGATACTAAATAACTTCGAATCTTGTTTCTGAAAACATTGAGATTTCTGTGGACCATATTAAGCCACATCCTCATCCGAGATAAGGTTACGATAGATTTGGGGAATCTTCGATGCGTTGATAGGTTGAAGTTTGTTAATAGCATTCTGCCCTACTAGTACTATAATTATTAATCTTTAGTTATCGAAGACCTCATAAAGAAAATAATAACAAATCTTTTATAACAGACTGGTAATGATAATACAATTTATATGCGAGTAAAATAAATATAGTTGCATTAAATAAAAAATAGTAACAATAGAGAGGTATTTTAATTTTTAATTAATTTTTCATAAACCATATGAAAATGTAGCACAAAGGAGAAAATTATTTATTGGTTTTGGAGATTTAAGGAACTTTTATTAAATTAATTGAACGGTTGATAAAAAGAGCAACAGCTCCGATAACAAAATAAAAGCTTCAGTCGCCGGAGTTTATTAAATCGATAAATCACGTGTCAGAGTCCGAAGAAGCGGACGCTGTAGGTAAATGGAAAAATTTCGTGTTGTTTAAAGAAGTATTGTGGATGTGATATCGAGTTACGTATCAGAAAAAATAAATTTGCAACTGGTCAAGAAGTCTGCAGACGTCGTTAACATCCTGTTCATATTAATCCCCCTTGATACAACGAAATATCTGATATGGATACTGATCAAGATTGTACAACGAACCAACAGTCCCCGCATTGTGGGACCGGCGATGCGGTAAATTAATTAACTTTTAAACAATTTTGATTCACCAGTTGACTCGATAGTAATTTGCGAAATAAATTTATTACGCAACATGTTTTTTAATGCGGCACGTTTCGTAAACAGAAGCGATACAATTACGGTACATATTAGTTTCCTAATCTTTTTCCACTCGCAACCACTTTGATAAAATGGTCTTTGATCAAATATTTTTAAATGGACATTCGAATCTCAATTATTGATTTAAAATTATTATGAATTAGAATTATTAAATTTATTTTTAGTCTCCACCTGGAGGAAGCAGTGTCTACGTATATGCATTGGGAAGCTACGATAGTGTATATTGAAAATATTGTCAGTCATCATATCAATGATTGCAACGCCGTCGAATAGGATCCATCATAAATAGAATTCTGCTACCTATAAAAGACGATATCAGCATTTATTTTCTAGCTTGCACCTCTCACTTTCGATCCACAATTCTGCCGGTCATCGCGTGGAAGATAAACGATACGGTCCGAGACCAAAATATCAATGATTAAAAGTCAAATGTACAGTTGCAAACTATATTTACATAGATAACTTTTATCGGTCGATTTGTTGGTCGGTTGGTTTGTTGTCGGTCGAGTTGTGACATTAACAAAGTATTTTGTTTTGTGCAAATAATTTATCGCACTACTGCAGTTCAAAGCAAAAGAGTTCCTCTAGTGTTAAGAAAACAACCGATTAACACCCGACGGTGCCGCGTCGTTTCATTTAAATAATATCATTTCGATAACCAAAAGGTTTTTCCATTATCCTCAAAATTTCAGAAATTTGATATAGACCATTTCAGTGTTCATTTGTATGTTAATACGTTACTCAAAGTTGCTGACACAAATGTTAATGTCACCGAACGTTTCTCTATCCGGAAAACTGTGTTCGAAGACCAAAGCCTCAAAGGGTCCAAGGTACGGACATGTGGGTAACAAACAAAATTTTCACGATATCGGCTCTTCATTTTTGAAGGAGTCAAGTATTGGAAAATACGCGATCAATTTATGGCATACAGATGTTGTTTCGCAGCGCTTAGCTGTCGACAACAGACATTTTCGCGAAGGTAAATAGACTGTCGAAATAGTTCCCGGTACGAAAGGTAAATCGACACGTACACGATCGAATTTGCTTGATCGCGATAGCACCGTTATAGCGGATTCTTAATTGCTACAGTCCAGTCGGTAGCGGCTTCTCCGAGGAAAACCACACGGGGAAAACCCTAGAAACTCTCAAAGCACCCTCAACATTGGCAGGAGAAGATTGCACGTGGCGAGAACCGCATGAAATAGCTATCAATCACCGAGCTATTTCGCGAAATAATAATAGAAGGATCACTACGACGACTTACCGTTCCTCGTAGATATTCGGATTCCTCGATTTTTCACTTAGACTCAATAATAGTGCGCTCGATAACAATTGGCATGAATGCTAGCCCGACAGTGATCCTTCTTGGCTTCCTTCTCCCACCTTACTCATTAACGTCGACTAAATTACTCTATAATTTGGTTTGCCACGCGCGCGGATAGTCCATCTGTTCCACTGTTAATATTTGCAACGTTACAAATGTTGTGAAAAATAAAACGAATGTATTCGGGGGAGCCTATAGAATCGTTTTAAGTAAAAATAATACAATACGTACAGATTTTACGATTAGAAAAAATTCTTAAAGTGAAACATTTGATATTGTTTCTCGTCTTGCTCATCGGAATGCGACCAAAAATTAGACACTTCGGCTGGCTCCTCCAGAGGATCTTTCAACCATAAACGATTTTTTAGCCCTGTCCCATGATGGAATTGTCGAGCGAGGACGCACAAGACAGACCAGCCCCCTATCTTCCTCAACCGGGAGACGAACTTCCGATGCAACCGGAAGCGTCGATGGACGCTCTTGGTCCATGGGCCACTGGAAGAGTAACCTTCACACCTAAAGATGGTTTAACAGGCGTGAGACCTGTGGTTGACAGATATTCCGTGACTAAATTCGGCGCGCCGCAATGGAGGGCTCACAATCTCAAATTTTTCCAACAATCCAACGAAAAGATTCGGGACGCTCAGTACGAAAAGATACCTTCGCTTTTCGTGCACCGTTTACTCCCATAGTGCTTGGCTGGATAGTGGAACATTTACTACATTCTCGGGACTGATTTAGCTACACGATCTTTGATACTAAAAAACGAATGGCAAAGATATACAGTTTTCCCTCGCATAGCCTTTACTACCTCGGCGCTACGACTCTTGTGTGTTTTTTTCATTGTATTTGGTCTCGTTTAATCAGAAAAATGTCAACAATCCGTTGGTAAAGGTTTCGTAACGAAATAATTAAAAGTGATAAAGTTTTATCAGTGCATTAGTATTGCCTCACCGATATCCGACCTCTGGGATAAGAAAGTCACACTATGCGAGGAAAGACTGTACACTGTACTTCCATACCGCTCGCCCAAATCCGCAAGCCAAGCGGTATCGGAGTAAACATCGTGTTTCTATTTGAATTCCTACTCTTGTTTCCTGGTGCAAAGAATGAGCCAACCAAATTTATCGCAGGCTAGCAATAAGCAACGCGAAAAGGTGCGTCGATCAATCGTACAAGCAGGCGGACAAGACGCAATTGGAGACGACGAATCATTTGAATACTCGCTCCGCCGAGGTGTATCGTTGGAAAGTCGAGCTGGAACACGTGAACCGGGACATCACCGAGGAAATTGAATTACTGGAGGCGGAACGTCGACGAGTAAAGCAATCATTGTCGGTTCTCACGATCCCGGAATCGATTGCCGGTGAATTCATGCAACTACGCTCGAAGCGGTTGGAGTCTGATCTGATCCGCGACGAGGTCGAAGAGGAGTTGACCAAGGTGCCTGTTGTATAGCGTCTTCTAAGAAAGGGGGGAAATAAATCATAATTGAATTGAACATAATTGTCAATTGTCGTAGGAGGTAGCGCTTTGCTCGGAGATACGGGAGTTGCTCGGCAGGACACGCGAGCAGATAGAAATGCAATTGACAGAGCTAAAGGCAGCCAAAGCGAGAATTGAAGTAGATTGGACAGATAAGACTGATGCGTACCAAATAGACTCTGAAGCCGCGCAGCTGAAAAATGACTCTCCCGTTATTTTGTGGAGACCTGGCGCTACGAGGTTCCCGGCAGAGTGTGTAGCAAGTCATTGAATGTAACTAGAGTTCTGATAACCCGCTCGCGAAAGTGATGAGCTATCCAAACGAATGTCTGAGACACCGTGACTCTATTCGAGGTTATTCTAGTTATCTTTGGGATCGACCATTTTCCCAAATCCGAAAATCTTTATCGTTTCAAAGAACTTTTGCTGCGAAAACGTCTCTTACACAGAACGATTCTGTAGACTCCCCCGATTACAATAATACATATTTCTATAACATATTATGGACCTAGCTTACTTGCTAAAAGGAAACACGAAGTCGCCCCGTCAGGGTTTCATAAATTAAACAATATATTCCATGATTCTTAAAATACCGCACAAGTTTCCACGTAAATTAATCTTAGGGTGCAGATATAGTGGAGCGATAAAGATCGAGGATAGCAAAATTAAAACAATGTAATTAAATGCGTCTGTATATAGTGGAGCGGTGACGAGAGAATAGCAGTGCACATAGTGTAAACAAAAGTCACCGCACCGCTTTCCTCAACGCTACGCTCACCTCGCCGCTCCACTATATTCTCGTGCTTAGATTGTAAATCAGTGTACGAAATGCAATAATTGTATTGAGAATAGGTCTCTCGACCAACGCTTCTGTCGACAGACAATCGACCCCAGGCAGCTACGAACATTACACGCGCGAATGTTTGACCGACGCAGAGACAGCCAGACAGAAATCGGCGAACCTGAGGGCCGCGTTGGGCGCGATTTTCACGAATTCCATAAAGGATCTACGCGATCAAGCGATCCGCGTGGATCTCGCTCTCGGTGGTAAGATCAAGCTTACGGAGGAGGTGTGCTCGCAGCTGGAGAAGGAGCTGCTTCGCGTGAGTTTAATCGCAAAGTACAACGATGCATGATTCTCGCGTAATTTGATCGGCACTTCGAATGCTTCTAGTGCTTGCATGAGCTGGCGAACACCGAGAAAGCGATCGAAGAGCTTCGTCATTCAGCGAGGGGACTCGATTACGCCATGAAAGTTGCGCAAACACGATTAGCAGAGAGATTACAGCGGCGGAACATTGAAAACTGCCGCGATACGCCCCAATTTGCGTGAGTATCGTGGACCAACGCGAATGTTTCGATAATATTAAGCGAGTTCTCTAAGAAAAGACTCCTATACGAGTCCTCCACCTTTGAAAGTCGAGAACGTTCCTTGAAGAAGGCTTGTTTCTTTGCTCAAAATCTTTTTCCTAACAATGTGTGCGAAATAAAGTTTCACAAGCCGTTTTCTTAGAATACAAGGAATAGATCGCGGATTTTTATGCACGATAAAAATGGTCCACATTAATTGCAAGATACAGGAGTCACATAGACGCCTTTGGTTTAAAACGCATAAAATCCGCAGTCTATTTATTGAAGTAAAACTTCACTATGTGTAAAACTTCTGTATGTGTTTCGATCAGGATCATAGAGGAAGTGAAGATGCTGAACGAACGCACTTCTGCCATGCTTGCCGAGCTGAGGAAAGCCGAGATGACACAGACTGGTCTGGTCAAGGTCAGAAGCGACCTCGAACGAGAGATCACCGTGAAACGGAAAACATTGTACATAGACAAGCAGCGTGGCCAATTGTTGCGATCTTTTTATCCCTCGGCCGCGACTCTGTCCGGTTTTTAATGGTATTTAAATTCTTCTATTACGGCATGCTAGTTAACACGTCCCGTGCCCTTTGATCATTTGGTCCACCATATGCAGGGTTTTGCTAAATTGCCTCGTCAAAATTATTGTCGTGATAAATATTAAAATTCGGCATGGAAAAATATTTTCAAAAATTCAGTAAGCATTTTGTCTTGATTCGCTCGTGAAAATTTGTATTGGGTTAAAGACTCGCAGTGTGCCATTTGTAAGTTGCCTGTGGAGAGTAAACAGTCTTAGGTAAACATCAGAATGATAATGTTCGACTATGTTCAGTTAAGACTTCTTTGGGAAGATATTTTGTAGCAGAATTTTCCACTCCACATGACATACATCTGATTGTAATGAGGGGGCTGGCCATCGGTGACTGCCATGATAGCGAACGCGTTAAATTATATCTCCAATGTGAGAACTATCGATCGAACAATCAAGCACAATGGTTTACCAATTTAGGAACGCCCTGTATATCAACAGCGATTAAATAAATCAGACTATGAAATCTTGAAAGATGTGGCACGGAACGTGTCGAACGAATACACGGAACACGAGATTCATTGGAGATTGACGTTGGTTCTATAAATATATTTCGGAAGTACACCATTTAACCACGCGAAAAATATAGCGGTCCTTAGTATTTATGTGTAATAGTTTTGTATAACATTTTCGTTTTGATATTTTATACAAAAATGAAAAAAAATATACGGTCTGGACAGTTCCGTAGCTCTGTCATCGCCAAACGCGTGGCACGTACCCGTGCGTAGAATTAAATTAATTGTTACACGTTCCCCGGAAGGCGGCGTAAGTTACCGCCGCTGTCGCGGAATTAAGTTCAGTAGAAGATAGATACATAATCATAGTTCGTCGTGCAGCTGTACATTGTTCAATACAAAATCGTAGAGATCGTCTATATTGCGGCCTCCATTGTATTCGTACACCTTCTGTCCATCGCGGTATAAGTACAGAGAAGGAAAACCGTCGACCTCCTGTTCATTGCACAGATCTTTGCTGGCGTCCAGCGTGCAGTCCACTTTGGCGATGATCACGTTCTCCTTACCGAAGAACTTTTTCCCGAGCTCCTCCCAAATGGGTGCTAAACGCTTGCAGTGGCCGCACCACGGCGCGAAAAATTTAACAAACGAAACTCCTGTTTCGATACCATGCTTGAAACTGTCGCCGGTTAAGCTGAGAACAGCGTGAATGGTATTGTCCGAGCTATCAGTCTTGACGTCCACCTGCTCGTTGTTCTTAGCGAGCATCTTCGACACATAAGCCTTCAATTCTTCGTGGGTGCGTTGTCCCGCATACTTGTCCACCTGAACATTATTTTATTCAAGTTAGAAATGTTTTTAAAACGATCGAAGATTCATATCGCATTATTCAATCTTCACCTTTTTCCCATCTTCGATCCAAAGCAAGGTTGGATACCCCTTTATATCGAACTGACTGCAAACACTACGGTGCTGGGTGCAGTCTACTTTAGATATGCTAGCATGATTGCTATTACGTAAACTATTAGCCAACTCCTCCCACGTTGGTGCTAATTTCTGACAATGACCGCACCAAGGTGCATAGAACTTTACGAAATGATAGCCAGAGGATATGTGCTTGTCGAAAGTATCCTCTGTTAATTCCAGCAGACCATTCACTGCATCGGGAGGGGATGGAGCTTCGCCCGCATTCTAAATTCGAACGATTATTATCAAAATTTGAATGGCGTGTATTGTAATTACACCGTGAATATTATAGAATTAATAATTACCCCGAAGGGAGTGTTTATTTGTTCCACCACGAAGGAAATTAGAGAAGGCAAGTCTCTCGTACCCCTGAACTTAGTGCCTTTCGACTCTCCAGCTTTGAAGAATTTCAGTCTGCGAAATAAGCACCGCTAAAATGTACTTTTTATATATGTATGATCGTTTTGTTTTGTATTAACATAAAAATAAGGCATAGTAAATCAATGTTGCACGTACGTTGGATAGCCAGTGACGTCGTGTTCGGTACACAGACTGCTATCGGTGGTGCAATCTACTTTAACAATTTGTACATTGTTGTCTTGTTCGTTCGATATTTCGGCTAGTTGTTCCCAAGTTGGCTCCAGTCTTTGGCAATGTCCACACCTGAAGAAAGAATTATTCATCGTATGAGAACAATGTGTAAACAATGCATTGTTTTCATTAATTGAATTCTTGTAATTCTGATCCAGCAGTTAATGAGTAAATACAACAGATTAGTGCAATGTAGCGTTAAAAAATAAAACGGTGAATATGAGAAACATCTCTTTGTTCCTGCATTCCGTGTCAGTGAACAAAGAAAAATATTTCCTTTCGTGAATAACATTATTTCCGATTAATCGTGTATTAAGCGAAACATAATAGCAACGTACCAAGGCGCGTAGAACATAACAAAATGATTTTTCTTCTTAATTTCAGCCGCGAAATTGTCTTTGTTGTACTGCACGGTGTTGTGTTGTGCAGCCTCCTCATCCTGTTCACTGTTGACTTGACTCAGCAGAAATAGAAAAACTAGGATATGTTTCGTTAACATGGCAATGCTCGCCGAGCGTCTTGTCATTGCGATAGATTGCGATAACTTTACGAAATAATTCGTGATTCGGTATAAATATTATATTGCTGCTGCTGATAGAAGTTTGAGATTTTTAAATTCGGAGCGTTGTCGCGATCGCTTTATTCTCGGAATCGCAGCGTCGGAAATTCGAATGCTTTCGGAATGTGTTCTCAGGGATTTCAAAGTTTTCACTGTACCTACTGAAACAGACAATTATTCAGTGCTACGCGATTCTAATTGAACTATTCTTTGCACTTCGCACTCGTCTTTCAGCCTCCCACACAAATGGATCGAAACCGCCGATTCCGCCCCCCATATAGTGACGCGTACTGATGCCAAAATATTACTATAAAATCACCAGACCCCAAGATCTTTTACTGGAGAAATAGATATTTCAAGAAACATTCTACACGTGAAAATCATTTTTTGCCCGCCGCTAATTATCTACAAAATTTGGTAGATAGTTGGTCACAGTTATAATCTCTCAGACTACTCAATCAACATTTCAGATCTTGTTCCCTGCTATAATTATCATAATTAGACAGCGGATTTTATGCATTTACGACAAAAATGAGTAAGTACAGTATGAAACAATAAGAAAACAATAAGAAATACTGTCATGATATTTTCAACAGAAAGAAAAGAAATATTGATATCACTCAAGTTTGTTCTAATCATAATTATGATTATACTGCGGATCTTTATGCATGTATAGCAAAATTGAGTAAATGAAATTCAAATTTGTTTGAAAATTTTAAAAATTAAAGATGTCAATATATCATTAAAGAAGAAATAATATTCAACTTGTTTTCTATTCCTTGCAATTGATACAGACAATTTTTATTTTGCATAAAGATCCGCAGTGTAATTATGATCATTTCTGTTATTATCTACAAAATTTAGCGTAAAAGTTGTTCTAACGATACCGCTATTTTTGTACTAGGATTTTTAGCGATAAAAGTCTAGGGAATCATTCTCATGGACTTGTCTCCCCAACCGGAACCGTAAACATCAGAACGAACGCCGGATAAACGTGATTATTAGGCGGCGTTTGAAAATACAAGTGATTTGAAAATATACTGCTTGTCATTCGAGGAAATATGGATCTCAATTTTCCGGATTTCTTGTTGAACGAGCCCGTTCAAGTAAGTGTTCTGTTCTTAAAGCTTCTTCCTCGAATCGAATTTAATAACACCGACTTGTTAGGTTACTTTGAGGTTATACTACCTGTATGTTTAGCAACGATTTATAATTAAACTATGTTACAGTCCTCCGGATAACAATTATTTTGTTTTAACCGATTCTCGGATATTTAATTAAATATTATCCGGTCCGTTCTGAATATCCGTAATTTCGTAGTTGTGAGTGAATGAAAATGTTTATTTATATTGTTTGCAGAACGATAACCTCAATCCGGCAGACTTAACGCAGAATTATTTGTTACTGAAAAAGAACATCTTCGAGACACAGTGAGTATTTGAAATAAATATTTTGTTTATGATCTCTTAATTTTGATAAGGAAGTATAATGAAAATATATCTTTGCAGCGAGGTAATTAAACAGTACAACGATAAACTTAAGGAGTGCGAGCGCCTGAAGTCTGATTTGGATTCGGTGACTAAACAAGCAAAGAAAGTCACTTGTAGTTACAACGCCACGTTGGCTAAGGTTATCAAGTTGGAAATTGTATGTAAAAATTTGTTATTTTAATTCGAAACCCTTTGAGGCAGCCCTTGTGCTATATACATTGTTCGTATTTTTCAGCAAAATACAGAGTATAAAAAGAATATTGATACACTCACGACGCAAGTAAATGACCACAAAATAAAAGCTGACGCCGACCATCAGTATATACAGCAACTAATATGCAAAATAAAAGATGTGGAAAATCGGAGTTGCGATAAAGAAATGCAGTACGACTTGAAAAATTCCTCTTCCCAAAGTGAGTACGTTGATGTATTAAATATTATGTATGTCGCTTTGCGATTTATTTGCAATTTTTCTTTTCCAGTAAAAATCAAAGAACTCGAGGTGGAATTAAAAACAATAAAAAAGACCTATGAAGCAAAGATTAAAAAGATGGAGAAAAAATCTCCTTTAGAGAATAATGACTGTCATAGTAGTAACAATATTATTACTAAGAACGTTGCTACCAACACGTGTAGCAATGTTAACAATACTATCACTAAGAACGTTGCTACTAACACGTGTAGCAATGTCAACAATACTATTACTAAGAACGTTGCTACCAACACGTGTAGTAATAGCAACAATACTATCACTAAGAATATCGCTACCAACACTATCAGCAATCGTAAGTCAAACGGGTCAGAGAGCTATGCTTTTGCAATTCTCAGACTAGAGTATTGATAAATCTTTCCTTTTTATTATAGAAACAAGAAACGTTGGAACGATTACAATACTTACCAAGGATGACATAATGAAACAGTCACAAGTCTCAGACAAATGTGTACTGACGGATGAATTTTATAGGGTAAACGATATGTACCCTATATTTTGTGCCAAATGCGAGGTCCACATAGAACCCACGCCAATCGAAAAAATCTGCAAGGTTATGATGGAGTCGTGTCCGAAGTTACTAGAAAAGATTTCGTCTCCTCTAAAAAAACCTGCTTCAGTACGATCAGGTAAGTAATCACTAGAGTTAATCTATTTACGTTAATCACATAAAATTCCACATCTTACACAGTCCATTATCAATGTTAATACTTTCAGACATGACCAATGGATACAGAAAAGCCGAGAATTTAATAGCCTTACCAGAAACTCCACCGCTGCGTTTCCACACGGAGATCGCCCGTTCCGCACTTACTTCTCCGAATCTTCCAGCACCGATGCCATTAGATCACGTAGATTATTGTCACAATTTCTTGCAACTTCCTAATTTGGGAGCGTTTGAGAGCGTAACACCGATCCGCGCGTCATTGGCGAACACAACCGTGGCTAGCCAAACAGATCGCTGCGAGGGCGAAACGATAGACGCATCTTCGAAGTTGCTGATTTCCTCGCTGGAACACCGGGTGGACAAGCTAGCAAAGAAGCAGCAGAAGAAAATAAAGAAGCTGGGGAAGAAAATGAAGAAGCTGAAATCGCAGAAGAGTAGTAGCTGGTGTCAGGACAGTCATCCTACTCCGCCCCACGTGTTTGACATTAACAGCAAGATGCAATTCAATTTCATGGAGCTGTGGAGAAGGATGATAGACATGCACCAATTTAAGGAGAAGGAGCCGGTGGTCGTGTACAAGCCTAGAGATAAGACTCGGGAAAAGTTGAGGTTGTCCCGACCGAAACCCATGAAAAGACTGCAAAGCGAATACAGTGGTAATTCATGGGAAGTGGAACTGGTTTCGAAGGAAGCGGAAAAGAGTTCCGCTGGAAAGTGGTCTAAGAAACGCAAGCACAGGCATTCTATACTTCTTAAGAAATCCGACGTCTCCATAGAAAACTCGGAACATTTAGAAGAACCGGCCAGCCACTCGGATTCAAACTCGTACGATAATTTGTTCGATACCACTCTTACCAATGAGGATGTCAGTAATAAACAGAACGATTCATCGTGCGAGGAAATGATGAACGAGACGTGCAACGATGTTCTAAAATCGTTAACGCATTCTTCTGCTCATTCTACGGACGTGGACGAACCGGAGACTGCAGACAGGATGAAGAACAAGGTCGAATGTAGCAAATCGATGAGTGGTGAGACCGACTCGGGGATACACTCAGACTCGTTCGAGTCTAGCAAGCTAGTACAATACGAACCAGATTTGGACTCGTGTTTCCTTTCAAAGACGCGTAGAAATGGGAGAGACAAAGTTGCCGTGAAAAGCTCGTCGAGCTTCGCTGGAAACTTTAAATCGAATCGGTCTCGCTCCACTGAGAAGTCCCCTACGAATGAGGATGATAAACCTAATTCGGTACATCCATCGTTTCTGCGAGAGGAGCTGGAAACGCCAAAAATAAGTGAAGAGCTCGAATTTTCGGAATCCACCTCTAAGAAGGTCACTGTTACGAGAAAGAGAAAGTTTGGAGAGCTGGAGGAGTCAAGGCATCGTTTGGAATTGATGAGGAAACTTCGGAACTTGGGGAAGAAGCCTATAAAAAATCAGACGTTCCCGAAGCTGAACATCACGGAAGAAGCAGCGTGCTGTGAGAGTCAAAAAGAAGATGAGAAGAAGCAACTTGAACAGGAGGCTGAAACTGTTGAGAATGATTATGTTCCTAAGAAGAAAGCTAGAATAGCCCATACACCCAAGATCGCGAAGGAAGCAAATAATTCCTTGAACAGTTGTGCACAGGCTAGAACTTCTTTAGTTAAAATTTTTGAGGGTAAAAACGTGAAACCTCAGACCACTATTGTAAATAGAACTGAGGCTGATACTAGCATAGTGGAAGAGACCAACATGACACAAGAAACCCCTGTTCAGACAATAGCGAAAGAGGATAATGAAAAATTAGCAGATAAAAGTAGCAGCGAAGCTGTGGAAGCTGTAAGTCCGTTGAGTCCGGATCCTGATTCACCCGATGAAATGTCTGGTGATGAGAGATGCGAACAACCGAAAGTTATCCCCGTTGAGCCCGTTTTTGATATCTCTGCATTGATCGAGCAATCCGCGGAATCAAGAAAAGGACTCGAAATTAATTTGCCAACTCGTAAAAGATTACTTACCGAGACTGGTAATGGTACGAACGATATCTTTGCATTAGAGGAATCTGAGCAAAGAGAAAAAGGACTCGAAATTAATTTGCCTACTCGTAACGGACCAATTATTGAGACCGACAATACTACAAATGACATTTCTACGTTAATTGAGCAATCGAAAGAAACAAGAAAGAGACTCGAAATTAATTTCTCAGCTCGCAAGTCAGTTACTGAGACTGACAGTACTACAGACGATGACTTTGCATCAATTCTGCGATCTGAGCAAACCCGAAAAGGACTTGAAATTAATTTTCCCGTTCGTAAACAACCAGTTATTGTGACTGACAATATTGAAAACGAGTCTAATGACGAGCTAAGGACTAATGGAAGTAATCAGCTCAAAGAATGGACAAAATCGTTGTCTTGCCAGTGGAATGATAGCCTCGTTAGGGTCGAAGAAGTTGTAGAAGATAATAAGCCATTCGATTCTAAGGATCGTTGGGTACTTAGAGAATACAGAGCTAAGGAAATTAACTACTATAGGGACATAAAATTGAATTCTCATGCTCCTGTTGAGATTTTGGAACAACTCAACGATGAGAATTCATTTAAAAGTATACACAGTAAGAAGAAATTAAAAAATTTGTGTGTGGAACATGTCCGCGTGACAACAGGTAATATTTCTAAGTTTAATTAATTATTTAAAGAGGAAATGATTTATGCGACGTATTCTATTTCAGATAAATTTGTAATGAAACAACTGCAGAGACTTGTAGATAGCGAATGGGAGAGTGATGCGCATCGGGACGTGCTTGGGAAATTGAAAACGACATGTATGCCCCGAATCATAGCAAAGTAAGTATCAGCATGTAATTGATATACAGGGTGTCAAAATAAATTAACAAATAAGTTTATTAAACGACTTGTAATCGATGTTATCTGATTTCAGAAATATCGTAGACTTTTTAAGCAAGGAAGGAGAGAACAAACAGAGCTTGGATAAAACCCACACACCACCTGCGCCTTTGATGACGAAATCGCAGCAAATGATCACGGCGCTTTTGGTTGACTTGCAAAAAGAATTTCCGATGATCATTGAACTAGTTCAAAGCGGCATCGAGTTTAAAATATTTAAGTTTAACCAGAAACTATATGTAGGTTGAAATGATATGAATTGGCTCGATCTAAAATTCGATAATTCGAATTTGACAATCATCTGTTTTTACTTGTAGAGATACATTGTGGAGTCGCTTGCTAGGATGTACACGGTTCTAGCACGCGTTCAGAAAGACAGAGAAAGAGTAAGGATATTCTGTTGCGATGCGCTTTATTGTTTAGGGCTTAATGCAACCATTGTTTTGTACACAGTATTCACTTCTTGGCCAGAGGTATTGCCATCTAACGATGCCACTAGAGGTACGTAACACATATCAATATAAATGAATGAATTTATTTAATAATTGGGTACTTGTATACAGTTGTATATAATCTCTGCAGAATATTTGCCAAAATGTATCGCGCATCTTATCCTGTCGATGACCGCAGTCGACTATCCTAAGTTGAGCGCATTAAAGAGCTTGGTGAGGATATACTACAAGTATCCATTGGGAACATTGTCCAAGGATATTATAATCGACTTGTTGAATGCTTTCCAAGGTAAGTAAAACACTGGAATAAATGATTTCAACGTAATTGATTTTAATTGTTCTCGTTGTAGAAAAATGTCAGGGCGAAGTAATGGCCGCCATCACGCTCTTAGCGAAGAAGGAGGGCACGGTGTGGACGTACAAAAATATTGTTAAGGCTGCCTTGTTGCCCATGATAATCAACAACAAGTGCTTCAGCGAGTACAAAGCGTTCTCCCTTCTCGGTAATCAACTTTCGCTCGCTATTATCAGAGGTGTACGAGAGCCCGATAGTCGGAACGAGTTGAGACGAGTCCGGTCCTCAAAGATTTCCCGATTCGAGAACTTTTTTCTGTTTCCTCTATCGAGAAATTTTCGGCTTCTCGTACACCTTTAACTATTATACATAGTGTTGCACTTGCTGCAGGTTTAAGGCATTCCTAGCTTTAATAACAAGACGAATTGTAGTTAACCGCAATCCTTTATTCACCAGAGGAGGAGCACTTATCTTTTGTGGCCCATCGACCAACTCACTCTTGTCTCCGTTGTATCGTCGTCACCAAGACGACGCTGCAATGAAGACTACTCGGCGTACCGATATCGCGAGATATCGATACTCGCAATGCTCGACATTCGTAACAATAGTAATTGATTTTTAATTGTTTTTTGTCATAATTGCAGGGACTCTGATGCGCCCGTTCCCTATAGAAAACGACAAGGAAGTGGGCGGTATCGTGGAGCAACTAAGCGACTTATGCGATTCCAATTCAGGTACGCTTTTTATTAAAATCGCTTAACCCAGATTGTAGGTTGTCGAGAATATGCTAATCAGGAATTTGCGTTTTCAATCAGTATCGGACGAGCAACAAGAGGGTGTGATGTCGGCGTTAATGAGTTTGTCAAGGCACAAATTCAAAGTTGTGCTGTCGCACCTGCTGAAATGGACTCCTAATTTACCGCTTCGTGATCGAACCGTGGATCAGATCTGTGGAGTATACAATCTACGTGAACCAACTTTCTGGGTCAGAAGTATCAGCAATTACAAAAAGAGGCGAACGTGACGTGGACTGCTGCTGCCGCCGCCACCATGGACTATGTGATATTTATTTAGAAAATTATTTATATACGGTCTCGTTGATTATTTTACGTTAATCGTTCATTGATAGTTGATTGATACATGTTTTTATTTTCTGCAACGTTGATAATCTACCGCTAATCGTTTAGTATATTACCTATCTCAGTATCTTTATCGATTAAAATGTACGATTCACATTTTACCGTAGTGATATCTTTATAAGATTACGATACAAACTTACTGTGTACATACTAATTTGCGCTTCGTGTTAGGATTAGTTTAATACATACTTCAACCGAGTCAACCTCAGAACGTTAGTTCACACGAAGGACTAACAACTGTGGTAAACCAAAGAAGATATATTTGTCGTGCAACAGAAGCATACCCCTTGGCACGAATTAAGTTTGTTACGTCGAGAACCATCTATAGTTTTAAGAAATTTATCACTTTACGAGAAAAATGTCACGTCTTCTAGAAACGTCGTTTTATCAAATAAAATGAAAAACTGGTTTTTTAGACCGACTCTATTGCATTTCCACCCATCGATGTGTTTAAATAGAAATTATTTTTTAAGTTGTGATCACTTTTATACTTATGTGGTGTCGATTTTACGTGTGGGCTGGTTTTATGAGCACCACCCAGTATAATTCCTGCTGTATCTCCTGAACCGAAAGATTCTGCCTGAAAAATGCAGTGAAAGAAGACATTGGTCGGACCGGCAGCTGAATATTCATGAGATTCCGGTCTATCGCATGAACGAGACCATTAACCTGAACTCAGGATAGCACTCATTATCGGGGTAGTGCACATTAAATAGTAATTAGAAGGTGTACGGACTTACTGAGCTCAGCGACTCCCGCCAGGATGCTGATGGGGCACTTTTTGAATTAGCGCGCCACAGGAAGTCCAACTACACCGCGGGAAATTTCGATTCCAATTCACCGTTCCAACGTTGCTTCAACAGTTTTAGGTGAGTTTTGTTACTACTTCGAAACGCGAGAATTTTCTACAAAAAAACTAGATCCATATTAATAAGTACTTTGATTAAAAAGCTTTATATTTTCTCTCAGTTACATTTTATTGATTTTGATTTATTTCATTTAGATGCTAATGGCGATTTGTATATTGCTACCGAAAGTCCTCTGAACGAACGGCGGTAAGAAACATCGACGTTTGAATTCGTAATCATGTGGAAAAATAATTGAATGGATACAGTAAACAATGAACTTTTAACTACCTTAATTAATTTAGAATTACAGTTATTCTCGTGGTGTCCGAAGAGTGGAGGGATCGAGGGGCAGGGGAACGTCGAATGAAATATAAAAAGTAGTAACGTGTAAGATCTCGATATTTATGCTATTTAAACATTTCGGGAAACAAGATTACAAGTTTTTATTCCTTTCAATATAATAATAATAATAATCATAATCATAATAATAATAGATAATAATAATAATAAAAATAGATAATAATAATAATAATAGCAATAATAATAATAATCAACATATCGTAAGCTTCCATACGCAGAGCACGCTAAGTTAATACATGTACATGGTTTCTTTACAAAAATAATAACAATGTTTCGATGCAACATTGCGGATCCCAGTGATCAATCTCGTCTAGCTAAATGACACTTTAGCAGCTTCCTTTGGATAGATAACTTTCGTATATTAATATATATGTCCCGCATTTAATCTTGGTCGTTCTCTCTTCAATTTTCCACGAAGAGGGAACGTTTGAACCCCTTACTTCTCTCTCTCGCATCTATCTTCCTCTTATCTTCTATTACTCTCGCACGGCTCACCGTTTCTCATTCTTGCTTTCTACTTGCTACGCGTCCTATCTCTGTCTCTCTCTCTCTCTCTCTCTCTCATCTTTTGCATTTAAATAAACTAAATTATTTGTCAGTTAATCGACATTGTCTTTGGTACATTTACAACGAACAGCATACCGCGCGATACAGTACGGATTTGGTAATGTCGGACGGGGGTACCTACCGTCCGCCGTCACATGCTTAAAGCGCACGTGATTCGCGTTTTGGGAACGAGACAATTTCGTTTTGGGAGATCCGACGCGTGTCCCCGGACGCGAGCGGATCTCCGTCCGGAAATTAAAACCGAGAACTGAAGAGAACGCGTTTTTTTCTTTTAATCATTGTTAAACAACAACACTCTGAGCGATCAAGCGAGTCGCGGAAACGAGGTGTAGAAAAATCTAGAAGAAACAGACTCACGATGTTCATTTTGTCCGCCGAGAGATCCGGAAGCGAAGAAGTAAGCTGGAAATCGATCGAGAGCTACGATCAAGGTCAACCGCGAATTTCGAAGTTCCGGTCGCCCCGAGAATCCTCGCCGATCGATCCCCTAAGCTTGCTACTTCGAGGACAGGCGCTCAACTGACCCAAAGAAAATTGTCCGATATTTCTTTCGTCCTAAATACGCTTTTCTGGCTCGAAACCACCCGTCTTCCTCTCTCTCTCTCTCTCCCTCTCTCTCTCTCTCTCTCTCTCTCTC